>JALJEV010000426.1:4865000-6065000 GCA_026586105.1 Hylodesmum podocarpum | reverse complement strand
TGGCGGTATTTTTTAAATTCAAAGTAATTTAATAATGATTTAATATGTGTTGGTATTTTTTAAATTCAAAGTAATTTGGACAATCCAATTAATATACGTAGAATTCTATAAATAATTCTTTACATTATTTTTTATGGGTTTTCAATGTGAATAAGATGATTTATTTTTTTTTAGTATTTCTATTTTTTTCTTTTCTCATACTTTAATTTTATTCCAATATTTGAAAATACTAGTCTAGGTTACTTATTAACCTTCTCATGAGTAGGTAATGAGACATTCATCACTGATTGTTCTAACTGGGTCACTTTAGTTAATTTTTTTTTTATCGAAATAAAATCAGATAAAATCTATTTATAAAAATTATGTTGTCTGGCTAAAGATGTTGAACCAATTTATAACTTCACAAAAACGAAATAGTCTAAACTTTGAACGAGTTTATAAAGAAAAATACACGTGACTTTACTTAATTGGGATGACTTTACTGGAATTGAAGTGTCAACTTCATTTATGACAATAATTGAAAGAGCCTTTAAAAATTACTTTCTACATTAATTTTTACATAACCGATGTAAAAAAAAAAAATTAGAAAAAAAAACTGTGTAATCGTTCTAAGTTAGTTTGTAACTAACCCATGCAAAAAGTATTTTATGCCAATTTTCTTTTCCATTCTCTAATATATAAATATAATTTATTTTTTAATTAAATGTTTTTTTCTTGATTTTTTATATTTAAATTTTAATCTTTTCAAAATTTTATTTATTTTTATCAATATTTATAATCTTAAATATTTGATTAAATTATTAAATATTAATATAAATATGTCACATTATTTTTTATTACGTCAACGTTTAATTATTTTAATTTAATAATAAAGAATAAAAATGTTGATAAAAAATAAATAAAAACTAGAAATCAATAAAATTTTTAAATAACTAAAACTCAAAATAAGAAATAATTAATAATAAAACCTTAATTATTTTTTTTACTATTGTTATTTTTAATCTGCCATTTTAAAATAATTTAAAAAAAAATTATAAATAAATGATTTTTAATAATATTTTTTTTATTTATAATAATATTAAAAATATTATATGTATACGTGCTTTAGAATGAAAAATATAATAAATATTTGATATATTATATCACTTTTTATATTGATTCTTAAAAAAAAAAAAAACGAGTAAGAATTTTTATAATCGATGTAAAAAGTTATTTTTTTTTTATTTTTTTTTTTAAGATTGTTCAATTTTTTTTTAGAGTCGTTTCACAACTCCATGATACAAGTTAGTATCAAAATGTAACAGTTCGAGTCGTTGCAAACTCCAGAATTTAGAATTGCTCAACATTGAATTTTTTGATTCTCCAGAATTTAGAATTGCTTAACAAAGTTGAATTTTTTTATTAAAGAAAACATATCCATACTGAATACAAAGATGACCTATTTATAATAAATCAACTGAAATGAAAACAATGCAAATAACCAACTCTAAACTAAATGATAACAAAATAGCTAAAATTAAGAATAATGCTTCTCTCCACTTCCTGCATTTCCTAGCCACGAACAAACCCCACCAATTTGGTGCTTCACCTTTTGTTACGCATTCCTTTGCGTAACCCACCATCACTTGAAACTTCTGCCACGTCGACATCTACCACATCAACTTCTGCCACGTCGACACCCGTATCACTCCACTAAAATTATTTATGGCCGGAATGATTTCACTTTGAAGTCATCTAAAATCAAATATGATGGTAATATATTTCAAACCCTGTAAATACTTTTTAAAGAAACACCCTATATGTCAATCACACACAGTTCACAAATATGTGCACCTCTCTCCCTCGTACATTGATTTAGTGATTTAAGGGTATATTGGATTGAGATTTCACAGGATTTTAGAAGACTCCCTAATGATACAGAGCCTTGTGATATTCTATTTATATCAATTGTGTTTATTTTTTAAAAAAAATTATCAAAGTTTTGTTACATTCAATTAATACACTCATAATGTTTTTAAAAAGTTATCAAAATCTTATAATATTCAATTAATACTTTTTATAACTTGAAAAAAGAAAGTCTTATGGCATGCTATGTTTCCAATATTGGATTCATATTTGAATAAACTCTTTAACCATAAGAAAGTGAGTTTTTCCTTTTTAACTATAAGTCTAGTAAATGAAAATTTTTAGATAGAATTGAATAGATGAAAAACGATTTTTCCTGTTCAAAATCAAATTTGAAGGTTTCCTCCCCCTCGATTCAAGTAGTTACATTAAATTAAAAAAAAAAATCTAAGTCTTCATGTAAATAGTTTGATGTGGTAGATTTTTTTAATAGAAGATATAAATAGCTATATTTAACAATTCTTCAAATCCTTACAATTTTACGAGACTTTTCTTCTTCTATGATATATAACTCCTTTTACGTGTGATTTTAATCATTTATACCGTCATTTTATTATTTTCATCATGTATTATTATTATTATTACAACTTTCATTATCTTAATCACAATTATCAATATTATCATCATCATTATCATATTTTATTTTTATTATCACTTTTACCATCATAATAATTGTCATTATCATTTATATTATTAGTGAACAATGACGACAATATCAACATGAAAACAATAGTAATATAAATTTTTATAATTTAATTTTAATTTCAAGTGTATTTTCTTAATTATAATTCAAGAATTATAATTGAATATTATTTTATAAACTCATCAAATTTCTTGAAATTATTTAAATTCATAAAATCTTTTTAAATCTTATAAACTCTTATAATATAAATTCAATAAAATTTATATGAAATTATATTAGTCTTTTCAAAAAAATCTTTTAAATCATTATATCCCTTTATATTCCCATGAAATATTTTTAAATTCACTAACTTTTTTTATGCTAAAAGTAGTCTTTCAAAATCTTAATCCAATGTACCCTTGCTATTTGATTTATTATTATGATTGAATTATATTATTATTATTGATTATTATAAATGATTGGATTACTTGATTTAAATGATAGGATTCTATTATAAAAATTGACAAAAATGATGTTTTTTCTATTTTCATGAATCATATTTTTATTATAGATATCTTAGATCCAAATTAAGTTAAATTTGAATAAATCTCCATTTAAAATTAATTGCTTTAGATTTTAATTTATCTTGAATATAAAGCAACCTGGTCCATAAATACTCCTGCCATTTGAGCAAATATTCTAATACATAAATGTTTTATGCTCTAGCATAGATGAAGTTAGAAATGAAAAAGAAAGTGGGGTAAGGTACGATTGAAGATAAAGTAAATAGGGTTAAGATATCATGAAATTTTAATTAAGTGTATTGAACTTCTATAATGAATATATATTTCGGGTGCATATTCAAATTATTTTCTTATCACTTTACCCTTTTATTCTTTCCCCCCGCATAAAAATGTTACCTTTAGAATGTTGCAGAAGCTCTAATCATATTGTTATGTCTGCCCTTTCACTTTCACGGTGGATAATTGGATACGTTGGTTACAATGGGTGGGTGGTAAAGTTCATAGCAATTATTTGTCTACATTGAATACACATACATAAGCAATTGTGAATCACAATTGCATGGTTTTCAAATTGTTTCTTGATTATATATTAAAATAATTTAAAGTGCCTTAGATCATTTCTTAGAATTAGTTTTCATATTTTTTTTTTTATTCTCGTGATTTGTTTTCTTATTTAGTTTTATGGTTTAGTTTTATTACAGAAAAAAGTTTTAGTTTTATGTTTTGTATTAATTCTCAATTTTTTAAAATTCCATGCTTCAAAATCTAATACTTGATTTCTTCAATGTATTAATAATAAACAAAAAAAAAGTTTGGTTTCTTGTGTTGTAAGTATGTGATATAATTCACCTTGAGAATGTCTTGTCTTTGAGTAGAAACTTGCTTCAAAACCACTCATGACTTCTTGATTTTTATAAGAAATTTGAGGAAGAAGAAACATAAAAAGTAAAGTAATAGAACATATTTAAAAAAGATTGACACCATGAAAAAAGATCTTTAATAAGTTAAGGGAATAGGGAAAATGGTGGAATCCATTATTAATAAGATTGAGAAACTCTAAGATTTAAGAGATGATGTTCTTAAAACAAGAATTCTATATTCAATTTGACAATATTTATATGAAAATTGTATAATTTTGCTTATATACCTCTCAATCAAATAAGGAAAACAAAATAACTAATAAAACTTGTTGGAGTTAATTATAAGGTGAAAATCACTCATTTCAACTATTAAATCTTTAAGAGATCCTATAATGAGTATTAGTTTAGGTGTCACTTAAACCCACACTTTCACGTAACTGTAGCTTAGGTGGCTAAACATATTTAAATACGTGTTTAAAGGTCCAATTGAAGACCCTCCACATTTTTTAAGCCTAAGTGTTAAAAATTAACTTTTATCTTTTTAATTAAGTTTAATTCACGGTACTTCAATTAATCATTTCCTAACTTGAATCTCAAGTTCCTTGCAACATACACCTAAGAGGCATGTAGGCTTGTAAGCAATACTACCACAAGTAGCCAACAAATTACACGTGACCTTACAAATCTTTAATCTCATATACAAGACAAAACCTAACACGTAAATAATTTCAAGGATTTCTCGTTTATATTGAAGAGGTTCTCCACTTCTTGAATTTTATGAGTTATAAATCTTATAACTCTCGTAATAGGTTTTTATTCTCAATGGTTGATAGTCCCACGTTAGTATGACCTCACAGTTGAATGTGGTATCACATTTAACGGTCATAAATTTAAAACTCCACCTTACCATGTTTATATGTTAGTAGGTAATAATAATAATAGTAGGTAATCTGGTTAGAGTTCTATCCTCTGCACAAAATAATTCCATTTAACGTTTAAATAATAAATAATTTGCAACATTCTGCTGTGTCATGCTTTTTTTTTTTTTTTTTTTTTTTTTTTTTTTTTTTTTCAATCATCAGAAATGAGCTGAAATATAATGAAAAGCCAATCATATGTGTCTCTTGTTGTTATTATAGATCAGAAAAATTACTAACTAAAATATGAATAATGAGAGAGAATAGTAAGTCCCTATTTAAGTGCCGTGCTTGCAGGCACTTCTATAATTGATTAGAGGGAGTTCAACTTTCAACAGTAATTAATTGTGGTTCTGCTCACTGTACCTTGTATTTTATAAAATTTATGATACAGTGATATTTGGCTTTTACAAACCTCTATGAAGCACGAATAATAGGAATGATCCGTGGATTTGGTATACGGATAAGTTACCAGTAAGATATAAAGTCACTGAATCTGGAGAAAAATCTCAATTGACAAGGACAGAATCAACAAGATCTATGAATAATTGAATGATGTGCATAGCGCAATTGTGAATTTATTTGGAAGGTAGTTAATTATGCATTCAAACATTTGTTTATATGTAATTAATTAGTCATGGATACATGGTACTCCTTAACTGTCTTTGGATTTATGTGCTAATTAATATATGCATTTAGTCTACGCACTTTTAATCTAACTAGATATGTTGTCTGATTTGGGTTAGTAATAATTTGATAAGGAGAGGTCTTTTGTTTTCTTCTTAACACAAGAAAGTGTTTTTAACCCAAAAAAGTCACTGGTTATAAAATATATGGTTGCCGAATTATTAACCAACAAAAGTTTGTTAGATGTGTGCTCGTATATAATTACAGTTAAATATATTTAATTAGGAATAACAATGGATTGGAGTATATATTTTGAGAACGTATAGGTAGTAACTATCAGTTATCTAAATTGTCAGATAAAAATTTGTCGGTATTTATTCTATTATTCGCATCAGTATTCGTTTAAAAATTATTTATGGATTTTTTTTAATACATTTGAATATTTGTAGATTTTTATGAATTTTTTAAATAAAATAGATAAAAAATAGAAAATAGTTGATAAATTATTTATGAGTTAAAACAAATAAATATTATAACTATCATAAGAATTAAAGAATTATATAAAATTATAAATTTAACCAATTTTCTTAAAATTATTCTATCATTTTCTTAAGAAAATATACTTATAACTCCATAAATTTATACTATTTATGAATAAATATTTTATTTTATATTATTTATGGATGCCAGTTACGTATTCATGTATTATTTGCGGATTATTTTCCATGTCTATCTGAAGTTAAGGAACAGCTAAATTGTTATTCATCACATAAAATTGTTGTGACGATAAAAGACCTATTTAATGGCATTGGACATAAAATTATCTGCCAATTTAACGGTAACTAACAATTGTATTTGTTTCTTTTCTTCCTCTTCTTTTATTTATTTATTTATTTATTTTTTTTATCGAAACTAATGTGTTTTTATTAACTTACGTTGGATTTTAAAATATGAATGAGCTAACATATGCTTTATTTATGAAATAATTTCTTTTGTCTTAGTTAACCGAAATATTTATTAAGAAAGGAATAGTACAGTTATATATATATATATATATATATATATATATATATATATATATAATTTTCTTTAGCGTAAACATTTTTCTATTCTTATTTTCAAAATTTAAAAAGTTTTATTTTGATCTTTATATTTTAAAATATATCATTTTAATTATTAAATATTTTTTTATTAAAAATTATATCATCTTAAATTTTTAGGTATTTCTTTATTAAAAATTGTATCATCCTAATCTTTTATAATTTTAAAACATATCATTTTATCACTTCAGGGAGCATATAATAATGCTAGAAAATCATCACAATTTTAAATTAGTGATTTTAAATTTAAATTATTACCATGTTGATATAAAATTTAAAGGATTAAAATGATTTATTTTAAAAAACATAAATATAATTTTTTTTTAAAATTAAAGAATGAAAATAAAAAAAATCAATAAATTCAAGGAAATAAAAACAACACTTAATTATATATATATATATATATTATATAGAATATTTCATATATATATATATATATATATCAATAAATAAATACCATATGCTGGTGTAAGGAGGTAACCCTGTTAATATTTTAATTAACATTAAAATATTAAAAGTAGTAACATATAATAATTGATATTTTAATGTTAATTAAAATAGCTATGTCTGTATTGATTTTATATGATTATAATTGATTATAATAATAACTACTTTACCGTCCATCAATTAAAAATTATATTTGATGTGATTTTTAAGATGTTTGTGGATGTAAAAAAACTTACCACTGCAAGATAGTCTGTGATTAAATGATAAAAAAAATTATACAATATTGCTGTATGTACTGTATACCATTTTCAAATAAATAATGTAAGTTAATCAATCTAATTATTATTATAGTAAATGAATCATCTTATATTTCAATTTCATACAAAGAAGGTGTCGGGTAAGGTTTGTGTTTGTCTCATCACACACACATATATATATATGTATATCAAGATTCGATACTCTACGTTTATCTCTTTTCTAGCCCACAACATTTTTTTCTTGGTTTATAAAAGATAAAGGAAAAACAAAAAAAATAAATAATTGATAAACGTATCATTGATCATAATTTTATTGGTATTTAACATTATTTGAATCTATATTTTAGAGAAATAAAGTTAAAATAAATAATAAATAATATAATTTGAAAGTAAGATAATATAATATATGTCATGATAAATATGTTATATTTTAAAGTAAATTGTCCAAAAAAAAAAAAGTAGCATAATCAATATTTATTAATTGTAGTTTAATCAATAGTATATAAATTTGCAATACTCTTTGGAAAGCATTAACAAACACCATCTCCACCACCCGCTCCTATCCACCAGCGTCACCATTTCGATTCTCTTTCTCCGACGCGATCTGAATCATGTCTTTTGTCTCGTCTTCTTGATCTCTCACTCTGTAACTTCTTCTTCACAAATACACGTAAGTCTTCATCTCTCTCTGTTTCTTCACTGATCTCACTTTTTTTCTTTCTTTTCTCAGTTTTGCTTCTCCATGCACGATTTCTCCTGTAGCGTATTTTACAACCTCAAAACCTACTCCTAACAATTAATAATTAATTAATTAATTAGTTTCATATTCACCTGCGGAAGGTGTTTGGATACGGTTTCTTGCGAAAATGAATTCGTGTTCGTCTCTGCGTTTGTTTTCATCCGAGCTCACATGTCCTGCGAGTGAATCCATGCAATACACGAATGTGAACTTTGGTCTGTCAAAAGCATCGTTAAGGGTTTCGTGTTTTGTTAAGAGAGGTGACGTGCGTGTATCTTGCCAATTGATGCATAGCCACAAAGAGGAGTCGTATGAAAGAAAGAGAAAGGTGCGGGTTCCTGTGCACAAGTCAGATTTTGTGAGGACTTTGTTGATTGATAACTATGACAGTTACACATATAATATATACCAGGAGCTTTCTGTTATTAATGGTGGTAAGTTATCTGTCTATATCTCTTCATTTGAATGTGGAATTGTGGATGTGGATGGAAAACAATTAGAAAATGTTGATTTATAAGTATAATAATAAGGATTTAATTGGTATGCATAGACAGGGTAAAAGAGTTTTACATATAAACTTTAAAAGTCATATCAATTGTGAATGCTCATTGGATGACTGTGTAAATTAGTTTTAAACTGATAATGTATAGCAATTGAACTACAATAATAAAAATCTTATTGGGAAGAGGTTTTTTAATAAAAAAGCAAAAAATCCCTAAAAAAGTTAAGTGATTCATCATGGATGTAACAATTCAATATTGTTCTGTTATTGAGCTGCATAAAACTAAAAAGTTGGTGTGTTGTAAATGCACTAAGTGAACCTATTTATGAAAGTTTATATTAACAAGTAAGTTTGGGTTGATCATTATTGTTTTCTATATATAGCAATCAATTGAGAAGAGTAAGAGCTTTTGAGGTCTCAGAACAATTGCATTAGGAGATATGTTTGAGTAAATTTATCATGTCTATTTTTCTTTTTAATACACACACACACGCGATACTAGACATGTAGAGTTAACTCATCTTCTTTTCATAAACCTTTCTATTCAATATAATTTGGTCTCCGTAGGGACCGACCTTCAAAATAGAGCTGTAATGGCCAATCAGTGATCAGTTAGAGTTAAGGTTACAAAAAGATACATGTAGATTCAAATATAACTATTCTAGATGTAAATAGTAGAATACTGTTGGTAAGAATATATGTTTGCAGTGTCACTACTTTTTAAAGTATTAATGATTAAACATCTTTCTTTCTATTTTAAATTCGTATTGAATGCTCTATGCTTTGAAGGTTTAAGAAGTTTTCTAAGGAGTTGATGTCCATTTTAACAGTTGGTTTGATTTATCATTTTGCCAGTCCCTCCCGTGGTGATCCAAAATGATGATTGGACATGGGAAGAACTTTGCCATTACTTATATGAAGAAAATGCTTTTGATAACATTGTAATATCACCTGGACCTGGTTCTCCAGCATGCCCGAAAGATATAGGTGAGAATCATGAGATCCTCTTGTGTGGATTGATAATTTCACTACAATTACTTAATGCTCCAGAAGATGCAACAGAAAAATTAGTTGATGCTATTATAGATTTCTATATTTGTGTTAAAATGTGCCATATTAGTTAGGAATATGGCTAAGACATTCCTTGTAAGGACCGGGCAATCCTTCTTCTGGGTGTTAGCTTTTGAGGTTAAGCTCACTTCATTTCTAATACGGTATAGGAACCTCTCCAGTCTTGATGTTGGGCTACCCGTAGAGGTCCAATCCTGCAAATTTTGTGTTCCAAATGTGCAGTCTTGATGTTGAGCTGCCCATAGATGTCCAACCTGCAAATTTTTGCGCTCCAAATGTCCAGTCTTGAGCGCAAGGTGAGTATGTTAAGATGTCCTACATCAGCTAGGAATATGTTTAAAAATACTCCATATAAGACATGGAAATCCTCCTTCCTTGAGTTAGCTTATATGGTTGAGTTGGCCCTAAATCATTTACAATAGTTTGTTTTGAGTGGATATATAGTCCTTGTTTTTATTAATTCAAAGACCTCTGAATCGTGGTATGATGTATTCATGGTAAAATTACACTTGCAGTTGTTGTGGTTATAGCCTTATGGGTGTTTCACTTTGAACTGTAAAATATTTTGGAACACCGATACACCTGATACCCTGATGGCAATGTGGCTCAAGAAGTTTGTTAAAGAGTAACTTGGCTAATAGAAATTTTGTGTAAGAGTCACATGGCAACCTCTGTTATTTCTTATGATCAAACTTGACCCTTCTCAACACCATTCTTAGTTACGCAGATTCAGAATATGAGATTTTAAGGGAAGAAATTCAGATTTGAAGAAGTTAAAATATTGAAACTCTCGTCTTAATAACATTCAAAAGTCTTCTTGCACTAGATGGGGCTGGTTACATCTTATTGCACTAGATGGCATTGGTTACATTGATCAATCATCATCATTAGGTGCTATCTAAACCAAAATTTTCAGTAGATCTCATTAGCGTAAGGTCATTTTTACTTGTTTCTCCTAAAGTCTTGTTTCTTTAATCTTCCTTGTTTTATTTACACCATTTACCATTCAAATCTGTTTTCCCATCAGAACCTTAATTGGTCTTCCTAGCTTGACCATACCATCTTCGGTTAGTTTGACACCGAATTTACCTTGCAGTAATTAATGATACTATTTAATTTGATATGTTTTCCTGATCTTTATTTCATAAAGCATGGAAGATTCTTTAGTTTAATTTTTTTTTTAAAATGATTCTGCATGGTTCAGGGATTTGTCTTCAGATATTGCATAAATGCTGGGATATTCCTATTCTGGGTGTTTGCCTAGGACACCAGGTATTTTCTTATATTTTCTGCGAGATTGTTGCCTCTACCCCCTCCCTGGGTTTAATTTAACCACTTTCTGCACAAAACTTCAATGGACGATACTTCCTTCATTTCTAGAACATTATGTAAATGTAAATCTTTTTAGGTTTCAACTATTGTTAATATCATGCCCAGTTTTTAATATAGAGTGCACTTTATTTCTTGAATTCAGGTCTTGCATTAACATAAAGCAGCTTTATCATTTTATTTTTTGTTTGGCCTTCCCTTCTAAGTTAAGGCACTAAAGCAGTAAAAAATGTAGTGAATTTGCTGTATTATGCTTGATGTTGGTCAATTGTTTGATAATATGGTGGAGGAACTTTTGTTCAGAAATGCCTGATATTGACTATGAACTTATTCACAAATGCCTCTCATTATCTTATGTTGTCTTGTCTTTGCTGCTATCAAGTATTTATTAAACTTAATCCTGTTGTAATTCATCCTTTTGATTCATAATATCAGATGTCATACTTCTGCCTTACATAACTGCTGTTTAGATTATGTTCTTGCTTAATTTGTTAATCTATGGTCTGACAGGCATTAGGTCATGTGCATGGAGCTCAAATTGTCCATGCATCTGAACCAATCCATGGACGTTTGAGGTAAGGTTAAACATTTCAAAACCATATCTGTTGTTCTTCCAGTACTTCTTTTATGAAATTGAAATATTCAAGAAAATGAATAAACCTAAAACAAAAACATCATTTAACGGTCTCATCCATTTCTTCCCCTTGTTTTAACTATCTCTTTGTATTTTACAGTGAAGTTGAGCACAATGGCTGCCAGCTTTTTCGTGATATACCTTCTGGTAGAAATTATGGTTTCAAGGTTTGTTTACCACTATATATTCTTCAAAAGAATACAAATTCAAAGCCTTCGAAGTCAGTTTTTGTAATGACGGTTGAGATACTAAGAATATTTTATTGATGTGTTTGGTTGAATTGCACATTCATAGTAACCTTTGCCATTTCCTCAAAATCACCCTTTAATTCAATGTGATCAAAAGAGAGAATCATTCCTAGAGATTCCAAAACATTCGCCAAACCAAAAGTGCTCTATTGCAGTCCATTTTTGTAATTTGTATGTCAGAACTATTGGCTTTGTAAGTAAATAACTAGTTCACACTATCTGAAAAGATTAATGCAGCGATGCAATCCTTCATCCAAAATTACAAAATGCAAAGTGATCTCTGGCAAATATGTTTGTTTTGTTTAGCCTTCATTTCCTGTTATATTTCCTATTTTCTTGTAAACAATTAATTAAGTATCTGATCTATCACCCTAGTTGTAATTATTATCTGTCACTTATTTCAGGTGGTTCGATATCATTCACTGGTTATAGATTCCAAATCACTTCCTGAAGAGCTCATTCCAATAGCATGGACCTCTTCCTCTAGCACACTTCCATTTTTTGTGTCAAAAGAGTCTGGCAAGTCCAATATTCATGAAGCTCCGACAGATGAAGGCATTTTTGTTGATCATTTATTAGATGAAGTAGGAAATGGAAGTTCAAACCATTTCGATTATGGAAAAACTGGAAGTGGAAGAGTTCTTATGGGAATTAGGCATTCTACAAGACCACACTATGGTGTACAGGTGTTAAATGCATAAATGATCTGCCTATAATATTTCCTGTGTTTATATTTATTAATTATTTGTTAAGTATGTTCAACTCAACAATTTTGACCTTCAGTTTCATCCAGAGAGTGTTGCTACCTGCCATGGAAGTCAAATATTCAAGAATTTTAGAGAGATTACAGATGATTATTGGCTGAGATTTAGGACATCATACAAGGGAAAACGTGCACATTCTGATGGTAAACTGATGAACTTTGTTATTAAAATTCACTCTCTCTGTTGTAAATGCACCTCAAATCACTCCCTTTGTTCTTTATTATAAGTCATTCTTTTGTTTTTCTTCTAAAAAAGTCATTTTACAAAACTGTGAAGCATTAACTATTTTTTTTTTCAAGTCAACCACTTAATATGTAATTACATATGTTTAATTACTCCACACTTTACTTTTAGTTTATCACTTTTTCAACAATAGTGGGCTTTGTGTCCGTATCAATACCTGCTGTAGTCTATATTAAAGTTCTCATTTTGAAAATTTTCAAATTGAAAATAATTTTTTTAATTGAGAAAGCATTGAGATGAGAATATTTTTCTAGAAAACGTAAATAATTATTTATGGAAAAGGATTAAATATATAATTAAGGTGGAGAAAGTAATTAATAGAATTTGTGAATTTTTATAAGGCTAATCTTTGAAGTTTAGATCATTTTTAGTAATTCAATGCTATAAATTAATTTTAACAAACTTTCTTAATCTGTGTGAATTAGTTAAAAGTGACTTATAATAAGGATTGGAGTGAGTACTTGTCTGGATATAACTTTGAGAGTAGGGGTATAATAGAAATATGAAGTTGTATCCTGTATCCCACTCTGTTCCTGAACTAGGGTAAGATCCATTTGACATTCCACAGTTTTGCTTTCAGTTTCCATTGGCCTTCAAATATATTAGTTCTCTGTAATTTACCTGAGCAGTAAACTTTCTTTAGCATGCCTGCAGGCTTCAAGTGCTAATAGACTTTACAGAGAGGTTGCCAGAAGTATTAGTGCAGAGAATAGTACAGTGAATCAGTTGAAAAAAGTAGCTCATACAAATAGAGATTTAGAATATAATAAAGCTGAGGTGAAGCATTTAGAAATGTTCAACATGCTAAATACTCATCACGCATCAACTGGTTATAAATGTTTGAAGATGAAATGGAGGAAATATGGTCACTTGGCTGGTCAAGTTGGTGGAGCAAAAAGTATATTCTATGGGTTGTTTGGACATGACGCTGGGAATACCTTTTGGTTGGATAGTTCCTCCACAGAGAAGGTATTTTTGTGCATTCAAGTTCAGTAATCTTTGATATTTGAACAGAAGATGAAGACACCCTTTGTTATCACAAACCCATTTATGAACTGTGTTTACAATGCACGATATATAGATCTTTTCTCACTAGGATCTTAAAGCTACAATTGCCGAGCAACATAGAATCTCTTCATATTGAGATAAAATGCTTCACTTTGTACTGCATACAATCCTATATTTATTAATATTCTTCCCATCTTAATTAGGGAAGAGCACGCTTTTCATTTATGGGAGGAAAAGGTGGATCACTTTGGAAGCAGCTAACCTTCAGATTGTCTCATCAAAGGTATGAAACCAATCCTCTTAACTGTTAATTTTTTTATTTCTTTCGTTTCTTCAATTCTCTTTCTTGTTTTAGATTCTTTTCTTTTTTAATTGTTATTTTATTTGAAGTGTTGGTGAATGGGATTCTTCAAAATAGTGTTTCTGCTTGTGTTCTATTGTATGTTTTATGAGTTGAGTTGTACTAATTATCTTTATTGATGCATGGACATGATAAAATATATTTCTGTGACACTAAACTTTTTTCCAGTGATGGGAGTTCAAGAGGTGGTGGTTATTTGTCAATGGAAGATTCTCAAGGTTCTGCTGAAACAATATTCTTGGAAGAAGGTTTCCTTGATTTTTTGAGCAAGGTATAGTTTGAAACTGTGTTACTGTGTGATGCTTTATTTTTTCATATAACACTTCTCATCTAGGATATACCTTATTGTTATACTTAGACCTGTAAGAACATTCTTGGGTTTCTTCCCAACAATAAAAGCTTCTAGTAGAAGTGGTCCTTGACATGATATTAAAACCTTTGTTAGAATTTTCGTTCTTGTTATCCCCATTCTTCATAATGTAGTTGAATTTACACAAGATAAAAATGGACCTATTCTTGTTCATGCTTCAAGCCTAAAAGTCTCTGGCATGAAGGGGCTTTTTAGAGATATTAAATAATTATAGGGTTTCTACATAACAGCTCAAGCTTTTGAGAGAATTAAGTAAACAGAGTTAAGATATCAGAAAAGTATAATTAAGTATGGAACCTACATCAGGTATATGTATTTTGAGTGCATATTTAAATTATTTTCTAATCTTGTCATCCTGTTATTCCTTTCTCCTGCATAAAAAGGTTTCCTTCATAATGTTGCAGGAGCTTCAATCATATTGTTATGATAAAAATGAATATGAAGGCCTGCCCTTTGACTTTCACGGTGGATATGTTGGTTACATCGGGTAGGTGGTAAAGTCCAGCAAATTATATGTCTACACTGAATGAACATAAATGCTTAAAGCATGTCAACAGCAATTGCATGGTTTTATTTTGATTATATGTGAAGATAATTTGGTGTGTCTTGGATCATCTCTTAGATTTAGTTTTCATGTTATCTTATTCTCTCATGATCTGTTTTCTTATTTAGTTAGGATTATGGTTTAGTTTTAGTACAGAAAAAGGTTAGAGTTTTATGTTTTGTAATCTCAATTTTTCTGAATTTCCTGCTTCAACTTCTAAAACCCTAAAATTTCAACGAGATCTCCACAATGAATCAATAATACACAAATAATTGGTTTCTTGTGTTGCAGGTATGATCTCAAAGTAGAATGTGGTGCCACATTTAACCGTCACAAATCTAAAACTCCAGATGCATGTTTTTTCTTTGCTGACAATCTTGTGGCTATTGACCACAAAAATGACGATGTTTATATATTAGCTATACATGAAGAAAGTTCAAGTATTATACAGTGGTTGGATAACACAGAGGAAAAACTTCTGAGCTTAAATGGCTCCGTGAGAATGACTCTGGAAAGACAGAACTCCCATCCTTTAACTTGTTCCTCATGTAAGGCTGGTTTTGCAGCTGAAAAATCTAGAGAGGAGTACATTGAGGATGTTAAGAAGTGTCTAAACTACATTAAAGATGGAGAAAGCTATGAGTTATGCCTCACAACTCAGATAAAAAAACCAATTGAGAAATTGAATCCTCTTGAACTTTATCTGCATTTGAGAGAAAGGAATCCAGCTCCTTATGCTGCTTGGCTTAATTTTTCAAAGGAGGATCTATGTATTTGCTGTTCTTCCCCGGAGAGGTTCTTGCAGTTGGATAGAAACAATATACTAGAAGCTAAGCCCATCAAGGGTACAATAGCTCGTGGTACTACCAAAGAGGAAGATGACAAACTCAAATTAAAATTGCAGTTCAGGTGATCTATATTTATTTCTACACATCACTTTTTTAACAAATGTTTCTTCCACTTCAGTTTATGTTTTGGAATTATTTCTCTTAGGACTTTGCCATGTGATGCATTAAATTCCAAGTATATTTTATGCTTTAATAATTTAGAAACTATCAAGACTTAATGAAATGTGTGATACTCCTATTTGATTGCAAATATAATCACAAAGTTAATTATGAATCTGTTATCTAGAGTATAGTTGTTTGGGAGAATTCAAGGTCCAATTTGTAGTGGGCTTTTCTCACTCTGGTTGATAAGGCCCAAGATAAACAGGAGAATGAGCCTTGGGCCCATGAGGGCCAAGGAGGCCCAAGCAAGTGGAGAGTGTATGAACGTAGGAAGAAAAAGAATACTGGCATGGCATGAGGGGATTTTGGGTTGTTTGAGGAGAGAAAAAGAATATTTTCTGTTTTATATGCAATCAGGTTTCGTGAGGGGGGTATGGGATATTCTGTTATTGCTTTGTTGTTTGGATAGAGAACCTTTGTGGTTGCTTTATTAGGAGCTTGGCTCTTGACAGGAAGGGTCTTCCCTTTCCTGAGTTTCCTTTGTATTTTTAATACTGAACTCCCCTCACGTTTTTCTCATTTCCTTTGTGATTACGGCTCTATTTTCTGTTTTTGATGTTTGGAACCTATTACTGGTCCTTTTTATAATAAATAATTTTTAGTATAATTTACTATAGCTTGTTTCTTATAAAAAAGACTGGAGGTAGTATTCAATATCCAAAATTGTAACACGTTGATAAAGCAAAGCACTCTAAACGACATTCAGTTGGTGAACTAACTTGCTTTCTCTTTCAGCGAAAAGGATCAGGCTGAAAACCTTATGATTGTTGACCTTCTAAGGAATGACCTTGGTCGTGTCTGTGATCCTGGATCTGTTCATGTGCCATGTCTCATGGATGTGGAATCATATGCAACTGTTCACACAATGGTGAGCACAATTCGTGGGAAAAAGCGGTCAGATGTCAGTGCTGTAGACTGTCTCAAAGCTGCATTTCCTGGTGGTTCAATGACAGGTGCACCTAAGTTGAGGTCAATGGAACTTCTTGATTCTATTGAAAGTTGTTCTCGAGGTATCTACTCAGGCAGTATAGGGTTTTTCTCGTATAATCAGACATTTGATATGAATATTGTCATAAGAACAGTCATTATACATGAGGGTGAAGCTTCTGTGGGAGCTGGAGGGGCAATTGTTGCTCTGTCAAACCCTGAAGACGAGTATGAAGAGATGATCTTGAAAACAAAAGCCCCAACGGGGGCTGTGATGCATTTTGATTAGTGCTCGTATGTCAAACAATGGCCTTTTCCTTTTTGACCCAATGTCAAACAATACGATCCATTCCTACTAATCGTTTTATATTTTCAGAGAATAGTGAAGAATGTTGTAACATAGCAAGGTTCAATTGTTTTAGGGTTAGAAATCAATTGGTTTTCTTTTCAAATAGGAGAGTTCCTTATTAATTTTTATAGAAGCATAGATGAATTCTACTACTAATATTTTATACACATATGAACCCCGCCACAATTTTGCATGGTTGTACTTGAGGTTTTTCTATACTGTAATTCAAGTTGAATGAATTCCTGGTGTTTTCAATGTATTCATTCATTTAATCGTGAAATTGATGACCTTTTTCATTGATATTCTTTCGGCATGGCTTCTGCTATTATGTTGCTGCACTATTGAGGTATCTACTTGTTCAGACGGATGTGTATTTTGAAATGAAGAAAGCTTGGAAGGTTAGAGTTGGAGAAATTACATGACTTTTGCAGTTAATTTCACACTCTCACATCATAATCAAAATGTCAAAGAAAAAGCTTTTCCTTAAAAATCTTTCTGATACTGCTGATGCTTTAATGCTTACCCAGTAGATACTATGAAATGTCCACCTCAGGAATCCTATCTAATTCTTATTAATCCACGATGTAAAAGTCATGAACGAAGTGAAGATTTTGAAGAACAAAAAATGCATTTCATGAGTATGATAAAAATATAAAACATGTTACGCTCTTATAATGCACTGATATATATAATCATGAACCAATAATAGCTGCCATTGAAAGAATTTGTTTCGTTCAGTCGTGCACTGTTCAAGTTCCTTTTGCATTTCTCATGGCTTATTAGCAAAGGGTACGTCGGCATCCTACAATGCTCGACACTGTTGACAAATAGTCATGCTTTCATGCAGTGATTAGGGCTTAATTTTAAGCTATGATTTTGGGAGAGAGATTTTATTTTAATGACTTTTACCCTTTGACAGGGGTAAGTTTTCTGATTGTTAATTGTATATATCTTCGTTCGCGCACAAAAAAGTGGCATGATAACAGGTTTGAGTTACTGACAAAATTTATTCATCGTAGAAAAATTGAATTACTTGCAAAGACCAATTTAACTGCCGTGATTAGCTCCGTAGTTTGCTACGTTAATTACTGTTTTCTAACCATCAAATAATGATCAATTGGTCATTGACCTCGTGGCTTTTCATATGAAACAAAATTAGGTTTGTACAAAGAATGTACAGTGTATTATGTTGGCTGGAATATGAGTATATTTCCAATGATTGATGATTGGTAAATGCACATGATTGATTACAAATGTGTAAAATAATTCATATATTAGGAAACGTGAGAGTTATGTCTTATGATACTTGCATTTAGTCAGACGTGGAGGCAGATGAATTTTCATCTCTTCAACATTTTATAAGCATCGAACATCTTATATTTGACTTATTTATATTTTGACAAAGAGTTTGGAAACCAAATCATGGTGAATCAACTAATATAGATGAGGTTTCTTAAAACTTGTTATCCCACTTATGGGTGATAAAGTTTAACTAATCTCCTGAATTTTCCATAGAGAGAAGTGGACTTATTTTCTCATTACGCGCATATTTCTCCTACGCGTGGTGGTGGAATTTTTGAATTTTGATATTATAATTAAAATTTATTTAAAATTATAGATTATTAATTTTTACTTTATTTAGTTATATCAGAGTAAAATTACGGGGTAATGTCATGTTGCTAGATGAAGCAGCGGAATATTACATTCTAATCTAATAATCGGAAGTATCACTGGCTTATGTTCTAACTCAAAATTTTATGATATAGAAAAATTATTTTAAAAGTGATGGTTTAAAATAAAAAATCTTAAAAAAAAATGTTTTAATTGTAACAATAATTTTATTGTTACAAAGAGTAAAAATTGCAAGTTTATAAAAATTCTATGAACAAAATTCGCTAAAAACATTTATTTTTGACACAAATTATAAGATTGTAAAATTTTTAGGATAGGAAGTCCTAATAAACTTTTATATTTAATTTCTAATAATACTTAAACCTTATATGAAAAATATACTATAAATATCTTATAACTTAGTAACTTGATGTAAACTTAGTCTTTTATTCACATGATTTTTATTTAATAGAACTTAAATTATTTATTTAAACAATGTGTACTGTGTCATACTCACCAACAATTTCAGTGGACGGCTCAAGCTTTTGGGAGGCCTAAAGTAAATTTAAAGATGAGACATTTTATTTTACTAATAAATTTATTTATTTATTAAAATTATTATAATTTTGTCTAAAATTTATTTTTTGAAATTAATTTACATTGGTTCACTCAACCCATTAAATATATAAAAATATATATAAAAAAAAATTAATTAATTTTGGTGCCTATTTTTTTTTAATAAGAAAACAACAAGTTAAAAAGGGAAGGGAAAATTCAAATCAAAACATAATAAAAGAAGCTAGGAGATGACAACGTCATGGGAGAAGATAAATCCTTTCTAATGTAATTACACTTAATTATTTTCTAATATAATAATTATCATATGCTACACTATATAAGTCTATAGAGAAATCCTTTCTAATGTAACTACACCTAATTATTTTCTAGTATAATAATTATCATATGCTACACTATATAAGTCTATAATTTTGTATACATATTTATATCAAGACAATAATAATAATAATGACAGATAAACATAAACAAATAAAAATATCATAATAAATCAATAACATCATTACAACGTGAAAATGAAAACATATAAAAAGAAAGGGTTGAAGGACTAAAGGGAAATATATGATGGGGTAGCATTCCTTCGGGCTTCAAGTTGTAGTGTTCAAGTTTACTCTTCAAGTTTGTTACATTGATGCTAAGTTTACTTTTCTCAATAGTTAGAATGTCACTTGTACTTTCTCAACACTGAAATATTAGTGTCATCTGCAAAAAAATTATAAAATATCATGATTAAATAACAATAAAAATAATAATTAAATTATTATAATAATTAACAGTTTATTATCATCATTGACTTGAAAACCATTAAGTCAATTACGAGTGCATATTAGAGCTTGAACATTCTTTGCTAGAGTAGAACATCTATATTTGTTCAAAACTCGAGAACCAACACTGAAAGGTAACTCACTAGCCATATTAATTATTAGAATGCTAAGTAAATCACATGTTATCCTTGAAAGAACGTGTTAAGTAAAAATGACTTACCATCTTAATTTTGATAATTACAAGATAGACGGAAACATCTACAAATGCAGAGGGAACAATGATCTGAAAGATCATTACTCGCATAAGACGAAAGATGCACCCTTAAAACATTAGAAGTTCTAGATACAAAGTTCAAGTCGTCATTCTCCAAGATTCTGTTATCAGATGAAGAACTTTGAAGATCAGACGGAGAGCGCGTCTCAACTTCAAGTCATGAGCTCAAATGTGAATATTTGAATACTAAGGTTGAAGACGAAGGATGAAGACAGACGAATGAATTTAACATTCAACACATTTTAATTATTCATTCGTCTACTCCTTTTGAAGTTCAAGACTCTAAGTGACACATGCATACATTTTTATTCAACCGTTATTCAGAATGTTCTAAAGGTGGAAAGAGATTTCAAAATAAACCTCTGCAACACAAAAAACAGTTGTACGTTTTAGTAAAATCTCTGAGCGAATCAAGTTAAAGGCAAATCTCACGTTGACAACTGCTGACTTTCCATTAATGTTCTGATTGCTCACTCTGTCAGATGTGAAAGTACCTAAGACCAGAACTAACGTTAACTTCTATAGGGTTACTTCACACAACCACCTATAAAAGGAGTTCTTCTCTGCGAGTTCAAGTTAGCGAACTACTCTGATCAAAGACATATTCATATACTCGCTCAAGCTCTCAAGAAAACAAGTTTGCTCGCCACAAACTTAAAATAGAATTCACATTGTAAAATCCCTCTCTGCGTATAAGATATTTTCTATTTGAACTTATTGTAAGCCACTGTTGTGGTGTTATTGTAGCCTGAGGAGACTAAGTGTTTAAAGAATACCTTGCATCAAGCCTACGGAGGCTGGTAGTCTAAAGAATACCGTGAGTCTAGCCTGAGGAGGCTGAAGTCCAAATAATACCTTTGTTAGCCTGAGGAGGCTAAGTGTTAAAAGAATACCTTAGTTAGCCTGTAGAGGCTGTGTTCAAAGAATACTGAGTTTAGCCTTGTGAAGGCTGGGGACAAAGAATACCACTTTAGTCTGAGAAGATTGTGTTCAAAGAATATCTATATTGTTAGCCAGGAGTGGCTGAGTTCAAAGAATACTCTTAATGGAACCTCAACAAGTTACTGGGTAACTGGATATAGTCTTTTATAAGACGAACCAGTATAAAAGTATTATTGGTTTGATTATTTTTAACTGCTTACTAAACAGAGATAATAACTTAAACTACATATTTAATTAAGTTTGCGTCTGATCAAAATTATTTTATACAGACGCAGAAACGCATCGTCTGAAAGAATTTTAATTGATAAACATAATTCAACCCCCTTCTTGTGTATTTGTATTTTACAGAACGGAAACCTCTTGTCGATACTTCTTCCAATAATACAAAACATCCATTTTCAAGGCATATTTAGGATCAATTTTTGCTTCTTCAAAATAGGTGTCCAATTCAGATCTTCCGGTCTTCATTGACATAATTGACCTACTCCTTACAAAAATAAATCATATAAAAAATATACAATCACAAGAATAAACATAGTAATTAAAAAGATGTTATAACTCAAAAATAAAAGTATGAGGCAAAATAAAAACTTACATTTATAGCTAGTTGCTCTAAATCTAAAGATTGATCTTAATAGTCATCTATGTCTCTTACATCAATAAGTAGTGATGTCAGTGCACTTAAACAACTTGCTTGATAATTTCTACAACATTATTATTGTCATATTGCGTATAAAGTTAATGCAACATAAACTTGATATTATTTAGCTTTTCTTGACATGTATTGTGGTCTAACTTATTATAAGAGAAGTGTAAGAGGATCAAGCATCGCTGTTATGGCTAGTATAACACTATAATCACTCCAATACTCATTAAATTTTGACTTCATCCTCCTAGCATATCTTGAATCACTGGATCACGATTCTAAAAATTTGGCTTCAACACATATTCAATTTTATATATTTCCAAAAAAATATGTATTTGAAGTAAGGTATAATGAACCAGAGAATAAATTTGTAATCACATTAAAAAAACGCGAAAAATAACGCATTACCTCTCCTCTTTCCCAATCTTCATTGGATGGACAATATTTAAAATGCTTATCAATCATACATAATTTAGCAAAAGCACGTTGATACTTGATAGCACTTTCAGGCATATCAAATGTAGAATTCCATCGAGTAGGAACATCCGTACTCAAGCCAACTTTAGTGTCAATATTACTAAGTTCCTTCACACACACTTTGAATTGAATCATCTTCCCCTCATATGCTTTTACATATTTAATGCTCTCTCTAATATTAAACAAGGCTTCACCGGTTACTTTTAAACCTTCTTGAACTATAAGGTTCAAGATATGAATATAACATCTTACATGGAAGAACTCTCCATTACACAATAAGCTATTTTACAAACACAATTGTTCCTTCAAGATTTCTTGCATACTATCATTTGTAGAAACATTGTCGAAAGTAAGAGAAAACACTTTCTTATTAATCCGTCAATCTTTCAAACATTCAAAAACTTTGTTAACTAATTCAATTCTAGAGTGGGGTACTCATTTTACAAAAGGAAAGAATTTTACTATTAAGTCTCCAATTTTTATCTACAAAATATACTGTCAAACAAATAAAGTCTTTATTATTAATAAATGTTCAATAATTAGAAGTCAAGCATATTCTATTGGGAGTCCTAGACATACATTGCTTCAATTGCCTTTTCTTTTCAAGATAAAATTTTATGACATCTGCAATTATTGTGTTTATAGTGATATGCTTCATATTTGGAATAATAATTTGTGTAATTCCCTGGCCCATTTATATTCAATAAATGAATTGGGAATATCATGCTCAATAATAGCCATTGAAATAACCTCACACGCTCGTCTGTGATCAATTTGTCTAGATCTTAACTTTCCATCTTGATTTAACATGATCATCCCAACATTATGAAATTTAGGTAATTGAGAACACTTTTGGAATATGATGTAAAAGAGTTAAAGTCCCGATTTTTGTACTCGAATCACACATGAATTTCCACATCTATTACACTTAGCCTTATCTTTTCCATCAACTAGGCCTATTTTAGTGAAGGATTTCTAAACATGAGAAGTGCATGTTCTATGCTTTTTTGGACATTTCTCCTTTTTATAATCAACTTGATAGTCTTGACAAACCATTGTATTTGTTACCTCATTTAAAATTTCTAAGTCATCATCAGTATCAAGAATAATATTAGGTTAATTCTCAGTTAAGGCTTTTAGAGAAGTTATATCAATAGTTGTAGCCATAGTGCAATATCCCCAAGCCCTAAAACATGGATGTATAATCTTAAATATGTTTAGATTACACTTTACAATTATGATTGTGGGTTACATTAACCGAAAGAAGAAGAACAACAAGACAAGAGAGAGATTGAACGAGTTATTTTAGAAGAAGACACGATGAATGAGATTGAAGCGAAGACGAAGAAGAAGATGCAATCACCGTGGCCACTGGCTAGTTAGCTACCATTGTCCATAGTCCACGACTGTCTGGAAGGCTCTAGATGAATGTGGAAGAAATCTGCATGGTCAAGACCGGAGATTGAGAGACGAGAGTGTGAGAATTTTTTAGGAATTCAGATTTTTTTTCTTCTAAATAAGGTGGGTTGTCTCACCAACCAACTCACCAGGTTGGTTCAGTACGGGTCACACGGGTTAAGTAAATCAACCCATGAATCAAAGTTTTTGGTGAAGCAGAATTACTCTAACCCAATTCACCAAAATTCTAGGTTAAATGGGTTAATATGAAGGATTGAACTATTTTGACAATTCTACTTCTAATTATCAATTAAAGTTAATTAAGCAACAATTTACTAATTATCAATTAAAGTTAACTAAGCAACAATTTACTATATCAATATACTACTTATATAAGTTAAGACAAAAAAAATACTAGAGAAATATAATCTAGTAACTAATACAACTAGTACAGTGTATACTTAATCAATAACATTACAAGAAGGTCTATTTTCTGCTTTTTACATTTTTACTTGATATTGATGCATTGTTGCACTCAAAACGAACAAATGTAAGCAGCCTAGCACAAAATATGCTCCTTTCACTCCTCCAAACACTAAATAGAGACACATGACACACACAGGCAAAAGAGAAGAGAATAAAGTAGTAGGTGTTGACTAATGTGTCAAATTGAAGTAATATTTTAGAAAAAAAACCAAAGAGAAATCACTAGTTTGAGTCTATAGACGTAGAGAAAGGAAAGAGAGAGACAAAGAGTTTTTGGTTAGAGATTTAGTGAAAAGAAAAAGAAAGAGAGAGGTAAGAATTGAATAATTAAAAATCAGGAAGAGATAAAAATAACAATTCCGTTTCTTTATTTATTTTTTTGAAAAAAATATTATTTATTAAGAGGAAATCATTACTCATTAAGTATTATTTATTGTGCTATAGTAAAAAATTAATTATCAAATATTAATATTTTTTTATACACAGCTCACTTAACAAATAACTTAGACGTTCTTAATAATTTTTTCATTTTCTTATATCTTGGACGTCATTTCATGCTCTATTTTTATTACTAAAAAAAAATTTCTTTCAAATTTCAGCCATCTCAAAATACATTTCAATCTTTTTTGTAGTTATCTTTATAATTGATTTTCCTAACAACATAATCTTTTCAATTTATTTTTATTTACAAATTAAATTTCAATAACTTTTAAAAGAAATGTAAATAGTTAAAAATAACCTTACACTCTGTAAACTATTAAAATTTGAATTTGAATTTGTGGCTAATCAGCAAGTGGAATATGCATCTCCGTTACGGAAAAATCATGATGACATAAAAAGTCCCGTATCTGTGATTTCGTCTGTATTAAACATTTCGGTCAACAGGTTTTGTACAGATTATTTATTAATATAAACCATCACATCAACCAACTGTTATAGATTTTATCTATTTTAACAAACTTATATTATATACAAGTTACTTATATCGTACACATGATTCTTCTCCTAATCATACTATGTCATTAGGGTTGTATAGTTAAGTGTCTATTAACTTGGTTTTGAATAAATTTCATTTTATAAAATTAATTTAGTTATATTATATGTGTGAAAGCTTTTATCATAAAGACAAATTGACAATACAATTTACAAAAATTAATTTAATGCAACAATTGAAAATTTTCATGTGCCATAATATGCTTGATAATAGATAAAGAAATAAATTATTATTTTAAGTGTAAAAATAAGTTAATTTAATATGTAAAAGATGAAAAGTAATAATAAAATAATTTTTGAAAATATAAAAGATATCTATTATTTTTTATTAATTATTGAATTGCATTATTTATTATTATTTTAATATATAATAAATATTATTAAAAATTAAATTATTTAATATTTTACTGGTCAAAATATAAATAAGTAAATATATATGCTGTTTTCCCTGAAAGATCCCATCATTGGATCCAAACACAGCTATTGAGATGTAGATAAACAAATAAAATAAGAACATTAATGAAAAGTATGAATGCATGCATCTGAAAGACTATATATTGTTAAAGGATAAAACATATAGTGCAGATGACAACTAAGAGTGAGGTGACACTTGCCTATAAGGGCTCCCTTGTGCATCAGTTTTGTGTCTCTTCCTAAAACAAGACAAATAACAAATAGCAAGGACACCACAACATCACAATATACAACCAAAAAAAAAAATGAAATAGAAAAATATAATAAAGTCAGCTCTAGTCACCATCAAATTATTATTTATTAATATAAATTTTTTAATATTGGAAAATTAATTTAATATAATTAAGTTTTATCATTATAAAAGAAATACCTAGAGAAGAGGTAAAATGTGAAACAAGATAAAAGATGTGATTAAAACCAATAACCCAAATAAACAATTGATTGTGATTAAAGGACATTTTTCTCATATTATATACAGGTGCATGTGTTTCTTTGATATTTACATTTCTCTGGCCATTTTCTCTTATGAAATATCCACCTAATTATCTATTCTATAATCATATATCAATCTAAAAAGATTAATTCAACAACTTGTTATTACAAACAACAATTTTACATGATGGTTTATATTGAAAAGTTACATTAATATTTATATAAAATTCAAAATATTAATTATATGTTTCCTTTACAAAACCTTTAACGTAATTTAGAATGAAGTATTCTATATTAGATAAATTTTAAAAAGCATTGACCTATTTATCTTTTTTCGAAAGAAGTTAACATCAACTGAAAACTTGAGAGCTCAAGTTTCAAAAGTATAGGATAGAAACCTGTTCCTACCAAACTAACTAGCTTTAATTGTTACAAGGATTTATACTGTTAACAAGTTACAAAACACAGTATGTATATATGTTTTGGTAACCTTTTGTAACTATTTAATGCTATTTTGCTTATAAAAAAAAAAAATATGACTTTAATTTTTGTTGGTGCATTTAACCTATTTTATTTAGCTAATACAAGACAAGACTAACTTAAGTCAGACCTTATGAAAGGCTTTTCAATGACAAGTCACTTTATATATTTTCCATCCCTATTTTCTGTACTAAAACCTGTTTGGTCTAAGAAAATACTTTTTTTCTATAAATAATCATAAAACTATCAACTTATTTTCACTTTTCTTTTCAAACAGTTATACAAATTGAAAACATGCAATAATATTCTATAGATGGTAAATAATAGAGTAATGTTTGCAATATTTATAAAAACAATAAACAAAAATTCAAATTATTTTCTCAAACCCTAGCTATAAGATTACACAACCTTCCATATGTATATTCAGGATAATTGATTTTCTCATATGCATTCAAGCATACTATATAATTTAGTCAAACCTAAAATTGATACTCCCTTAACCAACCTTTTTTTTAAAAAAATAATGATACCGAAGATCGAACCTAAAATCAAATTTTATGTAATCCTAACTTCATGCATATTATCCTAATTTTCCTTAATTAGTAAGCCAGTTAATTTCTTCTATGTATTCTTTAATACATATAGTTTATTCAAATTATTGGGATAACTAAATGTCATAAAATAATAACAGGAGCCTTATGGTTTATGAACAATAATATAAGCGAAATGTTGTTCCACTAACCCCTCCTAAAATTGCAATATATCTGGCTCCCAATTGCCACCCCTCAGCAGATTGATTTTGAAACGCTATGTGGATGAATTGTTGCAATCTTAGAGTTTGTAAATCTCTTATTGCTTTTGTCCATTTGATCTGTTTGCTTGAAAAAAGAAAAGAAAGAATCTGGAAGAGTGTTATACGATTTAGCTAGCAACATAATGATACTCCTATACACAACAAGACACTATGCCAGACACTGCAGTTTGCATATAGCAGTGAAGAATCTTACAAAATTTTCCATATCTGGTGAGTTTTTAGCATCATAGATGACGCAAATATATTTTCTACTTCAAGAATTTACAGAACCCTTTTTCTGCAAACCATCGTACCCATTTAAAAGGACAACAACCACAAATTTGCTTCTGTAAACTTCTATCTAGCTCGTGATCATGAGAACAAAATTGAAGAAAAAGACTTATCAAGTTAAATTTACAGTTACAACATGCTTTGTTGTGCATCATTCTTGTGCATATATAAAATGCAACGTAAAATTTTCTTAAATACATCAAGCTAGATGAAAGAGTGTGTTCATGTATGTTGTGGTTCATAAAATCATGAGATGATTTATTGGAGTGGTTGAAGTGACATGAGGTAGAATGATGTATAAAAGTATGAACAAAAAATGTTACAATTTTCTTTTTCACCTTAAGGGTAGGAAAGAAAGTGAGAAGAATCATACAGAGAAGGATGTAAAGTGAAAATGATAATTATTGATCCTCAGGTATAAGAAAAAGCAAATGATATTCCCATGGCGAAAGTGAGACAGGAATAGTATAGAATCTACTTTTCTCAGACTTGAAGAGTACAATTAATCTGCCAGCAGAGGCATCAAACACTGAGGAACCGGGCCTAGCCACCACCTTACATCATATGATTACTCTAATTATTTTATATCTCTCTCTTCATCTCCATCTCCATCTCCATCTCTTTCTTTCTCCCATATAACTCCTGGTTACTTTGCACTTCCTTCCTTAACTAATCATTTACTATCATCAATCACCCAACATTCATCAAGGAAATTAGGTTCAAATCATCTATTATATCTAAATAATTACTTTTTCATTTATTAGTCAGTATTTTAAGACAATCATATAAAATTAATCAACAAGATCGTTTATGAATATCTTTTATGATGAACTAAGAAATCTCTTTCTTACTGTACTGAATAAATATTGATGAGTTTAAAATTATGTTAGGGCAGTGTAAAATAATCTTCTAATTACAAATCAAAGTTTATATAATTTATTGGATTTTATTATAAAATAAATAAATAAATCAACCATATATTATAAATTATAATTAATTGATAGTGTAAAACATTTAACATGATTAACGTGGGAACTTTTTCCTCAACATTGATTATATAAACAAGGAGAAAAAGAAATACAAGACAATACTATTTTATACATCCTACTTAAATTTTTTCTCTTCTAATTTCTTAATCAATATCTACAAGTTAACATTTGTCTACTGTTAATAGATAATCAGAAACTTATTTCTTTTGAAGATAGAAACTATCAAACTGAATCTTGTTTCTCCTAATTAACAAGTTTTTTCATACAGACTAAGAAAACAAATTCCAATTAGTATATTTATTAACTAGGTTGCATCATGTTATTAATTAGTTACATGAATTAGTTATGGGAAAAAGAACAAGTCAAAAATGAAGTATATGAAATTGATCATGAATGATATTTCTTTTTCATGAATGGTTAAAAAAAAAAAAGAAGAAGAAGAATGGAAAGGGAAGGTAGAGTGAAATGGTTGAAGAAGGGGGAAGAAGAAAAACACAAAATCCGAGAATTGATTTCCCCAGGAGGTGTTAGGGTGTGGGTGGTCCCACAATAGGGCTGAGCAATAATGTCCTTGTTGTAAGCTTTTGACCTGCTTTGACCGTATACCATATTCCCTGCAAACCAATTGAAAGTAGAGAGAGAGAAAGTGGTCCATTCCTTTTTGTATATATGAGATTCCCATTCCCACTGCCTATAATCATAATCATAATCCTCTTCTCCCACCTCCTACAATCATGCTTTTACTTTTCCCAGGATCCTTCCCTTTTTTACTTTCTTCATACCCTGCCCAGACATGCGTGTGTCCATCCAACACACCAACTAAGTGAAACTCTCTTATATCAATTTCATCCACCAACACACTCATCCCAACCACTATTCTCTTCTACTCTTCACTCTCCCATCTTTAACTTTGCCCACAACTTTCATCCCTTCACATTCTACACATTAGCCTAATCATCTATAACATTATCATTCATTTAATTACCTACTATAACAGTTTAGTCAATTAATTATAAATTAAATTTCATAAAATCTTTAATGATTTTGTTATTAAAATCTTCAATTCACACCATAAGTGATGAATTCTGAGCAATTTACCTAACAACTCACCGTGCATAACTTTATTCTTGCAAATAAATTAAAAGGTTGTTCATTAGTATAAATGGTTAAAATTAATAATAGCTGACACTCTCTACATTAATCCAGACTCTACAACTATATAATATGTACAGAGTCTTCTCATAACTTCCAAGGGGTCATTAAATTAGAGACCAATTAATATTATTAATTTGAGTAAAAAGTATCGATCAAATAAATAAATTACTGTTTCGAAACAATATTCATCATGCAAATCACCAATTAATTGCGTAGAATATTTTCGTTTTTACTGTGTAAGAAATTAAGATGACTTACAAGTTACAACTCCAAAGGATTTCATCAATTGGTTGCCAGTGTTTGAGCGGGTAAATTAAAAGTATATGAGAACAAAAATAAATAAATAAATCATTGTTGCAAAACAATTATGACCGTGCAAATGACTAATTATCAGTAAAATAATTTCGTTCTTACTATTTGATAGATGAGTTACGACTCCAAAGGGTTCATCAATTGGTTACCAATGTTTGACCGACAAAATAAATAAATAAATTTCTATTACAAAACAATGTTGATCTTGCAGAAAAAGACTAATTAACTGTAGAAAAAAAATTCGTTCTTCCTATGTATGAAAGATGGGCTACAACTCCAAGGGCTGATATATCAATTGGTCACCAGTGTTTGAGCAGGTAAAAAGTATCTAAAGACAAAATAAATAATAAAGAAGTTACTGTTGCAGAACAATACTGATCAGATAAATGACCAAATTAACCGAAGAATATTTTCGTTCTTACTATATGCTAGCAGTAAGCATATTATATTTGTTACTATATATGTTATGACACATTGATCAAGTCACATTGTACACATTAGCCTAATACGAGTGCGATTCCATGAGAAATAAGTGTTAAATGACACTTTATTAACTCAATAAAAGCACTGATTTTGTGTATAGGACTGATTGCGTATTCATTAAGTATAATCACAAGTCATAAATGGCCATTAATTCCCCCACAAATTAAGGAATTTACCCCGAAAAAAAGAGAATAAATTAAGAAATTGCTTTTCCAAAGGACAATATGATCATGTTATGATAAAATATCGTTTAGTTTTAATACTAGGAATCATTTTTGAAATGCAAAAATACCATGAGAATAACCCATAAAATATGCAACATTCTAGATAGGTGATGTATATAATGCAATTAATTTAGTAATGTTCATGAGAGAAAAAAAGGGGGAAGTTGTCCTTCCAAGCTAACAGTTATCTCTACAAAAAAAAATTAAAAAAAAAAAACTAGCATCAATTATGTAGCTAACAAATTACTTCCATAAATAAATGTAGTTAATATATTTAGTTTAATGACTAACTATTCTTAAAATATAATAATAATTTTTTAAAAAATATATAATAATAGCATTAAATGGCATATGACACAGTATTGCTTCTTTTTAGGTTATTGTTGGTATAATCAGAGGTCATATGAAATGTCCGTGAGACAGACAAGCATGGTAACAAGAAAGAAGGGTAGTGAGTAAAATTTTGTTAACTTCCATGTTAATTGTCAGGAATAGTTCTAATTTACGGTAACTTGGGCTACCTTCTTGCTGTTTTCCCATGTTTTCGTTTCAAGTGTAGTGAAATCATTATCCAATTCTAATTTAAAACAAAAGAAGAAAAAAATTAAATACAGCCACACACGATGGGAACACACCGAGTTAAACGTTATGCAGATCACATATCATGCATCACTAGCCAGAACCCTAGAAAAAAAAAATTTCTTCCATTCAAGAATTTTGCAATGATGAAAAAAGGGAAGATAAAAAAAGATGTACCTTTGTTCAGTCCTGAGGAAGCACACCCTGTGCCTTTGAAAATGACAATGCCATGCTTTGTTGAATAATTGCCTATATATATAGACTGTATATATATAACCTCCAATAGTTGGTACAATTCATGATTAACATAAGAGACCAAAGAAATTTATATCAAACAACAATAACCCTCGTCTTGTTTATACTATTGTAGTACATAAAATTAAAATTTGATCATGATCATCTCCATGTATGAACATGGAATATGCTTGGCTCCTCATACGCCATCTACGAAGGTCATTGATGCTTCAAAGAGCTCTGCAAATGGCATACAGGGAGCCAGGCACATAGACATATGTATGCATGATGTGACACAATTTAAAAATAATCAATTAACAAGACGCACGAGGGTAATTAAACAACTACAAAATCAAGTGTTTTTCCCTCTAACCTAAATTCTAATTACCCTCGACTAATCCTAAGGTCATAGATGTTAAATATCTATGATATGATGCATGACTCTTTTGTTATATCTAAATATGAATATGAAATATGTAAAAGTGAGTGCAAGCAAGGACATGAAGGGTGCAAGGAATAGCTAGACCTATATGGTGAAAATGAAAAAGATGATGGATGATCAAACCTAGATAGGTAGTATTGTTTTTGCTTGATGAGGAGGAAGGTGGAGGTGAAGGTGAGAAAAATATAGGTAAGGAGGGTGAAAGGTACAAAAAGAGAGTATGAGAGAATTGATGGTTTTGATGAGAAGAGGAGGGGGGGGTGAGAGTAGTAGCAGAGAGTAAGAGTGAAGGGGGGTGGATGAAGGGTATATATGGAGAGTGGGGAGAGATCTAGAGAAGAAGGGAGGGAAAGAACTAAGTCATGATGAAAAGGGGTTTGAAAGCCCCACAAAAACCCTACTGAATTGGCATAAAACAAGCAAACCAATGGGCTAAACGTAGGGGGATTAAGGTGTGGCTAATAATAGTGGGGTTTGTGTGTGGTTTTCAGAGGGAAAGAAGGAAGGTGTGGGGTTATGGTTGCACCCTGAAGCCAAGTTCACCCACTAAATATAGACACAAACACAAGGAGGGAGAGCTATAGGTAGGGGTAAGAAAGAGAGAGAGAGAGAGAGAAAGAGTGAGTGAGTGAGTTGGGTTGGGTTACTAACCACGCAATTTCCTAAGCTAGCCTTATGTTGTTTGAAATCTCCTTTTCTGGGTCGTAAAGCTAAGTGTGCTTTTCTCTTCTCTGAAGCTCATTTTGTCTGGGAGTGCTTGGAGGACATGGATTCCTCATCACCCAACTTTCTTTAAATAAAAATAAAGCTAAAGAAAGATAAAGGAGGGGAAGTATTACCAAAATGTGCTTTCTTTTTCTTTTCTTCCCATCACCTGTTTCTTTATCTACTTTTTTTTTTTTTTTTTTTTTTTTTTTTTTTTTTTTGGGGTGTTTCAAACTTTTCTTTATATGATATGCAATCATATTTTATTACCAATTGATTATACTACTACCTCTTTCCAGGGACAGCTTTGAGCTAACCCTTTTTTGTTTACATTTTAGAATAATCGTAGCCCGACCTTGTCACCTAATTCCACCACTTTTATTTCTGTCCACTCAGATTTATAGCGGACTCATATTAGCGCCTTTAATTGCGTCTTATTTTTTTGTTTCCTTTTTTGCTCTAACATGCTACATTTGTTCATACATGTGTTTTATTATGAGAGTTGTTGGGTATATACATTATGTCCCTAACAAAAAACTTCACCTTTTCAATTGTTTCTTCCTTTTCTTTTCCTTCTTTGAATCATAAAATGCTATTTAAATATTCATAATAAGTTAATTAGTTTTTATAATTAGAGTTATATATAACACATTAGGGTTAGTTTTGTGGTAGAAATTAGAATAACATGCATAAAAACTTATGTTATAATCTTGTGATCATGTCATTGTAAATAAACACAAAAAAAAAAGATATTAGAATTAAATTAGAGAAAGAGACTACTCGTGTTATATTGATCCAGCTGGTGAAAATAGATTAAAAGGTGATTAAGCACATTTATATAGTAATTAAATATTTGTTATCTATAAAATCAATAAATATTTTTGACTTTTAATATGGTATCCAACATACGAGGATGAAAATAAATATAGAAATTTCCCTAGCAAAAATATGGAAAACTTTGAAAAGTTTGTTAGGTTAAAAGTCACAAAAAATTGTCTGCAAGCTTTTTTTAACTCTTTTTTTTAATTGCTCTGTCTATATTTAATGTTATTGGCGAATTATGTTGTCAAACCTTTTATATTCGTAAAAATTGCAACTACAAAATTTATCATCTTTTTATATATCAATTAATTATTTAACAATTCATTTACTTAATTAATGAAGATTTCACTCTCCTATTTTATTAGATTATAATAAAAAATATCTTAAATTTTATGAAATCAATCTTCCACCAAGTTATTATTTTTTGAAATTCTAATATAAAAGAATGTGTACAGTGAGAAATTAACTATTTGCCTGACATTAAATGGGATGATAAAATTTATAATTTTAAAATAGTTGAATGACAAATCTGATAGATATAAAAATTAGTGGCATAATTTACTAACATGTTAAAGTTAAGTAAAATAAAACGTAATTAAATTTTTTAATTTAACGAAGATATTGATATTTAGGATTAATGACAATCTCCTTAAAAATAATCAATGATAATATCCGAGGCATACAGAACAAATATTATCTTTAAATGTTGATTTTAGGATATTTATTTTGCTTTAATAATAGAGGATTGGTATTTGAAGGAAATTGAAATGATCATGAAAAGCAAGGTTATGACTTATAAGAAAGAAAGGTTGAAATGAGGAGACAAGAAGGACTTTATGATGTGATTTAAAAATCGATTATATATTTTGTCCATTGTAATTTTGCTACTACTTTATAAAAAGCAATAATGTGTATGTATAATGTTGATCGACACATTCTACAATTTTTGACAAATAATCACTTTGACTGACTTTTGTTCTGGAAAAGTAAAACATCCAACCCATGAGTGCAATCATATCACCCTGCTTAGAATACGGGCAAATTTATTTATTTATATAAAAACAATTATCAAATTCAATGAAAAATAATTCCATGTTAGACCCTACCCTAATTTTTAATAGTGCCACTCCACTGTTATTAACAACAAAAATTACGCTATAAAGCATATAAAGTCATGCCATATCAATAAAATCATAAAACGTGGCAAGTACAAATAGAAATAAAGCAGTTAAAAATATTAATTAGAATATATTTTTATTTGAACAAAGAGAAAAAGGGAAAGAAAAATCCCATTGAATCTGTTAAAAAAAAAAATCACAATGATTACAGCAAGGGAGAAGAATCAAATTAATTTCTTTCACAATCTTGTATTTAAGACTATTAAATTAAAATCAATTGAGTATTAAATAGGATTGAAGGTGATTTTTTATTTTTCACACATAATTAATCTAGATAAAGGGGGTAAAGGAACACGACTTTTATCACAGCCTTGTCCTGTGAAAAAGAAAACCATAAATAAAAACAAAAGCAGAGCGTGTGTGTCTTTAAAGCTAACGCTATCTGTGTAGGACACTGAATTGGTATAACCCATTTTTTTTGTGCCCCCAGTCCCGTGCTCTTCCTGCCATTTTCTTTTTCTTTCATTATCTTACACAACATAAACATGAGACTAACCTTTGGATTAAGAAACTTGATTTGGTAAATTCTAACTTTAAAATGATACTAAAATTCAAACTTCATAATTTTTTGGATATCTATTTTAAAATTATTTACTGTATACAAAAGGAACTTATTTAAATTTAATAGAATCATTACACAAGGTGATGATATTTTTTTTGGTGTATATATATATATATATAAATCAAACTAAACCAGTATAATTCTTTAAGTGTTACGTGAATGTTCATCTGTTAATTAGTTTTATAATATACTCATTAAAGACTTAAACTTAAAGGTATTAGTTAGGATAAAATAATCATATGTTAACCAATCTATATATTTAGTGTTATATTATAAACATAATTTGTTTAGAATGATCTATTTTATTTTAAATTTGTTTTTTTTTTTGTATAATTGTCAATTGATTTTAAAATTACTATTTGTATGAGTTTTAAAACAATCATTATAAAAATCAACAACATTAATATATATAAGTATCATCATGGGATCTAATATGATTTTTTTGTTTAAAAAAAATTGTCCCTTTATAAGTACAGGATGTCTAACTAATACATATTAATAATAATAAGAATATGAATATGCTTGAGCTCTTAATTTGGATTATCAATTATGATTATACACAAAAAACAGCTCATATCATGATAGCAGATGTTTTGTTTGTTTAAGATTAGAAGTGAGGGATGAATTTATTTGATGAGTAATTGGAAATTTGTAACGGGGTTGCATGAATTAGCTTAACAATGATTTAAAACAAAGTATAATTATAATAATGAGAAAAATAGTGTTACTGAAATAGGAAGGTAGATAGCAGAGGGTGTCCACACTGGCTAAAAAATGAGTAGGCTATGTGATTGATGAAGGAATGGTCGATATCTTTAAGAGAATCTTTGCCTGTCAAAATATGGCCACCAATAGAATGTTAGGGTTGACAACGAAAACAACAGGTGTCAGGTTCATCTTCCATTTTCAACCTTTTTGTTTACTTCTTACACTTTACACAGCTGTGAAATTAGTTTCTCTGTTCACAAATTAGAACCCTAGAACGTGATCGTATAACATATCTTCAATTTTGTTTCTGCTTAAGATTTCCATTTGAATTTAGCTGTCTCCAATATTAAAAAAAAGGTTTAATTAAAATGCATATATATATTTATTGTATATGGAATTGACATTTTATGACATTGGATTGGGAATCCCAAACTAGTTATATCTGCTTTCCTTTTCTTCCCTCTCTGTCTTTGTACATATTCGCTGTCTTCAACTGCATTGCCATATAACTTGAAATCACTTTCAAATTCAAAGGCAGGTACAAATTGTTGCAATAATACTTAAACCTGTAGGTTTTCACACCCATACAAACAGATCTCATCTGATTCTTTCCTTAGTGAATGGCCTGGTAATATTAAATCATTTTTAATTATTTATTATTAAGTATGTAGATAGATACATAATTATTTTAATTTAATTAATAATATTGAATTATTTTAAATATTAATAGAAGGTTTACAACAATTTATACTATCTCAAATATTGATGGAATTATATCAAGTTTTAAATTAAATGTGAATTAAAAATCTAATTTAACCTTACCAAATTGATTTATAATATAAAGATTATTTTCTACTTTGATGAAGTATGACTTTCAATAAATTGGAATCTTAAATATTTAATTGAGTTAAATACTTAGAGAAAAACTTTTGTTATGCATAATAATTTGAATATTTTCAATTAGTTGGATAGTGTACATGACACCTTAATTTATTTCCAATGAAGAATAATAATTATGTTTGAGATTATGTAGTCTAAGGTTGAAGTTTCTGGTCAAAAAGGTAATAGCTTTAGGGAGATTTAAATAATTCAACGTTGAACATTATTTTAAAATTAAAAACTACCATTTGAAACATCACATTATAATATAATATATGAACAGTACAATGAGAGTGTGTGAGGTGAGGACACAGGGACTATAACAGAAGTCGTATAAGCAAACCCTCAGATACGTACGTATCCTATAGAAAATCAAGTGAGAAAAAGGTGAAAAAGAGAAGCAAAGAGAAGATTTACATAAAGAAAAATAATGTGAAAAGAAGAAAAGTACTGAAAAGTTAATCCCTTTCTTTTTCAAAAAAATAATTCAATAAAAACCGGGAGAGAATTGAAAGTGATCCCTACCTTCCTCAACGATTTAGGGACACAAACTTTTTGGATGAAAAGATGGCAATTTATGTTTTCAAAAACCAGTTTTTCCATCTTTATCCCTGTTTTTTAATTTTGTTTATAAATATAAATAATGAAATTTATAATAAAATGAAACTCTTAATTGTCAAGTTTAAAGATGAGTTTTCAAAATAAGTTCAGGAAGACTCAGAGTCAAGTTATACTCATCTATTTTTAACCCACAAGATTAATAAATAAGAATAGATTAAGTTGGACTAGCACAATTTCTTTTATATGTTGCATTTTCTTTTACTCATTAGATGGGGTTAAATAGGCGTATCAAACAAATTCATTTTAATTTTTTAAAATTTATTTAAATTTTATTAAAAAAATTACATGTGATTGATTGTTTTAATTTAATAACCTATTTTAATCCATATTTTTACTGACCCATTTTAATACTGAGATTTGTTGGATTGACTTGTCTTTTAACCTAATTCTCCTATATATATATATATATATATATATATATATATATATATATATATATATATTTACTCGTTAGGTAACTAAATTAATTAACTCGTCAGACTAAACTCATTTTTGCATCACTAATAATTATAGATAAAATTTATTTTCACTTCTTTTAAAATGATTTAAAGGATGTGACAATACAGGGGAGACCAATATTACTTAATAATATTATAATTGGTTTATTAAATGTAAAAATATAGGTAGACAAATGGCACAGACAAATTTTATGTCCCGTGTTCAACTAATTAAACAAATTTTAAAAATAATAAATGATAATTTTTAGATAGATGAAATAGGGATAATTGAAGAACAAAAATCAAATTTAAAAATTAGAGACAGAAAATATGTTTGATTTCTCTTAAATAAGAAAAGTCTAACTAAATTATTTATAAACTCTTCTAAAAGACCTAAATAGTAACTAATGATCTTATTATGAATGATTAGATTAAAACAAACAATTCTTATAAAAGATTTAAAATTTGACATAAGATTGTATGTGTTATATCAACCAGATTTTGTGTGTCACTGTATATATGGTGTATAATTTTTCTTTGTTGCATTTGTTGATGGTGAAGCTTTATACCGTGGTTGGTTTTTGTCTTGTCCTTCCAAGGTTAATCTGGTCAGGTTAGGTTAAATTTAAAGTTCTTTATTCTTTCTTTTAATTTTTTTCAAAAAGGTCTTGACTAATTTTGATGGCCATGGGTCATCTTGATGAAAAATATTCCTGCCAACATTTCGTACAGGAAAACAATTATGAAAGAGAAATAAGTTAAAGTCTTGATTAAAAATTGTTGTGTGTTGGTTTTTTTGGTATATAATTATCGTGTTCAAATTAGTTTTTTTTTTAAATTGCAATTTTCTAGAAAATATTAAAAAAAATTCTATTTCCCTAAAACACTTTTCAATTAATAAGTATACGATTTTTCTTAGTAAACGTCTCCTATTAGAGAAAAAAATAGAAAAATTTAAAACAAATTTCATCAAAAATTAGAATGAGTTTATAATAAGTTATAAATTAATTTTTGAATAATTTATTGTTTTGTTTGTTTGTTTCTGTGTGCGAGAGAAAAATCAAATTACATAATTAAAAATTGTATATATAAAATATCTTCAGTTCAATGATTATTATACATTATTCTTTGTGTTATATTTAATTAAAATCAAATAATTAATAATAGAGTATTAAATAATATTAAATCAATGTAAGAACTTTAAGTCGTAATATATATGATAATAAATATTTAGATAAATTTATTCAATAAATATTTACTAATAGAATAATTTTTTGTCTATCTTTTTGTCTACCTTATTCAATAAAAATTGAAATCTCGCGTTTATTAGAAATAGGATATGTTGCATGTATATAAGTGAGATGCAAATCTCATTTTATAAGTCAGTTTTGTAGAGTTAAATTGGACTCAACCTACTCAGTCTTTATTGGGAGGGATGTATTAGAAATTCAATATTTAACGAAATTTTGAGGGTGTGAAATCTCACATCACCTAAAAATAAAGTCCGCTGAATAAATATAAATGAGGAGTAACTTTCACTTTAAAAAATCAATTTTATAGAATTGAGATTAGTCATAACCCATATTTAAAAAAAAATTATATAAATAAAAGGATCAAATTAAATCAATGTAAGTTATGTCATATTTTTTTTTTAAAAAAAATGTTGTAACAACCTGATATGACTAGATAATTAATTAAAATTTGCAACAACAAGGAGTTTCTTTTTTAAAAAAAATAAATAAATTGGTATCTGTATTTTGATCTCAATCAAGAAACAATTTGTAATGATTTTTACACTTTGCAATTGAGTGGTGGCAGGGTTATGGTCCTTGACCATGTATATAATTTTCTCTTGAAATGATTATGGAAAGAAATGATGAGAGAGCACACTCATACCAAATGTAATGATTTGATCTCATAACACATTTTTGTGTCTAAAGTCATTAAATAGTAAAGGAATCGTACTTACACAGCCCTGCACCTCTTTGTGCCCTCTTTGAACACTATTTCAAAAGCTACCCTTCCTTGATTGCGTGGTGGGCTAGGGTTTCTGCGACCATTTAATTTCTTTACATAATCATAAGTCATTCTCCTCTCTCCTTTGAATCACCTTATTGGTCCTATTCTCATGGAAGAGAATGGTTCAAGGGTCAATCATGTTTACCATAATTACAATACCAATAATTTTATCAATGTAAGAACTACATTCACGTTGATTATTAATTTGCAATCAACTCATGTTAACGGATTAATTTTCATGGTTAGTTTGTCCCAAGGAATTAAATAGTGTTTCATATTTTTTTTTGGTGTATAACTTGAAGCTTGATCATAAATATATGAATTTAAAAATTATGTGTAGGTGGTGTAAAATAATTTTACACGGTGAGTAATGAATTAAATTTTGTATGATTTTTAAAAATTTTGTTATAAAAATTAATAAACTTGTTATATTAATTTTTTAAAATATTTTACACAGATAGTGAATGCATGCGTGTACTATTTTCTAAATATATTAATGATTTTTTGAATAAAAATGATTCCGATTTTTGAATTTGGAGTTATTATTCAAAGTTATAAACAACTATTTTCTTCCCTTTCAAACGTCAATACATTTTATTAAAAAGAAAAGCTAATTAAGTTGTTTATTTTCTTATAAGAGCATTTTGATTATTTGCTCATCATCAACTCTTTAATCATGTCTCTAGTTGTATTGAAAGTTATATTACAAATGAAATTATATAAGTTTTTAAAAATTACAAATGAAATTACAAATTAAACTAAATGAAATGAATCTTGAGACAAGAAGGTTTTGTTGGGTATGTATAGCAAGGTTGTTCTGTTCAATTTAAGTTGAGATGTATTTTTAGGACCCAACAAGGCACTGGAAAGATTAATGCCTTTGTTTGGCTAACTATATATCAAAGAGATGCCTTTCTTGTACTATGATAGGTGATGATATGTAACTATCTCCAATTGGTTATTGAACCAAGAAAATAACAAAGCTTCAGTTCAGTACTTTTGGTTGTATGAAATGGAATAAAAAGAAAGAATAAGTGAATATCCGGTTAAGTGGTTAGAAATGAATTGGTCGTTCTTAAAAATTTAAAATGAAATAAAAGGGAAGAAGCTTTCTTTTCTATTAGCCAACACAAATGGACATGAGTATTAAAGATCTAAACCAAACGTTTATCTTTTTCACGAGTGTGGTTACAATTTTATGTACAATTTTCTCTAAGAGATCTAGTAGCACCTAAAGGTAGTTATGGGTAATTATAGTTGCAATTTAAGTAGAAGTTCTTGTAATCCAAACCTGTATAAAGATCCTCATGATGGGTCTTTAGCAATTTTAAAAGTCATTGATATCCTGGTCAATAATAATGGAGGTGCTTCGTGTACTATAACTTTTTATTAAAAAAATTGGAAATTAAAAGTTTATCTATTATTTTAACTTTGAACGAGTTATAAGATGATAAAGGAAACGTAGAAAATTAAGAGAAAGGTTCGGGGTCCAACTTTTTCATTAACCATTATTATTTATGGATAAAAAAACAACAATAAACTCTGATTAAGGATGATTCGAAATGAAATAGAATTGATATAAATTTAGGGTAGTTGTATATTTTTTCTTTTATTTTATTCATTAGACATATAATGAAAGTATTTTATGTTTGTTCTCTTAAGTATTTTAAATATTTTGATATGATAATTTCTTTTTCTTAAAAAAATAAATGAATTTTTAACATGAAATATTGTAATTTATTTTAAAACGAGAAGACATCACAATAGTCAAACAAATCTCAATAAAATTGGCGCCTTAAAAATTATCTATAATTCGACGCACCTTATAAATAATATTAAAAGTAAAAAATTGTGTGTAAGTTATTTATTGGTATATGTTACAAATAACAAGGAAATCTATGTTAAAATTATGATGTTTGCGACTGTATTATTACTTGACCTTAGTATCGTTTTGATTTTTTCAGCTGAAATTTTAAAACCGTAATCTTTTGTGTATGTAGTTTAGTACTATAGACTAGGTTAACTGAACATTTTTCACAAAAGATTACGGTTTAATATGGTGGTGCCATATTAATTACCCTCAACTATAGCCAACCATGGTTCCAAATACATATAGGTGGCCTCATATTAAAATTAATTCAACAATGGATTCTCTATCTCTAATCTTATCAATAACACTTCCTCTCCTTTACACATGTATATAGCTATTTCAGATCAACATTCAGTTCTTCTTCTTGTATTCCATGTCTAAAGTTCTTTCATTGGCCTTTCGTATCAGTCTCTAACTCCTTTTCGATTGCTTTTGGTAATTAAGTTGTACTTGTTAATTTGAATATCTTTAAATTCGGGAAATAATTGTCTGTTTTTTCAAATTATTCATGAAAATTTAATGAAATTAAACTTATTTTTAAAAATAACTCAAATAAACACACGCATTTTTGTTATTATTTGTTCTTATTCATACCTTAAGTAATATAAGGTTAATTTAATAATTGAGAAATAAAACTAAAGGCCTAAGAAGAGGTAGTTGATTCAAAACTCTAACAGAAATATTTTTCAAATTAAAAACTTACATTACTCAAACTCCGAATAATGCATGCATGCTAGCATTAAATGTTACTAGTTTATCTTATTTACGTCTTGTCCAATATTCTTATAATAATATTTAAGTTGTGGCTGATTGTGTAACTTTTATTGTGATCACCAAAAAAAAATAAAAATTGTGACTTCTATTATAATCTTAGTTTTTCACATTCAAGGCTAGATAACTGTGTATAACAAATGTTATCTAATGGGTAATTAATTAGACCGGTACACCGAATATATATAACATCAATAAAGACATCAATCAATCAAATAATAAAATGCATTATAACTTTTAAATCAAATAATATAAAGACAAAATAGCAATATTTAGAATTTTAATATTAAACACGGGGAAAAATTAATATTATAAGAAAAAAATCAACAATTATCCATAAGTTAAAACACATTGCTTATCTCCATCAACTATAGCTTAACTACTAGAAGTCAAAGATGATTTGTTGGTCCAAAAAGGCATGATCCATCACCCATCAATACAAAGCCAAATTACAAGCCATAACTTGGCAAATTAAAAGCAAATCTTTATAGGATGTGAAATAAAGTATCATCATATGCACTCAGTGATATTAATTAATGTAGTTAAAATTTAACGTTAGAAATAGTTCACGCCTCTTGAGTGTAAGATATATTTCACAATGTCACTTCAGCTTAAGATATGCACATGAAAGATAAAAATAATATAACTTGGTTTATGGGGCATGGTGCTTAGTGCTTAGTCAGTTTTTTGTCCCCTCCATGTTGGGTTGCTATTTTGAGTATTCATGACACACAGTTTTGTAACTGAACCCTAATTATAAAGCATAAACAACTCAAGTCCCTACCCTTACTATTTATATTCCAAAGTGGTTTATACTATTAGAAAAGGTTAATTAAGATTTTAGATATTTCATTATTTTATATTTTATATTTTAATTTTTAATTTTTCTAATTTTTTTAATCAAATTTTAGTCCTTCATTTATTATTTATTAATGTTTCTATTATCAAATAAAATTATTAAATATTAACACAAATTTTATATGGTTTCTTTTAGCTGTTATAATTTAATGACTAGGGTTAAAAATATTAATAAAAAATAAATAAAAGACTAAAAATTGACATAATGATAATAAACTTAATTGATAATCAGTTGTTAAAAGAAAATTTTCTTTTATTTTGTTTTTGTTATTAATTACCTGTTTAAAAATAAATTAATACATTTTATTATACTCTCCCAATTAAATTGAACTTAAATATTTTTAGGATTAACTATTTTAGAACTAGCCAAATCCACTTAAAGAAACAAGTGTTTAAGAAGAATTTAAATTTAATTAAACTACTAATACGTCATCAAATAAATATTTAATTGTTTTAAAATGTAGCTAACAAGAACTTCTTTAAAATTGTATATGTAGATACCTATAAGGGTTGAAGGCGGTGGTAAGTTAAGCACATTCTTAAAAAGTGGCATGAACCTTGGATATGTCACGTTTTGGGAGCGACTTGGAGTGAATAATTTTCATTTAAATTTGAAAAAAATAAGTTAGACACTTAAATCATTAATGAGGAAAATCAAAGCAAAAATTTTTAAAAATTTTCATGATTTTTATTTATTATATATATATATATATATATATATATATATATATTATTATTCATCAAATTTTTCTTCGAAGTAATTATTAATTATAGATGAGTCAAATGTAGTGATATCTTAGTGATATCTTAGTGTTGACTTTAGTTAATGACTAATTTAAGTAAAAAGATCTTTTATAAAAGACAGAAAGAACAATAAAGAGTAGAAATATCTCAGTTGAGATTGTTATCGTGTCCTAAAATAAAAAATTGTTTTGTACATCAAAAATACTGGATGAAATCTAATAAGAGAAGGAAAAAAAAAACCAAGTATAATAGGTGATATGTGATAGAAAGAGAAATAGAGAGAAACAAGAGATATTAAACGGATATTTAAAATAAGTGTGTGTTTAAGTTATACTAAAAATATTTAATTATAAATAGATGATGATTTACATACATATATTTTTATTATTATGCAAAAGACTTTTTATAAATGAAAGAAAAAAATATATTTAAGATAATTTTTAACTAGTTGATATATAATATGTGAAAAATAAACTCTTAAACTCCTACTTAAATTAAAATATTTATCTTAATTTCAGGTGAGTGATCTTACAAGCCATTTGTTTCAAGAGATATAGAAGGATTTATGAGAAAGTATATATAAAAATATTACAGTTTTAAAAAATTATTCTTGAGGATTACAAATTACTCATATTTTTTATATTTTATTTCCAAATATAAAAGGTGAGTATATTTTATTTCCAAACATAATATTTTTCTAAGAATATAATTTCTGATATACCTCGAAACAAATGTACCTTGGAAAATATTTTTAGTATGATATTAAGATAATAAAATGATATAATAAGTACTCACAACTTTTTTCAATAAAATAAAATAAATTTGAATGTAGATCTTCCACATTTCTTCGTATATATGTATGCCTTATATTTTAGTAAATGAAGTTTTTCTGTTTTAAAGAAAAAGACAAAGTACAATCTTGAAAAGAATAACCAACCATCATCAATACATATTAGTACCAGTGATATGATTTGTGTTCTTTAATCAGCCTGAATATGACATATATTCAAGATAACCGATATACATCAAAGGACAGAATATTTTTACCAATGTGATGGTGAAAAAGAAAAAAATAAAGAAGCTAGCTATGCAAGTTCAATGAATCTGTTACACTATATATAATAGTCACTGATGAACACTCAAGTGACAAAATCTGACTTCAAAAGTGCTAACTAGCTAGTAGCAAGCACGTTTTGTATCCTAAATATTATTGGTTAAATATTTGGGTTTAAATTAATTTAATTGCAGTATAGTGAGTGCTGGTAAAATGCCACCAAAGCACATAAAACCAAACAAAAGTGATTACCTAGACATTTTGAAAAGAACAGTCACTTTAGCCTTAGAAGTATTGAATGGGTTACATTGGACTTTGAATGAGAGTTAATTGATGCACTTAATATTTCAAAGCTATGTATATAATTTATGCTATAGTGGTACACTATTTTAAATTTTTGTAAGGTAGTTGATCCACAGCTGTCTCTTGTGTGTCAAGTAATTCTTTTAATAGTTACAGAATAATTAAGTATGTACTATAATGGGATAGAAAGAATTAGAAATAGCATTCTTGATGTTTCTTCTACATGTAAGAACATCAGAAAAGTTAAATTCCATAGACAATATATTATTGGTAGCAGAAGCCAGAGGGGAGAACATGGCACTGGGGACAATAAGGAGGAGGAGGAACAAGACAACATTAGATTTATCAAATTGATTATTTATTATATGCATGTGTGTGACTATTATTAATTAAATAATGAGTGTGCTGATGTGCATGTTTCAGTGAAAAAGTACAAATAATAAATGTTAAACACTTGGAACTAATTAACACCCATTTGGCAGTTTGAAATGGACCAATTAGAGACTAAGAATGGTGGTGTGGTGAGGTGTGAGTGAAGAATTCGAGAGTCAAAAAAGGAAGACTAGTTGGGTGTTTGGAGTGTGTGATGATGAAAAGAGAGAATTAATAGAAAAAGGGTGGGGAATTAGCTAAGGTAGGTATGTAGAAATTGGGAAAGGATTAAGAAGGGAAAGAGAAAAGCAGGGATTAAAAATGGTAAACAGATGGGAAGCTTTATCGTGTAGAGTGTTGGAAGCAACAAGTGTGGGAATCCTGGTGTCAGATTTTTTATTGGACCCTCTTTCCCTCCCTTGGTTTTGTGCACTAATCAGTACTGCCTCTGCCTCCAGTTGCAGTCTTGTGTGTTGTGTTCTGTTCCTATATGCACAACACAATGCATCATCATCCCTCTCTCTCCCTCTTCTTGTTTGTTTGCAAGTGTCTCTCACGGTTAGATTCTACTCCATCACAAATTCCACCCCTTTCTCAAACCCCTTCTCATCATTTTAGTTTACTCACTACCACTTAAGATTATTTCAATTAAATCAATTTTACATTAGGTACAAATTTGAGTTTTAACATACTTTATTTCATAAACAAGCTAATCAGAATTTAATTAGACAAAAACAAGAGTCATAACATGATCAAATAAAACTTATATAAATTTGTGCTGCCCATTGTGATCATTTTAGTTTACCCACTAGTGACTAGATTGGATGCATTAACCATGTTCACAAAAAACTTTATTTCATAATTAAATTAATACACAGTTAACGAATCACCTCACTTATAATAATAAATATATATATATATATATATATATATATATATATATATATATATTTCTTCCTATTCATATTTTATAATTATCTGTCTACTTATATATTATAGTTATTCACTGTAATATTAATCAGTTGAATTTTGATAATTTTTGTTGTTGTAAGGTATTCAGTTTGGACACCTAAGTTCACGGACACACGAATATATGCGACAATTTGTGGTATGTAAGTATACAGTGTCATTTTAGAATATATACATGAAATGAAAGAAAAGTTTCTCTGCTTGTATTAGCTAATGCCTCGAATAACACGCAAAAACTCTCTAAAGAAAACAGCTATTGGTTTTGGAATGTGGATGGTGAGAGTACTGCAGACAAGCATGTGCATGCTGAGCAGCACTCTCTCACGCAGGCATGTAGAGAGAGAAAAAAAAGAGAGAGTAATGTGTTTACTACTCTTATAAGAAGGGTTTGTGACATATTCTTGGATTTAACACAACCAAACACGCATAAATATAGTTGTTGTTCCCTGTCCATAACGGCATATAGATAAATTTATTCATTTTTTTTTTCCATATTTTTGCTCCCCTTTTGAGGAGAAAGAAAATGTTGGTTTGGTAACATTATTCAGCCGTTTATTTTTCTTTCTTGAGCTGCATCAAAACAAAACATTGAAACACTGATAAAATATCTTTCTGCTGGGCTTCATACTAGTAGGTTTTTGTCATGTCTCATACACGTGAGAATGTTTCACAGCATTTTATTTTATTTTTTCTTTATTTGTCTCTGTCTGTAAGTTACAGCTAGCTACCTTACTAGTTGTACAAAACTTAAATTTTGGAAGTTCTGATCTGATCATATATGGGGTACCCCTCACCATAGTACTTTGCTACCAAATTATTTAAGATTTATGTTTCCTTCAAGACTAGTTTAAAGAGAAATTAAAGATATATCTAGGTATATATTCTTATGATCCCATGACATATTGTAAGGTTATTTTGATTAATTAATTTACATTAACATTCGAGCTTTTATACCAAGTTTAATCATGTTTTACGTAAATTATTTGGAACAAGTATTATAGCAGGCTAATATTAATTACTGGAAGTAATATCTTAATTAGTTTTTGATATTCTAATTCCTGTGAATTATTCTATAAAATAAATTATTATTATAGTAAAAAAAAAATATGCGACTGAGATAATTTATTCTTTGAAAATAAAAATAATAAAATAGTTTTTTAAAATATAATATATTTATCATTTTAATCTATAAAAAATATTTATTATCATTTTCATAACTAAATTATATAATTTATTGTCATTTTGTCACTTAATTTAATTATTCACGTCCATCTTAATCTAACAAACAAGGAATTAGAGACTAAAATAATCATAAATATCTACTAAATTAATAGATATATTTCATTTTAAGAAATTATTTTATTTTCATCTATTTAACTAAATTACACAACTCAGATTGATTTATTTTTCTGGGATAGTTTGGTATATCCAGAGCAGAAAATTATAGATAGGGTGTGGTACGTAAAAGAGTAAGATGGTACATGAGTTTGAAGCTGGTGGCGTCCAAATACTTCCATAAGCTAAGTGTGTGGTATTTTGCTTTTGTGATCCTTTTCCTTACTGCTAAATTGTAAATCACGGAAACTTCTTCACCACAAATAGAATTATAACAAAGCCAATGTCACCTCTGCATATGTCACCTTCACTTTATATAATATATATATATATACACTTTTTTTTTATGGGCATGTTAATACATTATAACTCGTTAATACATTCATATTAAAAAATAAATGTATATATAAATGATAGATAAATAAATATATTTGTAATTTTGTGTAAAAGAAACACGTTGAAACGAGTATTTTTTAAACTTTATTAATATAATTAAATTAGATTTTAATCTTTCAGATAATATTGACCGTTATGCTCATAAATATTAAATTTTTTAAAAATTATTTTATTATTATCACTTAAAAGTGCACAACATGCGGATACATAGTGCCCATGACGAGATAGTGTGTGATGTCACCAATGAGTGATAGAATCCTTATCATAAAAAAAAAGTGATGATACGAATATTTTGTTAAACTTTAGAATTTATAAGATGTAAAACAACAAAAATAAAATGAAGAATAAAGTCAAATTTAAATAACAGAAAGTAATTAAAAATATCCCAAAAAATGTAATATCATGATATTAAGTTAATTAACTAGTCAGGCCTCATAGCTATTCATTAATTTATTACTACCTAAATAATACTAGTATTAATTGATTAACTTTACTTTGTAATTAATTATAATAAATATATATATATATATATATAATTTTAGTTTTCATATTTTATAACAGATTGTCTTATCTGCATATTACAGATGTTTATCACATATTTTTTCTAGTTATTATAAATTTTAATATTCATATTTTATATTTATTATCTATATATATAAATAAAAATTGAAAAATTATATAAATATAGTTAAATTTCAACTAATTGGACTTTATTTGATACTCTTTGATACTCTTGTTCAAAAAATCCTTAAATTCATTTAAATTTTTAATATAGGCACTATTTATTTGATTAAGGTTAATTTAATAAATATAATTAAATTTTTATATTAAAAACAAAAAAATCAAATATATTTAACTAAATTTTTAATTTATGTAAAATTAGATTTTTTGTTTATACATAAGTTTGCCTGGAAATACTAACAAAGTAACAGTCCTTCTAAATGGAGTATATATATATATATATATGCATGGAGTTTTCAAGTTTTGTACGTCTTTCTGGTCTCTGCACAGTACAGTTAGCTGCTACAGTATTTAACATGAAACACTAATGAGTAACGAATAAGGTGACATTAATTAACTGATTCTATATGTGTTATGTAGCTCAAAAGGCCATATGATCCCTACATGAATTTCAGGCAAATAAAAGGAAACCGTTAAGTTAATTACCTGAAGTATATATAAATAATTAAATTGTTGTTCTCTCTGTGGTTGGCTCAGAGAATATGAGGAAACTGATTTCTGAGAGAAGTAATTAATGTGTCCACACTTCACAGGGGGAAATATGAATCTTATTCTGCAGAAAGTTGTTGCAACAGATCGAAAATTCAATTCGTTTATAATTCATATGTTGGGCGCACAGAAAACTTTGTACTTCATGCCATGCCAACAACATGAATTGGCCAAATTTGTTTCCTATAGTCAATAGAGTAATAATTTAAATTGAGGATAACCCAAGCTAGACTTCAAAATACTCAATTTTAATTTGAAAGTATGCTACTTTTTGCACAGAAAAAAATAGTTACTATAATAATATTTCAAATATTAACCATGTTGCCTAAATTTTTTAAATTATTCTTAATTTATACATTTAATGTTTTTTTTTTTCTTTTAACTCCTTACATGAGCCAATCTGAAGATCCTAACGATATTTATTTATTATAAAAGCTTACTAGCAGCATTAGCTTCTTTTTGTGCATTTAAGAGCTTTATGAGCTTTTTACACTCTTCTATATATATATATATGTGTGTGTGTGTGTATCGTGTATGATCACAGAAGTGAAAGAATTAAAGAGAAATTGTGTATGTGGTGGGAGCAACTATAAAGTAGTCCATTCGATTCAGGAACCCAAATGTTGAGAGGCCCAAGCACAGGAAAAGAAACATAATCATAAATATTCTTAATTATGGACCTTGTGCTTGATATAACAGAAAGCATTACTTAACCATAATCATGACATAACTGCAGAAGGCTCCACCTAAATCTAAAAGAAGGCACGCGATTGTTAATAGATAAGACCTTTCTAATCATATATTGGCCTAGTTATCTTATCCATGTGTTAATAGAGTTATGAGATTTTTGTGGTATCATAAGTTAGTTAGTTTTGTTTCATTAGTGGAAAGTGCTTAACAGTATTATAAGATTATTCAAAATCATTAATTCTTAACTATATTTGTAAATCTGATAATTTTGTGTCAAGAGCAAACTAATGAGTGCCATTTAATATAATTATTAATTTAATTACTAATATTACAAAGTTATTAAAATGTCTGTTGATCAATATTATTTCATAAGTAATTAAAATATAATATCATAATGTTATTAATTAAAATGTCTAGTGCAATGATTAACCGTGACTTAAAAATGGTTAATGGATCAAAGGTCATGAAATAGCAAATTAACCCCACCGTTGGTTAGTTTGTGATTTATAATAGTATGTTGTCAAGTTGACCCATAAAAAAAATCATTATCTCAGTACTCATATTAATTCATTACTTTTTATTTTCTATTATTAAAATAATAATTACACTAATAATATTTCTTTAAAATAAACAATAAATTGAGAAAAGGCAACTAAAGTCACCAAAATCATCAACATTTAAAATCACTAAATCCATTTTCATCAATTTTATGGGTTCAAGGTAGGTTCAAAACAAGTTTAAAACCTAATAAGGTAATTAATATTCCTTGACTTTCCTTCAGTTCATTAGGTTGGCGAGTTTGGCGAATGGATGGATTAAAACCCATTCAACTATTTTTGATAGGTTTGGATCATACGAATTAGACTCACTTTATCAACTACTACCTTTAATAATATTTGTTTATTTTTAATAATTTACAATACAAAATTAATTAATTAATCATTTTTATACATATCATTAATATCGTTTTTGTAAGATGATATAGGATGAAAAACTCCACAATATGAGAATTATTAATTACTCATCATAATTAGAGATTAATTTCCATTGAAAAACCCAATTGATAACTTTTAGTAGAATCTCCTTTCTAAATTTATTTTTTAATTTTCATGTGCAATAACTCAAACCCAAAATGTTATTTAAGAGATCCAAACTCCATATCACCTAATCAAGGGACTTGTTGGCACCATAAAAACCATTTAACATTAAGGTGATGATCACCATAACACATTGATTAAAATACAATTATGCATGAATGGAAGTGTTGGGAAATTCTGTGAAACATGGAAGGAAGAGTCATGAGTCTTTGTATTGAGTTGGGTCTAGTCAATTGCAGTGTTCAGAGAAAACAGATATGAATTTTGTTCCTTTGCATTGTGATGTGGGCATAGTTTGAAACCAAATCCATCCCCGAAGTACTATACGCATATGCTGTCCTGTCAAAGACCACAGATGAGGGGGCCAATCCCTGCAACAATTTCAACTTTCTTTGCGATTCTCTCACTCAAATTAACATTTCATCTTTCTTCAAACCCAACATAATAATAATATATCACTGCTACACGATTACATATCATCACTATTTGTACATGTTTCATTTTTTTTGTGTCGGTGTAATAATATTCTTTTCACATTCTCATTTTCTCGATCTTATCATCTATCTATACATATCACACGTTTCTTCAATCATTGTTCTGTTGAGGATAGATGAAAAGATAGAGGAGAAGAAACTAAAGGTGGTCATTGAGTGTACTTACGTGACACATGTGCAGAAATGAGAATATGTATATCAATATAACTTTATCCCTTTATATACAAGTCCTTTTTTTATTTAATAACATTTACTCGTGTGAGAGCAAAAGTACACCCTAATGGACAAGTTCTTGCTATCACACCTCGGCTTATTTAAAGAATGTTGTATCGACCCAGGAAAAATGACGTATGCATAAGGTTATAGGATAATTTTTGTTTTTTTAACTTATAAATACTTTAAGAAGTATTTCAGTAAAAAATCCTAAATAATGAAGTTGGGAAAATATTTTATGTTTTACAAACATTTTATATGAAGAGGATTGTTTTAGGGGAGGAAGACATAAGAAGATGCATTTTCAATGAAGATGATAAAAATATTACATCTTTGTTGTGATACTGACACGTGGCAATAGTCGAGACGAAGACACAAAAGAATTTAAGTCTTTGTTGTAGTATTAATATGTGATAGTAGTTGGGACGAAAATGATGTTGTAGTGTTGACACGTGGTACCAATTGATTGGACATAAATGAAAACGCAAAAAAATCTGAAACTTATTTAAAATATTGACACAAAACACTTGTTAATCGACTCTAGAGTGTTAACACTCCAATAAAGACTTAGATTTTTTTTCATCTTCGTCCCAATTGCCACGTGTCAACACCATTAAAAAATGTAATACTTTTTTCATTTTCATTAGAAACACATTTTCTAATGCATGTTACTCCAGAACAACCTCCTTCACATAAAATGTTTGTAATTGACTCTATAACCATAAAATGTTTTCCTAACTATATAATTTAGGGCTTTTTACACTAAATTGATCATTCTTTACACACATGATTATTCTTACGTCTATCTTTATTCACAATAATTTAAATACTATCTTGAATATCATAGGCCAAGCCACGTTGCATGGAAGGGGAGCACCTTCCAAATTTTTCAGTTTTTATATATATAATTTATATATAAATAATAATTATTTTTAAATAAATAATAATAATTTTGGTTTTATAATTTTAAATAAAATTATAATTTTGGTTTTATAATTTTAAATAAAATTATAATTTTGGTTTTATAATTTTAAATAAAATTATAATTTTGGTTTTATAATTTTAAATAAATAATTATAATTATAATATTCTCAAAATAATTATTTTGAATAATAATTATATATATAAATAATAATTTATAATAATAAATAATATATATTATATATAATAATAAATTTTAATTTTTAATTTATAATTTTATATCTAATTTTGGAAACATGTAGGTTTAAGACATCTATTTAAATAATTTTTCATTTTTTAATATTTATCTTTAGTTTTAAACTCTTATCTAAATGATTTTTAATTTTGAAATTTTTAATATTCATCTTTAATTTTTAAATTTTACCATCATATTATATATTTATTTAAGAAATTTTTGATATAACAACAATTTTTAATCATTGATGGTGTACTTTTTATTACCTTACCTAGAAATTATAACTAAAATTTTTAATATTTATTTTTAATTTTAAAATTTTAATGGCATATTATTTATTTATTTAAGAAATTCTTGATAATAACAACAATTTTTAATTACTGATGTATTTTTTATTACTTTACCCATAAATTATAATTAAATAAAATAAAATAAATTTAACTTACTTTTCATAAGCACATTATCTCATTCTAAAAAAATTAAATAAAAAATATAAAAATAAAAATAAAAAAAGTAAAATAAAAAAAATAAAATAAAATATCGGACCCTCTCATCCCTAAATTTTAACTCCGCTCCATAGCTCATCAAATATATTATAGGACTACCTGACCGGGATAACAGTGATCTTAACCTATCCAAACCTTCCTAATGTGTCTTTGAATTCATGCAAGAACAAATCTTATTTTTATACACGTGCCATATTATAATATTTATCTCACAAGTTATAAAATTTATCATCTAACTATTTTATAAAAACAATTAAGATAATTTCTTGTGTAAGCATAACAAATAATCAAAGGTAATATGTAATCATGTGCCTATTGATCTTGAGTATTTTATGTTTTTACTTAATTATTTTCAGGCACAAGGATATTGGAATGGAGTAAGCTTATTGCCTCATTAATGTAGCATGTAAGGACGTTTGAGTAATATTATTACTCATAATGCATGATTTGTCTTCTTTTTCCTGCATAATGTCTTAGCATTTCTATTATGTAATATACATTCAACAAGTTATTTTCATTTCAAATTCTTTTAGTGACTATTGCATAGAAGGGACCAACTCCAAATGCCAATAAAGCCCATTAGTGTACAAAATATGTAGACAAACTTACAAATGTTAAAACCTGTGGTAAGGCCCAGCCCAATTCATGAAAATGTTGCCCTTGTAGACCTACGCATTGCATTGCCCAATCAAATGAGTCAATCATACACAAGAGGCATAAACCTCAGTCTCACGAGTTTTTTACGTTTTAGTCAAATTACTAAGTGCACCTCGATTAATGTATTTTCTTTGTTTGATATATAAGAGTCAAGAAGTCAAGCATATATAGAAAATCATAATAGTGACATTTCTTAATAATTAGTGTGACATTCAAACTTGGGACAATGTAATGCTCATTAAAAATTGCAGTGAGATTTATATGCTATAAATTATACTCTTGTTCATAACAGATACTCAAATTGTATATTTTTACTTAAAAAAAATATATGTCCCACTTGAGTCCATCTTTTTGCGTAAGGTTTTAAAGTCAATACTATACAAAGTATTTTTTTTAAAAGCCTTATAAACGATGATAAAATATTTACCATTAACTGCTGATGGCGTTAGAAATTACAAAAGAAATGTGTTCGTTGAAAACTTATTGACAACTAAGAGATTCATTTACAATAAAACAAATTAAAAGGTAACACAATTTATCAAAGAAAAACTATAATTGTTAAGAAAAGGAGAGCATATATAGTTTTCTCTAAAAAAATTATATATCAAAACAAGCTAGAACTACATATAAGAACTCAAACTTCAAAGCAATTACTTGTTCATCGGAAATTATTTAAAAATTAAATTAAATAATTACTATAGGACTACGTATTCAATCATAATCATGCATGGAGAGATTTAAAAAAATAAAAATAAAAATAAAAATAAGTTACAGTAACATGCATGGAGTTGACAAATAGATGAGTTGCATGTGCTAGTTGTATATAAGGATTTAGTAGTGTTACTTTGAGTTGCACCTAAGCAAGCTATTTCTTCATAAAAACGCAAAGAGCCATAACCATGATGAACAATTAACATGAACTGAAACTCCTTCATTCACACCTCAGAGTACTAATTAAGATGCATATCTCAACAATTTTCTTCTTCTTCTTCCTCAACTCTCTTCTTCTCTCGTCACCTTTCGCTCAAGGTATTCGTCTCATCTCATGATTCATGCATGCTTAATTCATTGAGAATTCTGATCACTTCTCGTGCAATTAATGCTTCCTTAATTTGTGTTTCGACTTTTTTAGGTTTTCAGCCACTGCCAGCACCAAGCTCTGACGACGGATCTCTCTCCAGCGACTCCGCTCCACCGTCCTCGCCGCCGCTGATTGGGCACTGGCATGACGGCTCTCCAGCTAGAGCTCCGTCACCTATCTCGGGAAATGATAGATATGAGAGCGCCGCCACTGCTCCGGCTATGGATGACGGCGGCGGCGTCAGGTGGTGCGCGGTGAGTAACCAAGTGGAGGAGTGTCGGTCCTTTGTCAGTGTCATTAACCAATATTCTGATTACACGTGGAAATGGTAAGCTTTGAGCCATTTTCACAGTGATTGAATACTTATAAAACTCAATAAATTCGTTATATGAAAATATTGATTATACGTGTAAAATATTTTATTTTACATTTTATACTATTTTTTTATCACAATTCACTCATGTATAATAAATTTAATGATTTTTGTAATAATTATTTTAAAAATTATATAACCATTAATACTTGATAAATTTGCAGTATGAAACTTTTAATTTTTTTACATTTTTTTTTTGAGAAAATATGTCTTAAGTTAAAATCTTAAAACAAAATATTATATTGTCTGTACATATTTCTTTTATATATTAAATACTCTATTTATTAAAAGGTATATACAATAGTAATTAATATTTTGTTTTAAAAAGAATTCTTACATTATATATTTTTAATAAAAATTTTATATAGACAATTACAATTCATGGATTACTAAGATAAAACTAGTTATAAATAGTGCAAAGAAAATACGTATATACGTATAAATCTGAATGAGTTGACTGGTTAATTTTTTATAATTAGATACGAAATAAAATTAGGTGAATATTAACCGTTATATACAAAAGTAATTAGCATTTTGTTTTAATTTTTTTTTTTTTACATTATATACTTTTAATGAAAGTTTTATAATAGACTACGATATACATAAAATTAAGAGTGAGAATATATATATATATATATATATATATATTATATAATTAGGTTGACTAATTAACTCTCATGCGGGTGAATCTTAATTAACCATAAATATTTATTAGATTAACCGTAAATATTTATAAATTAATTTAATTTTAAAGTAGAGTTATAAGTCTAATTATTAAAGTTGAGAGAATTAACGTGTTTTTTTAGTTAATTTAAATCAAACTAAAATCATTAGCTTTGTTAAATTTATAGATATTTTTTTTCTTCTTTTTTGTCCGTAGTCAAAACTAAAAAAACTATTTTTTATACATATGGGTTAGATCAAATTCTTGATCATATATTTAAAGAATGAAACTATCCTTCCACCATGTCCCATTGTATTGCTGGAAAACATTAAATTAAAAGAAATCATAATATTTTTAAAATTTTTATGATCAATTATTATCTTCTCTTTCATTTTGATAAAAAAATTTATCTTCTCTTTTATATAAAATTATAAAATTTACATCTCTTCAATGATTAAAATATTCTTTATTGTAGAATAATCTTAGATGATAAATGAATCAATTCTAAATATTGAAAAATGAAAATGCAATTACCTTTAAATGGTAGAGTGATAAGATTCTTAATTCTTATGTCATTAGTGTCCAAAGAGAAAAGGCCGAAGATTGCATGGAGTCAATTAAGAAGGGAGAAGCAGATTTGGTGAACTTAGAAGCAGGGCTTGCTTATAATGCATTCATCAACCACTCAATGAAAGCCATAGCCAATGAGATGTACTATGATCATTCCAAAACCTATGAAGCAGTTGCGGTTGTAAACAGAAGGGCATGTGAGAGCAATGAAAAGATCAGTTTAATGGACTTCAAGGACCACAAGTCTTGTCATGGAGGTTACTCCACAGCAGCTGGATGGAACTACCCCATCAACTATATTAAAAATTTAACCAACAGTGAAGAACTTAATGACAGGGAAATTGCAACTAGTTTCTTCTCTGGTATCTGTGCTCCATCAGAGATTAAAGGTTTTGATATATGCAATGCATGCAGTAAAGAGAATGAAACCTGCGCTGAAAAGGGTTTGTACTCTGGTCATTCAGGAGCTTTTAGGTGCCTTGTAGAGGAATTTGGAGACATTGCTTTTGTCAAGGGTGATACTGTATTGCTTTATTCTATGGAAGGGCCTCGTAGTCAATTATGGTCAACAAAATCTGTCAGGGACTTTATGTAAGTACCTTGCTTTAGGAACCTTTCATATAATTCATAAAGTAAATGTGTTTCCTAAACTAAAATTATTCAGTTGATTAACCGCAGGTATCTTTGTCCTCAAGGCGGTTGCAAAGAAATCAATGGTTATCCTGGAGAGTGTTCGTATGTTCTTGACACTTAGTTGATAAATTGCTTATAAATTCTTGATTATGTTTATGAGAGGAAGTTATTATGGAACTACTTTTAAGTTAAATACTTGTATTTGTAATTGCATCACCTTGGTTGGTGGTGCTTATTCCCTACTCATTTCAGTAACTAAAGTTGTTTGCTTCACCCTTAACCAGATTTGGTGCTGTTCCTGCAAATGTGATAATGGCACATAACTCAATGCCAAACACGAAGAGAGAGCATATTTTAGAAATATTGACGAAACCTAGTTTGATGGATGATGCTCTTTTTGCTCCAAACAGCAGCCAATTATTTAGTCCAAGGTAAGCTACAATATCTTGGCATGAGAACTTCGTTTTCTTTACTTTTATTGTGGTCTACAGCAGGTTTTATATCATGGCATATGCCATGTAAGATAAAAGTGAAAATTAAAAAGATTCCTATACGTAAATATCTTAATGAAAACAAAAATAAGTACAGTGGTACTACTAGAAATATGTCTCACAAATTCAACCCTTTATTGCAGTACCCAAGGACTAGCATTGATTGAAAAGGTCACAAGGCTATATCTGGGGAAATCAGCTTCAATCTCACAGAGCATACAAAAATTGAATGCCACTGAAACCAAAGTCACCCCATATGAAGCAGATAATGGTTCAGGTAAAGACTAATTCCATCACTATCTGGAGTATTAAATTTATGATAAAAGAAACCATAGTTCTATTGCACTAACTTTATTCACAGATACGCCTTTAACAGGTGAATCTTCTTCAACTTCAAACATTTGCTGTTCACAAGTAATGACTATGCTCTTACTCCTAATGTCACCGCTGGTACTTGGAATACTCGCTCCAAAATAGAAGAAACTGGGTATTTTTCTATTGGGTAGTTCATTTCATATGCGGTAGTGGTACAAGTTGCTGCAAGTACTATTTTGTTTTGTGTGGGTAGTTTCAGCAAAAACTAACACTGAATAGAACAAGAAAGTCATGAATTTGCATTTAATTCCTCTACTGTATTTATAGGTTTCAATAATTCAAAGTAGTCTTGTTCACTGAATTCTGACCCTTATACAAATTGGTGTCAAGAAAATTTACTAATTTTGGAGGAAAAGTATTCTTTTTTCCCATTTAAGTTTATTGCCTTGTTTATTGCCAACCCGCGTGTACAAATACTTGAAAGACTATAGTGGACTACATACCTCATCTCAGAATAAACTTATACCGGCATTTACAGTTTATAATCTGCCTATCAATGAACCTTTATATGCAAGTTACATAGGAATATATATAAAAAGTAAGAGTGGACTTGTTTGTACAGCCAAATCACCAATAATCCTTACAGGAACAGGATCCACCCTTGAAATGGTGGAATAGATTCACGTCACGGACAACTATTTCTTGCTCCGTGATGCCTGAGACAAGCTTCATAAAGTCATGGCAATCACGACAAATGCGAAGGTTTTTAAAGATCCTGATTCTCTTCATATAGCTGTTGCTTATAAGGGCAAAAGCAAGAGCCAACTTCTCACTATGATGATTAAGCTGTTCTCTTTTCTCTTTGTATGGAATATTATGAAGCACATGTTCAATTTGTGGAACATAACCTACCGATCTAAGTTTTTGACCAAGCTCCTCCAGTTTCAAATGAATTTCCAGGATGTTTGGATGTACACCACTTGACACAAAGACATGTACTTTATTTCTAATTTCTACCCAGCTGCATCCAGGTTCCTTTTTAACACCTTGGCTGGACATCAAGGCCCTCACCCTTTTTACATCTTCCCACCTACCTTTGCTAGAAAAAATATTAGAAAGTAATATGTAAGTCGAGTCTGTCTCGTGTTTAAGCTTAAAGAGCTCTTCTGCAGCCCTTTCACCCAATTTAACATTCCCATGCTTTGTACATGCACCCAGAACAGTCTCCCAGATCAAGGCATTAGATGTTAGTTTCATCTCTTCAAGAAAGCTTTCAACCTCCTCAAATTTTCCAGCACGACTGAGAATGTCAACCATGCAAGCATAATGCTCATCCCTTGGAGTTATGCCATAAACATTACTCATGGTGTTAAAGTGTTGTTTCCCTTCTTCAATAAGGCCTGTGTGGCTACACGCAGAAAGGACACCTATAAAGGTAACCTCGTCTGGTAAGTTGCCCTCATCTTTCATCGCCCGAAAGGTCTCTAGAGCCTTATCACCCTGACCGTTCAGGGAGAACCCACATATCATAGTGTTCCACATGACTGTATCACGTCTACCCAATCCCACGAAAATAGTCTCAGCATCTTCTATGTAGCCACATTTTGCATACATATCAACGAGTGCACTAGAAACATATATATCGGGCAGAAGTCCAGTCTTAATTGCCATTGAGTGAAGCTGCATTCCACTCTCAGTTGCAGTTATTTGGGAACAGCCACCTAAACAGCCAGCAACAGTGAATTCATTGGGCTTTACTCCGTCTTGCCGCATTAAATTGAAGAATTCAATAGCCTTCTCTGCTTGGTCAGTTTGTGCATAACCAGTTATCATTACTGTCCATGTAAAGACATCTCGACTGATCAAACCAGAAAAAGCTACATGTGATTCTTCCATACACCTACATTTGGCATACATGTCCACAAGGGCTGTCCCAACATAGTCATTTTCATAAAGATTGTTTTTAACAACTTGAGCATGAACTTGCTTCCCAAAGTCTTTGTCCAAGAGGCTAGAACAAGACCTCAAAACGCTGATAAATGTATACATATTGGGCCTAAAACCTTCAACAAGCATCTGATAGAAAGTCCTAGGTCCTGATTCACAGTAATCATAGTCATGAAATCCAGACAACAAAGTATTCCAAGAAACAAGATCTGGTCCTTTCATCCCCTCAAATACTCGAACACCATCATGCACATAACCGTGTTTCATGTACATTCTGATAAGGGCGTTACTTACTGAGATATCAGATTCAAACCCATATTTAAAAATACAAGCATGGATACTTTTTCCATAATGCAAGTCCCCCAATTCAGTGGCAGCACTAACAACACTAGTGAAGGTAAATTGGTTTGGTTCAACACCTGTACGTCTCATCAACAAAAATAGCTTTGCCGCTTCTCTGCTATGCCCTTGCTGTTCAAGGCAAGCAATAATTGCACTCCACGAAACTACATCATGATCTGCGATCCCAAAAAAAAGTTTGAGTGCATCACCTACCAAGTCACACTTCGAGTACAATTCTATAAGACTAGAAACCAAGAACTTATCAAATTCACAGCCACTTTTGATTGCCAAACAATGTACAAGGCGGCCATCTCTCAAATCTCCTGAATTTGCACAACCCTTGAGAACACTGGACAATGTAAATTCACTGAACTGCATTTCTGATTTTAACATTTGACTAAACAATCTAAACGCTCCTTTTCCGTCACTCACTTGAGCATGACCATTGATCAAAACATTCCACAACACTTCATTCTGCTCAGGCATGTCAAAGAACACCTTACAAGCGTGGTCCAATTCACCACATTTCGCATATAGATTAACTAGTGCAGACCCAACAAACACATCAGATAACAAGCCAACTTTAACCGCCTCTGCGTGAATCTGTTTCCCCAAACTCACATCCAAGCACATAGAACAAGCTTTCAAACAAGTAGCCACAGTGAACTCATTTGGCCTTACCCCCATCTTTCTCATCTCACGAAACAAACAAATACCTCCCCAGCCATCACCCTGAGCCACGAAACCTTGAATCAATGCAGTCCAGGAAACAACATCTTGTTCAGGCATTTCATCAAGCACCCGGCGTGCATAATAAGGAAAGCCACATTTTGCATAAAAATTAATCAGCGAAACCCAAAAATGAAAATCTGGGTGGACCCCATTTTTTAACAAGTGTCCATGAATGGCCTTGCCCTCATTCAAAGCCTTTCTCAAAGTACAATCACCCAACAAGGAAGAGTAATGCTTAAGCATAGGTTTCTCCTGAATATTCTCCCTTTGCTGCACGGAATCATGTTTTCTACCACTATAAACTTTTTCAGCCACCATCCATGGCTTTGCATGAGTTGAACCAGTGGCGGGGTGGTACGATTTAGTGAAAAGATTTGAACTTGGGAGATGGGCATCAAGAGAAAATGAAAAGTGGGTAGGGAAGACCCAACCAAGCATTCCATGAAAATTGGAACAGAGACACAACATCTCGTTAGTGTACAACTACCATAAATGAATCTAATGAGTGTTTATTCAGCGCATTACGTAAGATATTTTATAAGTACACATTTTAGATACACTTGGTTCTAATACTTTGAATTTTATTAAGATAAAAATTTCATTAAATATCCATGTAAATTGTTAAAATAAATTTAAAGAATCCCTACCAATCCTTAATTTTATTCTTTTTATGTTCATATATGTAATTTCTTTTTAATTTTTCTTCTACTCGATTATTTTTTCTATTCCTTTTCATATTATTTATTATGTCAATCACATTTTTTTTCTCTCTTTTCCAATATTATCAGTCATATTTTCTATTTATTCTTTCCTTTCTTCTTTACATTGTTTACACGTCTTAAAAGAGGAGTGAAAGTGAAACGTGAACCAAGATTATTTTTAATCCTTTGTTAATTGACCTTGTTTAAGATGTTTTTCCACGTGAAGTTTGATTATGGACTTTAGCTTCTCCCTCCCACACATAAAAAATGGGAAAAAAACAAACAAATAACAAATATTTAATATAATGTTATTAATGAATATTTTTTAAAATTATCCAATTGTTGTTTGATAAGTTAAAGATAGAATTTGAATTTATATATAAAATTTAAATTAAAAATTATTAACTACTACATCCTAATATTCTCTTATTTTAAAAGACCATGAAAATTATTTAAACAAGCTTATGAATATATATTGTAAATCGATCTTATTAACGAACCTCATTAATTTAAGTGGTCTATAATAACTCCTTCTCGAGAGGAAGAATTTGCTTTTCGGTTCATGCTTTGTATGGGAATGCCTTCCAATTAGGAGGAGTTGGATCAGGAACAAAGTCTTTATAAATAAATGTATATAAACTAATTAACCTATTGAACACAGTTAGGGTTTTTGGAAAAAGCAAATCAATTGTTCCATATCTACGTTTTTCAATATAATCAACTATCATTTATTGTTGAAGACAAATTTTACATCTTTAAATAATATATATAATTAATTTTTGTAAATAAACCTTTACAAATAAGAAACAGATTAATTTATCATGTTAATTACTAACTAAAATTTTTAAATAGGATAGATCAATTAAAAAATAATAATCTATTAAGTAAAAACAACTAATTCAAATCTACAAAATATAAATCAGACCCAATAAGTTTGACTTATCTTGCCTTATCCGTAAATACAAGTAAGAAATTTTTTTATAAATGATTTGGGTTCAATCCAAGTACAAGTATTTATTTATTTAAAAAAGTTATAAATTATTCTGTACGTAGGATGCGGGTCTAAACACTACTTTAATACCATATGCCTCGTATTAACTTGATTTGTTTATTATAAAATAAAGTTTTTATTTATTTTAAAAAATAAAAAATGGTACATGTGAGAAAGTCCAGAGTGTCTGATATTGGTGATGATAATCGTGATCGTATCCCAACTTTACCCCTCAGCCACACACACATTACACGCCACACTTGTCTTCTCTTCTCTTCTATTGTCTCCTCTCGTCTCATTCCCTCTAAACCAACACCACACAACAACACCAAACTCAAATGCTCATTCACTTCAACTTCTGACTCACCCTCCGCCTATGGCGACGGTGCTACCGCCACCGCCACCGTCCCTCTCCGTGCGCGCCTCCTCCAGCCGCCGCCACAGCCAGAAGCCGCAGCAGAAGAAGCGAGCATGGGGAGACTTGAGTCACTTTGCTCAAGTGGTTCGTAAGGACGTGGAATTCCTCAAGAAAGGAATTGATAGCGGAGTTGCATGGGCCAACGAAACCTTCCGCATTCCTCAAGTTGCCAAGAAAATCGACGACGTCGTTTGGCTTCGCCATCTCGAAGACCCTCTCGCTCCTCCTTCTCCTTCTCCTCCTCCTTCTTTGCCTCAACCTTGGTACCCAGGTTTATGTCTGCATCCCTATTTTCATCTCAATTTCCGCATTTTCACACTCTTCACAAGTTACTGTAATTCATCTCTTCAATTTCACTACCCTTAATCTTCTGAATTAAGGCCACGTTTATTGTCGAAGAAACAAATTAAATAACCTTATTTGAGCTAGAATTAAGCATGAGGTAGTTTTTAGAAGCTGTTAGCTTCTTCAAAAATTACTCACAAGCTAAAAAGAAGTAAATTTTAGCTTTTGAAATAAGCTACAATTAGCTGTTGAAAAAGTTAATACGAGACAGCTTCTGGAAATTAACTTATGTATAAGTTAATTTTAGCTTAGGGAGAAATTTACTTCATTTTCCTTTCTTATTTTCTTTTCCTTATGGAAATAAGAGATGCAGTTTGTTTTTTGTGTTTGGCAATAAGGGATGCAGTTTGTTTGTTTTATGTTTGTGTTTTTTTTAACTGCATTGATAATTTGATATGGACTGTGGTTGTGTTGCAGAACTATCTGGAGTGGATTTGCTTATGAATGATCTCAAGGCCTTGGAAGCATATGCTGCTTATTACTATTATTTGTCTAAGATGTGGTCCAAGCCGCTACCTGAAGCTTATGATCCCCAGGATGTTGCTCAGTATTTTAGTATCAGGCCACATGTCGTGGGCCTTCGGGTTCTTGAGGTACTTGTTTTACCATTTGAATACAAACATGCAGTGATTCAATTCTATCTTCCAATCTTGCATTTTTATTCACAAACCATTGGGTTAAGTTGTGAAAATTTACCTGCCTTTCAATGTATAAAATTGTTTGTTTTATCTAGTTTCCTTTTAGCTTGAATCATAGCAGTTCTTTAAAGATATTTAGTTCCTGTATGGATATGGTATACTTTCCTAGGGCTCAAGGCTTGGGAAGGATTGTCGGTCCTATTGTCTTATGCAAGCTTATACAATAGTTGTTCCTTTATTTTCTTATCTCTTGAGAATCATACAAATTAGGATTGGTAGCATTTAATTCTTACCTTTACTTTTAGTTTTTTATCTGAATTGATGTACTTGATAGCAATTCACTATTTAATTCAATTCCTATAAGGATTATCTTTTAATGATATGGGTTTAAGTTTTTAATTTGAAAATTTTCTCATCATAATGTCAAGGAGACATGCCAATGAATGAAAATGTGCCCTGTGCTATATTGTGAGAATTTGTTGATATTAAGATTGCATATCAAGTCAACTGAGTGTATAGACAAAATATCCCTGGCTTTGACAATACCCCTCTCGAGTTAACTTTTGAGGCTGAATTAGGTATAGTCCGTTCTAAATTTTAATGACATCAAAGTCTATCCCAGGCTTGATGTTGGGCTTCATGCATATGTCCAATCCTAAACGATTCATGATTCAAATATATAGTTCTGGGTGTGTTAAAGTCCGGCATTGATTGGGTATACCCCTTATAATGACTTTGACAATCTTTCCCCGTGAGCTAGCTTTTAGGGTTAAGTTGAACTTAATCTGATTTTTTAATTGTCACAAATGAACTTTACAGTAGTAGAGAGTAGAGACACAGACATGAATCAATTTACACTGGTGGGAGTTACATCCATTTTTGCACCATCAATAACTTTATGTGAATGTGATTTTTTGAATTATAACTGCATACTGCTTAAGTTATGTGTTGAGTCTTGTAAAAACTAGATTAAAATAAGAAGGTAATTGAACAGTTCCTAATTCCATATATTTCAAAAGTAAATACTATGCTAATTACAATGTATATGAATGAGGTATCAAGTAATTTTGGATTAATCTAAAATTTTGGGGATTATTATCTATATGATAGAAACTTTAAATCCAGTAGTGGTTTTCTTATATATATATATCCAGTAAAAAAATTATTAAATAATGTAAGAGTGAGTGTAAGTGTTTAACTCACTTTGGTGTAAACTAATTCCTCCTAAATACTCACTTACATATTCCAGTGGGTTTAAAATTGGTTTCTAGATGCATTCTTCACTCTTTCTTGAAATGTATACTTATTGAGTTATATTTCATTCTGAAAGGTACTGTTCTCCTTTGCCACTGCTATGATCAGCATTCGAACTTCAGGGTTTAGAAAATTTCTACAGCTAACTCCTGAAGAGGATGTGGATGATACATCATCTCAGTATAATTTTGGGATGGTGTTAAAGGAAACCTTGCTTAATCTTGGCCCCACCTTTATCAAAGGTGAGGAGTTTTGATCTATTTGACATTTTAATATGATTGTTATATTCCTATTTGTATGTAATTTCTATTGCTTTAAAAAAAATTGTTGGGGCTTTCATTTCTCTCATGCAGTCACAAGATTATCAATATCCTAGTTACATTCATTTGATTGCTGATGCAGTTGGTCAGTCCCTTTCCACAAGGCCAGATATCATTGGTGTTGAGATGTCCAAGGTTAGGTTGAAAACTATCTGTATTGCCATTTCTTTACTGTCAAACATTTCTTTTCCATGATGAATTTGGAAAAATAGCGCTAATTATGCATTTTACCTTTCTATCATGATTGTATTGCTACTGTCATTTTGAATGATTGTATTGGCAATATGTGTCTATTTTATATTTGAATTTTGTTCTTCTTGCAGGCATTGTCAGAATTGCATGATCAAATACCTCCTTTTCCCAGGACTGTTGCTATGAAGATTATGGAGGAAGAATTTGGTTGTCCTCTGGAATCATTCTTTAGTTACATTTCTGAGGAACCTATAGCTGCTGCATCATTTGGTCAGGTAATTTTTGCTATGACAACAGATTGCCTTTTGTAATTAAATATTATTGCTGTGTTGGATGCATGTGGCTGGCTGCTTTTATTTGGAAGTGATGATGTGATGGTATATCTTTGCTCACTTTTTGTATTTTTTTAGGTTTACTTTGCCCGTACTACTGATGGTAATACTGTTGCTGTAAAAGTTCAGCGTCCTAATTTGCATCATGTGGTGGTGCGGGATATCTACATCCTTCGCCTTGGGGTTTGTATTGACTATTGATCTCTGGTGACATTTTGCATGTATTGCTCTATCCTGCATTAAATTCTTGAATGATTGTTTATAATGTCAATTTCAGTTGGGGCTGCTGCAAAAGATTGCCAAGAGAAAGAGTGATCCTCGCCTATATGCTGATGAACTAGGGAAAGGTTTTGTCGGGGAATTGGATTACACTTTAGAGGCTGCAAATGCTTCAAAGTTTCGGGTAATAAATAAATGATATATCAATTCAAGCTATATTATGTTGACATATTGATGAATTCTAGAACTGAAAATTGTAGAGCATTGATGGAATCTTTTATTAGGATTTAACTTCTAACATGAACCTAGTACCTAGGTTGAATTGAACTCTGACCAAAATCACAAAACAGAGGTAAATGTTTTGCTCTTTGAATTGACATGATATTGCTGACTGCAGGAAGTTCACTCTTCCTTTACTTTCATGCATGTGCCAAAAGTATTTCCACATTTAACTCGAAAGAGAGTTCTGACCATGGAGTGGATGGTTGGTGAAAGTCCAACAGATTTGCAATCTGTGTCTGCTGGAAACTCTGTTAGAGATGTCTCTGAATATTCAGAAAGGCAGAAATTAGATGCAAAAAGGCGTCTTCTTGATCTGGTATGTAAACAGAAATGCAGTTATCCAGTTTTTGTCTTCACGTTATGCAAAAATATTGTACATCTTGGATGTTTAATGATGTCCTGGCTATTGGATTTTGCTAGAAACCAATTGGACTATTGAAGATAATCAATATTTTTCTAATAGAATTACAAGAAAGTATGAATAAAAAGGAAACTTTTGACCTTCAGATACTGTATATAGTTCCAATCACAAAATAAATAAGGCTCTCACTTTAGGTAGTGATATAATTTCTTCATCAATTCTCCATTATGTTTATTTGACCATTATTTACTCAACTGAAAATTTTCCATCAACTAAGAATGACTGGTTCTACTAAAACCTTGCTTTGTATGATGTCTGAGACTCTTGAATCTTTCACTGTATTGAAGTTGTCATATTCAATTAATTTTTACTTCTATTACATATTTGATTAATTCAGGTCAACAAAGGTGTTGAAGCAACATTGGTGCAACTTCTTGAAACAGGCTTATTACATGCTGATCCGCATCCTGGTAACTTACGATACACTTCCTCAGGTCAAATAGGGTATTCCTTTTTCCTTCTCTATCTATTTTGAATAAATTATGGTTTTCCTTCATCAAAAATTCTAACAGTATTTTTTTATTTCTTTTTAATTTGCATGTTTGATAGGTTTCTGGATTTTGGTTTGCTCTGTCAAATGGAAAAAAGGCATCAGTTTGCTATGCTGGCTTCAATAGTTCATATAGTAAATGGTGACTGGGCATCCCTTGTCTCTGCTCTGATTGATATGGATGTTGTGAGGCCAGGGACAAATATCCGACTTGTTACTCTGGTACAGTACTTGTTTCTCAGGATTTAATTATCTTGCCATTGAATATTTGAACCAAATAAGAACAGCATTCTCATATATCCAGTTATTTTGCTGTTCTGAAACTTATGTTCACACAATGACCTAAATCTATAATAAATTTCCAGGAACTGGAACAAGCCTTGGGAGAAGTAGAATTTAAAGAAGGAATTCCTGATGTGAAGTTCAGCAGGGTGAGAGTCATCTTTGAGAAGAGTAGTAATTAAATTTTTTCAGATGACAGTGCAAACTGCTGTCGTGAATGTCTAGGAATGTGGAAATAATAGGATTTCATTAACTAAAATAGAATGCATCATCCACAGTCTGAAACTAACCATAACTGAAACATGTGTAAATAGTTTGGTTTTCTATATTCATTATTATTCTTGCTTTTGTAAAATTCTCAAGTTAATGAATTTTCAATATATTTCACTCAAGGTTCTGGGGAAGATTTGGTCTGTAGCACTAAAGTATCATTTCCGTATGCCACCATATTACACACTTGTCTTGCGATCCCTAGCTTCTTTGGAAGGTAAACTTTAAATACCACACCCACATGTGGATTACTTATTGGTTTGTCATTTATATACTAATAAGTTCTGCTTATATTCATTATGTATGAATCAACATGTAGTAATTTGAAATATTTATGTTTGACTTGAACCAACAATCTCAAAAGCTTAAGTTGTTAGGTGAAGCCGCATCGATATATTTATACTAATACCATGTCATGAACCAACACTTCCAAAAACTTGAGTTGTTATTTGTGTTAAAACGTTCCATACTATATTTCAAATCATATTGACTTTCTAATATTATCTTTACATTATCTTCAACTTGCATTTTGTTTTGAAACATTTTCAGGTTTAGCTATAGCTGCAGATAGAAATTTCAAGACTTTCGAAGCTGCATATCCTTATGTTGTTCGGAAGCTTCTCACAGAAAACTCAGCTGCTACTAGGAATATATTGCATTCGGTATTATAAACCCTTGGCCGAACAATGACTTTTGTAACATGAGACATTTAATCATGCGTTCACTGTTATTTTCTGATGTTAAAGCATAGAGAATATATCCTGAGCACTTCTCTTTGAGATAAATGTGAAGAAATTTAATGTTTTTGTGCATGAATCCTGTTCAAACTATTGCCACATCTGATATCTTTTGACATGTATTGTCCTGATCATCACAGTTTTGTGCATTCATCTATGTGAACTACTAGACATCATCTCTATGGTACTGATGGATTTAACCATTACAAATGTGTACTCGATGCAGTTTCTTCTAACTATCCTAATCTATCAAGATTACTTGATCATTAAACTTGTATTGCTATCTGAAGTATAAAACATTATTCTCTCTCTCTCTCTCTCTCTTTTAACTCTGTTTTCTCCTGTTAAGGTGCTTCTAAACCGAAGGAAGGAGTTCCAGTGGCAAAGGCTATCCCTGTTCTTAAGGGTAGGGGCAACTAGGTATGTCAAAACGACATGCCAGGGAGTATGCTCTCTGGGAAGTAAATCTGTTTCTTTTAATCTACTATGTTTTGCATACAAGTTTTGGAATTTTAATCACAATTTTTAATGCTTAATTTTCAATCTAATATTTATCTGTTTTCTGGGATCTATCTACTTTGTATTTTCAGTTTCATCTTCAAACAACTATGTAGTAAACATCAACGCCTTCAGGCTAGAGACATATATGCCTTAGGCTGGCCTGTTTTAGTTAATTCATTATTAGTTGATATATTTTGATTTTTTTACTGCTGTGGATGTAGCATCTCATACTTTTGATCTCTTGTCAGGAAAGCCTTGCAACTAGTAGCATCAAATACTGAGACTTCCTCTGATCATGTATCAAATAAGGTCACCCATAAGTTTGATGTTGCATATTTGGTTTTGAGGCTTTTACCATCCAAAGATGGTGTTGCTATCAGAAGACTTCTCATGACTGCTGTGAGTTCCTATAAGCTGTCTATCATGCTTTTTCTTATGTTCTCCAAGATTCTGTCATCATTCCTTTATTAGTTGTCTATGATCTATATATATTGGCTGTTTGTTATGTTTGGCTGTTTTTTCATAACTAACAATAGATATATGGTTAGTATATTTGCCTTATGTGATTGAATGCTTATTGTGCTAATGAGGTTTCCAAATTCTTTGTTGGCTTTCTTTGATTTTTTTTATGTGTAAATTAGTTCCAGTTTATTGCCATTGTACACAGCTAACCAGATTGCCCAAGCTTCTGGTGGATTCATTGACAAAATCTTTTCGTTGTAGCAAATAAAACATTTTACTATGAGAAACGAGTCTTGCATTATTAGTTTCAGTGCTTGATTACTACAATATATTATTAGTGGGGAGGGAAAACGGAATATGCTTGTGCTTGTAGATTTCTTTGGTTGGTTGAAGTAGTTATTCAATGTATGAAACTTATTTTTCATGGATCAAACAGGATGGAGCTTCATTAATCAAAGCAATGGTCTCAAAGGAGGGGAAGTTTTTCCGCCAACAACTCTGCAAGATGATAGCTGACATACTGTGCCAACAGATAGTTAAATTATTTGCACAAGGAATTACAGCTACTCAGTATTCCAGGGTGATATTGGCTAATGGACCTAGTAACAAAGAATCAGGTCTATCCCCTAGATCATCATCATCCTTGTGCACATATGATTACGATTCCATCTTCAGAGACCGGCGACTTAGAGTGATATTCTCTAAGATTCTAAAATCTGCAAGTAGGGATAAAATATTGATGCTGCGGTTCGCCTGGGCTTCCCTTCTAATAACTCTTACAGCTTCATTTTTAACTTGCCACCGACTTGTTGTGGCTTTATCTGAAGCTTACTTGGGCCAAATAGTTGACACTCCAAAGAGATATGCTGTCAGTGCATGAAATTTTCTTAAATCATCCAATTTTCTCAACAGAAAGAGAGCATTGTTATCCGACACTTCCAAATAAAAATAAAAAATTAGTGTCTATGGATGACAACAGGATGAAAGATCACCATTGTTTACTGCTAACAAAAGCAATTGTGTTTGTAGCTTAAGTTGGATGTTGTAGCGTTGGAGCAAATTTGGTGTCAGGCCGGTGAAATATATATAGGCATAATAGGATTCCGATGTTTTCTAGTTAATATATGGGGAAACTCTCTACGCTGTGGACTGATTCTGCCATCAATACCTACATACCCTTTAAGTTTATGTACAGTTTCATGGTAAGTGTTAAATTCTTTTTTCAGAGAATAAAAATGTCTTCTTTTGGTTACTAATCTTCTTTGTATGAGTCCTCAGTTCGTAGTTACGGAAAAATTATAAAAGTATATTTGAATGGATATTATATCATTTAGAATCATTTTTCTAACACGATTTTAAGGTAATTATGATGAAATCAACTAAACACACACACACACACACATATATATATATATATATATGAAGTGAATGGAAGCCTACCAAAAGTTTCTTTTGTCCTTGCATATCTTTTCACTTGTGTCTAATCAAGAATCACTTTTTAAAAAATCTAATTCTTGGAACCTTCCCTCACCCCCCCCCCCCTTTTTTCAAATAAAAGCATAACAAAACAAGATATCTTCACTTGGATACTCATGAGATTGTAGTACAAGTGAAATAGAAGATTAACCTAATTTTGTGGTGACCTAGATAACACTTGCCAACTAATAAATATTATTAATGAATCAGATTAAATAATAAAATAAAATTAGTGACTTAATTCATTTATAAAAATCAATAATTAAAATTACTCAAAACCTTCGCAGTTGAGACTTTATTAATTGTATCTAGTCTCGCTGTAGATTTTGTATTGCTTTCATTTCTCACAAGTCAGATTTTAAGACTTAGGATTTTACTTTTGCATTTTGAAGTTTATTGGTATATTTTTTATTTGATCTTATTAGTGTATTTCTAAAATTATAACTTTTGAAAGTCTATTTATCTAATTCCAAAACACAATTATATACAATAATACAAATAGATTCATGAGAGATTAATTTTGAAGTATACAGATATTCCCAAAACGTGGTTCAAAATTTATTCTACCAATAAAAAATAAAAAAAACTGTCCCAAAAAAGTTCACACTCCCAAAAGTGTTAAAGTCCCACCATTCCACCACTGACCTGACATATAGAACTAGAATCCTAGTGAAAGAAATTGATCCAAATTAAAATATCTAAAAAAGATATTCAGATTACATCAAATGTTTCTTTTACTTCAGTAAAAGAATAACAAAATTTTATCTTGGCATTCTTTACTTATTATTCTAACTTTTATTACCACACTGATTTAATTCCAAAACTCTGCGGATATGATATTTTCTCAAGGGACATTTGTTTGTATTATATTATAGTATGATCAACATCAGAGTATTAAAATAAAATACACTCACCTTTTAAATATGAATAAATGTTTTTCTAAAATTTATCATAAAATAGAATATATAATATTCTCACGTAGAATCCTTTTATATGTCCTCAAACAAATGCAGTTTAACTTACAAATTATATATAAAGAAAAATTATCATTAGGTGTTATTAGATTAAATTATATCGCATGTAATTGCATATAAATAATGAACTTAATTTAAATCTCACTAATAAATTAGAAAAATGGTATTTATATAATAATATATATTTTTTAAAACATTAATTATTATATCCGATAATAATAAAAATAATATTTTACATGGTGTGAATTATATAGTATATGTAATAGCATATTTTATGAATTTAATTTAAACTCACTAAAATATATAAAAGTAGTCACGAATAAAAAAATTTTTGTTAATTTTTTAATAATTAAATTAACACGATATTTAAGATTTTAATCGATGGAAAAATGGCGTAAAAATATTAAAGTAAAATAATTGTGAAAATAAATGGAAAAGATAATGAAACAGTTGCAGTGGCTACAGATGAATCTGCAAACTCAACTCTCACAATCTATTTAATTATTATACTCACTTTTTCCACACTAAACATTTTCTTTCTAATTCTCTGTGTTTTCTCGTCCACCGTTGATTCAAATCCCAGCCGTTCATCATATTCAGCTTCCATCTTGATCTTGATCGCTACACATGGAGTTCCGTTCCAACCCCGCCATCGATAACTCACCCGACCACCGTCGATCGCCAGCGATCCCGGCGAAGCAGCCGATTCCTTCTCCGAACTCCGTCGATACCTCCGCCGTTTCTCAGAGGTCAATTTTATCCTTCAAATCTTTCAAAAATTTGAACTTTTTCTTGCCCATATAGGAATTAAAAAAATTGAAAATTTGTTTCGATTCCGAATTTTTGGGACTCCTGTGTGAAATGGGTGCAGATTATTTATTTTTAACTTTTTTTTTATGTGGTGGAATTTTTGGTTTTTTCATTGGAATTGTTTTGAATGGTTTTTATTTTCGTGTGATTGCAGACTCCAGAAGGAATTGATGGCTCTCATGGTATATCTCTTTTTGCTTTAATTTTAACTTTTATTGTTGTTTTTATTATTATTGTTATGTACGTTTTCTCTTGAATTCCCCTACGTCTGTTAATACTTTTGTAGAATCAATTCTGATTTTGAAAGTTGAATTCTTTAGGAATTCTCTGTGTGAACTTATGTTGCTGCTCTGCTGACTAAAGTGTGTTATATGATTACTGTTACAAAATTTGTTTGATTGTGAACATTCTGTATCAGAACCATTTTTTTATGAATCAGAAAAAGTATGGTGGTTTTATATTGAAGAATTGGATTGTTTTGTTTTATGAAGCATGTTTCATTTATCCATGTACTCTTTTAAATTGGCATCTATGTTAGGGTGGTGAATTGAGTACATTATTCTGTTGGGGACTTGGGGTATCAGCTGATAAACAAGATGTTGCAGATGCTTTCTTTTTAGTGATATTATAATTTGTTATCTCGTTCTAACACTCTAAATGTTGATGATAAATTTTTCCTGCAGATGAGTGGAGGAGATCTCGGTGTATCAGCTTTTCCTGATGGTGAGAGTATTTTCACTTGGATTGGCACAATTGAAGGTGGAAAAGGAACTCTGTATGAGGGTTTATCCTATAAACTCTCCTTACGTTTTCCCCTAGACTATCCTTTTAAGCCTCCCCAAGTGAAGTTTGAGACAATGTGTTTTCATCCAAATGTTGATCAGTTTGGCAACATTTGTCTAGACATCCTTCAGGTATTCATCAACTTAGAGAATAAATAATCATGTATTAGAGCCAAATTTGTCAATACCTAAGTTTTGGTGGGTTTGGATCTACCATCTAGTTTTATTATGGATGCCAAGCATATGTAGATGGAATTTCAAATTTTATTGCATCAATTTGCATAAGTTGTTTCATCAACTACATTCTCTTCGAGCTAATAACTGCTCTACTTGTGTATTTCTACAGGATAAGTGGTCTTCAGCTTATGATTGCAGAACTATTCTTTTGTCTATTCAAAGTTTACTGGAAGGTCTGTTCTTGATATCTATTGAGATTTGCATTCACCTTTGTCTGTTTGTCTAAGCAATTTACTTTCTAATAACAGAGCCTAACCTGGAGAGTCCTCTAAACAGCTATGCTGCAACACTTTGGAATGATAAGGAAGGTTTGGAAAAACATTTTTTTAAACTTCCATCATAAATATCGGTTTCTGTTATAAACTTTTTATAATAATTTATACTGCCTACCATTTATTATCATTGCTCTTATGTTTTTTCATTTGGTCTTCACTTCAATTACTGTATTCCTAGAGGATTCTTGGATCTGTCTTAACTCTTTAAGTTTTACCCTATTCACTTCCTTACTCAGAATGTGTAATTCTCTAGTAGAGTTATGTAGATTTTTTGTTGAATGCATATTTTAATTGGGGCTATACATGGAATATATCATGCAGATTACAGGAGAATGATTCACAAACAGTATTTTGCTGGAGAAGCTCTTGAAAGCTGATGGATACAATTCCAAATTGAGATCAATAAGTTTCAGTATCATAGCTGTAGCCGTTTTACCTGAAGAAAAATTCTACAGCTTATAAATGTCATTTTTTTTAATATGTACATTGTAACCTGAAACTAAGCGAGTTTTGAAATCCTTTGAAAGTCTATCTTTCTGTATAAAGTAGTAAAGTTTTCATTGCAGAAAACAAATATCTGTGATATTTTTCCCCGGATGTACAATGCTTGCAACTGTATATTGATGTTACATGATATCTATCACTGATGTACAATCCTAGAATCCTTATTTTGTAAGTGCCTCAAAATTTATTTCTAATTATTTAATTATGAGATTAATTTAGGTTTATAATTATCATTTTGTTTCTTGGTAAGAAAGTGACATATTTTGATATTTAGAATAATCATTTAAGAAGCTTTCTCGAGTGAATGGGCCTATCGCTTAACAAAGTTTTTTTTTCAGACCCACTACCCTAATTTTCACACTTAAAAAGTTAGAAATGGATATTTTTTTTTAGAATGCACCCATGTTTTAAATCCTTCATGCAGATATTATAAGAAAAGATAACTATTATACTTAAGACTAAATTACTCTTATGTTTGTACATTTTTATCTCTATTAGAAATTTATATTATTTTATATGAATATTTTTACGCTATTTCTTCTTATATTCTTTTTTATTTATCAAACAACCTGTTACAATCAGTTCATTTTCTACTTTTCTTTCTTTTCTTTTTTTTTTCTTTTCACTTCAATAAAAGCCTTTGTATGAACACAAGTAAAAGGAAATGGACAGAATCATCCCTTCTTTTAATTCTGGAGTACAACCAAGGACAGCTAAATCTTTCGCGTCTAAGATTTTGACCAGCAACCAAAGACACGTTCTAAAATTTTCATGCAGTTGAATAATCAAGGTCTAAAGGCAAAATGCAGATGAAAAATTAAAAGACTCCTTAAAGGATACAAAATTTCTTATTACTGTACCACCTGTAAAAATGTCACTCAGTACAGTTTCATATTGCCCCAACTCATCTGAATTTACAAAAGCTAAGGAACTATACATTTTTTATGGCATCTGTTTGCAACTCCCCTGCATTTTGTGCAGTAGCTAACCTCTCTGCAGTCAACCTCTCTTCCAGTGCTCGAGAGCACCTCTTTCTCTGCTAGAAAGAACCACTTACAATGTTGAGTCGTTTTAAGCAATGTAATCGCTTCAATAATGCTGTTAATTTATCAAATAAATCGCCAAATTAAAGAAGAAAAACAAAGCAAAAACTCAACATTTGCTAACAATATTTTCTACTTTCTTTTAGCTGAATCATAACCACCAAACAATTCATTACACTTGTACACAAACACAAAAGTAGTTCCTTATACAATTGTTTCGTTATGAATTGCTAAACTATCATAAATTCTAGTATATACAATTAGGTGAGTTAAAAGTAAAACACCGCAGTTAATTCTATCTCTTTTCTGATCCTCAATTGGAGAAGCTAAAGAAACCACCCCACAAATGAACAAAACCAAAACAAGACAGAATCTTGAAATCATGATCTTAAATAACCCAGAAAGAAAAAATGTTTTAGATGCTTACTTCAAAACCATAAAAAAGAATGCAGAATAACGATAGAACCAATGGAAGCACTGCATGAGTCAAATCTAAACACAGAAACACAAATTCCAACACAGTGATGAAAAGGATCTACACTTTAATGCCAGAGAGTTGAAGCAGTTTCTACCAGTCCAAAATCAGATTTAGAGGAACAGAGAGAGAGAGAAGGAGTTACTTGGAGGATGGAAAGAACATTGACAAATCAGTCTATGACATGGACTCACAACAACATCGCAAAGCCAGTTACTAACTGTAGAGATCAAAACTGTTTACATTTCCCTGCCTGCAATGAGAGGCTTAGGGGGCGATAGGGATCTAACTTCAGGTGCAGAACTGGGGAAAAGTATGTTCAGCTTGTGCATCAGAATATCCGCCCTAGATGGAATTTCATTTAGAAGAAACTGTTGAACAATTGGTTTCTTAAACCATTCCATGGCAGAATCTCCCGATGCCCTAAGAACCACTTTACTCACCTCAAATGGAGACTCTACTGAGCTCAACATCTGTGCTATCACAATTTTTAGAGTTGCTCCTGTAACTAACTTTATCCGTCTTGGCACAATGCCATAATATAGCATGCGCTTTCTGAATCTATGAAGAGTGTGCACTATGGCAATAAGAGCGGCTCCAACCGACAAGTTTCTAACATCAAGGGACCAAGCAATATGCTGATCAAAAACTATAGCCTTTGGAAAAAGTTTATTCTCATAAGCAACCTTCCAAACACATCGAGCTCGATTTATCTGCCCCATAAGAACTAGGTAATTGAGAAGAACATTGACAAAGTACTTAGCAGCACCCTCCTCCAATTCATAATCAATACCTTGAAAGAATTCTCGTACAAAAGATAACACCGGCTGTCCCCTATGTTCTGGGCCAGTGAAAAGTCCACACATAAAAGAGTGTGCTTTATGTTTTGTAGCACTAAGGATAGACATCAAATGCCTCTCATTTTTCTCATCCTGACACCTAACAAGATGGGCTAAAATGGAGGTGTAAAGTATCAAATCAACTTTTGCAGCAGATTTAACATATGTTTCCAATAGAGGCTTGGCTGATTCATATAATCCACTCTTCATGCATGACTCAAATAACTGCCTAATAATAAAATTATTGGTTCTGATCCCTGATGAACCCATGAAACGCAGCCACCTCAAAGCAAGATCGACTGAACCTTCCTTGATATACACCATCAAAACATCACTAGCTGTCACATCCACAGAATATCCCATGGCCTTCATTTCAAGTAGAACTTTGGCAGCCACATCCACAAGCTTCTTATTAGCCAGTAGAGTTAAAAGCACAGTATAAGTGCTTAGACCAGGCTTCAAACCTGCATTAGTCATTGAGTTATACAGTTTCATGGCAGGATCAATTTGTCCAGATGCAGCATGCATTTCCAAGAGACAAGCATATATAGATGGCGTGGGTAGAAAGCCCGCTTTCTCCATATCTAAAAACGTAGACATAGCAATGTCAAGCTTCCCCGATTTTGCATGGGATTCAATGATCAAAGTATACAGGCCAAAGTTAGGCCTGAACCCTGCCATCCTCATCTCATCCCAAATCCTTAGAGCTGTTTCTAACTTCCCAGACTTCACATAAGACTCAATCAAAGAAATATATATAGTAGGGGGTGGCTTGTACCTATAACCTCGCATCTCCATGTAAACTTTCATTGCACTATCCAACCTCCCTGCCTTCCCCATTGAATCAACAAGCGATGCAAACACATTCAAGCCCGGCCGAAAACCTCTCCCTTTCATCTCTTGGAAAAGTTTGAAAGCTGCATCAAGCCTCCCCGACTTTGCCAAGTTTGGGATCATCAACTCATATGTGGAACTATCTAAAGAACAACCAGCCTTTTCCATGCTCTCATACATCTCAAAGGCCTTGTACGGTAAACCCTTGTTCAAAAACAAAGTAATGAGTGAATTATACGTCTCAATGTCAACCTTACACCCAGAATCAAGAATCTTCCTAAAGCAGCAAAACGATACCTCCAACTTCTCTGCCTCAGCCAAATACCGAATCACCCGATTACACGCCACAGACAACAAAACCCCATCATTTGTATTCTCACCAACCATCTCATCAAACAAAACTTGTATACCCTCAAAATCCCTTTTTTTATTCAACCCATCGAACAATGTAACATAACACTCATCACTAGGTTCATACCAAGTCTGCCTTTTAGTCCATCTAAACAAACTCAAACAAGCATCAACATCACCAACAATCTTCAATGCTTGACTAACATGAATCATGTTGGGAAAAAACTGCAATCTGTCCAATTGGGTCTCCAATTCTGGACCCCACTTCCACCTCTTCACTACCTCAACAATTTTTGCCACAGCCAAAGCATTCACAAAGGGCTTTTTCACTTCACCAACCATCACATGGTCATCAACACCAGGCTCAACATTCCTCACACCCTTACCCTTATAGATAACACAACCAGATTCATCCAAGTACTCAATTTCCTCGCTCCACTCACTGGACCCACCATTGTTATTGCAGTAACACCTCCTGATTCTCATCCCCAATAAGGTCGATCCATTGCACAAACGTGGGGTGAAAGGGAAACTCGACGAAGGGGATAAAAACCTTAACTTTGGGGTAAAGGGTGGTGGGCAAATGAAGGAGTGAGCGCGTGAGTGAAGGAGAAATTGGTGAGTGAGTTTGTAGAGATTGGTGGCAGCAGAAGAAAGCAATTTGCGATTATACATCATTGAACAAAGTGAAAAGGCGACAAATAATTCTAAAAGAGCGAAATTGCTTACAGTGTCGAAGGTTTTACAACGCTTAAACCCTGAAATGAGTTGTTCCAAAGAACAATAATCAGAAAAAGGTTAATCTCTCGCTTCTAATGCATTCGTATGGAGATGGTAGGGATAGTGTATACAGCGATCCATTATTGAACGCTTGCAGTTGCAGATTCGCATTCACACTCGCACAAATTCAATGAGAAATCTGCAAAATCGAATATGATTTCTCGTTCAATTTTTATCTGCTTATTATTGAGTAAGATTAGATTATTATTTTTTTAAAAAATAAAGCATGTAAATCAGAATATTTTTTTAGGTAGAAACTATAACTATCTTTTCCAGGAATTACTCATATTTGATTGGGGTAAAATGTGATAGGCTTTCTTACTTTATATTAAAAAAACTATTTTTATTTTTTATTAAATTATTTTTAAGAAAAATACATACCTTATATATAAAATAAATAACTGAATAAGTGATGTAGTGTAAGTTTAGGATTTAGAATTTAGGATTTATTTAACTCAGAAATGCAAATTTTTTCAAAAAAATAAAAAAGAAAAACATAAATGTTCATCTAGTTTATATTAAAAACATATTTTAAATATTTTGAAACATTTTTAGAAAACTGTTTATTTATTAAAATTAAACAATTGTTAAACTACCTAGTAAAAACATAATTACATGTAACTTAGTTTTGTAAAACAGAAAAGAAAAAACTTTCTACGTCAATTAGTTTGTAAAATTGATTTGAATTATAAGTAAGTTCAACATAAAATAATTTAGATTTAACAACTTTAAAATTATAAATAAATTTGTAATAAGAAATAAAAAATTAAATTTTTTACTTACATTATAGTTCTAGCATACAACTTGTCTAGATCAAGATAAAACATGTATCCACATAGACTACGGGGAAAAAAATGAAATAAGGATTTTCTTTAAATAAATAATAGAGTAAGAAATTTTATTTTCAAACGAGGAAGACAATCTCTCATGATTATGAAATAAGAGATATAAATTGCATCACTTCGACAATATACATAATTAGCAGTATATAATTAGGGTGCGTGCATCCTCCACGGGCTTCCTGTTTTTTTTCCTTTCAATAATTCCATTTTGCTCGGGTACGTGAACATATAAATTGATGCAATATTCCTTGTGAGATAGGAAAAAGGATAATGCAAAAGAAAAATATTCTTTTGCATTCATTTCTAAAAGTTTTAATTATTTTTTTAAATTGATTTTTTATTTCATTGAAGAAAGACATAAAGATAAATAAAAGTTCAGAAGGAATCTTTCATTAAATATACTTAAGTAGATAATGAGAATTCACCAATAAAAATTACAAAATATTTAAAACCAAAAAGATGTTATACAACTTGAACACCAAATATCAAAATGAATGATCGTGAAAAGTGAGTTGTATATTTTTGCAGTTTGTTTATGAATGGATAATCTAACATGTTTACCTAATTGGCATAATTCACAACCTAACTCCTCTATCTTTTTGAGGCTAGGAACTAAAAGTTTCAACTTGAACAGACTCAGACTCAGATGACTTAAACAATCATGTAAAAGTTTGGGTGACAAAACAACAACACAAAATATAGGTTGGTTGCATTCCAAAATAGTAGAGACAACTGGATTTATGTCTTGTGTCAATTCTCATACCCATACCACGTTCTTGAATAACAAAGGAAACATTAAAAGTTTCTAAACAATTTAAGGATTTGGTTTACTGATTTAAAGAGATTAGATTGAAAGGACAATTAGGAATAAACGAAACAAAATTTAAGTTTAATGAGGGAGAAAGAGAAACTTGACTAATTCCTTTGGGAACAATTCTAGACTCATCTACTAGGGTAATAAGGTGAAGTGATTTAAGAAATGACACATAAGATAACATAACTCAAACTAGTTATATGATCAGAGACTCTAGAATCAGTGATCCATGGACTTTAACTTATCAATGAAAGAGAAACACAACTTGTAGAGACAATAGTGGTAGATGAAGATTGATTTTGAGTCATGAATTTCCATTGAAGATATTCTTAATAATAATCTTCTACAATCTTCATATTAGATTTTCCTAATTTTCCTAACTTAGACAGATTTGTTGTCTTCTCTGCAAAACCATAAAAAGAATAACAACTCTCTTAAGTATGACTCATTCTCTTATAGTATGAACATTGAGAACGACTACTTCTACCTTCTCTTCCTCCTTGATTTCCATGATCACATTTTTTCCAACTGGAAACCATTGCAGAAGCTTCGCTTATTTTACCTATATTTTCATTTTTCACTTCTATAGGGACACAAAGAAGTCCAGTTATTAGGTTGTTCATTAAGGGAATCTCAGACCAATCAAAATCTAGTCACGAACATGATTAAAATTCGAATGTAGCGTTCTCAAGATTAACACCATATAGAGTCTGTCAAGTTTCTTATTTATTCTTTCAAGCGATCAATTTTCTCTATTTCTTTATTTCTGCGTGAATTATATGTTTGCAACAGCGAGGACAAAATTTTCTCAATTCCAATCGACTAGGCGTATTGTGTCGTAGGCACATTTTTGGTTCTTCTACAACAACTTAGGCTTCAACAATGTGGGATGTCATTTCATGATTAGTCTATTTCAAGGATGTTATCGGTATGCAACATTATACAACCTTTGAAGATCATTCCTCTAAGTATTTTGAGCCTTTTCCCAAGAAGAACATCATGTTTTGAATGCCCTAAGTGTTTCAAAAATGTTTAATTCAACATACTGCCACAACACAGCACAACACAACACATTTGAAAATTAAACTTCATCCATTTACCCAAACTTTAATCTCAACATTCAATGTCTTCCATTTTTAAGTAGTTGTGGTACCCTTGACCAAGGAACCATAGTTCCACAAAGGCAACCCATGATGAAAAAAAATTTACCACTAAAGTTTTCCACGATAATGGTCGGGTACTAGAAATAGGTAAAACAAGACCTAAAGATGCCATAGAAGGGGACCGTGCAAAAGGAGATTAGAGAGAGAAAGAAGAACAACAAACCCTGTAAAAGACAAAAACACAAGAAGTAGGGTTGAATTGTGTTATTAAAATTTTTGCCTTTTTGCGTCTGTTGTTTTCAAAGGGTCAGACGCAACTTTTGTTTTTCTTTAACTATTGATTTTAATGTTCAAAAGGTTTAAGTTGATTAAGCCCCGTTAGTTTCAAGAAAAAAAAAATAGATAAAGACAATGATATTTTTATATTGGTTCGTCTTAGCAACTTGTTAAGTTTTCACTACAAACCGTGAAAAGGTTACAAGTATTCTTTGCACCTAGCCACTTCTGGCTATACAGATATTCTTTAATCCCAGCCTTCTCAAGCTAATACAACCAGGTATTCTTTAGAATGCAACCTCCTCACGCTAAGGACACCACAATAATGGATTTAAAAAAGATTAAAAATATTTTCTCCTCTTCGCAAAAAGGTGTATACAAATGAAGAACAGATTTCAAGTGCTTATGAGCGAAACTTAGATAAATAGCTTTTCAAGCGTAATTTCGCCAACTTGAACTGAAGAGCTTGAAGTCCTTATATAGGCAAGGTCTTGAGAGATCTGTTAGAATCATCTTGAGATCGTTGTCCTTTCCTTCTTGAAGCTTGCAAACGCATGACATATATCAATCAGAACAATTATGAATGCACAACGGAGTCAGCGCGTTTTCAGAGCTTTTTCTGATTTGATCAGAGATATCATCAAAAAGCAAGATTTGTTTTTCGTGTTGCAGAGGTTTTGCACAGTCTCCTATCCGTCTTTGGAAGCTTCTTTGAGTAACTTGTTAGATTTGAAATCCTTATATAGGCAAGGTCTTGAGAGATCCGTTAGACTCATCTTGAGATCGTTGTCCTTTCCTTCTTGAAGCTTGCAAACGTGTGACAGATATCAATCAGAACAATTATGAATGCACAACAGAGTCAGTGTTTTTTCATAGCTTTTTCTTACTTGATCAGAGATATCATCAAAAAACAAGATTTGTTTTTCGTATTACAGAAGTTTTGCACAGTCTCATATCTATCTTTGGAAGCTTCTTTGAGTAACTTGTTAGATTTGAAATATGGCGCGAGTTACTTCGTCTGTTATCTTGGTCACTTGATTTCTATAGACGAAGGGTCTTCACTTCTTCGTCTGTCTTCAGTCTTGATTTTTTGTCTTGAGGCATGAGTTTGGTCTGTCAAGTGTTAGATAAAAATTTCTTCAGATGCAGACTTTGAGGGGTTCATCTTCATTTGTACTTGTTCCGTCTGAGTTTGGCTTGCAATACTTCAGTCTGATGCTGATCCATCTGGTCTATAATTAATCAAAACTTAGGGTATTAATCTTCTTGATCTAACAAACCCACAATCCCAATAACAACTAAAACAAGAAAATGAGTCTGGAAATGGACTTAAAAGACTCCAACAAGCAAGACGGTGGCGGAAATGATGAGTTCCAATGAACATACATGAACAGAAAGACGAAACAAAGATGAAACGTGGGGGCACATGGCACTTCGGATGACACTTGAGTTGACAGGAATAGGTTGTGTTTGACGAGACGCATCAAACAAAAGATGAAACAAAGGCAGCACTAGGGGTACATGACACTTCGGATGACGCTGGAGTTGACATGGATAAATTGTGTTTGACGAGGCACACCAAACCCTTGATTAACTAGAGAAGAAGGCCAGCAACAACAACAAAACCAGAATAAAATCGTACCCGCTCTAATGTGAATTTAAGTTTTAAAGAATGAAAAGATAATGCATTAAATAAAATTATACACTAATCTACTTCTTTCATTAAATATATATTGTTTCTTTTGCACAACAATACGAGGTTTGAAAAGATTAAGACTTAAACCACCCAAGTCATCGTCTAATCCAATAATATAATATTAAATCATATAATATAATATTAAATCATATAGAAATTTCCTTAGCGAGCTATTTAAATAAAAATAAAAACTAAGGAGATCTTTCTATAAGAATCAAAACCAAAATTTGTTTATTATATGTGGATAAAAAATAATGATTGAATAAAATTTTAATCTAGCACAAAAATAAAACATGACTTTAAAAGAAATATCAATTATTAACTGCAATTAGTTTATGTGACTTGAGCTAGCAAGATGAAAGTGAAAAAGAATAAAATGAAGTATTTAAATTAAAATAAAGTATAAAATTCAACCTTGCATCAATTTCTTCTCATTTTCTTTATATCATTCAAAAAATATTCTTAACATCTTGTTTAATTCAAGGAAGGGGAAGGATCGAGAAAAGGAATTCGGGTAGGATTTGATATGACAAATTTGGATTTAACAGCTAAATACGACAAATTTCATCAGATTTTAGAATTTAAATAATAATATCATTTTAAGATGTATTATCAAGATATAAACATTTATTTTATACAAGTACAATTTTTAATAAATAATTCATACATAATTATAGAAAGATATATTTAATATAGGTAGAATATTTAGGGGTTTCGTGATATGTGACAACAAACTAGATTTAAGATATGTAATAGACCGTTTTTCAAGTCTGAATTAGCCTGTCTAGAAAGTTTAGTTCATATGTTTCTCTAACTATAGATATAAATTTTATAATATTTATAATAAAAAAATATTGTAATATAGTAATTAATGAATTTAATTTAAACCTTATACATGGATTTGAATGTTAACTCAATCGTATTTTTAAAATAATTTATAGAAAATAAATTAAAAAAAAAGATATTGTGATAATATTTATTTTATTTCTTTATTTGGCACGTAAAATTAATTTTATATATATAATTAGTAAATAACTTTTATAGAAATTATTATTTATCAAATAACTATTTTATAATATTAAATAATTATATATTAAAAATTAAATATTTAAATAATTTTTTTTGTCCCTCGTGTTATGTATGATCCGTCCATGAATAACAGTGTGTACATGAAGTAACCTCAAATAATTCATGAATGAATCAGGAAAGGCAAATAATCACTGCCTTATGTTTTTCAATTTGATTACCTCAAACAATTCTTTGTATTTGATCAAACCATAGATGTAATGTGAGTATGTAACAAATCATTTTGTCTCCACAAAATTGCTTAACTTTCATTTCAATCTTACATTGTTTCTCGTTTCTTTACTATGATGTGTTCGACCGATATGTATTGAAACTATTTATAAACCATGAAATTAATGTTTGTAATATTCATCTAGTTACTTAATTACTTGTCATTGGTTGGGTGTGCCCTTCCAAAAGAAAATTCAGACAAAGCAATGTTGATTTCATGTTGAGTTCGAGTTGGTTGTAGGTCACTAGGAGGCAATTCTCTTGTTGGAGGCTCCATTATGGTGTGGTTGTTGGTCTCTTCATGTTCATAATAATGATCTCTTTCACTTGCATGGTGGCTTGGGGAAGGAAAACCTTCAGCACCCCATGGTCCATTTTCATAATGGAGTGCCCTTGGAGAAGTTAGTGGACTATCACTGTGTCTAAAGTTCTTGTGAAGAAGGTGAACTGGTGACATGCCATGTGTTGGTGTTCCTGGCCTGCTTGAGAATGGTGTGTTTGAAGCAGAGTGACCAGACTCTTTGTTGTGTTTTAAGTGCTTTCTAGCTGTGTGATGCCAGTTCTTTAGTGCTGCTGCCACATTGTCTTTGAAAATTGTGGGTTTCATGGTTGATCCCATCTATAATTCCAGCCAAAACAAAATGAAATTAGTGACTACTCTTGAGGTACTATATATATTGGTAAAAGAAAGGATTAAGTGAAGAATATAATATTCTTGTATCTGACCTGTGTGACCAGAGCATAAAGAGGCAAAGTCACATAGCTGCATAGAACTTGGGTCACAACCCTGTAATTTGTCACTTTCTTGTTAGTATACATTTAGAGAAAATTGTACATGTTTTTACAGATTTATTTAATCATGAACCGGTCTTTGATATGTTTGTTGAATTTAATAATAATTATCTTAAAAATCGTACAAATGATCATTTCTAATGGATTGAAAACTTTTACACTGACAATCTATGCATGTAACAGGTTAGAAACTAGTCTTGCTGAAATATCTCTAAAATATAGGTAACATGTACTAATGATTGTTCCATGGTTGGTATGTTACTTCCAGTTTTGGTAAATGAAGTGAACTTACCCCATTGTAAGTCTAATGACAATATCTGCCGTAGTTCGATGGAAACAAGAGTTTATTTTGAACCCATTGTCTAACTGTAACAAAAAGAAAAATGATGCAAAGTTAGGAAAAAAAAATTGCAGCTTTGTCCTTTCAGATAATGCTACAGAATAGTCTCAATTTTCGTGAAGATGTTCCATATATTAATCAAAATTACTCCTGGGTCTTCTCCTAGCAATTTTGAGGACCAGGAAAGTTGGTTCTTCATTCCTAGTATTCATAGATTTTCATTCTAATACAAAAAATTCTTTCAAAGCACAAATTCAACAAGAAAACATTGTCTAAGCATTCTTGCAACTTTTCTTCAAAGTTGTATTATTAAACGACATGATCCACATAAGCAAAGTGTTTAGGGAAATTGATCAAGATGGGAAACTTACTGTGCTCCAAGTAAAAAACGCTAGTTGAAATGCATTCTGCATGATAGAACCAAGCACAATTATTTTCATAACACAAGAATTGGAATGCTTCAATTTGAATGTTGGTTCAATCATATACAAAAATAAACCATAAAATATACCTGAAATAGAACAAGATGAATCAAAGAGAGGACAAGACGAGGGCGATTGAACCAAAACAATTCATCTCCTGGCTCAACCACAGGTGCACCCTTGACCACTTCACCCCTATCTTGAATCCTCAGTGCCATTTCTGTTATGATCATTTGTAGCTTTGTTCCCACGAACAATATTATCTGTATTATTCACATCAAAAAAATTTGTCAGTTTAATAGAAGGAAATGTAGACCAACATCATTATAGTACAATGAGAGGTTTGTGAATGCTTACAATTAATGGGATAAATGGAAGCCAAAAATAAGTATACCACCCTGTTCATATAGAAAAAAAATATATCATTAATGAAATGATGAACTAGAATACAATAGCATATAATATTAAGTACTAGATGCACCTAGTCATTCCAATAACAAAGTATGTAGTATACTAAAAGTTTTATGATATATATAACATCATCAGAATTACCTGACTGTATGAGAATCATGACATAAAAAATTAAAAATAAATAAAATTAATCAAAGATTTTGCTGTTAAAATATTAGTATTTGTCAACAGTAAATTTATTGAATAAATCTTTAGCTATTTTCAACATTAATAATTAAATTTTATTTAACAAAACACTTTTGATTTTTTATTTGAATACAATAAATTTAAAATTTTATGTGAAGATAAATTGAAAAAATAGTGTAATAATCTTGAAACTTTTTTAATATTTAATAAAGATTCTGATATTTATTGTTTTCACCTGTTCTCGTAAAGAGAAGTGTTAAAAGAAGAAATTAACAATCTGATAAAGATATGAAATTGTATAAAAGGAATATTAGATTCTTTTCTGAATACATGTATTGCTTACAGAATATTATCTGAAAATATTTGTAATGGTTGTTACTGTTGAATCAAGTGTCTAAAAATTAAAATTACTTAAATCCTAATTAAGATCACAGATAAATTGAATAGATTAGCCAATTTATCTATTAACAGTAAAATATTACCATTACTAGATTATAAAATATTAATAAACTGTTTTGCAGCCCAGAAAGCTTGAAATAAATATAAATTTATCTTGCAATATTAGTCTGAAATAATTTAAATTTAACCACAGCAAAAAATTATGCATGACTTAATAATATGTGGTATACAAATTGGTTTCAAAGTTTGAACAGGTTACCATGAGTATTTGTGAGCAGGATTAGCACTGCAACGAACCATATGGTTGGACTGCATGTACCAAAAAGAATGGTTAAGCTTAGAACTTAGTGACAAAAAGGAGAGTAAAACAGTGAATGATATGCATTCTTACGTTATGCCAACCACAACTGCAAAATCTTCATCAAGTGTTCTCTTGATATAGTTCTGGAAATCAAATTTTACCTCACTTGCTGGAGTAAAATGTGCCTAAAATTACATATAGCTTAGTTTAATTAGAATAATATCCTTTGAAGCCAAAAATATTGAACTAGAACACATTTTGTGAATGCAGACTTACCACGATGAACCCATGCCTTAATGCCATGTAGTCAACTTTATTAACTGATCCATAGAATTGTCTGAAGAAGCTAATCTGATTGGAGCATAATACAAAGGCATCATAAAATTTGTGTCACAGAAAACAAACTTTGTGCATGAAATTCAGAATGTAGCTAACGGCTTAGTTTCATCCTTATGGAACAATAATGTAAGAAATTTATTGTAGCATGTATGATATGAAATTTGTGTAGTTACCATCCATAAGGAAATTGGTGATCTACTCCATTGGGTCAAGTGCCTTCGTCCAAACGTTGTATCCCTTGCAAACCTGAACCTCTCAGGATCTGCAATGCACATCATTTAATCTAATGAGAAATGCTAACAAGTAGCAGCAAGAATTTTTCTCATAACAACGAATATGTTGAAAAGAGTGTTTAGAGATGAAAGATAGTACACAAATCCTTTCATGTTACATTGTACACAAATTTCAGGAAACGAGTCAAGGAAATAAAAGTTAAAAAAGATAATTAATAAATTGAAATGAAAATGTATTTATTACGGATACTTCTAACTTTTAAGTAACTTAAAACATTTAATAAGGTATATTAAATATATCTAGCTCTTTAAGTTTTGTTAATATAGCCTTAAACTTCAAGGTAACAAGGCTAGCTATGCTCAAAATTTATTTTTAAATAATTTTAAATCCTTTTATAAATTTCTTTTACAAACATTTTACAAATTTTTTTATTAATAATTTAAATAAATAAAGCTTTAGTTTTATGTTTCCAAGATATTTATCGTATCTATTTTTTATTTAATAATTTGTATAAATTATTAAGAATATTTATAGGTGAATTTATATATAAGATTTTTTTTTAATATAAGAAGATATAAAAAAAATTATATTTATCCCTCTAAACATTAAATAAACATCACATAATAATTTGAACATAACATAGAACTTCTCACAAAAATATAATAAAACTTCTTTTATTTACAACAGTAACAAAATGTAATTTTTATTTTAAACTAATACCTTTTTTGGTACATCACTTAAAACTAGTTTCAGTCACGCTCAATAGTTAAAAATCAATTTTAAAAAAATTAAATCTACCAAAATTTTAAAACACGGAGCACTTGGAAAGAAATTAAAATTGTACTAAAGGTAGGTGTTAAATTTATTGTGGGTATAACACCAAAAGATCAGTGTTATCCAATAGGTAGAAAAGTCAACCTCCACGCGATATTTTATTTATTTATGATTTGACATGTGTTGGCTAGTTGCATTCACAATAAATGTTATAGATAAATGTTAATGTTTTAAAATCATTGAACTGTTTCAGATTTTAACTCTCTTTGGAATGTTACCATGGTAGAACTGATGTTCAAGACTCCTTGTCTCATCTTCCCACTTTCTCCATATTGTCATCTACATGCCAATAAAATTAAATTAAATATTTGAGACAGAGACAAAAAAAAAGTTAATCATTGATTTAATATTGGAGTGCTTTAGAGGGCAAGCAAATTGACAAAAGGGGAGTACCTTAGTTCTTCCCAAAGTTAGTGTTATGATGCACTGTAGGATATGAAAAATAGCTAGCACAAAGACGAATATATGAAGCTGGTGAATCCCATATTCAGACACAAAAGCAACTTTGTCTTTACCCTGCAAAATAACATAAAAAGAATTAAAAATTAAAGTAAGTAGAATTACTACGCCCTAATGGAATGATTAAATTTATACATAAATATAAAAAATGTTGATAAAATTCAGTTCTTGTGATCTCAGAATTATGAAGAAAAATATTTTTTATCCTTAAATTTTATTATTATTATTATTATTATTATTATTATTATTATTTCAGTGAAGGAAGATGTTGTGTACTTACCTTATCTGCACATTTGTCATGGTATCCTTTTGTTTTAGAGCCCTTATCTCCAGGACCACAAGGATGCCATGTGGATGCAACTTTTGCTGAGATGCATATATCAGAAATGTAATCTTGAAACACCACTAGCAGCAAGGATATGAATCCCAGCAGCATAAGCTCTAAACACAAACAATATATATAGAGAGATTAATTAATTTTCAATTATACTCACTGAGAGGAACTTCATATATCTATATATATAACATAAGAAGAGTGAACTAATAAAGTACCTCCTTTAACCTTTTCCAGCGCTTCATGAAGAGCCTTTTTGTGTTTCCTTTTTAACCACTGTATAGTTATAATAATCAAGTAAGATCAGGAATATTATATTCATCTAAACAGCACTATATCATATAAACTATAATCCTCTTAAATAAGATGGCAAGACACTATTATCATATAAAATTCAACCAACTATTTAATAAATAATTTTTTATATTTTTAAAAAATTAAAACAATATATTGTACCGTTAAATATGAACGCACTATATAACAAATAGAGGCACGTTAACATTTCTTGGAATAATACTAAGAAACAACCTTGTGATTGTGAGTTAATTTTCATATATAATATGTTGTATTACAAAACATATCGTAACTTTTTGTGAAGAATATATAGAAAGTACCTTTGCAAGCGCTTCAATAATATGTTCAATGAAGATTGAAATAGCAAGCATGACAAAACACACAGTTGCAACAGCCCACGTTGGAGTTTCCTCCAACTTCTTCTGAGGATGTTCATCACCCATTTTTCAGCCTCCACAATCTGAAACACTCAAAGCAACTTTTCTTTACTTTTTTTGTTTTGTGTGCGTGGAAGCAGAGATTACGTAGCTAGAGACGAAAGGTGTAAAAGTAAAACACCAATTTTTTTTGGAGAGTGGTGGTGATGATAGTGTAGTAGAATTGCTCGTACAAGTGGTTTGTTATATACAGGTAGAAAGGTACTATGCAAGGGAAGAGAGAGAGCGTGTTAAAGCATATCATTTTCAAAAAACGAAGACTTTGACGTTTTCAAACGAGTAACCGGTCAAACCGAAATAGGAAGAGGGAAAGAGCCTTTATTAAACTGTTTTTTTATTCTTATAAAATAACCAAAAGTTACTACGAAGTGACTTCACTAGCACAATCTAACCGAAGAATCCAAATAAGATACACCAACAAAATCATGCATGTGACGAAGTCGAGAGATGATATATGTCGTGTGAATTTTCATCTAATTTTTTTTTAAGAAAAATAGTTGATGAAAAATTATAATATATAACTAATTATAAAATACGAAGAGAAAGAAATAATTTTATTTATATATATATATATATTATATATTATATAAGTGAATTGATTAATTAGTTATGTATTATAATTAATAATAAAGTAAAATTGATTTTTTTTATGGTTCAAAATCCATTTTCTTTTAACAACACCGATAGTAGATAGTTGGGTTTCTGACGACATAGAATTTATTATCTTATTATACGTACTTTGACCACTTCAATAATTTTTACGTCTGGAGAAGAATTAATATGTAACTGTTTGATTGTATCCATTTTTTTATATTTATTACGAGTGAGATTTAGTTATGGTTGTGACTTGTGAACATATACATGTAAAGCCAAATTCGTAGAATTTGATATCAAAACTAAGTCATATCATTAACTTAGATTGTACAGGTGAAAAACTTGGCATTTAATTATATGATTATATATATGATTAAGTATCTCATCAAATTTCTTTATCATATGTTAGTACAAAACATTTGAACAACCAAACTAAATCTTATTAATTGTTCTAAATCTTTTATATGTTATAGATCACAAATAGTAGGGTTTGAGTAAATCATATTGTATATGCTCCAGTTACACTTTAATTTGAAGATGTTTGATAATGGATTTTTTTATTGCCAGTCAATCATAATTTTTGGAAATCATAAATATTAAGAATAAATAAAATTTATTTGGTTGGTCATAAATATTATTGAGAATTAAATATTTTTATATTCAAGTCTTGTAATTATTTTTGAAGTTTCAATTATTTATTACATTAAATAACTTAATAAAATTATAAATAATATTTTTAGATTAGTAAAAATAAATAACTTAGAAAAGTTAGATTTGTCCTCATAAAAATATTTTCTAAGAAAGTGAGATATAAATAATTCATAAATAATACTTTTTACAATATATTTTAAAGATAAAAACTAAACATGAAGAGAATTAGAATTTGCAATCTAATATTGGTAAAGAATAAATTATAATTTTATTGCAGACCAGAACGTTCCCTTAAAGTAACCCTCGATAGATCTATTCCATTTAAATCAATTTAATTTTCACTTCTTCTACGTATTAAATTTTGACAGTCGCCCAAAAAAATGAATTTAATAATCAATTAAGTCGTTGAATATTTAAATTATTTCAATTATTATAAACATTAACTTTTAAATAGACCAAATTTAATAATTATGTGATCTTATAATCAATATTTATATTTTTTGTTTGTTTTATATATTATGTTAAAAATGTTGAGTATCGACCACATCTTTATTAATAACTAATTTTCGTTAGAGAATTTAACTCACTATTTTTAATAGGATCTCTTAACTTTTAATTAGCTACACGTGTGTGTATATATATATATATGTATATATATATAAGCGAAACAATTTCGTTAATTTGGATCAATATTGCATGTTAACTTATAATTTTAGAAATATATTATATTTAATTTAAATTTATTTAATAAATTATTAAATAATTATTAAAAATTATAATAAAACTATATTATTAATTTATTCAATGAAATTTTTTAATTTATCAGTTAAATTATTAAAATTCAATATATATATATATATAGAATAAACTCATTTTGATAATATGTTTAATTAGCTTTAAAATTACGTGTGTAGATACAAATTTTATCTGAAAACTAGTTTCATAGAAAAAAGCTTAAATGATTATTATAAACTCAATCGATGAACTTAAATTTAACTTAACTTTAAAATCTATACCTCAAACATCCAACTGTGATTTCCGGCACAACTTAATTAGCTAGTCCCACGTACGTCACCTTACCGTGTTTGGATCAAATGTTAGCTGAAGTTTAAGTTCCGTATTTAACAAACGGTCCCTGATCAAAAGCTAGACCAATTAATTTTTTAATTTTGTTCTTTTGGTATAAATGAAAATTGTTTTACTTAGCTCTTCATCCAAAAGTGTTCTATTTAAAAAAAAAAAATATAAAGCTTTTTAACGTTTGTTGCTCATTTAAGATATTGATTATATGACATGAAAATTAGAATATATATATATATATATATATATATATATATGTATATGTATATAGTTTCAAATAATAAAAAAATTATTGTTTATATGACTTACAAGGCATATATTATAATATAAGGCATACATTATAAAAATTAAAAAATATATTATATAATTAATCGTGATTAAATAATTGTATAAATTTTTTGTGTGACATATATAATTAAATATTAAGACACACAACATTTAATTGCAAAACTATTCACTCGTGAATTGTTCCGTAAGTAAATATTCTGACGAGTTCCACAAAACAATAGGCTACGTTGTTTGTATAGCGTTGGCGTTCTTCCACACGTTACGTTGACATCACAAGTTTCTTCGTTTTTAGTTGTATTGTAGGCTCAAGTCCTTATCATGTTGAAAATCAATCATTATGTTAAACTCATTTTTTAATTCATTTTATGTTAAAGTCTTTTTTTGGTTGTATCGTAATTCATAGGTCAATAAATGCGTTGGAAAAACAAAAATTCATCTTTTAATACTAATTAAAATTCGTATAATTTTTTATTAATACTAGCAAAAAAATCATATGGCCGTTGTACTTGTGTTTGTATTTTTAGTATCTAAAACCGGTAGTTATAATGAATTTTTAATTTTAATTTTAAATAAACTAAAAAATATGTAGTAAATTAAGTTGGGAAAAATAAAATATTTCATAAAAATAAATGTAAATCCTTGAATTAATTCTTAAATTTTATCAAGGTTAATGAAATAAACATTACGGATCTAAACTTGAATCTGGTAACACTAACCTTTGCAATAAACATCTAATGAAATATAGAAATCCTAGGTTGTGGGAATAACGGATCTAATATGGCATGGACTTTGCAATGTTAGATAAAGTTAACATTTTATAAAGTTTTTTACAGCAAGTACTGGCCTGGTTTTAAATTAAATATATAAATTACTTTGTGATAAAATAGTTTGTAATATTTAATAAGATTTTAAAAGGTTATAAAAAGTTCTATGCTATTTACCTAGGAGGCTAGGACTCTGGAAATATTTTGAAAAAATATATCTAAATTTAGTTGCGTTCAATTGAAAATTTTACAAGTAATAAAAAAATTGATATTTAAAATTCTCCAAAAAGTGAAAAAATATTTTGAGAGCGAAAATTGTGTGAGTTTTTAATAAAAACTCTTCTTAATGTTTGAAGTCATATGACTTATCTAGAGTAAACATATTCTCTCACTCTCTTAAATGCATTACTTTTCAATTTTAAAAAATAAAAATAGTCTGTTAAAGTTCTAGAACGTGAATATTTCTAAAACGTGTCATCACTGGGTCTAAATAAGAGAAAAGTAGTACTTGATGAAAAGTTAAATGTTGGGTTTATTTTTATAATGAAAAAAATTAAAAATTATTTTTGTAAATACTTGCTTGAGGGCATATCGTATTTTATGATTAAATAGCAAAAACAAAATTGTGTGGGAAGTAATGTATATCTGATAGTGTTATTTAAAGTCAAGAAAAAAAAATGTAATGGGGTGTAGGTTTGACTATTTTCTCCCACATAAATGGGACAAATTTATTAACAAGAAGTAATCAGTATAAGTTTAAGTTCCCGAAATATACAAATAAATATCTAAATTATGATTTATGTCTATGAAAAAAAATTTTGTTAAGAAGAAGTAATCAGGCCATAAATGTCATGAGATATTTTAGATGAAATAAAAAAATGTTACTTTATTAAAAAAGAAATTATCAATCAAAATGGTTTTAAGCCATGATAACATTTTTTTTCCAACAATGATATTGATACAAAGTATTTATCATTATATTCATATCAGATTAAGGGCACTCATTATTAGCTCTTAGGGTAACATTTGAAACATAAAATATCCCAAATTTTCTTCCAAGTTGCATGTACTTGCTCAAAATTGCAATTCCGGGTTACACTTTTGGACAATTGAATGGACCCTATAATAGCTACACCATAATGTTTTCTACCCCACTACAACTACTTCAACCTAGTAGTTATAATCTCTATAGCAATGTATATCCACACTTTGGTACAAAACAATTGATCGTTGCCTGTGTCTAATTGCAATGAATAGAAGACCAAGTTAGAGGACCATTCTGAATCATTCCCCTGGTCATGGGCTTTTCTCTACTTGGGCATATTCTTGCCAAGTTGAAAGTTAATTCCAACACATTTTGTTGACAAACTCTTGGATTTGAACTGTGACTTCATAACCTAACTCATCAAATTGTTCTGTGACAACTTGTGAACTTTTTGTTAACAGAACACATGATTGGTTTCAATATCAAGTTGTCTATCCACTAATTAATTTCGTGGACCATGATTCATCCGTTACCTTTTTCCATATCAATGAACAGAAAAACATCTGCGTCAAACTACAAATATCTATTGTAGATTTTTCTTCTTCCTTTTCCGGGACGGAGTGTTTTGTATTAATTATCTATAATACTAATATCTAAAATAAGATGCAACTAATCTGCTCTTACTAGAAAGAATGGATGTGAAAATGCGTTAAGCATAGATGTTGGGGTGACTAGACAGAAGATGAGAAGCTCGGTAAAGGATTTTGTGTGTTTGGAAAGGCAACTCTCCTGGACATGTAAAATATTTTCTGATACTTAATTGAGTAAATAGTGTTCATATATGCAAAAACATTTGAATAAAAAGTTTTAAAAAAGTATAAAAAATATAAATTACATGAATAAAGTGTTATTATAAAGTTCAAAGATAATTCCTAACAATATATTTATAAATTAAAATTAGTATAAAAAAGTTTCTAAAGTCGTGTATCCATTAATATAAAAGAGTTTTTAGAATAGTATATCTTGTTAACGTGAAATTATTAATATTAAGATAATAAATCTTTTAGGCGAATTTAATCGATTTATATAATAATAAAATATAAATATTAATATTTACATATTACTTTAACACGTGTCACTCGTATAAACATATATATTAAATGGTATATTAAATGATATATATAAAATTTCATAAAAGAAAGAGAAGGCGAGTTACACATATGAATAATTTACTTTATATATATAAAAAGTATGTGTCCTACCTTGCATCTTAACTGTCCTGAAACTACTTAAAAGAACATATAAAACAAATTTTAAAGGAAATAGACAAGAATTTTAAAATTATGAAGTGTCTGAACCATATTTAATTCTCGTACCCAGGTATGGTCATAAACTTATCATACTCATTTCTTACCTCAGCTCCATCACCACAAGAATTAATCACTCCTTGTACGAGCATTAAAATTTAATTTGTACGATACCACAAGTTGGAAGAGACTGGATTGGTGTTTCTACTTATGAAAAAGTTAGTTAAATTCGTCTAATTTTTTATACATTTATAAAATGTTAAATTGTATGATCAATAATTTTGAAAATAAAAGAGGATAAATAATTATTCATTCATTTAATTATATAAATAATCCAATTCAATTAAACCATTTTTCAATTTTTTATATTTGTGTTAATTATTTAATGAAATTTTGAAATAAAGAAATTAATTTAAATAATTACAAATTATAAAAGTTAAATGTGGAAATTAATTACTAAGATAAAGAATAAAAGTATACATAAAGTTGAATCATGGACAGGTTCAAAAAAAATATTATTAAAAGGCTATACGGTCACATGAATCAGGCCCTAGAATATGGTTCAAATATATTTTCTTAAAATGATTATTATAAAAGTTAACAATTTTATCTTGTATGCTAATTCACGATTAGATAATAATATTAAAAAAATTAAACTGTTAAAATATTTCAATTAAATTCTAAAATAAATAGCCAGTGCTCACATATATAAATGAGATAAAATAGAACAAAACGAATTGAAATATTATTTTTTTATATTTAAAGTTTAGTAATTATAAAACGAAATAGGATCACATGTACCATTTTGTTTAGTAATAATTTTTTAAGATGGAATATACATGTTCCATTTGATCATACACGCCACAAAATGCTACCATAGTACTTATTCGATTATTCGAATACTTTTAAGAGTGATTTGTGAGTAAGAACATAAAAGCAAGTGGGATTAAGGTGCGTATTCTATTCTATTCTATCCAACCTCGTGTATGTTGTTGGTGTATTAAAATTCAAAATCATGCACTAATGAGAAAAGGCAAAATAAAGTAACAGTTTTGATATTTGAGATAAAGCAGAACTATGCTTTATACAAAAAGCAGCCAATTAGGAAAGGTGCTAGAAAAACAAAGGCCTTCTATACTGAGAAACAGCAACAACAACAACAACCAATGAATTGTCCCACCATGGACGGATAGTTAGGCCTTCTCTGCTAATAAAGCTGTTCTTTCCTGTCATGTAACCATCTCCACCTGTGGGAAAAAACACATCAAAAGCATTAGACACTAGACAAAGTGACCATCTTCATAGGTTTTGAAGAATTTATTTTGAATTTAATTTAGAGAAATAGATAAAGTATAAAATTATACACTGTGAATTAATCAGAATATAATGTATATATGGTTAGTTTTGATAAGAAATATATTAAAGTTCACATTAACAAATATTTCTGATTAAATGGTTACTGTCATCCAATTATAAATATAAATTATTTGAATTAATTTATGAACTTTTAAAAATCATCATTAATTATTTGTTTCCATACTTACTATGAAAATCAAATTCAATTATTTTTAGCATCATATTTGTATAAACTAGTCACTATTCCATGTAGTGAAAGTAATACTTCTGACCATGAAAAGAAAGTCATACTTAGACCATAAATTTTCAGCCTGACAAAAAATTTGGATTTCCAAAGTTAAAAGACATTTTTTTTAATAAGATTGTCATTACTTAATTAGGAACTAAATTATACTTAAGATTTCTCAAAGAATGTATTTTGCAAAATTCAAATAGAAGTCTTCTTCCTACACTTAAATTATTAATATTTATTAAAATTATTAATAATTATTTTTTAATTAAAAGACATGATTTGTGTTTTCATTACTTAATTTTATGAGTGGAAAAGAAATGATGGACTCACCAATGGTAATCCCATCTGGGTCTGACTTTGGTCATCCTGTTTTCACCATAGGGATAATCAGTTTCAGCTCTTCTAGTGTTTCTGAAAGCACAGCATCCAATGGAATAAATCCCAATGAGAAGCACAAGCATAGTGACACTCAGAACAGACAGCTTGTGCCAATTTCTTCTTATGTCTTCAAGCACACCAGCTTTGCAAGAATCACACTCATAGCATAGCAAATTTTGAGCATTGTTCCATCTGTAGCAATCAGGGTCTTGAGTCATCATCATTGTTGCCACGTTGTAAGTGCAAGCAGTTGGTGGTTTACAACATCCAGACTGCATAATCCATAATATAAACCATAACTTATCAATGATCAGTTTGACAAAAGAAAAATGTTATTTTTGGTTATTATTGCACTAAGATTTTGAAAATTTAATGAGGGATTTACCATGCAAAATCCTTTTTTTGAGAAGTAGAAACTTTTTTATTAACTAACATATATGAAATTAGTAGTAGTAACAACCAAAAAGAAGGAATAAAAAAGTGTCATCATTAATCCATTATACATTGAAATCATCTATTTCTATAACACAATAATAAAAATAAACTTTACCTAAATTTTGTCCTATGGCTTATTAGTTCGTTAGCTCATAACTTCTAGTGACTAACAATTTTAATTTTTTAAGATTCCTCAGGATGTTTTCTCTAGTGTGAACAGAAAAGCCAGAAGAAAAACAAGCTACATAATTTTACCTGTATTGGAGATATATCTCTCTGCATATAATCAAGAGTGGACCAAGAGGCAAGTTTGTCACAAGTTTTAGACCCCAAAATACAGCTCCTAATAGTGTTCCAATAGCGAGGATCTTGTATTCTCTTCTTCAGCCATGGTGAGTAATCCTGAAGATGATACTCCTTGTAAACTCTTCCAGGCACTTCCACACCACCACCTTGGCTAGTCACACCAAAACCAAATATAGTCAAACCCAACAGTGATGCTATGAGGAACAACATTACCACCAAGTACAACCATAGTGCACATGCCACATGAAAACATGCACCAATGAAGCCTGCTAGTGACACCACTAGCACAATAAATCCTATAACCAAAAGAGGGGTTTGGAGAAAATTTTCACAGGTTGTGCTACTCCTTGCCATCCATAGACCTGCTCCAATTATTGGTATGGATGCTAAAAGTGTGAACAAGTTCAAGAACCCAATCACTGTGTTGCTGAACCTATACATCTCTCTCACCCTCACAATATCTCTAGTTTTTTCTTTTTTCTATCTATTGGTTTCTTCTTGTTGTGTGTTCAGCTTTGTTTCCATTTAAAATGGGAGAGTGGCACATATATTGTTGTGTTTATATTGTGCTTCAAACTCAGAAAGTTTTGTTGGAAAATGTGAAAATGAGCAAACGAAATAAAATAAGATTGTCCTTCTTAGTTATTAAGGAAGTTATTTTTTGTTTTAGAATGACCAGTTTGCCCTTCATTCAAGTATAGTAATGATGCAATTGACATATTTATCCATGTAATTGATTTATATAGAGGCATCAATTCCATGAGAATTTGGGCAAGGCAAGCAAAGAATTTAGAACCAGTGATGGTGTTTTTTGTAACTACAAATACAAATGATGCTATTGCTTTTGAGATATGGACCCCATTTAGACTTCTTTGTGAAGCAAGATCATGAACCGGATTTGGGCTATTCTTGAAGGGGTATTATAGAATAATGATACAGATGAGGGATGCTCTGTCTTTCTTATTCTGTCTCATCTAAACTTATTGTCATATCATACATACCAATAACATGTCTTTTAGACTCCACTTGGTGGCCTAATTCTTTTCCTCAAAAGAAGTTCCACCATCCTTTAATTTGTCAATGACAAATACACTTTAGTAAAGCACCTTGTCATGTTGATATATTGTGCTCTACTATGGAATTTAAATACAAGAATATAGCCATCTTGCCGAAAACATTTTGTCAAGATATCCGTGCATATCTGCTACTGCATGACTATTATGTGTGAAAAATAAAGGGCACATTGTAGTGTTAACATTTCAATGGTTCAATTAACACACCTTTTGCTATTTAGAAGTTTTATTTTTTTAATTAATTAAATGAATATGGTGGCCGTTTTATCAGTGACTCAAACTTAATTAGCACCAATAAGTAAACAGTTGATACTTGTCCTCATTTTTTCTTCTCTCTCCTTTTGGATACTTTTGGAAAGTGTTAGTATATAAGGTGTGTTTCTCATTACCCAGAAGTCCATAATATTTCCCAAAAGAATGAAATTTGATTTGCATGCTAAGTCACTCACTGTAATATTAAAAAAAAATTTAGTATGTCTATAGTTAACTGTGATGATAGGTGGATGTGGATGTCTTTGCATATCATATACTCACTCCATCAACGCATATTATCTATAATCATATTAAAACTGCCCAATACCAATTTAAAGTATCATATGTCTTTCTTGTACACTGTCAATCCACTCTCCATTTTTTTTTTTTTCTTTTTCTTCTTTTACTTTGTCTATTCGCTATACAGAGCATTGGCTTGTTTTAGATCCTTTTTATTTCTCTTCTTTTATTGCATCAAATCACATATTACACTTGTACTACTATTTCTTCTCCCTCTTTCCAAGTGTTAATTAGAAGATTAGTGTCAACCAATTTTTTCCCTAGATTTTAATTATCAACTCTTCCTTACATACACCCACCATTATAGAAGCCCATGTAATGACCATATATTCGTTTGTTCAACAATGAGTATCATAAGAGTTCTTATAAACTTACCAACTTATTTTTACCATATATTTTCTCCTTATGTCTCTACTTTTATTAATCATGTATCACATTTATCATTTTTTCTCTTTACCTTTTCTTTTTTTTTTTTCCTCTCTCTTCTTTCCATCTCAATTCACCCCGATAAAGGTGGATGTTTACCGTTCCCCATATCTCGAGTACTCATTTGACACCTCTTATCTTATCTTCATATCACATTTATCACTTATGATATATAATATGTGCATATTTTTCTCTCATTCTCTCTCAAGTTGTCAAATAGTATGAGTATTGGTTGTACATGCAACTCTAGCCTTTGAACTACAGCAACGCAAATGTATGACAGAACACAAAAACATTCGAGCAGGCTTGATAGCATTGAATTCTTCGTCACACTACGCCATTTTCAATATCTTTTCTCTAATTTAGGATGCAACGCCTCATTTGTATTCAAGTATTGTTGATCAATGTTGAAGTGTATATGTAGTCATTAACTAGTATAGTGATCTTGCCCAAGACATAGATATAATCATATAAGAGATCGTTATTACTTGGTTACCAAGATCCTTCAAATATGTGGCAAGGCACATACATACTAGACTGATAACATTACTATCTTGCATATATAAAAGAAGAATGAGATTCGAAAGTACTCTAATAGTATGCACAGAAAATAATATCGTAAAAACTGAGATAAATAAATGTTTTATATATTTTATAACTCAAGTTGAAAGTCTCCAGTGACAAGTGATTATACAAGATATTGCACAATGGAAACCAAATAAAGAATCACATTCCATACAAATAATCACATTTTTAGTAACAAATAGAAATAGAATAACTACTGTTGGTAAATTTAATCAATTTTGCAGGCAGTGAACCAAGAGTGAACTCATGAGGATTGAATTCCTTATTCTGTCTCAGCCTGTTCCATGTATAATATATATGAATATTGGCAATTATTTTTAAGGCTAGGTGCAAGAATGTTGGTACTTATGGTCCTATACTTGTGTGAATATTCATCAAGTGAAAAAGAACAAATGTGTCTAACTTGATGGCATGGACTTGTTCTCCAAGAATGACCTAAAAAGAATGAATGCTTGACGAGGCCTATGAAGAGGAACCTCATGTCCAGCTCCTCTTACTGTAACCAATGTCAACCCTTTATAAACTTGACTCCACCCACCAACCTTCACAGAAGATAAACAATTCTTAGCTAAAACATATAATAGGGTGACAGAAAATATAACAATTATCACAGAAGTTACAAAATTAGCTAGTGTGAGTTAACTAGTCGTTACTCATAAAAATAGCACCAACCTTTCCACTATCATACCAAGGGTACCAGTTGATGATGGTAGGTAGCTTCAAGGCATCAATAGAATATCGAGTAGCAGTCACTGGAACTATAGCATCAGTGTCACCACTGCAGCCGAAAATATAAACATGAAGAGTTTCAATTTCAGACAAAAAAATATATGGGATGATAAAAATAAATAAATTCAGCATAATACTACACATTGAAGAGCACCAAGTGTGGAATGTTTAAGTATATGTGAGAAATAGAAAAGTATGAGAACACTGAATTAATACATGTCGTTGGTGACACTCAAATATATACTCTTCAATGAGTAGTATTATGTTTAATTCTCTTCAATATATTCATTAAACATTATGATTTTTCCATTCTTTCTATATAAAGGACATATTTCACTTGCACTACAATTTCTAACTTGCTTGGTTGTGGTGATTGTATTTCTTTATAATTTCCTCACAGATTTTGGGTGGAGTGTCGTTTAAGAAACACATGCCAAAACTTTCTAGAACAGTGCACCTATATTATCTCATTGTAAACATCAAGTAGATTGTTCTCTATAAGCTATGTAATAGAATGATTTTTTACTAATTTTTAAGTGCAAGAAATCCATTAGAAACCTTAGAATAACCAATTCACACAATAATAATGGTAAGGGAAGCCAAGAAGAAAGGGCAGGTACCTGAATACCCATATTCGAAGGCTAGCATTGATAAGTTCATGATATATAGGAAGCATAGATAATGGAGAATCAGTCCAATAGTTCCCAACAATGTCACTGTTGAGAAAAAATTCTTAAATCAAAATCACAATAGATAACAGAATAAATAGGCCTCAACAAAAATCTCAAAAGTTCCACATACTAATACCTGCATGCCTTCCATACATAAGGAATCCCAGTTACATTGGCATGAAATGCCTTCTGAACTTCTGGACGGTTGAAATACAAATCAGAATACCTTTCAGTACATGGATCATATGCTCTAGACATCCATGGCTAAGTTTGGAAACGAAACACAAGGAAGACAAGAAAGAAAATCAATGAAACAGTCTACAAGGAATGACCAAAATTTAAACTTCAGGTGCTATACATCTGAAGACTGAAATATGCAACAAAAATTGTTCAAACGCCTATCTTGCTTCGGGTAGTTTAGCAATTGTATAATTCCAGTCAAAGGAACATAACATTCTTAATCATAAACAGACTAATAACCATGTAGTTTTAAAATAGAAAAGAATTAAAAAAGAATGATATTTAAATAATTGATTGCATTCATGGCAGAATACCAATATACTACAGTTTAGGACTAATATGTTTTATATTCATCTAGATTGTTTTGCAAGTGAATCATGCTGCAAATACAATCCACACCTCTGTAAATTCTTAGATTGGAATCAACATGCTCCATAGTATATTAGTATTCTCCAATTCATTTTCACCTTCAGAGCTTCTACCTCAAAAAGATTTCAGAAGTTCAATTAACCACTTCAAAAGCATTTTTTTTTTAAATAATATTGATAGAAACTTCTCAAGAAGCTATATAAGCAATAGAAATTCAAGTGGAAATTTTCATTAAATGTATACCATTCTGGTTTGACAACTACAATGCAATAAGAGGACTAGCAATTATTGGTAAATGGAATATGTAGCAACAAAAGCTTACATAGCGACCGTTCAAGCTGCGTTTGAGTGATGCTGTATTGTTACAAGGCTGTGTATAGACACTATATGGATCAATGTTTCCCTGCTCCACAACTGCAACTCTGAGGGCCGTCATGCATTGGACTGATGGATGCTGGGAGGAACCAAAATCACAGGCAGTTCTTAGCATTTTATAGGTGGAATCTGAAACCAAACCATGGGTCCACCAATATTCAAATGTGCCAACATAATCATGATAGTCATCAGTAACAGCATTGCCAACCTGATAACAATCAGAGAAAACTCAAATTCATTATGTCATTATAACAAGGTAGTAGTGATTCTCCGTTAGTTAAAAATTGTACAATTATTTCATGAATCTTACAGTCTCACCATAAATCCCTTAAAATTCATAACTGGATTCTTGATTCCCTTATTTCTCTGGTAAACAATTTGAGCCAACTGAGGAACATAATGACCTGAAAATTATTTCTAAGAAATTCAATTGATAATTGTGGTACTAAAATCATCGGTAAGAAAATTAACATATCAAACAGATAATCACCTGCATAGCTTTCTCCAGCAATGTACAATTCTCTATGCTTATATTGAGGAAACCTTTCAAACCAATTAACAAGAAAAGTATACGCATCTTCAGCTGCAAATTCAGAAAACCCAGATCCCGGATACACAACCATGTCAAAACCACAACTCATAATCAAACACTGTTGCTAAAACAAACAAAATTGGCATGAAGAGTACCCTCACAAATGTCACAACTACATTACCTGTTTTCTGGTCACCAAATGTATATAGATCGGTTGTTTTATTGGCATATGAAAAACCAACACCAGCAGGAGAATCAAGGAACAGTATATTTGCCACTGCAATACCCCCAAAACAAACAGCAATAAAGATATAATCAAATAAATATGCTATCAATAAATAAAAACACAACAACTAGTGGGAATGAGAATAATTTCACTTACAATTGTTCCAAGCATAAGGATTCAAGTAAAGCGACTTGCCATCAGGCCTAATGCGAAAAGGACCAATTTCCTCAGATGCACCATAAGCAATTGAAGAACATCCAGGACCACCATTCAGCCACAACACTAGTGGCCTTGACTTTGGTCCACGCTTCACTGGCGTCTCAACCAACCAGTAAAACAGTGCTCTCCCACTCTCCTCATTCACAGTAACATACCCAGAATACTGAGCAAACCCCACGTTCTTTGGCTGCCCTGGAAGCTGAGTAATTCTATCTCTTTTCTGATCCTCAATTGGAGAAGCTAAAGAAACCACCCCACAAATGGACAAAACCAACACAATATAGAATCTTGAAATCATGATTCTATCAAACTCAAAACATAAACCCAGAAAAAAAAAAGTTTTTTTTTTTCTGGGTTGGCTACACTTTTAGATGCTTACTTCAAAACCATAAAAAAATATAAATAAACCAGAGAATAATGACAGAACCAATGGAAGTACTGCAATGAGTCAAAGTCTAAACGCAGAAAGACAAATTCCAAAACAGTAATGGAAAAGATCTAGACTTTGATGGCAGATAGTTGAAGCAGTTTCTACTAGTCCAAAACCAGATTTAGAGGAACAAAGAGAAAGAGAGAGAATACAGCTCCTTGGAGGATGGAGAGAAAACAACAAAGAGAGAGACAGAATGAAAAACACATTGTATGTATAAAGCTGGCAGTGTATTTATAAGAGAGTGCCAATGATTGTAATAATGAGTTGTAGCAGTTAATTTTGCACCATGCATTCAGTCGTCAACAACATCATCCATCTTTTGAATTTTCTTTGCTCTGTCTGTTTACTGCTTCTGCTTGTGCTTTGCATCACAAGTTGACTGAAGCAGTTGAATCCGCACATGGGAGCACTCAGTTTCCATCTTTGAGGCTTACATAACTGCTTTTCTATTCACTTTTCGAACTGTGACATTTTTAGACAGGTCTGAAAAAAAATAAAATTTAGACATTATTCCATGTATTCTAGTATCAGAATTAAACCTTTACCTTAATCATTCGTATAAAATATAAATGTTATCCCATTTTGCCGGTTATCCACTCTGTCCAGATACTGGTCAAAAATTAAATTAGTGTCTCATTAATTTGACCGATATAATTTGGTCTATATTAGAAAAAAAATTGAATAATACATGATCTTTATAGTTTATTAGTAAAGTACAGGGATTGTTGTTTATGTGGATTTGTATTGGTATATGATTAAGAGATTGCATATGCAGTAAAAAAAAATGATTAAAAATGATGATGGAAGAAAAATGAGGAAAGTAATATACATATTTGTTTTAAAATTGTAAAAAAAATAAAATATTTCATAAAAATATATATAAAATTAAATTAATTTTGAATTTTATTAAGGATATTTTAGAAAAAAAGACTAATATTTAAAATATAAAAATATAATAAATAATTTCATAAATTTAAAAAGGTAAAATTGTCAAATAAAAATAGGAACTAAAAGTAATTATAAAAAGGAAAATCATTTTATAAATAGTTATAAATTATAAATACTTTAAAAAAAACTCATAACATAAATTATCATAATTTTTAAAGTTTATTTATACTAAAAATTATTAATAAATACAAAAGATATAATTTTTCACTAAATATAAATCATAGTAAAATTATCATTATAAACAAGTGTGTATATATTTATAAAGTACAGACATATTATATAATTAATATATTAATTATTAATTTGAGGGTTCAAAATCAACTTTTCTTTTCCCATTCCTTAAATTCCCCTTTTAGAATACCAAGAACACTTTATAATTCCCAATTTATTTTAATCTTTAAAAAATCGTATTCAATTAATACACGGTGAATCATAAATAGCTTCAACCAACTAGTATTCCAATTACGTCCCACGCCCACTTGATTGCCACCATATAATAACTATGTATTTAAGGAATACTTTTGATATTAGGTTTCGTTCTTCAGTCTCAACATTATAAAAAATAATAATAATAATCTCAGTCAAGTAACCATGAAATTAACACTTCCACTATGGGTGGTAGTTAGGTGAAGTATTTCCCAAAGTGAGGTCATGCATTTAGTTGAGGTGAATCAGCATTTGATGAGAGGTAAGTGCTAATAAAAGAATATTCTAAAATGTGGAGTATGAATGTGCTGTGTAGAATTTTATGATCATGAAATAATGGTGTGTTTAATAGAGTAGAACCAAGAAAGAAAACAACATATCTAAAAGATATTGGTTCAACAAGGGTAAATTTGAGAATGAATAAAACTGGGTGTAGTTTTTGTGGGCCTAACATAATTATTCCTTCTGCTCCTTGGGCTGACCTGGATGTAGCAGCAAGTTTGGACCTAATCATCAGATCTAAATAATTTAATTTTTGGTTGAAAAAATTAAAAAAAAATGTTGAAAAATAAAATAAAATAGTAACCAATGAAACGTGAAGTCTTTTCTTTATTCTTAAGGCGACTCATACATAATTTTTTTAAGCCAAATCGGTGTGAAATTTGACACAACTTGCGTTTAATATAAAGTTATACATACATATCACTAGGCACAACACATGCACGCATCCTCTAGTATGTTACGCTATTAACTATTATTTGAAAGGATACATAGTAACAGTTGCTAAAAGAGTTTCTTGGGGAGTTTAATAAAAAAAATATTAAAGGTTATGCTGAAAGTGAATTGAAAATCATACATATTATTTAAAAATTATAATATTTTTTTACTTTTAATTCCTTATGTAATATTGCTAAGGCATTAATTAATATTTGAGAAAAAAGGATCTTGGCAAAAAAAACAAATGAGAAAGAAAGAAAAGAAAACAGTGAACTTTGAGTGAATCATGGTATGATATACGTGGCATGTTAAAAGTGTCGGTGAGCTAATTATATATACGTGTTTGGAGCATGAGCCTCAAGTCAATTAGTAGTACTTCTTAAATTATTTTTGACTTTAAGAATTTTAATTTATTTAGTTACTTTATATTAATTATTTTTTTTTCTAATAATAATAATATAATCTCATTAGATAGTAATAGGAGTGGGTAAGCGGGTCGGGTCAGTGAGGAGTTTGTTTTACGTTACAATGCTAAATGGACTTAGATGGTTTGTCTTGTTTTGTAGGTTAAACGGGTTAGGCCACAAATCTAGTTAAAAAAAAAATTAAAATGTTAAATATAAAATTTTAAAAAAATGTTAAACAAAATATTATATTTTATTTCTTAAATTCTCAATCAAATAAATCAACAACATGAATTTTTAGGATTTGAGATGGTTGAATGATAATAAAAGTGAAACTAGTTTTGGCAGAACGGTAGCAGAAACAAGAAGATTGTGAGGGTGCGAGAAGCGACAGTGGAACTGAACTGATGCAAGTGAAGAGATTGAGAGGATGCGAGAAGATTGTGAGGGTACGAGAAGATTGAAGGGAGAATAAATTAGCGAGTATATTGAGAGAGTGCGACGTGCGAGAAGATTGAGAGGCGACAAACAAGAAAAATGAAACAAAATTAGGGTTTCAACTTTCAACCTTTTGAATAATGCGGGTTTGCAGGTTATTCCGTGAACCCTGCGAATTTGGCCCGCAAAGCATGCGAGACTGGTTTTATGAACTATGCCCCTAAGTTTGTTTAAAGAATTAGTTCATGAACTTCAACCTATACTCATCTAAATATTAATAAGTTTACAGTTATATTCATCTAAAAAAAATTTACAATTATATTATTACCTCAACAAAATTACAATTACATTTTAACTCTGTTACTAAATATATCTTAGTTCAAAAAGCATTCTTTCATGACACAATTAATACTTTTCTAATACGTGTATGTATGTGTGCCGAAACAAAACAAATTAATGATTCTTGAGGTACAAAACTCGTTATCCTCAAAACTTAGAAAAAATCAAGAACATAAGTCATAAAAAAGGAGAAAGTTCAGTGTGTAAGACACATTGGAATCATATCATAAATCAGAAATGCATAATTAAAAGGTAACAGTCATAAACTAGGATTTGTAACCCATAATCACGTGCGCAAGGGGCATATACACTTTGAAACCAATAGTAAAAAGAGCATATACAAGGTGTTTTAAGTTACATGAGACTTTGTCTTTTTTAATAATTTCAAAAACATATCAATGTATATTATTTTAAAAGATAGATAATCTGAAATAAAAAAAGCAATTAATCAAGAAAAGAATATAATTGAAGAATGTAAACGATTGCAATGTGACTAGCTGCCAACGAATATTGCCAAATAATTAATTTTACAATTATAAAGACTAACTTAAACAACTAACGCATGATAATTTCAAGACATAAAATGATAATTATTTGTAAAGACGTAAAGCAATGGTTATTTGTAATTTAAAACCTAGTTTGGTATATAATTTTCGGTTAAAAAGTTATATATTTTTAATAGTACAAATTGATACTTAGGTAGGGGTGAAAACAATTCAGACAATCTGTCAGGGATTTGTGTCATGATCTGTCTTTGATTTGACCTATTTTATAAATAAGTCAAACATATTTTAATTTGTTTGTCTGTCTATTAGACGAGTCAGACCTAGTCTTATATTTTTGTTTTATTTAACTTGTCTAACCAGCTAATTTTTTTTTGCCTGTTTCATTAGATAAATCAGACTTAATATTATCTTTTTGTCTGTCCGACCGGCCTTGTAGGATTTGAACCCATGTACTTAAGTTTAAATCGAAAACCACTAACTACTACACTACACTGCTTTTTATTGTAAACCACCATGAAAATGGCTTAAACAAGTCTGCAAAAGATAAAACACAAGAAGGGGGGTTGAATTGTGTTACTTAAAAAAAAATTGTTCCTTTCGTCTGTGAGTTTAAAGAGTTCAGACGAAACAGTCTTAATCTTTCAAAGATTGATTTTAATGAACAGACGTTATAGTTTGATTATCCCCGTTAGTCAAAAGCTTAAGAGAATAAATACACAAGTATTTTTATATTGGTTCGTCTATCCAAGACTACGTCCAGTTACTCAGCAACCACTGAGTTTTCACTACAAACCGTGAAAATGTTACAAGTATTATTTGAACCCAGTCACTTATGGCTATTACACGATATTCTTTGATCCCAGCCTTCGCAGACTAAACAACAAAGGTATTCTTTGGAACACAGCCTCCTCAGGCTAAAATACCACACAAGTGGATTTTAAACAGATGTTAAAACAAAGAAATTCCTCTATGCTGAGAGGGTTTTTACAATGAAGAATGTTCAGAATATTTGAGCGAAATCTCAGAGGATAGAATAAGAGAAGCGTTTTCGCCCCCTGAATTCTGATGAAGTGCAGTCTTTATATAGGCATCCTCTTCAAATGACCGTTAGACTCAGATGAATGCCGTTGGATAGTTTCTAGAGAGCTTTCCAAAAGGTTGTCAGTTGTACTTGATTGATTGATGTAGTACGCAGCGGATTTAGATTGCGTGCGCAATACCTTTTCTGACTTGTACAGAGACTTTGACAAAAAAGGTGAAGACCTTTTTGACTTGCATGTGTAAGCTCGAATCTCTATACTGATCTTGGATGCTTCTAATGAGTACTTCCTTAGATTTGAAATCTTGACGCGAGTGACTCAACTTTGCTTCACTTTTGGACAGACGATATATGCCTTCAGTTTTTAAGATGTTTCGTCTTATCCTATCGTCTGATGTCTTCAACTTGAGACAGATGAATGACTTCCGTCTGAGAAGTCATCTTCCGTCTGTGCTTGTTCCGTCTGACTTTGCTTCACTTTTGGACAGACAATATATGCCTTCAGTTTTTAAGATGTTTCGTCTTATCCTATAGTCTGATGTCTTCAACTTGAGACAGACGAATGACTTCCGTCTGAGGAGTCATCTTCCGTCTGTGCTTGTTCCGTCTGACTTGCTTGCTGAACTTCCGTCTGAGAAAGTTTCGTCTGTCTTGTAAAAATCAAAACCTTTGATGAGTTCATCATCTTGATCTAACAATCTCCCCCTTTTTGATGATTACAGACCATACCGATAACCTTTCTCAAGAAGATATCTGCATAAGACAATGTTAGTGCTCACAGATAAAATACAAGTCAGATTTACATCAAGACGATGTTTTCTGAAAAAAAATACCTCTTTATAAAAGAATTGTTACATCAATGTGATGTAAGCCTTATACATTATTACACAGGAATACAGAAAACCAATAAAAAATTACATGTATGTTCTTTACAACAGAATCAATACAATATAACGCAAAATTTTCTCTCCCCCTCAGACGATAGCTCCCCCTCAGACGATAGCTCCCCCTCAGACGAAGCTTTGCTTTCTCTTGCTCTTGCTCTCCCTCAGACAATGCATATTTCCTTGCCTTTCTTCTTTCTTAAGATATTCTTCTCTCCCCCTTGGGCTGAGAATCATCAAAACAATGCGATCAAGAAGAAGGCTTGGGCTTCTTATGCAGAAGGCTCATGACTATATCCTTCAGCTGCTGCACTTTAGATGAGAGTGAGGCTTGATTGTCCTCAAGCTCCTTATTCTTCAGCTTCAGGTGCTCACAATCCTCTTCCAAAGCATCATATTTTCGCTTTAGAGTGTTATACTCCTCAGCTCTTTTAGCGTCAGCCTCAGCAACCTCTACTTTATCACTGACCTCCACCATATCATCAAATTGCACTTGCGGTGTTTGAGGTTCTTCCACTATAGGTGTAGTGTCATCTATGATGAACACTGTTGGTCTCTTCTTCAGACACAGAGTGAAGAGTGGAAGTGTGAGGTATGCCGTGAAGTCTCTTTCCCATTGCCAAGAGTACACTTTTGTGGGAACAGAGAGTTCAAGATCCGGATGCTCCTGTGATGGATGAATATAAGTGAAGGCTTCTCCAGGATACACCCTGCCACAGATAGTGGAATCTTCATCAAATGAAGTCCCAGAACAGAAAGCGGATGTGGCTTCATGATCTTCTATCATCCTTTGTATCTTCGGATTGATAGGTCTTAAGGCATGAGTTTGAAGAGCCTTGAGGTGCGAATATGCAGCAGACGGAAGACGCCGGGGAATGTTCCTTGCAAATTTGAAGGTTCTGGAGACATACGAAATCTTCTTTTCTTTTCCCTTAGCCAAAAGCTTGACTAAGCAAGGTCGCTTTCGGTCTAAGACGATAGAGTACTTCGTTTCGTCTGAAACCAAAGAAGAGAACTGTGAACCCACCATGAATGGACAATCTCTTTTCTCCTTCTTTGCTTCTCTTTCAATGTGGTAGAAGGAAGTGGATCTAGCTTTTGCTTCCCTTCTAAAGGCACCGACCATCAACTTGAAGGATAGGTTGTAGTCTTCAAAAAGAGCGTGAGCAAACTCTTCAGGGTCTTCGAACTCGTCGAGGAGGATGGAATAGCGGGGGCTAATTCCTGAACAGTGGGGTCTTGTCCAGGGAAGAACAATTCCAAGAGTATATCCTAGACCTATATACTCTGTTTTATTCATTGGAATTGTGAATGGTACACGATCATGGCGATCAATGGCATCCAGATGCCAATGTGAGCAGTCCTTTGGCTCATAGATGGTGGAGCTAGCATCTCCAAATCTGCAGTGGTGAAATGCAGGTGCGTTGATTTCGTGATGAACCTTCCACTTGATGTTTTCTCTGAAAGGGATGTGGGGTTCATAGCCAAGAGCTGGTCCTTCAATCACCGACTCAGCTAGATGATCCTTGTACCTCTTTATTTCTTCTAAACCCTTGATGTCTAAGGTGACCAGTATGTCCCAGGGCAGACGCTTCAGCCATTCGCGTTGCTCTTCGGGAGTGTAGATGAAGTCTTCTTTGAAATCCACTGGCTTCAGGGGTTTATGGTAGATGATGGGATTGACAAATCTCCCCAGCTGAAAACCCTTTTTGCCTCTATAACGATAGGGGTTTCTCAACTCGATGTAGGGAGTGTCCTTTATAAAGCAGTCTTCATCGTCTGCCAAGAGACCATCTATAGCAGACTCGGACGATTCACCATCGTTGGAGATTTCTTCATTCTTCTCTCCAATAATCCAGTCAGGTTTGACCGGTCTTTCAGCACAAGTGCTTTCAGCGAAGCGCCTCATGACTAATTCGTTGAGAAACGAATAGTCTATCTTGTGCTTGGGTGGTAGATCTTCAGGATTGATAACTTCAGCGTGCGATCTCCCCCATGATGCATCCACCTTTATTATTTCAAGATGTTCTTCATCAGACGAAGAACTTATATCTTCAACAAGAACTTCTTCAGACGGAATCTCCTTCGTCTATAGGTGGGATGCTTCTTCAGACGCAGCAGGTAACGTCTGTTCAAAGGAAGCGTTCAGAGGAGACGCAACAATAGGATCAGATGCACTTGTCCTATGTTCGTCTTGGAGTGTTGTTATGGAGACCTCCATAGTAGAGACCTCATCATTGAGCATGGTCTCTAATTCCTCTGCTAGCTGGGCATTGTCCTTCTGGATCTGGACAGTTTCTTCACTGTTCATGCCCTCTGAAGTTGCTGGAGCAGACGCAACCTCAGACGATCCAATGCCCTTAATGCTCTCGAGAAAGATTCTTTCTCGTTCAGCATGAAGCAGCATAGAGACTCCCATAACCTCTTTCAGTTGTTTCTCTTCTTCTGTTTCACCAACAACAACAGACGCAAGGTTCTACTTCATCTTTTCTTTGCCTTTGGCAGCTTTTTGAAGAGCGATTTCTCTGGCTCTTGCTTTCTCTTCAGCTGCTTTCTTCCTTTGCTTTTCTTCGTCTGTAAGAATTTTAACAGACGGAACTCCCTCAGACGATAGCTTAACCCCTTCATCTTCACTAGGGGATATCGTCTTTTCTTGCGTCTTAGCCGCAACATGCTTTATTCTGATAGTCCTCTTTTTCTTCTTGAGAGGCTCCTCTAGAGCATCTTCAAAGGGGACTTCAGAGATAACCACGGGAGGAAGAGGTAAAGGTTTTTGGGTTTGTGTTTGGGATTGTGTTTCGGCTTGTGTTTGGGTTTTGGCGCGTTTGATGCGGGCTCTATGTAGGAGGTCTTTGGTTATTGGTGAGAGAGGAACTTGTTCTTCTCTCGGGGTATGTAGAAGGAAGCTAGGTGCCAGATGCATCTTGGCAAATGTGCTTCCTTTGACTTCCTTCCCTTCTTTGTGCCACACTACGCCGGTGACATCAAAGCCTTGGTTTATTATGATCTTGGTGAAGAGGGTTGTGTAGGGAATGTTGCTCTTCCTACGAATATTCCTATTCTTTAATGCACTCACCCAGTGGTCAAGAATAATATGAGGGAGACTCACCCTCACTTTCCTCAGACAGTAGAAGATGCAGAATTTGTCTCGAGTACTCACGTTGTCTCGTGAGCCAGTTCGTGGGGTGAAGATGTTGTAAAGGAGGTTGTGGATGATTCTTGCAGTGGGACAAAGGTTCCCTGATCTGAAGAACTTGGGTTCTTCAGAGTCGCGAATCTTCCCGTAGATAATCTTATCCACGTGTTCTTTAGACTCTATCTTCATCCAGTCAAGGCTATAAAAGCGCCCTTCAGCCTTGCAGTTGCCGGCTTCAACAATGGAGTCTATAGTGATGATGTACTCCTTGTTGTCGATGTTACCAACAATACCATCCTCGAACTCCTTTGCGTCACTCCAGAACTCGGCATAGGCCTCCATCAGCCATGGCCCTCTCATTTCAGCGAACTCCATCCAGCCGTTGTGGGCTAGTATCTTAGCCACTTTATTTGAGATGCTTTTCACAGTCTCTCTCGAGATCCACTTGCTGGGCAAAAAGAGATCTTGAGCGAAGAAAGTAGCTTCGGTTGCTTTGGTGTTCTTGGCGGCCATTGTTAGGTTTTTGAAAAAGAAGAGAGAGATAAGTTTTTGTGAGTAAAGAATTCAAAGTAAGTATGAATGCAGTAAAGAGTAAAAGTGTGAACTTTAAGCGTATTTATAGGCAAAACTAAAAACGGTTGTGATTCTTCAGACGGAAGAATTTTAAAAACCGTCCCTGATTTGACGTGTCCCCATCATTGCCTTTTTAATGATTGATTTGACTTCTGCAATTCACAGCGCGTACTTCCCAACGTCCTAGAATAGTGCAATAAATGACAGACACATTTATTGCTACTTTTAATTTGTCCCTGCACACTTAACTTTAAAATATTTAAATAATATCCCTGCGTCTATTGAATTTCCTCAGACTGATTCAACTTGATCAAACGCAAAGTTTCGTCTTAACACGAAAACATAAAATAAATGTACAAACGAAATGAAATGCTCAGACGAAAGAGAAACTTTAATCAATTAAAGGAATAATTCCTAAATTTTCTTTAATGAAATTAAAGCGAGTTTCGTCTAAAGCTTTTGTAAATATATCTACCCATTGAAAATTAGTTTGCACAAACTGTATATCGAAAATACCTTTTTGAACATAATCTCTTATGAAATGAAATCGGATTTCAATATGCTTGGCTTTTAAATGTTGAATAGGATATTTGCTGAGATTTATTGCACTTGTGTTATCACAAAATACTGGTATATGATTTTTAAACCTGGAGTAATCCTCAAGTTGATGTTTTATCCAAAGTAATTGTGAGCAACACCTTGCCGCAACAATATACTCTGCTTCAGTGGTTGAGAGTGCAATGGAGTTTTGCTTCTTGCTTGACCAAGAGATTAGTGATGAACCAAGGAATTGGCATCCACCACTTGTGCTTTTTCTCTCCACTTTATCTCCAGCATAATCAGCATCACAATAGTCATTTAAGTTGAAATCACTATTTTTCTTATAAAATAGAGAGAGATTAGTGGTTCCAACAAGATATCTTAAAATGCGTTTAACAGCTTGTAAATGTGATTCTCTAGGATTAGATTGAAAGCGTTCACATAGACAGACACTAAACATAATGTCAGGTCTACTAGCAGTGAGATATAGAAGAGATCCAATCATACCTCTGTATAACGTCTGATCAACGGTCTTACCTGATTCATCTTTGTTGAGACTGGCTCTAGACGAATACATGGGAGTTTTCATCGATTTGGCATTTTCCATTTTGAATTTCTTTAGAAGTTCCTTTGTATACTTCTGTTGATGAATGTATATGCCTTGTTTAGTCTGTTTTATTTGAAGTCCTAAGAAAAACTTCAGCTCTCCCATCATGCTCATCTCGAATTCTTCCTGCATTAACTTAGAGAAATCCTTGCACAAGGATTCGTTAGTTGCTCCAAAGACTATATCATCTACATATATTTGAACAATAATAAAGTCTTTTAAAACGTTTTTCTTGAAGAGTGTAGTATCCACTTTCCCTCTTGAAAAACCATTTTGAAGAAAAAAGGAACTTAGTCTTTCATACCAAGCTCGAGGAGCCTCTTTAAGACCATATAGTGCCTTTTTGAGTTTGAAAACATGATCTGGTTGAGATGAACTCTCAAATCCAGGAGGTTGTCTTACATATACTTCCTCTTCAATAAAACCGTTTAGAAAAGCACTTTTTACGTCCATTTGATATAGGGTGATATTCTTATGAGCAGCAAAGGCAAGCAAAATTCTAATAGCTTCCAATCTAGCTACAGGAGCAAAAGTTTCAGTGAAATCTATACCTTCTTGTTGATTATAGCCTTGAGCTACTAATCTTGCTTTATTCCTTACCACTTTACCAGCTTCATCAAGCTTGTTTCTGAACACCCATCTAGTGCCAATGATACTTTTGTTCTTTGGTTTCTCAACTAAGGTCTAGACGTCATTTCTGGTGAACTGATTAAGTTCTTCTTCAATAGCCAAGATTCAGTCATTGTCTTGAAGAGCATCTTCAATATTCTTGGGTTCTATTTCTGATACAAGAGCATAGCTTGAGATATTCTTCATTTTTTATCTTGTTTGAACACCTTGAGATTTATCTCCAATGATCAAATCTTGAGAGTGATTTGAGGTGAATTTCCAAGATTTGACAGGCGCATGATCAACAGTCTGATGAGGGTCAGACGAAGAGGGTTTGTCTGTGCTTCTATCGTCTGCTCTTGTGACTGTTCTTTCGTCTGACTCTGGTTTATCATTTTGACTTGAACTTTGACCAGAAGGGTTAATCTGCAAATTATCAAATAAGTTTTCTAGGTCTGATATTTCTTTATCAGCCTTTGAGTTATCTTGGAATTTTACATGAATTGATTCCTCTACAACTTGCGTCTTAGAGTTAAATACTCTATAGGCCTTAGACGTATTGGAATATCCAAGTAAGAATCCCTTCACCACCTTTGAATCAAATTTTCCAAGTTGATCTTTGGTGTTTAAGATGAAACATTCACATCCAAAAGGATGGAAATAAGAAATGTTGGGTCTTCTTCCTTTCCATAGCTCATATGGAGTCTTATTCAATATTGGTCTTATCAATATTCTGTTTTGAATATAACAGGAAGTATTAATTGTTTCTGCCCAATAATATTTAGGGAAAGAGCTTTCATGCAATAAAGTTCTAGCCATTTCTTGTAGGGTACGATTTTTCCTTTCCACAACTCCATTTTGCTGGGGAGTTCTTGGAGACGAAAAATTGTGAAAGATATCATTTTCAAAACAAAAGGCTTTGAACTAAGAATTTTTAAATTCTGTTCCATGATCACTCCTTACAGACGCAATACATATTCCTTTTTTCTTTTTGAACACGTTTGCAGAATATTTCAAAAACACTGAATGACTCATGTTTATGTGCTAGGAAGTATACCCATGTAAATCTAGTATAGTCATCTACAATTACAAATCCATATCTCTTCCCTCCAAGACTTTCAGTCTGAGTAGGTCCAAAGAGATCAATATGTAACAGTTCCAGCGGTCTTGTCGTGGAAACAACATTTTTCGATTTAAAAGAAGCTTTAAGTTGTTTCCCATGCTGACAAGATTCACACAGACGATTGGATTTCCAAGATATTTTTGGCAGACCTTTTACAAGATCTCTTTTAGAAATTTTTGAAATATACTTGAGACTTAAATGTCCAAGTTTTTTGTGTCAAATATCTCGTTCATCGTCTGCTAAAATTAAACATGTCACATTCTGATCACTAAGGTCAGAAAGACAAACCTCATAAAGGTTATTCTTTCTTTTTCCAATAAAAAGAATGGATTTGTCTTTGTTTCTGACTATACATTCATCAGAGTTAAAAGCTACTTCATATCCACTGTCACAAAATTGACTTATGTTAAGTAGATTGAAGTTGAGACCTTTAACATAAGAGACATTCTGGATAAGTGGATTGGGTGTCTTACCAACAGTCCTAATACCAAGGATTTTACCTTTACCAGAGCCGTAGGAGACAGACCCTTTACTTGGTCTGAGGTCTTGGAACATAGACAGGTCTCCCGTCATGTGTCGTGAGCATCCACTGTCCAGGTACCAACTTGAAGTCCTCTCTTTTCCTATTAAGGATATCCGCAACAGGAATAATGAGTGACCTTGGTACCCATATCTTTTTGGGTTCTTTTTTGTTAGTTACAAAAGGTTTATTTTTGTTTATAATTTTAGCCTTCTTGTAGTTGTTAGGAACCTTGTTATAGTTCCTCTTCTTCGAGCGAAAGCAGACAAACAGTTTATTTTTCTTTCCGTCTGCTTCTTTTAACATAACCAAGTCCACTTTTATCACTAGGTGTCCTTCCATAATTTAAAATATTTTCAAGCATGGAGGATCCCTTTGTAAACTTGGTTAAGTCATTGAGTCTTGGTTAAGTCATTGAGTAAGGACTTATTTTCTTTCTTTAATCTTTCAATCTCAAGAATGAAAATATCCTTTTCAGATTCAGATGAAATAGCATCTGATACTTTCTTTTCCAGTAACTCCTTTTCAAATTTTAAAACTGCATTTTCTTCCAAGGTTTGTTTCAGCTTGGTTTTGCAGATTTTGTATTGCTTAGCAATAAAGTGAGAGTTAGCTAGAAGAGTATCATATGACATTTCTTATGATTCTGATTCAGACTCAGAAGAGGAAGATGAAGAAGTTTGAGTATCATTTACCTCAGTTGAGACATGGTCTCCAGCCATGAGACAGATGTTTGTTGTTTCTTCTTCTTCAGTAGATTCCTCTGAGCTTTCACTGTAAAGGTCTTCCCAAGTCAGTAAGCTCTTCTTTCCTTTATCTTTACGAGGGTTCCACCTCTTTTTCAGCCTGGGGCATTCTGATCTCATATGCCCTGGTTTTCTGCATTCATAGTACACAATCTCTGTGTTTTCTTCCTTGTTTGATGATTTCTCAGGGAGCTTTCTCTCCTTCTTCTTGAAGAAGCGTTGACCTCTTCCCTTTTTCATCATCATCCTCTTAAAGCGTCTGGTCATAAGAGAAATTTTGTCTTCAGACGAACCATCAGACGATTTCGATTCTTTAATCTTTCGATCTCAAGAATGAAAATATCCTTTTCAGATTCAGATGAAATAGCATCTGATACTTTCTTTTCCAGTAACTCCTTTTCAGATTTTAAAACTGCATTTTCTTCCAAGGTTTGTTTCAGCTTGGTTTTGCAGATTTTGTATTGCTTAGCAATAAAGTGAGAGTTAGCTAGAAGAGTATCATATGACATTTCTTATGATTCTGATTCAGACTCAGAAGAGGAGGATGAAGAAGTTTGAGTATCATTTACCTCAGTTGAGACACGGTCTCCAGCCATGAGACAGATGTTTGTTGTTTCTTCTTCTTCAGTAGATTCCTCTGAGCTTTCACTGTCAAGGTCTTCCCAAGTCAGTAAGCTCTTCTTTCCTTTATCTTTACGAGGGTTCCACCTCTTTTTCAGCCTGGGCATTCTGATCTCATATGCCCTGGTTTTCTGCATTCATAGCACACAATCTCTGTGCTTTCTTCCTTGTTTAATGATTTCTCAGGGAGCTTTCTCTCCTTCTTCTTGAAGAAGCGTTGACCTCTTCCCTTTTTCATCATCATCCTATTAAAGCGTCTGGTCATAAGAGAAATTTCGTCTTCAGACGAACCATCAGACGATTCCGATTCTGTTGAGTCAACCTTCAGAATCTTCATCTTCTTCTTTCTGTCCTTCTTGACAGAGTCTTCCTTGGGAGTGGTGTTGACAGACGGAAGAGCTATAGGCTCTTGAATCTTGATCTTGTCCCTTTTACATAAGAGTACCTCATGTACCCTTAGAGCACCAATTAACTCATCTAAAGTTAATGTCTTCATATCCCTTCCAACAGAGATGGCTGTAGACATAGCTTCCCAAGGAGGTGGGAGATTATCCAGAAGTTTCATATTGTTCTGGGCCTTTGTGAAGGTGATTCCCAGAGCAGTGAGTCCATTCAATATTGTTTGGAATCTTCCAAACATCATATCGATTGACTCTCCTTTCTTCATGGAGAACATTTCATATTCTCTTTGAAGAGTGACAGCCTTTCTCATTCTGACGTCCTCTGTGCCTTCATATAAGATTTTGAGAGCATCCCATAATTCTTTAGCAGTTTTGTAGGCACAAAATCTGTTGTATTCAGTTCTGGAGAGTGCGCACATGAGAGCGTATCTGGCTTTATTGTTCAGCTCCATGATTAAATATTTTTCACTTCCCCATTCTTTTTCTGGCTTCATGATGAGAATATCTCCTTCAGTGATTATGTTCCACAATCTGTATTGGGTTGACTTGATGTACATCTCCATCCTGTCATCCCAGTATGGATAATTATCTCCTGAGAACGCTGGAGGTTTGTTCATCGAAGCTCCTCCGGATAAGAACGAAGGCCCTTGTGAGTCCATGTTGGATCTTTTCCTCTAGCAGCTGTTAAGCGCTCAACCCTTAGAGGCTGAGCTCTGATACCAAACTGCAAAAGATAAAACACAAGAAGGGGGGTTGAATTGTGTTACTTAAAAAAAAATTGTTCCTTTCGTCTGTGAGTTTAAAGGGTTCAGACGAAACAGTCTTAATCTTTCAAAGATTGATTTTAATGAACAGACGTTATAGTTTGATTATCCCCGTTAGTTAAAAGCTTAAGAGAATAAATACACAAGTATTTTTATACTGGTTCGTCTATCCAAGACTACGTCCAGTTACTCAGCATCCACTGAGTTTTCACTACAAACCATGAAAAGGTTACAAGTATTATTTGAACTCAGCCACTTCTGGCTATTACACGATATTCTTTGATCCCAGCCTTCGTAGGCTAAACAGCAAAGGTATTCTTTGGAACACAGCCTCCTCAGGCTAAAATACCACACAAGTGGATTTTAAACAGATGTTAAAACAAAGAAATTCCTCTACGCAGAGAGGGTTTTTACAATGAAGAATGTTCAGAATATTTGAGCGAAATCTCAGAGGATAAAATAAGAGAAGCGTTTTCGCCCCTTGAATTCTGATGAAGTGAAGTCTATATATAGGCATCATCTTCAAATGACCGTTAGACTCAAATGAATGTCATTGGATAGTTTCTAGAGAGCTTTCCAAAAGGTTGTCAGTTGTACTTGATTGATTGATGTAGTACGCAGCGGATTTAGATTGCGTGCGCAGTACCTTTTCTGACTTGTACAAAGACTTTGACAAAAAAGGTTAAGACCTTTTTGACTTGCATGTGTAAGCTCGAATCTCTACACTGATCTTGGATGCTTCTAATGAGTACTTCCTTAGATTTGAAATCTTGACGCGAGTGACTCAACTTTGCTTCACTTTTGGACAGACGATATATGCCTTCAGTTTTTAAGATGTTTCGTCTTATCCTATCGTCTGATGTCTTCAACTTGAGACAGACGAATGACTTCCATCTGAGGAGTCATCTTCCGTCTGTGCTTGTTCCGTCTGACTTGCTTGCTGAACTTCCGTCTAAGAAAGTTTCGTCTGTCTTGTAAAAATCAAAACCTTTGATGAGTTCATCATCTTGATCTAACAAAGTCTTATAGTGAAATCTTGAAAGCAGTGTTAGAAACCCAATATTAGACGACTACCTGTTATCAAGACCGATATTAGATCAGAATAGAAATCCAATATTGGACGACCACCTGTTATCAGGACCGATATTGGATCAGAATAGAAATCCAATATTGGACGACCACCTGTTATTAGGACCGATATTAGATCAGAATAAAAATCCAATATTGGACGACTACCTGGTATCAGGACCGATATTGGACCACCCGTTAAATAGTTTTCACGCTCGAGAATTCTAGTTCTCGGCGTAGGAGGGGTGTGTTGGAAATACAATATTGGAGGAAAACCCAAGAGTGTGAAGTCCCACATCGTCTAGAAATGAGACCTGTTGTATGAATATAATTGGGGTGCAAACCTCACCTTATAAGTCGGTTTTATTAGGTTGAGTTAAGTCCAACCCATAATTTCAACATGGTATCAGAGCCAGTCTTAGGATGGATGTTGGGTCACCTATGAGGCCAATATTGGGCATACTCGAGAAGTCCAGTCCTTGGCGTGGGAGGAGTGTTGAAAACCCAATATTAGACGACCACATATTATCAGGACCGATATTGGACCAAAATAGAAACTCAATATTGGACGACCACCTGTTATTAGGACCGATATTAAACCAGACTAGAAACTTAATATTAGACGACTACCTGTTATCAGGACCGATATTGGATCACCCGTTGAATAGTTTCCACACTCGATAAGTCTAGTTCTCGGCGTGGGAATGGTGTGTTGGAAATACAATATTGGAGAAAAACCCAAGAGTGTGAAGTCTCACATCGCTTAGAGATGAGACCTGTTGTATGAATATAATTGGGGTGTAAACTTCACCCTATAAGTCGGTTTTGTGGGATTGAGTTAGACCCAACCCACAATTTCAACAAACAGACCTTGTAAATAGACTTAGCAAATAAACTTGGCTTAGAGAAACAAGTCGGCCTGTTAGCTACAGGTCAGGTCAAGCTTTTTAAACAAGTCGCGACAAGTAAGAATAGATATTTGGTCTGGCATGGGTCTGGCATGTTCCTATTCCTATTCATATACACATAACAATGGAAAATATTTGGTAGACTACAAACAACTACACAATAGAAAATATTTGGTAGACTACAGACAACTACAGACAACTATTTATTATGTATTGCAATTAGCCACGAAGTAAAATTGTAATACATTAATCAACAAATTGATTGACGGATCAAAATAAAGTCCATGTAAATTGTATGAGATAAAAGAAATGGCATGGTTGCCATGAAAAAAAAGCCAAGTGGTCAATCAAACAAGCTAATCGGTCTAAAGTGTAAACTACCTTTCCATTCAACACTCCTAAATTTCTCATCCTTACTTAACTTTGTCTTATGGAAAAATGCTTTTAAATTCAACTATGAAAGGAGATTAGCAAACTAAATAAATTTTAAGGATTCATGTAATTAATGGAAAGATAGATGATTAATTCTTTCATTGGGCATGTTAAACATGCATATTTAATATGAAAATTATAAAATTGGTGTACTTGGGTGATTAATAATGACAAAAAAAATGTGAAAAGAGTTGTATTTGGAAAAGAATTAATTAGAAAGTAATTAGTCAATGAGTTTGAATACTCGATAGATTTACTGATATTGAGTTATATTTACATATGAAAAGTTTAATATTATTAATTAATTAAAAATTAGAAATATAAATAAGTATCTTTTAAAATTAATTATTATAAAAAAATTCTATTAATTAGTAATGTTTTAGTTAATAAATCAAAATAAATATTTTTATTAAGAATTGTATTCGAGTCGTATTTGATATTATGACAAAGTGTACTTTACATATTTTTTTAATAAAATTAAATTTGCTTTTTTTAATTTACTAGCAAGTACAAAGGATATTGATTATCATTTTTTTACATATAAATATCATCATAACTTATTATACAACCATTTATGACACTGTTACAGATGTTTTATTGATAATATTTAAAAAATATTACAAAAATATATAAAAATATTATTATTGAATTTAGTAACATTTTAACCATCTATGTCGTAGAATATTAATAAGATGTATATTTACGTAATATATTTGTTAATTTTAATGACAAAATGTTAAAATTTTTTATAAAATCTAATTTATAATTAAGAAAATTATTTGGTGATCAATATGATATACTAACCACCTAATCAACTAAGTATTTATGTATTTTCGTAAAGTGTTAGATTATTGTATTAGCATATGATTTTTAAACTCTATTTTTATTAAAAGATGTTTATTAAAGATAATATATAATGAAAAATTGAATATTATTAAGTAATTACAACTAAATATAAGTAGATAATTTAGTAAAGTGGTCCAATGATTTTTTATTTTTCTTTTCAAAAAGAATGCATATACTATTTATTTAATTACTGGGAAAGAGGAATCAAAGGAGGAATTGGTTGTTTAATGTCACGTGATTTTCACACAGGAAATGTTACAGACCGTTTTTAATTTGATTGGTTTGGCTTTTGACAATTGCCACATCGTAGGACCACATGTTTAATGACCATGTTTGGTGGTGTGATCCTTCCTACCTTTTTGTTCATGAAAATATTGTACAGTAGTATTCAAATTTCATGAAAACTATGGCATAAAAAGAATGACACAAGTGGTAAATTTGAAATAAATTAAAGGACCTATGGGACTAGTTATAATCACTGGTTTTACTTGGGGTCTTCTCAAAGTTGTTGTAACAGAGGATCACCGTTCACCACCACTTAATTAGCATAGGTTCCCTAACAAAATGTGAAAAGTTCTTCATAGTTTCTATTTCAATTTGGCTTATTCAAAATTTGTTTCTACTTACGTTAGTGCTCATTTACTAATATTGGAGAAATGATCATGGTTGCCCACCTATTCATTATTATTTGTAAACATTAATTTGTCTTCTTCTCTCATGTATATTTCACATTTGTCAATGCCAAGACACTACTCCATGTTGTGCACAGTATTTGTGGATTTTATGATTTTGAATGAACCATACAGTTTGTATGTTTATTCCAAATGTTCAATGTAAATGACTTGACATCACAGAAAAGAATATAGTTTAGGAGTAGTGCAAATAAATTACTACTATTTTTATGAAAGGTAATAATTTTGTTTACTACATGAAAGTTTACAAGAGAATAAATTATATATTTTATTCTATTAGATGATTGTTGGCAGCAAATAAATCCAATCTGATCATTTCAACTTATGTGTATTTATTGCAATGTGCTGAACCAAACATTTAAATATATTTATTTTAAAAAATAAATATATTTTAAAAATGTCTTAATATCAATTTAATATCAATATCACCTAGGAGTATTTAACCTACTTTCTTATAATAATTTTCATTATTATTATAATATTATAATCATTATTAGTGATTACCGTGATAATAATAATAATACTTATAATAAAATACTAATAAAGATAATAATAATAAAATTAATAAAAATAATAATAATATAAATTTTTATAATTTAATTTTAATTTTAATTATAGTCTAAGAAAAATCCTTAAATGTTTCCTATAAATTTATGAAAACATTTGAAATATAATAAATCTTTAAAATTCTTTCAAATATTTTTATCATACAAGTCCAATAAAATCTAGATTATAAAATTAATTTAAAATGGTAAACAAACATTCATTAACATATCAAAATAACACTCTTTCAAATTTTAACACATGTTATACAACTCTATTATAACTTTAACCTTTCTATTTAAAATGAAATTCTATAAAGATCAAATATTAAAAATATTCTACCAAAGTATCACTATATCTAAAATTTGTGTCTACGTGTGCATGGAAGTGGATTAGTGGGCATGGAGGATAACCTTCTTCGTCTTATTTATTATTTTTTCTCTTACTTCAATGAATAATGAATTTATTTAGTTAATAAATTAAGAAAAAATAAAATATAAAACTTTTATATTCTTAAAATTAGTTTATCTTTCATTTGTATACAACATTTATGCAAATGTATCTTTAGTTAATCGTATTATTAAATGCATTTCATTAAAACAACTCATATTATATATATATATATATATATATATATATATATATTATCTAATGATAAAAAGTTTAAAAAACTCATACTAATTTAAGTTTATGATTTTTTTTATTGATAATATTTTCTTTATAAGTTATAGAAGTTATTAATAACAATTATATTTTTTAAAACATTGTGTTATTTAATTAAGACTTCTTAAAACTTAAAAATTATTTTTAAAAAATTAAAAACATTTAAATTTTTGATAAATTATTTGATAAAATAAAATTTGTGAAACATTTTAATAAATAAATACTTTACTTATTTATCTTTTATAAGATATTTCTTTTCTTATTATATACAACTATTTTATTTAATAATAATAATATTCTGATATATATATATATATATATATATATATTTCTCACTTTCCACTATTTTTATATAATTATTATTGTTATTATTACTACTGTCATTATAAATAACAAACATTAATGTTAATATTTATAATGGAGTTATTATCAAAGGATAATAACAAAAATTATAACATTAATAAATATTACAATAACTACCTAATGAATCTTTATAATTGAATTTTAGTTTTAAATTTTTATTATAATAAAAATATTATTAAATAATTTTTATAAATTCATAAAATTTATTTAAATAATATAAATTCACAAAATATTTTATAAATTTTTGTGATATAAATTTAACAAAATTCATATTACAAAATAAAAGTCTTCTAATAAAATGTTATAATTCATTCTACTCTTATAAAATCTATAAGAATTTTTAATGTTAAAATAATGTTTCAAAATCTCAAATATAATATATTCCTCAAAGTATTTAGGTCTCATCTAATTATAGAAGATAAAATCTAATTTTTAAAAGTGTAAAAAAAAAAAAAAAATTAGAATATGAAAGAAGATGCCGAATTAGATTCGACACGTAAGCCCTAGTATTTAAACCGAAATAAAGACACTGCCATATGAATTTTCGTGTCCTGCTTTGACTCTCTCAATGCAAGCGACAGGAAGGGCAAACGGTGGTGCCGATTCATTTCCCCAATCAAATGTCACCCATTTCTTGCCTTATTTCTGATTTTTTTTTTTTAATTTTTTTTTATTTGTTGGTTGAAGAGATAAAATTAGATGAAATAGAATAGAATAATTCTTTGTTTTGATGTGGTACAATAAATGAAATAAAATTCTAATTTTTTAAAAAAAAATTAAGAAAAGTAAAAAGACAAAAGTAACCAAGCAATTTTGAGATTTTCATTTTGTCTCGAATATGTTTAACAATTCTTTTTCACATGCCAGATTTAACATGATTTTCAATAAAATTGAAGTTGAATTCAAAGCTATTTTGTCTTACTTTTTCATTGAACCTGAAAAATTGAAAAATAAATAAGTTGCATTAAAATTACTTTTTAACTAAACTTTAATTTACAAAATTTAATTTAACTCAATTTCACTTTTTTTCATCCATAATCCAGACACACTAATATGGTTTAACAAATTCTATTTTTTTTATTGTTTTAATATTTAATTAAAATATACTAATAATATAAAAATAATTTTTTCATAGATATTAGTTGATATATATATATATATATATATATATATATATATATATATTGGGATATCAATTAAGAATCCTAATACAATGATTGTATTAAAAAAATTACGTATTTATAACACAATCATTAAACTAAATATTATTAACATTTTATAAATTAAAAATGTCCACAGAAAGAATAAATAATTTAAAGGATTAAATATAGTTTTACTCCAATATTTTTGAATGAGCTCTTAACCCTAAAATACTTTGTGAAGTGGTGTCCAATTATTTTCATTATTGATTTTGGTGTTTGTTGTGGCTTGTTTTTGTTATCAAATGACTTGATGCTCTAATTATTATTTAGATTTTTTTTGACGAGTCAAGATATTAAAAAAAATTATTAATATTTACTATTTTTTATATCTTTTAAAATTAGATTACACATATTTATATTTTTAATCTTTTTTTACTCTTTCTTTAAGAGTTTTATAGCTGGTCTATAAATCATTTTTCTATTATTATTATTTAACATTTACATTATTTTTCTCTTTTCACAATAAAACCTACTAAGTTGCTTTTTCATCTAAAATTTGTCAAGAACAACTATTTCAAAAACAAATAAAACAGAAACTACTGAAATAAATTTTCCTACTTTTTTTTTAAAAAAAAAAATCGTTTGAGGCTAGTATATGACGCTACACATCATTGTAAATTGCACATTCACAACTTGGATGGAGTTGATATCCAAATATTTGAAGACCAAAAATTTTTGTATGGAAAAGTTTAAAAGCTAAAAACATATATAATCTTAAATTAAATATGAAAATATAACATGTGTTATTGTATTTTTTTCTATAATTTTTTTGACAGAATTTCTTTTTTGCTATCAATCAAAATATAGGTTAAACAAGAAAGTATTATCCTTGTATCCTAATTTTAATCAAACAAAAACTAGATGATAATATTTGGATGATGAAATTATATTTTTTTCGAATTTCTACTATGTAACCATGCTGATTCTCGTCAAAAAGACGTCATTACGTTGAACTACTACATTAATTTTAAATAAACTTTTACATTGAAGGAGATTTAAGAATTAATCCCAAATGTATTATGATTCTCAATGAAAGTAATTTTGAGTATTTGTTATGTGTGATAAAAAACTTTATACTAAATTTTACCATGAACTAAACTTTAGGACGGGACATCTAAATATAAATTATATTATTTTAGAATTAATTTTTAGTAAAATTAATTTTATTTAAAATCAATTCCACCGCTACCCACACATACTTAGGCTACTAGAGTGCATTGGTTGACACATGAAGTGGAGATCAACTCTATACCAGAGACTAACATTTTGTTTTGTATTTTGTTAAAATATATTAAATTAGTGCGTAGTATTTAAAAGGGTTTAATGTAACTTTTCGATATATCATGTTTTCTATATTAAGTTTAAGAATATTTAGTATTTAAAGTTTTTTTAAATAGTTTCATTTTTGATATATTTACTTTTTAAATATTTTATTTTTAACCTTAAAGTTTTCAAATTTAATTTCACCTAACTAAAATAATAATAGGGGAAAAAAGTATGAACCATTTGGTTGAGTATTCATGTTCAGCTACAAATTATTTATCAAAATGATGCATTCTGATTTTTGAGTGAAGTTGTTGGGTCATTTCATGACTTCAGTAAAACGAAGTCGTCACTACTAGGACCATTATATAAATGAAGTTAAATTTTTTTTTATCTCTATCCAAATAAAAAAGTTGACTTTAATTTCCCTCAATTTTACTGTCAAATACTAACTAAATGACATCATCTTCGTCTAGTGGTGTGAGAATTGAGTCTGATCTTATTGAAGATGTCGTTTTGTGGCTACAAAAATCACACATATTTGAGTATGTGTGAAGCAAGAGAGACACAAAAAAATTGCAATTGAGACGGATTCCCACATCATATCATGTCGAATGCATTCATTGAGAAGTGGAAGTTAGAAACCCACACCTTCCATATGTGTTGTAGGGAGTGTATTGTTACTCTTTAGGATGTGAGTGTCTCTGTAGGTTTACTTGTTGACGGTAGACCTTTGATTAGAAATACACCCAGTTAGTGGGTGAACCTTGCTAAGGCGTTGTTGGGTGTTAAACCAACACCGCAAGATGTGAAGGGGCCGACGGTGAAACTAACTTGGCTCATCAACACTTTTGGCGATATCACACCTTTTTCTAGGGGATGTTGAGGCATTGTGGTAATACACGTGCTGTGGATTATGCAATTTCATTGGTGGTGTGATGTTCTTTAATAAGAGTAGTTCTCGAGTTTCAATAAAATTGTTGCAATTTTTGGTAGATTTGAAGAAACAAAGAATTATGTATGGGGCAGTAATGTGTTAGAGAATCTTTACAAAGAATTGTGCAACGCCGCCAACATTGATGTTGTGTCAATTGGTGGTATGACAATGTTGGTGCAATTATAGGCTTAGGAAAGATTTACATGCATAACACCACACGAGATTGCGCCTCGGCTTGATCAGACACCATTTAGTCATAGTTATTTGGAAATTTTATTATAGTTGTAATTATTCATAAATTTCGATTTTCCATGTAATGAAGTTGATGAACTTTGAAATTTTTTTTTAGGTGGCTCCCTTTGCAAAATAATATATTGTTTGACCATGATGTTGATGTTTGTCGTCACAAATTAGATATTATTAAAAACAGTGAGGTAAAAAATTTAGAATCTTTTAAAAATGTTATTTGATATTAATTGATAATTTGTGGGATTTTAATTATTTTACTTATTAATTTTTACATGTAGTGTGGCATTCATACAATGGTGTTGTTTTTCATTATTTTCCATAAATATGTCTCAATGGTTGTGCCATATGGAGAGTTGTGGCGCTACTATTTTATTTTCAGATTACTGAGTAGCATCAGCCAGATAGGGTCATGAGGCAATTCGACCTTAGACAATTTATTTCTTCTACGTTGTTTCACTCAGTTTACTCAGCCACCGACACAGATGCCCTCTATATGTAGCTACCCTAGCACAACTCCTCCTCTACCTTATCTGCATTCGCCGCAATATGCATGTAGTGGTGCATCATCTTCGCAGTCATCGCAACATCATCGTAACCAGATTGGTTGAATATGCTACCTTGGGACGTGTTAACCCATATGAATTGGCAGGATTAAAGGAAATTACTTCATACTCATGTAGAGTTGTTGATTCAGCTTTTGAAGTTCATACTTTGAATTATGAACCTTAGATCTCTACTATTGTCCCAAGACCATGGGTGGCTCCTTTAGAAGAAAACTCCACCGTGTTCATCTATCACTCAAAGGAAGCTGAAGCCTAAATATTTTTCCCAAAAAGACTACTTCGTGGTTGTTGGATGCCCAAGATGAGCATGATACAATTCCATTCACAATTCCTCTAAATAAAATAGAGTATGTAGCTCTTGGATATACTTTTGAGGTTGTTCTGCCTCAGATCTGATCTCATTGTTCAAGAATTTGTCCTGTCCAATACTTGCGTCTAGATGGGTATGAGTTTCCTCGCGATTCTCTCAAAGTGTCTCTAGATATCATTTTTGAACATCTTTCAAATGTGTATAGAATAGAAAACGTCAAATTTCTTGGCATTATATCAGATGGATCGCGGAACAGAAACATTAGAAGGTCCCCAAGTTTATTGGCTCTCAATTTACTTACCTTGCCCCCTCCCACACTCAATGCTACATCTGTTTGGATCAACCCTAAAGTTGTCAGATTAAGTTATTGGTTAAAGGAAAGAGACAACCAAAAGAAGAAGATACTCCTCTAAAACTAGAATTCAGAAAATATTTTTTTTTTTCATAGATGAGTCCAAGAAGCTTTGGGAATATTGACAAGAAGCTTTGGGAACATTGACACGTGCGTTAAATAACACTAAAGTCTAGTTACTACTTTGCAGTAATAGTGGACTCGGATCGTTTCCCTATAGATTACTTTGTTACTTCTCTATAGCCTAAATTTTAAATGCAAATTTGGGGGGTTTTGTGTAGAGGAAAAATTAAAGGCAATTAAACAATAATAATTAATCAATGACAATAATTAAACAACAATTAAAAAGCAATTAATAGATGACTAAAAATGTACCAATCCGATCTCTATCAGATCTTAATTTCCCTCATCGGTTCAACAAAATAAAAACACACATTTATGTAGTGCGTTGGAACCGATATCTCGTATGCTAACACTTGAACTAACGCTCTAAGATCTTAGAGAATTATCATCGAAACTTGGTGACCTTTAAACTCACACGATCACATGAGAGCATATAATTGGTTATTTGCATTCATTATCAATCAACAATGACAAAATCAACAATCTCAATCTAAAATATTAATCAACATAATGAAATCAAAATTATAGAATCTAAAACGAGTACTCATGCAATTGAAAATAGAGAACCTAAGGAAATTAGGGATCCTATTTAGATTGAATTGGTTGAAGAAATTAGTTGCGCATAATTGAAATTAGACTAAGCATAAACCGGAATTACATAACAGAACAATTAAATTGCAAGAAGGAGAGGAAAAGAAAAATTGCAATAGAAACCCAAAACCCTAGCAGAGAAGAGAAGAAGGAAAAACTTAAATGCTGTCAAAAACGAAAATAAAATTGTAAAGTGAGTAGTGTATTCATATTTGGGTTTTGGAGTATATAAAGGGGCTAAGTCATGTGCTAGTCACATGACTTTTAAGTGGTCCAGGGTGTAAGGTTCGAAACTCACCCAATGCACACATTTAAATAGTCCAATTACATGATTTGAAATGGGTCTACACTAATTTTTCACATTGGAATTCCCGCATCTGTTTCGTGCGTCACTTTTAAGGCAATTTTAACCCCACATGCGGTCCGAATTGGCTCTTCATGTCTCATGACTTTTGTAACTTTGTCAATCCTCTTTAATTCGAGAAAAATTGGAGCTCAAACAGAGATATGTAGAGGGAGTTATGCCTGTTTTAGTGAAACTGCTCAAATCTGAAAAAATATAGCAAAGTAGAACAAATTAAGCACTTAAAGCCCAAATGAGTCCAAACTAATAAATGCATAAAATCATGCTAATTGACCGTTAATTATGTTGCATTAGGATATAAAAGATGTAGAGAAAGTGATCAAACTAATGACTCATCAAACATGGAGCTAACACTAAAGAAGTGACTCCTCTTCATTTGAAGGGCCATCAACAAAATATGGCCTTTTGCTCTTTGAGTTTTGAGGATTCTCAAACTAAGGAAGTTGCCATGATCAACATTATCTTTCTTGAAGTTAGCTTTGTACATACTGTTGCACCTCAACTGTTGGATTACAACTTAGTGAAACCTCAACAAATGTTTGGATGGAAGTGGGACCAAGATAAAATTTTTGATGCCATCGATCCTTGCATCACAATTCGCTTCTTTGAAGATTTGCACATTCCGTCTAAGCTTGAGTATAAGTGTTTGAAGATGAAGTACTTTGTTTTGGAGTCGGAACACGTTGTGCTTAAGAAGATGAGAGTCTCGAATTCAAGGTTTAGCAACTTGAGGATGTGGTTATGTAGCTTCTTGCAAAGGTACCTCCTATAATCTCTTTATCGACTTTTATGCTTCCAAATCAAGGGGAAGAGATGATTGAATGACGAATTCATGATCAATCCGATAAAAGTGAAGAGCAACATCTTTTATGCGAGGAGTTCAAGCTAAAAGAGTTCAAGTTAAAGACTCACAAAGAAAAGGTTAAACTCGGAGCAACATTATTTTATTCTTTTCTCCTCAAAATTCCTTTTTATATATAGTCTATAATTGAAAACACATCTTCTTGATGTGAAAATGCGTATACTAACAAAAGAATAGAAGTTGATTATATTGATCAATTCACGTTTTATTTGAGTTTTCATATGTTTTTAAATATATTTATGTGTTTCGTGTTTAAGCTGACTTTTATGGAGAAAAGGCTAAGTCTAATTCATAAGTAGGCAATCACGTCTTATAGATGACTGAAGTCTATTACATGCATTTGATGTAAATATGAGTTAACCAAACTTTTATTTGAATGGTCTATAATCATTATAGAGGGGGAAAGTGTTAAGTCAAAATTGTTTAAGAGACAACGACTGACATTAAATTGTCAAGCCTATTACATATGATTAAAGGAAAAGTTTTATCTATGAGCATTGGTGTGAGCAGCTAAGCTAAGGTCAGAAAGGATGAATGGGTGGATGGGAGACGAATGAAACTAGCAGATGAATGAAGTCTCGGTAAACGAATGAAGTCTTTACAGACGAATAATGCTATATCAAACAAATGAAGTCAATAGATTAATGAATCAGTAGACGGAACATCATTAAAAAATAAGTGTTACTTTCATAAATATAAACTCTAATAAATAAAGTTGTTTTTTTTTTTTTTTGCATATTCAGCCAAAAGAAGCTCGTTGTTCAATCAAGTTCAATGACGTCAATAACTTTTTTTAAAAAGACGAGTTAAGTCAAAACAAAAGAGACATTTTCTGACCTAAAGATTTTATGCAGAAAAAGGACAACTTTTCATCATCCAAGCCTTCCATTTTAAAGAAAAGTGTTATTTCTGATATGATAGTCTATGCATATGTATTTAATGCATATGAACATGAAATACATTTCCAACGAATGAATTAAAAATTTTAAAGTTGTCAAGTCTAACAGCTTATTCAAATAAAAATCTTTCGATACTTTGTAAATCCATCTCGTAGATCATTCACCCTTAGTAATAAATTATAACTTAAAGAAACTAATTTTAAAATATATTTTAATTTTAAAATATACATGGTTAGTTTAAAGAAACTAGTCTTATTAATTAAAAACATACACATTTCAAATCAAATTTTAAAATTAGTTTAAAAGTTAGTAACATTGAAAAATAAAATAAAATAAAATATTATGATAAATTTAAGTATAATTTTATTTGTTAATATAAAATTAATCAAATAATTATAATACAATCATATGTGCAAAATAGATTTTTTATTATAAATTTTGGTTATATAAAATAAAAATTTATTCAACGATACGTTAGTTTATTTTTTATTTAAGTTTAGACATTTAATTTTATTAATTAATATTATTTTAACATAAGAAATACATTGTTTAAGATAAATAATTTTGTATATAATTAAATTTTAATTTAATTATATAACATCAAAATTTAAAACTAATATAATTCAATTTACTTTCTATGAGATGAGATTCAAATCTACCTCTATGAAATTAGGATATCTATTTTTCTTAAGAGTCCTCTTCGCATTGATTTTTATGTGAATAATCTGTGTTAGTGAATTGTTGAGCTTGGTGTATATCATCTTCTGTTTTGATTGAATTTTTCAATGTTTACCTTAAAATTTATTTTAATTTTAATAATTTTATATTTTATATTTTTTTGAAATTTCTCTAATATTTAACTCCTATTCTTTACGAAATATCTTAATATTTAATATGAAAATATCTTTTAAAATGAATATATATTTAAAATGAAAATAATAATATATCAAATTAGAATTATATTTTAATAATTTAATTTTATATAATACAATTTTTTATAAATGATTTAATTTTAATAATTTAATTATAATTTTTTTCACATATATTATCGTATTTTTACGTAATACCTTTTCATTCTAATTATATAATACAATTTTTTTATATTTAATTATAACAAATTATTATTATAAATATTATATATCATGTTAAATACAATATGAAATAAAATATTAGTTTTAATTGAAATTTGTTGGACGACGACTTAAAAGATTGAATTGAATGAAATTATTTTTTATTTATTATCATATAATAAAAAATTATAAAATTCGACTCTTTTAAAATGAAGGGTGTATTTTAAAGGATAAAAGTATAATAATATTTATTCAATAAAAAATTAATCAATTTAATAGATTATAAAATTTGTTAGATACTTATTTAGTTAAAAATAACCATATATTTTATCTTCTAGATTCCCTTAATTTTTGAAGAGACAACTTTATTACAAGATAAATATTATAAGCGTTAATAAATATTTTTTATTCTAAAAGTCAACTAACATACTGTAATTAGAAAATTGTGATCAAATGTTAAGATATTATATTAATTAATTAATTAATATAAATATTGATATCATATTATTTAATTAATATTAATATGTTAATTAATGTGCTAAAAAGAAAATATTTATTAATATGTATAATTAATATATTAATTAATATTAATAAGTAATAAGTAATATATGATTATAGGTAAGAACAAGGGTGAGATGGTAAAGTCGCGTTGAGGTTTACTGCTAGCGTAAATAACGGCCGAAAAATGGGCACTTTGATTACCGGAGAGGCCCATATATGCAGTCACACAGAGAAAAGCTGTTTGACGAAAAAAATAAATAAATATTAAAAAAAAAAGTGAAAGATACGAAAAAGAAAAGAAAAGATTAAAAAAAAAAACTCAAAGGAAATATTATAATGACGGATTCGAAAGAAGTTTGCAATATAATTTTATGAGAAGCGTTGAGATCCGGTACCTCACTTTTTCTCTCTATCCCTTTCCCATTTCTCTCTCTCTCTCAAGGTTCTCTTTGTCCCTTATCACCTCACGTTCTCACTTTCTCGCCCCATTCAGGTTCTCCACCAGAAACTGATAGAAGAAAAAAAAAAAAAGTTTCAGAGCCACCGAAGGAGCAAACAACAACAACACTCTCAGCTAGAGAGTCTCGAATCGAAGCTTCTATTAATCGATTTTGTTTCTTCACACACAGACATACACACTCTTTTTATGGCTAAGAACACCGTGCTCTTCGATCTGAATCGCCGCCTCTGAATTTATTCTCTCTCTTTCTCTCTCTGTCTTTCGCTTCGGTTGTGAAATCCGCAGGTTATTATTATTATTATTTTTTGTTTCTTTTCTCGCGTTTGAGGTCTACGTGAGCCCTAGGTTACGGTGCGGCGCAGCGCGGCAAGGCGATTCTTCTGCCGCGTGTGGTTTCTTGTTCGATCTGGGAGCGGGTAGGCTTGTGAAACGGTGTCGTGTGGTTTAGCTCTGGGAACCCTAGATTTTGGATCTGGAGGTGGAGATTGTGCGGATTTGCGTTTGCGGCGGTGTGGTTTGGTGTTTTCGGTGAACCCTAGGTTTTGTCTTCTGTGGCTGTCCATGCTATTGGGTTGGTTTTGATGCCGCCGGAACCATTGCCTTGGGATCGTAAGGACTTCTTCAAGGAGAGGAAGCACGAGAGGTCGGAGTCGTTAGGGTCCGTCGCTAGATGGAGGGATTCTTCGCACCACCGCGACTTCAACCGCTGGGGATCCGCCGAGTTTCGTAGACCGCCGGGTGAGTTTTCAATCTTTGCGCGATTTTGATGTGAAATCAATTTTTTGTTTGCGGTCTGTTCTGCCGCATGTGCCGGTAAAGTCGCTCATCTGTTTTTTTTTATTTATTTAGGGTTTGTGTTTTTTGTTTCTTGAGGATTGATTTTTGTGTGGTTTATGGTTTGGTGGATTGTTCTTTTTAGGTTTTTGACGGTGAGGGTGATTTTGTTTTTTGAGATCTGTTGCTGTAGTTGTTGTTATCGGAATATTTTAAGAATATTTTTTACTTCAGGAGGAGGTTTTATTTTTTTGTTCCGCAAGATTTCTTTTTTGTCGAGAATATATTCTTTGCTTGTGTTGATTTTTTTGTATGGTCTATGTAGGTCATGGTAAGCAGGGTGGTTGGCACCTGTTTTCCGAGGAATCTGGTCATGGATATGGGATTTCTCGGTCCAGCAGTGACAAGATGCTGGAGGATGATATTCGGCCTTCGATTTCTCGGGGTGATGGGAAGTATGGCAGGAGCAGTAGGGAAAATAGAGGAGGCTTTGGCCAGAGAGAATGGAGAGGGCATTCGTGGGAACCCAATAATGGCTCTATGAATATGCCCAGGAGGCCACAAGATGTGAACAATGAGCCAAGGTCGTCAGATGATGCCCTAGCATATTCCTCTCACCCACACACTGATTTCGCGAACGGTTGGGATCAGCACCACTTGAAAGACCAGCATGATAAGATGGGTGGTGTCAATGCGTTGGGAACAGGCTCAAGATGTGATAGGGAGAACTCTCTGGGTGACTGGAAGCCACTTAAATGGACCCGTTCCGGAAGCTTGTCTTCTCGAGGCTCAGGTTTTAGCCACTCAAGTAGCTCAAGGAGCATGGGAGGAGCAGATTCCCATGAAACCAAAGCTGAGTTGCAACCCAAGAGTGCGGCTGCTAATGAGTCACATTCAGGGGATGCTGCTGCATGTACGACATCTTCTATGCCATCTGAAGATACAACTTCTAGGAAAAAGCCTAGACTGAATTGGGGTGAGGGACTTGCAAAGTATGAGAAGAAGAAAGTTGAGGTTCCTGATGCTAGTGCAAACAAAGATGGCCCTGTCTTGTCTGCTAGTAACACAGAACCTTGTAATTTCCTCAGCCCCAGCTTAGTAGATAAAAGCCCAAAAGTTGCTGGATTTTCCGAATGTGCATCTCCTGCTACTCCATCTTCTGTTGCATGCAGTTCCTCACCTGGTATGTTTTGAAAGAATCTGACAGAGCTGTAAAAACATAATTGCAAATTGTATATGTTTACATAGGAACATCTGTTATATCATACATATAGGATTATAGTGAATAATGCTATGATATTATGAGGTTTACCTTGTTATTGCATACGGACTTGTGGTGGAATAGTAGTTAGATATATGGGAAGACTGCTTTTTGTTCACTACTGACGGTTTTTAGTTGCAATTTTATAACTGGAATTGTTAGCTTTGCTTCACTGGTTTTTCAGTTTACTTTTTATTTTTTACTGTTGAAATGTCAATTCTTACCTACAATAATTCAAGGAGAGGGTTTTAAATGAATTTTTTGTTTAGGGTTTATATAGAATCTCCTTATATTTGATTTTTTGGCAACAACATATTTCTGAGTTTAAATGAAATGCCAACTGAGATTTCTCCCTCGACTTCCTGTGATAATACTGTAATTGTTGCATTTTGTTCATTTATTATATATACTTCCCTTTTACAAATTGTTTGCTTGCCCTGATACCTAAGCTCAACCTTATTACAGGTATGGATGATAAATTATTTGGAAAGGCTGCAAATGTGGACAATGATGTTAGTAATCTGAATGCTTCACCTGCCCCTGTATCTGAAAATCATCTGGAGAGATTTTCTTTTAACTTAGAGAAGTTTAATATTGCCTCCTTGGATAATTTGGGTTCTTCAATTATTGAGTTGGTACAATCTGATGATCCAGCTTCTTTGGATTCTGGTCCAATGAGGTCCAATGCAATTAATAAGTTGCTGATATGGAAAGCTGACATTTCAAAGGTGTTGGAGATGACTGAATCTGAAATTGATTTACTTGAAAATGAACTGAAGTTGCTAAAATCTGAATCTGGAAATACATGTCCGTGTCCAGTAGCCTTGACTTCCCAGTTGGTACGTAGTGATGAAAAATCATGTGAAGAACATGTTGGTGTCTCTGATCAGGTCATCCGACCAGTGCCCTTGAAAATTGATGATGATACAAATATGGAGAAGATGCCTCTCACAACTAATTTGCACAGTATTCATGAAAATTGCAAGGAAGAGGATATTGATAGTCCTGGAACAGCAACATCAAAATTTGTTGAGCCTCTGCCATTAACTAAAGCAGTTACTCGTGACGCTGGGGGATATGATAACTTCTCCAGGGACTTGGATGTTGTTCAGTCTACTGCTGTGAAATGCCTAGTTCCGTGTACTACTAGGAAAGATGTTAATGTATCTGCTTGTGTTGATGATGGCACTTCTATGGAGCTAAACGATGACATGGATATTTTATCTAATTCAATTATTTCTTTCAATAAAGAATTTGCCCACAGAGCTAGTGAGGAACTTGGTAACTTTACACCCAAAGACTGTTGCAAGAACGGGCAGATGGGAGCCAGCAGTGATTCATGCTCTGATACCTTGATTATGGAAATGTTTGCTGAGAGAAAGCGATTTGCAAGATTTAAGGAGAGAGTTATTGCACTTAAGTTCAGAGCCTTGCATCACCTGTGGAAAGAAGATATGCGTTTACTATCTATTAGGAAATGTCGACCAAAATCCCACAAAAAAAGTGAATTCAGTGTGCGGACCACTTCTAATGGTTTCCAGAAGAATCGATCCTCCATTCGATCAAGATTTCCCTTTCCTGGTATGGATCTTTTTATCATTTCTTTTGCTTAAATTTCTGCGAGTGATTTTGTAGTCTTTCTTTCTTAAGTAGTTTAGCTATTAGTTTGATTTCAGATGCCTGTCTGTGTATAAAAAGAAGAAAGAGATTAATTTTCTACCTAGGTAGGTTTGGTACTTCTTATCCTGTGCACAATTTTTGGTGCTTGCTTGCTTCGTTTGCATAAAATCTTGGAAACTCAATATGTTTGAAGGAGGATGACTTCTGTTGATTATTAATCAATTTGATTTATTTGTTAATTCACCAAATTTATCTTGGTTTTGTTGAGTAATTTGCATGGTTCTAAATTCATTTTTGATTATGGCAGCATTGTGTCATGTGGGCATTGACCAATGACAATAAATGTAGTAGAAGGGTTGTTGTTAGTGCATAATTAATTTTTTTTATGTTAAATACACCTGTTTCCTATTTTATAGTAGCCTGAGATTAAATAACATAATCTTGGGGAATATAATCTTTTGTACTTTGTATCTGAATAGCCACTTTTGATGTTAACAATGTGCATTTCAGTGCCATTTTAAACTCTTACAAATGAATGCATTTTAGGAATGGTTGCCGGTGTCCCAATAACACCTTTTAAGAAACTAAAAAGAGAAAAGTTTTTATTTTGATGCATCAAATTGTGTTCACACAATAAATACTTTTTCCTTTTAACTTCTCAATCAATGCCCTTTGAGGGCTGGTCAGCAACTCCTAATAAGAAAGTATGTGAATGGTTATTGGTTTGATGAGAAAGTACCATTTTGGTTTGATGAATTGATGGTAAAGAGTATATTTGTGCAGTACCCTCTATGAGGACTGTACAAAGGATTCAATTTGTTATCATTTGGCTATTTGTTTTGGATTGGTAGCTTCACTAAATTTTATTGGTTCCAATATTTTTGAAATCAACTAACCTTTGAATCCAATCCCAAAGTAGATCTCACATTCCCTTACCGTGTAGAATTTGCTTTGTGTGGCTAGCGACCAATTAAGGCACTCTTGACTGGAAGTCTCGTACTGGGTGTGTTTGGGATAGTTGCAATAATTAAATTAGTTTGATAATTTAATATATGTATAATTGATTGAAAAATAGTCATAAGCTACAAATATTCAGAATAAAATAACAGAATATTTTTAATAGAAAGCCTTTTTTCTACATTTCAACTGTGTTCCCAAACAAGCCAAAACTTAACTGAAAGCTTATATTCTTCTTCTAGAAAACAGCTGAAATATGAAAATTTAGCTCTCCGAAGCATACTCCTACAGTAATTTCTTTCTTAATAATTTAATTGAAGACATTTTTCTTGCGAATTCAGTGACTTGTCTTCTTCTTTAGAACATATTTTATTTGAATATGGATTGACTTGTAGACATGAAGCTGAAATGATAATTGATAAGATGTCTGGCTAGTCTAGCTGTTGGAATCGAACTTCTTATATTGAACTGTGACAATAACAATTGAATATTTGGCTTGGGTTTGTCCCAGATGTTCAGAAGTGAATCCAGTACAGTGATGTGTTATTGTGCAATGATCATTGTCATAGTTTATGGCTGTTTTGTTCTATTGTTTATAGTTGAATGTGTTATCAATTGTAAGCCATTAAATCAGTCACTGAATTGTTTTAATTAAAGAATTAGGAGTTACCAGAGAGTATTTATTTTGTTCTTTAAATCCCCACTCGGGCGAGAGCAACCTTCCTTTATTTGTCATAGTTTATGGGTCTGTTTGGGTGAACATTTCTAGACGAACTTTTGAGAAAAGAAAATAAGAAGGAAAAAGGAATAGTACTTCTCAAAAAGTTAAAATTAGCTTCTCATTAGCTAATTTGTAGAAGTCTCTTAGCTTTTCTAAAAGATGTGGGACTTTCTACAAATTAGCTAATGAAAAGCAAATTTTAACTTTTGGAGAAGTATATTTAATTTTTTCTTGTTTTCTTCTCCTAGAAGTCCTTTTGAAGAAATTTACCAAAACAGACACCATAGCTTCTCTGATTTGTTGTTGGGTTGAGTTCTCTATTTTGTCAACCAGAGTAGTTGATACTTGGTAGGGTTCTGGAGTCTGAATTGGATGGTGACAATTTAAATAGGTTGAGAGGTTTGTTGTTGGAGCTAGGTTTGTCTGGTAGAAGCAATTTGAACTTGTCAATAGGAAGTGAAAATTGTCAGCAATTTAGAATTTCTGTTCCAGTTTATTATGTTTTATTTATGTCGCCAAAATTACTGAATTATTTAGAGATTTTGCTGTCACAAGTTATCTTCAATGTTTAATGGCTCTCTCTGATGTTTTAAGTTGCACATGGCATATTTTAAATTTTGTTCATTTTGTAATTTATTTAGCCTCTTTGTTGTGATGCTAACTATCCGTCTTTCTTTTTGTTTTTTCTTTTCACTCTCTGCAGCCGGAAATCATCTGAGTTTGGTTCCAACATCAGAGATAATTAATTTTACAAGCAAACTGCTTTCAGAATCCCAAGTTAAAGTGCAGAGAAACACACTGAAGATGCCAGCATTAATTTTGGATGAAAAAGAGAAGATGATTTCAAAGTTTGTGTCTAGTAATGCGCTGGTTGAAGATCCATTGGCTATTGAGAAAGAAAGGGCTATGATCAATCCTTGGACATCAGAAGAGAAAGAAGTTTTCTTGGAGAAATTTGCTGCTTTCGGGAAGGATTTTCGCAAGATTGCTTCATTTCTTGACCACAAGACAACTGCTGACTGTGTTGAATTCTACTACAAAAATCATAAATCTGATTGTTTTGAAAAACTTAAGAAGCAAGATGTTGGTAAGCTAGGGAAGTCATTTTCAGCTAAAACTGACTTGGTGGCATCAGGTAAAAAATGGAACCGTGAATTGAATGCTACTTCGCTTGAGATTTTGAGTGCAGCTTCATTGATGGCAGATGGCATTGCAGGTAATAAAAAAATACATGCAGGAAGCTCTCTTTTGGGTGGATATGGTAAAGCAAAGACATCACGAGGTGAGGACTTCATGGAGAAATCAAGCAGTTTTGACATTCTTGGGGATGAAAGAGAGACTGCTGCTGCAGCTGATGTGTTGGCAGGTATATGTGGTTCTCTTTCATCTGAGGCTATGAGTTCGTGTATAACAAGTTCAGTTGATCCTGTAGAGGGTAACAGGGATAGGAAGTTCCTGAAAGTGAACCCTTTATGCAAGCCACCCATGACTCCTGATGTTACTCAGGATGTTGATGATGAAACTTGTTCAGATGAGAGCTGTGGTGAAATGGATCCTACAGATTGGACTGATGATGAGAAAGCAGCTTTTCTTCAGGCTGTATCATCTTTTGGGAAGGATTTTGCAAAGATAGCACGGTGTGTTGGGACAAGGTCCCAAGAACAGTGCAAAGTTTTCTTCAGCAAGGGTCGTAAATGCCTTGGACTAGATCTCATGCGCCCAATACCTGAAAATGTTGGATCCCCAGTGGATGATGATGCAAATGGCGGTGAGAGTGACACTGATGACGCATGTGTTGTTGAGACAGGCTCAGCGGTTGGCACTGATAAGTCTGGCACTAAAACAGATGAAGATCTGCCTATGTATGGCATGAACACATACCATGATGAAACTAATCCTGTGGAAGCTAGGAATCTGTCTGCTGCATTAAATGAATCAAAGGAAACTAATGAGACAGAAGTAGAACTTGAAGATGCAAATGTGGTTTCTAAGTCTGGTTCTGTCACTGGACGAGCAGCTGTAAGGTCATATGGCACAGAAGTTGGAAAAGATAAAGCAAATAAATTAGGAGGTGCAGCTACAGAGTCGACATCTGCTCTAGATACAAGTGAACCATGTGAGAGTAATTCTGTTGCTGAGGATAAAATGGTGGTTTCTGAGGTTTCTTCTGGCGGTCATGGGAATGAATTGGAGAGGCAAAGAGTGTCTTCACCTCGATGTCTTGGTGATGGAGATACTAAACATGAAGCTGATTCAGGCGTCATAGTTGATTTGAGAAGCTCTGTGCATGATTTAAGAACTATGGTAAATGCTTCACTCTCATCTTTGGGGAATTCTTGTTCAGGATTGAGTTTTAGTACTGAAAATAAGCATGTGCCCCTTGGAAAGTCTCATTTCTCTGCATTGTCTATGGAGGATCTTCATTCTACTTCAAATCCATTGTTGCAAAATACCGTTGCTGCTGATGTCCAATGTGAGAAAACCGCCAGCCAAGATCGGCTGTCCTCTACATGTGATATTCAGGGAAGTAGAGATATGCACTGTCAGAATTCCATCAACAATGGTGACCATCAGCTCCCTATTACTAGGAATTCATCAGACCCTGTTGATGCTGTTGGTGCCTTTCAGGGCTATCCCTTGCAGGTTCCCATTAAACAAGAAATGAATGGCGACATGAATTGCAGCAGTTCAGCAATGGAATTGCCTCTTCTGTCCCAAAAGGTTGAGCCGGCTGATGAACATATTATCAATACATTTCAGTTGCCAGATTCTGATAAAACATCCAGAAATGGTGATGTGAAACTGTTTGGGAAGATACTAACTAATCCTTCATCCGCACAGAAACCTAATGTGGGTGGTAAAGGGAGTGAAGAAAATGGTACCCATCATCCTAAGTTAAGCAGCAAGTCTTCTAGTCTGAAATTTGCTGGCCATCATAGTGCTGATGGAAATTTGAAAATTTTGAAGTTTGACTGTAATGATTATGTTGGCCTTGAAAATGTTCCCATGAGGAGTTATGGGTATTGGGATGGGAACAGAATACAGACTGGTCTCTCATCATTGCCTGATTCTGCCATCTTGCTAGCAAAGTATCCTGCTGCCTTCAGTAATTATGCCACATCTTCTGCCAAATTGGAGCAACCGTCATTGCAGACATTTTCCAAGAATAATGAGCGGCTCATGAATGGTGCACCCACTTTTACAACTAGAGACATGAATGGCAGCAATGGTATGGTTGATTATCAGATGTTTAGGAGGGATGGTCCAAAAGTTCAGCCATTTATGGTAGATGTCAAGCACTGCCAAGATGTATTCTCGGAGATGCACAGAAGAAATGGGTTTGAAGCAATCTCAAATTTACAGCAGCAGAGCAGGGGAATGATGGGAATGAATGGTGTTGGAAGACCGGGGATTCTTGTGGGTGGAGGAGGATCATGCAGTGGTGTCTCGGATCCGGTGGCAGCAATCAAAATGCATTATTCCAATTCTGACAAGTATGGTGGTCAGACTGGGAGTATTGCAAGAGAGGATGAATCTTGGGGAGGGAAAGGGGACTGACTGACTGAGGTTGCATGGCAGGTGGTAGTAGATGTGCTTGAGCGGCAAACATCTCTTTTTGCCGCTACCTGTATTATAGTTTTTGTTAATTTGCTCAATACAGTTTAGGGCGATATAATGGTTCTCAAGCCCGTCTTTTTGGTAAAATATTTAGGTGCTTGTAATATGGCAGCAGCTTTGTATTTGTTGTATTTGATGAAAATACAGAAATAATCTCTCAGAAAGTTAGGAGGGGCGATTGCCATTACCATTGCCAGTTCTGTGGATCACTTTGCCGCCTTCACTGCTCATTCTAACAAATTTACATGATCGATCGTCTGGATTCCTCTTTTTCTGACGATTCATCTCCAGGTTCTAGTTAACTGTTCAAGATACTAGAGTCACTTTGGTTTTGGCTTTAAAAGATGGTTACTTTAACCTTAAACCTAGTTGCTTTATTTCGCTAGTTTTTGACCCAGCGGCGTTTTTTCCAAGCACAGAAGCTGGAAACTGCGTATTTGTTTTTCCAACGGCTTTATTTGGTGCCCGCAAGTGTTTTTCAGTTACTGTTAGACTAGAGTACATTCTGAAATGACTTTTTCTTCCTATGGGAGCGTCCTCTTTTGGTCTAGATGATGCTTTTTCCTGACAAACACTGTTTCGGGCGAATTCTGCAATCTGTTATATCCTTCTCTACCCTCACTTTTATTTAGATTTGACTTTCAAAAGTCTCAACTAAATTATAACGAGTTAGCCAGTTGGCAGCCTTTTTTATTCGGTGTAGGGCCTTGTCTTCGTTGAAACACTTTCATACTTAAAAATATGGAAAAAGGAGAAAATGAGTTTAATATAGGTCTTTAATAATGTGCCTTAAAGGTTGAGTTTAGGAGTCAATGAGCATCATTCGTTACCTTGATCATAAACTGCTCAAAGGTTTCTAATTTTTTCTCAAATCGGTTACAAGCAAGATTCAGTCTTTAATCTGTAGATTTGCAAATTCATCTTTCTCCATATCGCTATATCATCGTTACGGTGAAGCAACTTTCACAGCTTAAGCAGTCTGGTTCACAGAAGCAATTTCCTAGTCTTCTTCTGATATCTCGAGAGCTGAAGGAAGGGGGGCGGTGATTTCAACGAACTGCCATCGAATAAAATTAATTTAGAAACCAAAACTAAGAATATAAGTTTAGTTTCACCGATCATGACATGGGCAAAAAAAATGATCTTAATAATAGCAGAATTAATTTGCAGCTATCCGCTAATGATAACATCTTGAAGAAATCTCTCAATATCATAATTAGGGACGAGGAACAGCAATGCCACCGAAATGGTCTTCCAAAGACCTTGAGCGGCATGAAGAAATCTATATGTACTTGCTCTTCAAATGATATAGCCAAATGGAAATGGCAAAAGCTTAAATATTTAATCTTAAATCAACTGATGATTAGAACTAACAAGTGAATTCCATTTCCATATGACTGATCATATAATCTTTGACATCGTGCAATTATCATAACAAATAATATTTGATATTAATAATTCAATATACCTCGTTAGTTATTGGATGAGAGAGAACCAATTTATGTGCATGCAAGTGATACCCACAATCTCCAGGAACAGGTTTGGCAGGCCTCTGATAACCCCTACACAAGGAGCAGCAACGTGAGACGTGGATCAAATTTCAAACCAATATTATTTTTCTTAAATATTTAGTTACAACTTATCAAACAACCAAAAGAATTTAAGGACTCCAGGGATAATCCAACTCTATAGGTAACTGGATAATTGTTGCTCAAATTAAGCAAAACTATAATACAAGCATTTACCCATCTTCAGCAAAACTCTCATCTATAAAGTCACAATCCAAACATTTAGGTTGGCCAAGATCACCATAAAGAGGATCACCTGCAAAGAAAACCAAAGAAAAAGCATATGGATAAGACCATAGGATATTCATACTTTCTGACTAATGTAGCAAGACAAGACTCACGAGAGGAACAGGAGTGCCCTCATTAAGCATGTCACACAGAAATAGGACCACGTACATGCTTACTAGTTAATATGTATAGGATTTGAGATTTCAAAAGGTTTAACTATTCTCTAATCATCTTTAGAGACGAGGCAATCACATGATTTGTCAATGCAGCCCAAGTTATGAAAGAGTTTGATTGCAATAAGATAAAACCAAACATACAACATGCTCTGATAATCATATCCCTAAGCCCTAAATACATCATTCGGAGGATAAAATTCCCAACTTAAAAATCCTGAAATCATAAACACAAATTACCAAATCTGAAACCTCAACAACAAATAATCATTTCACTTTCCACTAATAACACTAATACATTGGTATTGGCTTTGCTAAAATTGAAATTTGAGGACAAAACTAATGCAAAAGAAATATTTACAGAAAAAAATTACAACTGCAAATTGTATTATACTATTTTAGCCATAAAAGAAGTTTAAAGTTGATATGCAAAGTAGTCACTACTGATTAACTTGTAATCTTATAAACTCCCTTATTGTTGTGTTCATCGTATAAGAAATCTAGCTTCTATTTCTCTTCATGTGAAGCATTATGAATAATTTAGCATTAAATACTTACCTAACAGTGGATGCCCTATGAAAGAAAGATGAATGCGGATTTGATGTGGCCGTCCAGACTGAATCTTAACCTGACAAACAAGCCGACCAGGGGAAATTAAGAGTCTAGATTTCTAATTTATGGTAGCATTTTTCTTCTATTGTCTCTTTGAAAGGGATTCATAACTAGATGAATACATGTAACATGTAAAACTCTGGTTAGACAAAAGGTTACATGTTGAAATAAGAGCAAAAAAATTTTGAATGACTATTCCTAGAGTGCAGTTTGACGGGACATCAATGAATATTGAACAATATCTGAGAATAATGCAGTGCTGTAAATTTTTTTAATTAAACCCATTGTAATGCATAATATATTTTACCTTAGGGTTAATTAAGTTTTTTCATTCCTCAACTATTTCATGTTTTAGGTTTTAGTCCTTCTAAAATTTTTTGCAAATTTTTGGTCTCTTATTTTTTATCAGCATTTTTAGTCTCTGCTGTTGAATTGGAACTGTTAAGTGCTAACATGGTTACACAAGAAAGGGCACGTGATACTTTCATGTTAACATTTAACGATTCAATTCAACATTGGGAACTAAAAATATTGACGGAAAATAAATAAGGGACTAAAAATTAACAAAAAATTTAAATTTGAAAAGCTGAGGGACTAAAAACTTAATTAACCCTTTACCTTATTTGTACAGATTTAGTTTGCTTATTTCTTGCAATTATGATTCATTTTTGCTGTTTCTGTATTTTCTGTAACACATACAGATGTAGGCTAAAATTACTAGGATGGCCTTATTTTTTAGGCCAGTATATACATTGCACACTAACATTGTAAAATTATCAGAAAATAATACTTACTTTTCCTCATATTTCAAGTAAACCAATGTTTTATAAATGCTCAAGCATTAAAATGACAATATTTTTGCTAGTGTTTATAGAGGTAATAGATAGTTTAATTAATTCCTTTTACTCTATCATACGTCATGTTTTTCTAGGATTCCAAGTATATACTGTTGTTCACTCAAATAATGCAGTCTTGAACTTCAAATTCAGCTACCTGGACCAACGTGCTGTTTTCTTGTATGTTTCTCTCCAGAACCTCAACTACACTGAGTGCTGGTTTTCCTGGTTCAACGACAACAACTATGCATGACTGGATGATCAAGAATGTTATGGAGGGAAGTTTTTGGAAGAAAGGAAACATTATTACAAAGCAGATGAGTGGAAATCAATAAACATAATCATTGTTTTCCTTCTGAAATTCATTCATTTGAAAAAAAACCAAAACATTAATGATTAAAAATAACCTGATTCAGAAGCAACGTATAACCCTTTAGCAACACCGGGATATTTTACTATTCCAATTGGTTGGTTAATAGTCACCTGTGTAGCAAAACAACCTTCAACTTATACAAGCAATCCTAGTCTTAAAAATCTAACACTCAATGAATCCATTTTCCATGGAACTTCAAACAATGTATTAGAGCAACTATGCTCAAAAGGTTAATATAGCTTCTAATCAGCTTAATGTTTATACAGCTGTTAGGCCATTAGAATGTTAGTTCCAGATATGTGTCAATAGCATAACAATATATGTATTATACATGCTTTCTTGTAAGTTAGTTCACTCAGTTACCATTCTAATAAGAGAATTCTATAGCTTCAGTTTTCTGTACATTTTCTTCCACACATACCTATGCTTTTTGTCACAATGCCTAAAATAATTTGTGAATACACCAGCTACTTTAGTTTATTTTCAGAAAGCATATATGACAGTAAAATATAATTTATAGAGGTAAAAGATCCCATGCAGTATAAAATAAATTTAAATACTAATGAGGTAGATCTTGCAGTTATCTTACTAATATTCATTAATCATTATGAACAGGCAAAATGAAATGTCCATGCTTTCTTAATCTCATACCATTTCATATCTCTTTTTTTTTTTTTTTTTTTTTTCTTTCTTTTTGTTAGGGGGAAGGACTATGTCACTCATTAACATTTATAAAAAGGGGTTAAAATTATGTCACTCATTAACATTTATAAGAAGGGGTTAAAATTATGTCATCATCACCTTATCATTCTCAATTATCCCACTCGCAAGTGCTCGGTATATCTTTGAAATTTTCCCAAGTTCCTGGTTTGTATCTCTGCTTCCATAAACAACAACAGAAAATGAATTAAACAAGGTAACCATGTATGGAATTTTTAACTTCAAATTAAAATATTTAGAACAATATTTTCTGTGTTCTATTTAAGTGTCTTCTACATAAGATAAGCAACAGGCTGCAAAGTAAAATTTTTTACAAGTAAATTTTAAAATGCAACAAAACAGAAAGATAGTTATTTCCTAACCTATTTACTCCAATGTGAGAGGTTCCATCAGCAAAATAAGATGCAAGACGAGCTCTAGCTAGTTTTGTTTTTGCACATAATAAAATTCCTGTGATGCAATCGATTAATCATAAAAGAAGTAGAAAGTGTCATGAGCCAGTTATTTATAACATTATACTGGTATACAAGCAAAGTATCTATCTAGTCAAACTTGGATAACATCTTTGGTTGTAATAATTAATAATTATGTAAATACCACTAATACTTGTACTTAAAACAATCAACCAAGAAAACAGTATTGGATTGAACTTCTGATAGTTGATTAGTAAGTTTTATTATATTGAAATAAAACTAATTCCGTCTCAGAGTTCTCAAACATACCCAGGTTCATGCATATAACATTTTCAAGAATTTCACTTTTCAACAGAAATATTCAGTACAACCTGAAGTTCCCCTCCCTAGGCGATGTACTGGAACAGGATGTGTCCTTCTGTGCATTTCACCGGTACCCTGATTGTTGGCTTCCCACTGAAGCTGTGTTAAAACAGTCCTTTGCTGGAAGAGACCTCCCGGCAGAACTTGCAAGCCAGAAGGTTTATTTAGCGCAATCTGAATCCATAATCAACATCCCAATCAAGAGAACATTTATTGAAGACATTGTCATCACCTAGTACTTGAATAATATATTTTGGTTAAGAGAAACAAAACTGTGTATAACTTCATGTGAAAGTACTCACTACTGCATTGTAAACACTGATTGGAGGCATTCAATCAAAAAAATAAAAAATTATATCAATTAAGAGACAACTTTCCATCTTATGTTTCTTCCATGAACCACACATTTAAATTTTATTACACTAACACACAAGTATAGTGTCAATTGAACCACATCATTAGCATTCTAAAGCACCACTATAAACGAAAAAGTGAAGATCTTTAATTTAAATATTTAATATAATTAGTTAGACAAAACAGCATACAAACAATTAGAGATACACAAACTGGTGCATGAAGTAACACTTACCACATCATCATCTTCATACAAGACTTCAATCATGTGTGGTGCATCTGGTTCCTTCCATGGAAGTCTATGATAGACTAGCTTTGAGCCAACTCTAATTCAGAGAAGTTAGTGAACATCATATAATGGAATAAAACACATTATAAAGGATAACTAAGTTCTATCAAAGAACCTGAGGACTATGCTGGAATCAGTAGCAACTCTTCTATCAACTGTTATCTGTAGATGACACGCTAATTAATATGACAAACAGCCTTTCAGATGATACATTCCATGCAGTAAACTACATCAGATTCATCGATTCTAACCTGCCCACTTTTTATACGCTGCAACCAACTGTTAGAAGATCAGTACATATCATGTCCTTTACTGTTTTTGGTGGTACAGGGAATTGAAACAGGTTTTCATTTCAATATATACCAAGTAGCATGCTAATAGAACTTCTTTTTTAACTAAAAGAATAAATACAATACTGAGAGAGGATAATAAACACAAGAGGAGGTCAACAATCTTCTTAAAACCCAAAGAAAATACTCTGGATAAAGATAAATGCTTGAGAATAGCTCTCCAATACATTAGCAAATCCAACAAATCAACCCCGTTATAGAAAGCTACAAGCAGACATCCAAATAGAGGTGAGAAAACTGTTTCATCCCCCAAAAAATGCAATGAAAGAAACCACTAAGAATTCATAATTTCAGTTCAAAGATCTCATAGTTTGCAACACCTACTTTGTATTCCTATAGTATTAACTGTCAGCTTAATTCACTTCTTTTTCCATCAACTCTTAGACAACAATTCAAGATTTCATTAACAACATTCAGCCAGGTCAAAGTTGTTTCTAATCAATGTCAAACTTTCCTACACTTCTTCAAGGAGCAAAATTCAAGTTCCGTTTTTTTTAAAAGAATAACAATAAATAAATAAACTACCAGTACCTTAGCTATTTAAATAAAAACAAAAGAACAAAAAAGAAGAAGAAAACTACCCAGTTCATCGGCTCCAAATTGCTTAACTTGTAATCATGTAAAATGATTAAAGTTTCAACATTTTTGACAAAAACGCAAGTGGGTAGTTAAGTAACTAGCTTACCCTTGTAAAGGAGCAGAACTCTTGTACTTATTGGAGTAAAACTCAATGAGTGTCAACCCTGAAAGTTGATACAACAAATAACAGAATTGACTTGTAATATATCCATAAGAAAAGAAAATCAAAAGGGAAAGTACAAATAGAATCGAAGCATTAAGCAGTGAGAAGAAGGAGTAGTGAACCGGCATCAGAGGCTGAAACGACGTCGTTGTAGGACAGACCCTCATTGAATTGGGGCCAAGGAATTCCAAATTTCTTAGTGCTCGCCATTGAAGTTTGATTTGATTCTCAAATTTTGATACACTCATACATCGATCAACATTCATGTATCATAAGATTGGATCGCCTTAGCTTATTTACATACTATATCCATTTTAATTTAAATAAATATAAAATTTTAAGTTAAATTAAACTCACTGTTCAATTAAGATTGTCATTTAATAAATTTATTTATTTATATAATAATTAGTTTAAAATTAATATTTAATATAATTTTTAATTAATTGATTGTAATATTTTTCACCTATAATCATTTAATATAAACTAAACATCTATGATAAATAGTCCTTGATATATTTCTACAAAATAATAAAACTCTCTGATTATTTAATAATTATTATACTATATCTTGTATTATACTAACTCCTCTTTTAATTTTATAAAACATTATACCAAAATCTCTGAAAAAAAGTATGGCTAAAAATTAGAGATATTTATATTTATGTGGTTTATTCTAGCTTTCTATTGTTTTTTTTTTTATATAACATTAGAATAAAGTAATCACTCTTTCTTAAAGGTTCGGGTAAGTACTACTCAAATCAACAATTTGTTGGGCAAGACCCTATATTTTGAGTGACACCATATTCAAAAGATTTAAAAAAATTTGCTAGTAATGTTGTGAATTTTTTTTTTCCAATACCTTTACTTTGTGTTTAGAGAGATAATTTGAAATTTTCTAAAAAATTTAAATACATAACATTTTAATAATCTTGATTTAAATTCTTTTTTATTTTATAAATATTTTATTTAGATGAAATAATTTAATTTTTTGTATTCTAATTTCTTCATTTAATTTTCAAAAAATTTAAATTTTTATTTTTAAATACTTATTTAAAACTAAATTTTTGATATTGAATAAAATTAAATATTAATCATTTTTAAATACTTAAATATTCAAAATAATTTTAATGTTATATGGTAAATTCTAATATTACAAAATATTTAATAATTAATTTTTTGATATTAAATAATTAAAAATATAATAAATACTCAATAGTAATTAGGAATTACATAATCTTGCAATAATGTTTAAAATGTATTAAAAATAAATAATCAAATTTAAATTGGAATGTTTTATTGAAATATTATAAGGTATAAAAAGATAAAATATTAAAAGAGAAAATAATGAAAAAAATCTTAGCTGTTAAAGAATTATACTTTTTTAATCACTTAACAAAAATTTAATAAAATAATTTTTATTTTATTTTTAATTATTATTATAAATTTAATTAAATAAATATTAAAATAATTCTTTTATGTATTATTAAAAATATAAAAATAATATAAATGTGACGAATTTTAATATTTAAATAAATTTAAAGTTTAATGTTATTTAAAGAAATTCTAAAATAGTGCAATATAATTTAATTGATGAATGAGGAAATTGAAATGTAATAAAAATTATTATTTATTAATTTTAAGTAATAAAAGAGTACATTAAACAGTATTTTGTTAACATTTCTTAAAATGATCAAAATTTTATGATGAACTAATTTTTATTTATATGTCTTGCTAAAAAATTCAATTTAAAAATAACATCTTCATGACTCAGTCTTGTATGTACATGAGACCCACTTGTTATTTATCGACTCAAATGCCAGCAAAATTTTGTCATTCAAACAAAATTTTTTACGAGGTAACCAATCGTCAAACAAATTTAATATTACACTGATTTAATTATTCGTGCGATGTAAGGGTAGATATTATATCAAGTTATATATATTTTTTTAATCTTGTAATTATATTACTCATATAACAATCATATGTATATTTTAAAGCATTTTCAAATATATTAAATGTAAAAGTTTTTTTTTCTTTTTTAAGACACAAACACACATCTATAAATTATCACAAACTTCTTGTCAATCCCTAATTCATTGTTTTTCTCCATATAAAATAATTAAAAACATACTACCCTAAACACCTAGTAAAAAATTAACCGAAAAAATTATCATCCAATTATATGAATCAGCAGTAAATGAATCACATTAGGGATGTGAGGGAAATTGTAAACCTACATAACTTCACTACTCAACATCATCAAGGGTTTAGGGAATTGCAAATTTCCATGTTCACGTTCTTAAATTTTTTTCAAGAGCATAGTTGAGAATGAATTGATGAAACAAACAAAAAAAGCCAAACACTAACACCAACTTTGCATTGGCTTTCACTTTACTCATTTATGTTTTTACATGAAAAAAAGTCAATAGGGAAAATCCAAATGAGAAAACATCAATACTTTTATTATTGCCAACTGAGGCATTCAGAGTGACATAGTAACAAATTACACAACACTCAGATGAGAAAAATTACACACATAACAAATTAATCATCAACAAAATACATCAGTTGATGAAGTTGCTGCCATCTGAAGAGAAACTGCATTCCAATCCACCGAATCACTGCAGTGCTTGTCTTTTGTTTTATCCACAGATAACTGTAGTGGACCAACACCAGAGGTTTCAGTTATAGACACCTTTTTTGCAGCAACTGCTTTCATCCTATACCTCTCAGCTCTTGAACCAATTACTTGCCCTAACACTGATGCTGCAATAGTAAATGCCATGGCTGATTTAGGCATTAAGACAGACTTCCTCAGCATTGCTATGAATGGAACAGCTGCGTGGACTGCCGCAAACCATGCTGGCGAAAATTTCTTTGTATGTTCTCTCCATATACCCAAGGGAACATTAGCTGCCATGCCCAGCATTCCAATCACAAGAACTTTTGTAGGCAGGGACTGAGGGCGGAGGTTCTTTGCAAATGCAGTGCGTGCTATAGCTGCTCGCGCTACAACCACTGCTTGTGGGCATTTGTATTTCATACCTGGAGGAGGCTGAATAACCTTTGCAACAAGTGGAAGGACATTGCTAACTGCTCGGTATGACTTTGCGATCGGGCAGTTCCCGTTTTGCAGCCAGTCATTGCCTGCCTCATGCTTGGAACCATCCTGAACATCAGTTAAATGCACATTAGGGAGATTGAAAAAGTATGGCCAAATTTCATTTTTAGTCCTTTAAGTTTGGCTACTTTTCTATTTTGGACCTTTAAGTTTTAAAAAGTTATATTTCCATCATTGTGATTTTAAAAGCAATTATTTTGATCATTTTTCTACTAAAAAAGTTAATTTCAAAATGGTGTCTAAAAACTGCAACTATATTAAATTAATTATTTTTAAATTTAAATCATTAATGGTGTTAATGTGAAATTAGTGTTTTTAACGAAAAAATACTTAAAATGATCCAAATGATACCTTTTATAAAAACAAAAGATATAAATAAAACTTTTTAAACTTACAAGATTGAAATAGAAAATTGTCCAAATCATGATTCATGAGTGAAATTTGTACAATTCTTAAATGTTTCAAAACAAATATCTAGGTTATTTTCTTCAACTACAAGATTTCTTAGCTCTCGTCACCACTTTTCAAGGAAAAGGTAAATGAAAAATCAAGACAGGAAGCCAAACATGTAATTTATAATTTTAAAACCTTCACTAGAGAACTTTCTTATGAAAAATGTCTTGCGGATGGCTAGAAAAGCAGATTGAATGAACTGTATATACCTGTGAAGAAGGTTCATTTTTTGATGATTTGGATTTTCTTTTCTGGTTGTTCCACTTCTCAGAAAATGCATCAAAACTGAAAGGCCCACCAAATGATGACAGGCTAATAGTTGCTGCCTTTGCAGCTAAAGGATTGAATTGAGATTTGGGAGGCTCTGGCCTTGCTTTCTCTGAATGCCGAAAAGCTCTGTCAGATAAGGGTACTACACCATCACTCCCGTGGAAAAGCCTAAATGCCAAATCAAAACTGGGACCATCTTCAAAAATTGGACCTTTAGCTCCACGAACCTGTGTTAGAGGTGGATTCTTTGTAAGTGTGCTGATTTGTATCAAGATTAATAACAAAACAGATAAATGCAGCGCTTGAAACATTAAGTCACAACATCACATATACACATGATTACACATACTATCATAATATATAAGGAACATACACATGGTACTCAGAAAAATACATAATTAGTTCCATAACATAAACTTTAGTTCACAAACACATCTTTTGGCCACATTTGGCAGATAGATCTAAGAAGAGCAAGATATAATAAGCATCATCTCAATAAACGTGGCAGGTGACAGTAAAACCATAAATGTCAACTGTAGTAAAAGATAAAACGAGAATTATGGACAAAAACTTACAGGCATTGGTAAAGCCAAAGGCGAAGAGAATGAGAAGTTAGTAGGCTCATTGATGTTCCTCAAGAAAGGACATCTAAGCATAGAGTCCTCGTTTATGTCTCTAGTAAAGAAATCCATTCTTCTGCTTCAAATCTAAAGGCCTGCAAAAGAATGGAAGGAATACATAAGAATACTTCATGGAATTATAGGTAAGAGACACAAACTATGGAGGATTCAGTAAGTTCAATGTTCAGAATCCTGACAAACAAAATCAAACAAAACCTTGAAGTTCAAATCAGTATTCAAAACCTAATAGAAAATCAAATCTACAATATCATGGAGCAACATCAAAATATTTTCAATATTCTTCTTTGGTTCTTTTTGCAGTGTAGTTAAAGAGAAAATAACTTTCAGCTTATCAAAACTTGAGCATCGAACCCGAATTATCCCTCACCCTCCATCCCCACCATTTGTCATTGAATCTAATAAACAAAGCTACAATAAATATCAATTAGTTACTAAATATTTAAGCAAGTTCATCATTCCCACTCTCCAACTTGCATTGATTCACAACCCTAGAGGCCCAAACATCAAATTTATCGCTTAACTTTCCCGTCCACAAAAGTCAACTCAAGGCAAATTCTCAGATTCAACCTCCTCACCACAACCCATCTCAAAAATTTGCACAAACAAACGAAAAACAAGCCTAATAACTCAAACCCATCTAAAAAATTCACCAATTAATCCAAAAAGCATGAAAAAATCGAAACTTTCCGACGATGGCACCAAAAAAAAAAAGAAATTATAAAAGAAAATAAAAAAACAAAAACCAATTTATTACAGGGAGAGACAGGGGGAGGGAACGAATCACCCAAATCAAAGATGAACAATATCGATCCAAATTGCTTTACCACAGAAACAGAAAATCAATGGGTACCAACGACACAAAATAATTAAGATAATTTAATGATAATAAGAGGGAAAAAAGAGCAAATTATGGGAATAATACCTTTGAGGGATTGCAAGGGGCACACGCCAAATGAAGAAGAAAGGAATGGAAAGAGAAGGTGTTAGGTGAAAGGTATTGAAAATGTTAACGCTGACAGTTGCACAAACGCAAAAAAGGAAGGAAGAGATAACTTTCTCTCTCCTATTCTTATTGAAATGTTTTTAATTTGGCAGAAAAATTGAGTCAAATATGGCTGTGGTATGCACACGCCAAACTAGACACAAACAAAGTTGAATATTTATGCTATGCATGTTTCACGTTTCTGAGATTAATGATATCATAGAATTTAACAAACTTTTTTTTTGTTAAGATACTATAGATTAAAGAAATATGAAAATAAGATAAATAAGTAATGTGACAGAACAGATTTTTATCTTATACTATAAGTTTTTAACAAATTAGATGATATTATGTATATTATATTCTAGAAAATGATAAGAGGATAACTTAGATATTTTATGATTTATAATTATTAATAAATATTTTTTATTTTTATTTTTTAAAATTTATAAAGTTATTTCTTATATTTTTATGTTTGAATAATTATTTTATCTTCGTATCACTCATAATAAAAATTAAAAAATTATTTGATTTTATGTTTATTTTTATCTATAAATAGAGTAGATTTTTCTAACTATAACACATTTTAATCTTTATTTTCATGAAAAATTTTATTTTTAAATTTATAAAGTTATATATTATATTCTTAAGTTTATCTGAAATTTTATTTATAAATTAATTTAGATTCATATTTAATTTTATGAAATATTTATTTTTTATAATTAAATTTAATATAATTTTTAATTTATTTTAAAAAACATCTATACTTCTACTGATTTTAATCAATACTCTGCCAGCTTGTGTTTGGCTAGTATTTAAAAATGTAATAGATAATTAATAAATAATTACAGCACTAGGATAATTGTCATATTTGTCATTTATTTTTAGACAAGTAAATGATCCCGTTTGTTTGTTATATATATATATATATATATATATATATATATATATATATATATATATATATATATATATATATATATATATATATATATATGATGTAGCATATTGGTTTCTAGCTCAACCGTAATCTTAATTAAAAATATCATTACAAGGTAATAAAATTCTTTTATTAACTATTTAATCAAATTATATATTTTGGACTCAAATTTCAAATTAGTAAACTGAATTATTTATATGTTAATTGATATATGTATTGGATAGTTATTATATATTTATTATTTTTAATGTAAATAAAATTTTGAAGAATATTTTCTTTTGTTTCTGTTTTTTTAGTGTTAATATTAACTATTTTTGAATTACTAATGCTGATTATGAGATTTTTTTTTTGTGAATTAATCATGAGTCTTTAGTTGATTAATGGAGAATTTTTGTCCAATTTTGAATTTAAGACGAATTTCGAAATTATAAGATTGAGAACAGTTTATGACTAATTACGGAATATACTGAAAATGATGTAAAGAGGATAAAAACCTCTTTATAAGTTGATTATTAAGATATTCTATATATTTTTAGAGGTGAGTTTATGTGAATGTTTTATGAAATAAGTTTATTTAAAATTATAAAACACATTTTTAAAAAAATATTATAAAAAATTACATATTAGAGAAATAGATCCAAGTTGTTTCTAAAGAAAAAGTAAAAAAACAAAAGCAAAAACAATTCACTTGAATATTTCAAAATTTCAATAACTTCTTTTAACAAAAAAATATTTTTAATAAAGAAATTTCAAATAAACTAATCCATAATCCTACTTATATTAAATAAAATTATTACGAAGGATAAAATACTTCTCCAAATATTTTATGTGATTATATATATAACACTCAAAATTTAATATGATCAATTAAACAAATATAATAATTATATTTCTATCTCTAAATTAAATTTTATTCCTTCGAAGTTACACTCTTTTATTTCATCTCTAAATTAAATTTTAATGATTTTAAAAATTAAGTTTCCACAATTTTATTTTACTACTATAGAAATATATTTTATATGCTAAACAATTTACTTATTATTGATTTTAACTACAATATAACTTATATATTAAAAATATTTATTTATTATAAAGTCTAATCATATAAAAGTAAACATCTATCATTTATTTTCATTGAATTAAATACCAGTTCCCTAATAAAAGTCAACATATTAGCCATTAAGAATTGTGTTTGGTTTGGTCAATTCTCTAACCATTCCTTCATCAGTAATGGGTGGGGTTGGAATTGGACTTGGTATTGTTTTATGGTTTTGGTAGCTCTACCTGTTCTCTTTGATTTAATCAAAATATGATTGAATCTTGCTTCTATTCACACCTCTTGTGAATTACTTTTCTGCAATTGCAACGTCACTTACATTTTGAGCATTTCAAATCATTTATTTGGCTGCCTCCATGTGTTGCAAGAAGGTATTTTGTTTGGCGATTGACAATCATTTTTTTTTTAAAACATTTTAATTCCATATGATTGACTTTTTGTGATTTAAATATTTAATTGAAGTTGCTAATTTACGCTTTTGTGTTTCCTTAAGCTTATTCTTAAAATTATTTATTTGACTTATTTGTTACCGTAAAAGATAAAAGTATTAATTTTACATTTTTTTTTATTTCACCTTTTTTTTTTGTTTACTATTCACCTTTGTTTCTTAGATTGTGTTTAATCAATCAATTCAGATATATTATAATTTGTAATTCACATTGTCTCTTTCCTCTAAATTTGTTTAAAGTCATTTTTTTTATTGTCGGAAATAATAGAATGAAAATACTTATTTCCATGTTTATTAGAAAATAATATATAAACATTTTTAGATATTTTTAATTTTCAAGAAAACTACATACATGTTTTCTTTACATTTTTATTCCCACAATGAAAGGGGGAATATGGTAATCCCATAAAAGAACCCATGTAATTTATTTTTTATTTAAACTTTAAAAAACATTTCTAAAATACTAAAATATCACTAAATATATTTTTTTAAGATACCCAAAAATAGCGTTCATATAATAATATCATTATCAGTAATATTCAAAAATTATACGAAACAAAATACCATTGTTAATTGATCTACATCAATGATGTTTCCAAATGGTTGAACCCCGTGGCACTGATTCCTCCAAGCCTCTAAATTCTAATCCATGTATTAAAACTTAAATGCAGGACAACTTTAACATATTAAATCATATCTTTCAAGCAATCTTATTCCCTCTTCTCTTTCATCTGCTTTTCATACACACTAGCTTCTTTTTTTATGTATATTATTCAAGAAGGTTCGCTTAGACCGATTGACATTTTTTTCATACACTTAAAGATAATAATAGTTAAAGAAAATTTAGTATGCTTTTAAAGTACTTTTACTCATTTAAGAAGATAAATAATATTATATTTTCAATATGATAAATACTTTTCTACGTTTATTTTTCAATCAATACCCTTAAACCAACATGTGTTGATCTGATTAAAATTTTACCAACACCCCCACAACACTGCTGCAAACAAATTCTAAATTAGGAATATTAGTCAGATAAGTTTTTCCTCAAAGTGACAAGTTCAAGACTGTAAGTAATCTCGAGTCTTGCAAGTAAAGTTGATCTAGAATTATGATTCACTTCTATTGCTACTAACTACTACTGAATTGAAGTAAAAGAGACTCAATTTCATTTAGCATATGATTTGAATTTAATTTCAAGATTTACATGTATAGAAAATTTACTATAAAGAGACTTTCCATTTTAATAACTTGTCATATCTAGCAATTAAGAAGATTGAGGGGAAGAAATCTCCTTAAAATTAACATCCAGCCAATTGGCATATATAAAACTCACGTATGCACGTAATACTAAAAACTAAAGGCTCTCCATCAGTTCCCACTAACCACTCAAAAGAAACGTTCAAAATATTAGTAATACATATACCTAACAATGTCAGAACGTGGAAAGCATTCACGTGGAAAGTGAGGGTCACAAACTTAAGATAATAGAAACACTTTTAGAGACAGATTGGACATGAAAAATTAGAAGCTACTAGCATTAGTTTCTGCTTGTTTAGTCACTGAATGTGATAAATTTTGTTGCTAACTTATTTCCAAACACGTTCTTAATGACAAAATCCTTAAATAAAGAAGTAAATAACGACGTAGCAGCAATACACTTCAAAACTTTTAAAATACACGTAAGGTTGCATTACATGTACCTCCCTAAATATATTAATCAAAACTAGTGGGGAAAAAGAAAAATTTCTGCATAATCTGTACATCCACGTCCCCAAGAGGCCAAAGATCATGAAATACTGGGGCCAGTTCAAGAAAAATAGCTACTTCTTTCTTCACTGGAGTAGAAAGGGGAGGCAAGGTGCTCATGTCATGCCAGGTTGAGATCAAGGCATAACATTACCACTGAATTTATGAGAATCCACATAGGATTCCTTGTTGAAACTTGATATGCAAGGTAGATGTCATCTTTAGCTGAGAAGCACAAATTTGATATGGGATATGGATAAGATGCCTCACAGATACAGGAATATGGAAAATTTTAAACTTTACAGGACACTGCGCGACTACTATAATATAATACATGTAATTAATATGAAGTGATATATAAAATAAAAATTTTGAATGAAGAGAGAATTTATGTTTCAAAAATTTGCATGATTATGATATCTTAATTTGTATATATATAAATGTTTAAAAAATAAAAGTAGAAAAATGATAAATTTACAAATAAAAGAATTGAAATGTCTATGTAGTATCTGACATGGACATGTATCCAACATAGTTTTGATATGACACGGCCATTTTGTAGCTTAGACTTCAGAGGGAATGATATTCATGTCTTTTGTAAAAGATGGACGAAGGAAGATGTGCCAGTGCAATTTCCTTGGTCTATCAAGTAACAACCACTTATAAATTATTTATAACTAAGAACAGTGTTTATAATTTCAATGGACTCAACTGTTTGATTATGTTTTGCTACCCAATGTAAAACTGAAAAATAACTAACCTGATCTGGTATGTCTACTGGTTTTTCTTATTTGTAGATGTTGCAAAGGATGATCTCGGTTTCTGACTGGGTTTTCTTGTTTTGTTGGCATCTGCATTGGAACTTCTAATAATGAAAAGGAAAGTTTCAACAAACATGGCACCAATCAACCCCATAATTCCTCCAGAAGCGTTCTGGAAACAGAGACAAGAAACAAAATGAAGAGATGAGAAATCATAACTAAACAACTAATTGAGGATAAATGAGTAACAATGAAAAACAATTTAGACAGTACCATGGCAGGACTGTGATTAAACAACGCTCTAAATGCTGCATATCCGACAAGATAGCCAGTAAACATGGTAACCACAACGTGCAAACCTGAAAAAGTTAAAGAAAAAAATAAAATCTAATCAAATAGAGGGGAAATAGATATGCAAGCAACCACAAACATTATATAAATATATGACATCAAAGATACTAATAACAAATATGGCAAATCTTATCCTAGAAAATAGAGGGGAAAAAAGAGTAGAAATTTCCTTCATCTAAATTGAATTTCTCTATTTCATTGTATAATAGAAAAACATTAAAAGGGCTAATTTTAAGTATCATCACTACTCCCGATAATCAACAAGGAAAGACTTCCAACATAACGAATATAGCAAGTCTTATGTTACTCATTGATAGTCACAAGTACTTAAATCAGCACGTTTATAAAAGTTGTTAATTTATTTAAATGGTATTCAAAAGTTTGGCTATAATCTTATTTCTCCACCATTTCTCAGTTTTCAACCATCAAAACTCAAGATATTAATATGAAGGATTTAATTTAAACACACTAATGGTGTAAAGTTTTTTTACATTATTATCCAATCATAGATGATAACATATGATAAAAATTTGTTACTTTTGTAATAACTACTTAAAAAGTCGTATCCAGGGTAACTTTTAATAGGATGACAATGTAAAAATCTTTACATTGAGATAATACATAGAAATTGAACTCTAACATGAATATCTTGTGCCTGTATATATAATAAGTACTGTAATCTGTTGTTGGCCACAGATAACTAACAGAGTCATTAATCCATCAGTATTACCGATAGCCTAGCCCAAACAAAAATCAATTCCACTGAAAACAGAATAACAGGGCAGAGAGATCTGAGTAACAATGCCAGAAGAATATTTCTTCACGTGTAGTTAACGAGCATTAAATAAGAAAAATCCAGAGCCAACAGTTAAGTACAAAGTATCGTATATTCAATCATGATCATGAAAGATGAAAGTCAATAAAATGCAATATCTGCTATTCACTTCGGCTCGTGCAATTTTCCTTTTCTACTTTCATACAATTATACAAACATGTTTTACACTGTCATGTTCAATTGACAAACATCATAGGAAAAAAAAAATAAACATGATACCATGAATATGCATAAAAGATCCAACAAAACACAACAGTTAACTACATTCAAATTACAAGATTTGCAGTAATACTAACTTCCAGATACATCACAATGCATGGAATACTTGGTTCAGAAACAAAACCCGGTACTCAAAAATGAGATAGTAAAGCAAAAAACGCTACTACTCAATCTAGCAAAGGGTGTTCAATTAGGAATGAGTGTAATAATGTAACTTGTAAAGTGATTATCTCAAAATTCAACAATCTCATCATACATGAAAATATCTTAGAAAAAACTTTTAACATTAATTCTAATAAAATTCATATATGAAATTACCAAACCCTAATTGATCCTTGTAAGAAGAAAAGGGTTCGTGAACGTCCTTAGGCGGTGTAATATCCTTGACAAGGTCTTGATACTCTTTCCTCTCTGCAATATCTTGCAACTTTTTCAGCCTCGCCTTTAGTTCTTCACTCTTCAATTCCAACATAATAAAGGGGAATTCATTCACAGCATAGTAGTGACACAATAATCAAATTGAATCGATCAAAACCACAACAATTGCAAAGGATTGAACTAACCTTCTCTCTGGGCTTGGGACTGGAGAAGATGAAGCGGGTGCCCGAAAACAGTCGGGTCAAGTCGGGTCTGGAGGATGGATCCGAGGCCATCCACAGAGCGCGCAGAGGCGCGTAGGGTATCTCCGATTGGAGGAGCAGATCGGAGGATGTTCGTCGAAGTTCGTCGGAGAGAGTGGCGTTTTTCGATGCTCCGGTGAGGAAAACCCGAATGGAGTCGGTGTTGGATATCACCAACCCGACCCGGTTTGGTTTGTCTTCCGTTCCCATTTTTGCGTTCTCTACTGCTACTGACTCCCACGTAACACCATATCGGTTGCTGAAATATGTTTTTAATATATGTAATTTATTATTTTTTTAAGAATTTTAATATTTTATAAAGTTTCATTTTCAGTTCTTTTAACTTTTTATTTTTCATTCATAAGTTTAATTTTTTATATATATTTAGTCTTCATAATAATTTTTAATATTTAATTCGTATAAATTATTTTATTTAATAATTAAAAATGAAAAAAATTTGATTTAAAAGGATTAAATATGAAAAAAACTAAATCACAGAAATAGAAAATATAAAAATTATAAAAGAAAGCCCCTCACTACTCTCATTCGATAAGCAACTCTAATTCGTAGGGTTATGACTACCGTCTACTGCATTCAAATTGTATATTCTTATATTAAAAAATATATAAACTGTTATTTTAAGATTAATTACTTCTTTCCTGTTTATAGTTTATAAATTTCTAATTTCAGTTTTTCTATAATTTAGTTCTTGTAATTTACAACTTTTTTCATTAATCTCTGTCATTAAAATTTTAATAACGTTGTTAACCATGGGAATTGAGAAAGAAAAAAATATAAGTTGTGCAATCATTTATAATAGGGCAATTTTTTTTAAAAAAATTGCAACTATCATCAAACATTAGTTTAATAAAAAAAATCCTAAATTTATTTACATACATACGTTTAAAAAATAATCATAAGCATTAAAAATATATAATATTAGTAAACTCACACAATACATAGTTTTTAAATCTAATAGAAAATATTTTTAATTACTTTTCTGCATAAAACTCTATAATTTAAGAGTAGAAAATATCCTTATATTTTGTATGTTATATGCAAGGTGTACATTTAATATAGTATTATATATTCATTAGGTAAAAGATTAAATTATTTGAATTTTCTAAAAATTATTTATAATATATAAATCTTCATATGCAACACAATATATTTATACGTCAATATTATACTTTTCTTCTATAATGTCAATTTTCTTAAATGTCATTTTTCGCATATTTTTTCATCATAATTTATCATGTTTCCTTTTGTTCTTAACTCTTACGGACCTAGTAACTCTTGGATGGATAGTTATGCATTGCTTTCATTTTTAAATTTTATGCTCCTAAAGCTTGATATTAAAAAAACACATAAAAATAATAATTAAAAATAATTAATTGTACAAAGATGTAATTAAGTAAATTAATTATTATATAAGTTCAATTTTATTTTTAATTCAGTTATTTTAAAATATATTTTTATAAATAATAATAATTAAAATATAAATACTATTTAAATTAAATTAATTTATTTAAGTAAGAATTAAATAAACAACAAATAAATTAAATATTATTTAAATATATTTAAAACTTTGTCATTTTAATTTAAAATTTAAATACTTCTTTAGTCTTATAATTTCAAAATTTTTTTCTTTTTAATCCCTATAGTTCATAAACAATCATTTTAATTCTTTTAGAATGTGCAAAAAATTGTCTATCAGACCACAATAAATTTTTTTTTGAAAAATAAATAACTAAGATAAATATTAAAATAAAAATAAAAAACAATAAATACTTTTATACCAATCAAATATAAAGATAAATTACCAAAACTAATTCTAGTAAAAAGATAATGGGTGAAAAACCTAATGGGTTGATAAATATAAAAATAAATTTTTCATTTAATCGACCCGTTTGTTATAGATGTATATCATATCTCACGTTACAACAGTTGCTTTGTTTTTCAATTGTTAGTTGCTTTGTAATGGACCATGAGACATGAGACGATGAACCTCATCATCAATATAATTCTTTCTTCACCAACTTATCCATGATGCTTTAACCGTTAGTATAGATTTGACGGAGGAGAAACCCATAAAAAGTTTGAAAGTGTACGAAACACGCGGCCAAAATGCGTAAAATAAAATCAAATCAATTACTATGATGTTGCAGGTGGACCTCAATCTTTTAATAGCCGAAAATGTAAAATGAAGTTGGAGATTTTTTATATTAAAGAAAAAGCAAAACAATTGAACAACTATTCATTAAATAATAACAACAATTAAACAAAATCGCAAGTTAATTAAAACATAAGAATAATTGATTAAAAGATACTAATTCGATCTCAGTCGGTTCCTAATTTCTCTCTTTGATTTTCAACAAAAATAAGAATACTAATCTATGCAGTGTGTTGAAATCGAAATCTCTGTGTTTCAACATTGAACTAACACTCTAAAATCGTAGAAGATTTTCATCGAATATTTTATCACCTTTAAACTCATACAATCGTATGAAAGCACACAACTCAGTTTCGAATCACAAAATTAGTTTCATGCATCCATTGTTAATCAACAATGCTAGAACAACCTTAAGTTTAACCCGAAACTGTTGGACTTAAAGCTTGAAGGTGCTTTGGTGTCTCTCTTGGTGTTTTGTTTTTGATGCTATGTAATTTTGATTTTCTTAGATGAAATGTAATTAGGAGTTTCCTATGTATTGATTGTTTAGTTTAGGCATGTATGTGGTTGTTCTTTGTTTGAATGCCCTCGAGAGCTTGACAATCTTGTGTGATTTCTCATGTGTCAAATATTTGATTTCCCTCTCTAAAATATTTTGAAAATGTCTTTGGTAACCAACTGAGGTAATAGATTACCATCAGAAGGTAGTTAACTACCAACAGCAGGTAAATTACCAACAGTAGGTATCAGAGTGTGGGAATGCATTTGCCACTGGAGTAATCGATTACCCCCTCGGGTTAATCGATTACCATGGGCAAAAATCACCGAGGAAATCCTTACTCACTAGTTTAATCGATTACCAGCTTCTGGCAGTCGATTACCCCTATCAGAAAGTCATTAAGTTGCCTAAATTGAGTTTTTAATTGAACATGTAAATACTCTTATTTCGAAAATCAATAACACTTCTTGGAATACAAGTTTTAGAGAAGTTCATACACTTTCATATTCTCTCTAAACTGAGTTCATCATCTTCTCCAAGAAACCCATAAAGAACTTCAAGAGTTCATCAACAAGTTTTCATAAAAAGGCAAACTTGATTCTTATTTCTGACTGGGTGACATTCATAGAGTTGTTATTTTGTGATCAGATCTACACTCCAGGTGTTCTCTAGACTGATCTTTTGTTTACCCATTTTGATTTCTGGGTTATTACTCTAGGAGAGAGGTCTCTCTGGATAGAGTAAGGATATTTGAGAAGTATTTTCTCAAAGGTTTGATCTTGGGTGTGCCAAGGTCAGGGAAGAACTGTTCCTTGGGTTAAAGGACAGGTTTTTGGGTGTTTTGATTTTGTTTTTGTGTTGCTTGTTGCAGAGTGAATGTAAAAGAACACAAAAGGGATCATTTGATAGTGGAAGACCGATCGCAACAGTTGTTGGGTTGGGACTGGATGTAGGCAGTGGGTCGAACCAGTATAAATCACTGTGCACTCTTCTTCTTCCTTATACTCTTTACCGTTTACCTTACATTGCTGTTATCACTGTTTAATTTCTGCAATTTGTTCGGTAATTAACTCGGTAATTGACTCGGTAATCAACTAAAACTGGAACAGTTAGATACTGACATTGATTACGCTGTATCTAACGTGTTTCTGATTATTCTTTTTGGTATTTCCGCTGTGTATCTTTGATATTTCCTGTTTATCTGTCTCATCTATTGATAGGTAATCAAGAATAGTTTTGTTTGAATTAAAAGGAATTAGAAACTCGCGAAATTGGGCTATAGTGGAACTAGAATCTATTCACCCCCCTCTAGATTCACCCGTAGGGACCATCAAAAACATCAATCGAATGATTCAAATCGAAAGTGCAGCAACTAAAACGAGTACTCATGCAATTGAAAATGAAGAACATGAGGAAATTAACTCCTCGTAATCACAATTAAACAAAGCAATAGATGAAATTGCACAAGAGAAATGTAAAACACAAGAAATTAGATGAAAACATAATTTGAATGCATAAACCCTAACAGAGAAAACTAAAGAAGAGAAGTGCAAGTGTGATTGGAAAGATATATTAACGTAGAGAAAGTGCATGACACCACCGTGCCATATAATGTTATGTTTAATGTAACTTCCTTTGCTTGCTTATTCTTTTGTTCATTTTTTCTTTATTGTTTATCATCTTACTTATTTTTTTCTCCATTTCCATCTTCTTTTTCTTTTCACTCTCATCAAAATTTTATATTATGAAGAGAGAATGCACCACCGTGCTATCTAATATTGTGTTTATGTAACTTCCTTTGCTCGTTTTTTTTTATCTGTTATTTTCCTTATTGTTTATTATCTTTCTTAATTTTTTCTCCAATTCCATTTTCTTTTTCTTTACACTTCTTTTCACTCGTATCAAGATTTTATATTATACATAGAGAGTGTGGAGCGCTACTGTACCATCTAATCTTTGTTTTAAGTAACTTCCTTTGTTCGCTTATTTTCTTTTTTGTCCATTTTTTACTTGGCGTATAACTTGTGATACCTTAGAATTTCCAGCACAATTTTCAGTTAAGTCAAGTGCTCTTTCCATCCATAATTATAAAAGTATATCATAAAAAAAGACTCAGACTCCTTTTGAAGCAATTCATGAAATATCTCATTCATTAATAGAAATAATTCATTCCTTTCATATCTTTCAGAAAAAAATGACTATCTAATCTACATTACCTTATCACACTTTTATTAATTAATTATTTCCTCAAATTTATTTGATTATAAATGATTATTAAGATAAATGTGCACTTTGACGGTGAATATCTTGGCAATGCTTAACATGTTCAACAATATTTGTGCTAATGTTCTTGTCCCGATGATGAAGCTATTGATAGTGTAATTACAGGTATCATTCTAGTTATTACAAATAATTTTTATTACATTGTCATGTATGTTTTTATTGTGTTTCATTCATTTTTGAAAATTTTTTTTTTCATGGGGATTGAAACAATATACTCCGTTGATCCGTAGAAATAAGATGTTTTTTCCCTCATTATTATGAAAGTGGATCCATGAATGGAATTATTGGAATTTATGTTGTTCAAAGTTAGCATGATCAAATGTTGCATGAAAATTTAGAATACATGCATTGATATGTACCTAGCTTTACATAAAGAGACATGATTTAATCTTGTGTTTTAGACAATTTACTCTATTCATTTTTCTTGTTTATTGTTTATTGTCGTTCTTACTTTTTTCTTCATTTTCATTCTTTTTTTTTTCACTTCTTTTCACTTTTATCAAGATTTAATATTATAGAGAGCAAAGCATCACCTTATAGAGAGCAAAACATCACTGTGTCACTTAATCTTGATGAGTTTTAGATAACTTCTGTTGCTCGTTTTTTTTTTCATCTTCTTTTTTATTTTCATTCATTTTTCTTCTTGTCAGCATTTTATATTACGCAAAGAGAGAGAGTAGAGTGTCACCATCTAATCTTTCTCAGTTCTAGGTAAACTTACTTTGCTCATTTTTTTTTGTCCATTTTTTCTTTATTATCATCTTTCATTTTTTCTCCATTTCCATTTTTTTTTCTATTCATTTCTTTTTATATTAGGTAGAGATACGCTACTAGTTGATCTTAACTTCCTTTGCTCCTTTATTTTTTTTATCTGTTTTTTTTTATTATTTATCATCTTTTTTGATTTTTTCTTCATCTCCATCCTCCTTTTTCTTTTCACTTCTTTTCATTCTTTCTAAGATTTTATATTATGTGCCATCTAATCTTGTGTTTTTCTTGTTGTTTATCATCTTTCTTAATCTTTTTTCCATTTCCATCTTTTTCTTTTAATTTATTTTTCACTATTATCAAGATTTTATATTGATTCCTTTCATACCTTTTGGAAGGAAAAAAATGGCTACCTCATCTACCTTATCACGTTTTCATTAACCAGTTATTTCTGTAAAGTTATTTAATAATAAATGATAATTGAGAAAAATATATACTCAGGAATTATTTGATTCTCCGCAATGCTGTTTAATAATATTCATGCTCGTGTGTTTGTCCTTGTAGTAGTATTATTGATAGCGCAAATACAGGTGTCATCTTAATTATTGCAAATAAGTTTTATTACATTGTCATGTTTTCATTGTATTTCATTCATTTCCAGAAAAGATTTTGTTTAAGGATAACGTAGAGCAGATGAATGACATTGAGTAGACGGTTGAGAAGTCCCAGGTTTCATCTTCTCGGATGGAGAGACTTTGGAACGATCCAAAAGCTAAAGTCTATACAATTTTTGTGCTCTAAGTTTCTGTTTTCCTTTGTTTGTGCATAATTTAACTTATTCTGTTTTTTTTTACATGTGTCATAATTCCTACTAACAATCTTGGTTGGAGGAGATTTTTTAGTCTGAACAGAATGACATCGAGTCATGCTTCAAGGACAATATTCCAAATTAAATCCATTATACATTGTTGTGCATCATGGTCTATACCACATACGTGTGAATCTTAGGAGGTATTGAATTTTTCAATGAACTCATGTAGTGTTATCAAAAGAACTAAGTGAAAAGAATCTTTGTTGATATAATTTTTTTAATTAATTTTTGTAATGTTTGAATTTTCTTTCGTGGTGTTGATTATTATTTGTTGGAATACCTAATTTTCAACTCGTACTCATGGTCGTGGGCATACCGACAGTACTAGAAGAAACCAGGTAAACTTTTTTTTAATCCGTAGTCTGCTTCTCTCAGAGAAAAAACAAAGAAATTTCAGGAATAAGGTAAATATGATTGGAATTTATTAACATGAAATGCATAAATAAAGAATTAGGGTAACTTCCTTCCTTTGTGTCATCTAATATTGTGTTTTAGGTGTGACACTCCCTCTTAATTACTTACTTATCTTATTTTTAATTAGTAATTTAAGATTGTTAATGATGTAGTAAATAAAAGAGATTTAGGAAACAATACTTTTATTATATAATATTTAAAGTTCATTACCAATAGATTTCATAACTTTGTCATATTATTATTTTACACAACTACCTTTCTACTTCCTTATAACATCTACCCCATACTTCTACACGCAAAACATAGCAAACATCTTCACATCAAGAGAGTAGCATCAACCATTGCAAAACATCCACATCTTCTTAACCCTGCAAATCTGCTCCTCCGAACGTTGTTCGGGATCATCACAGGTGTTAAAAACACAAAGTGCAAGGGTGAGCTTTCCTTAATCCTTAAATAATTTTAATTATAGTAAAACTTTTGAAAATAAGAAAAAATATTCATAAAACCAATATTCTTTAAACCATATATAATATTCGTCAATTTCTTTAAAAATAGTAACTTATTGATATAAAACCTGTGTCCAAACCATTCATTCAATTCACAAGGTAAAACCACCAATCAACCATAAAAACGAATCGTAATTTATCACAATAATCATGTATTCAATCAAAACACATAATCACTATTGCATGCTCTTATTCCTATATGATGCATGTATCCTCACGATGTACTTTCCCTATTTACTCAACATGAAATGTGGCGCCATCCACTGAAAATAGCCTGGGGCATCTGGTCCTCACATCCTCCCGGACCCACCAAAGTGGTAGACACTCAGTAATTGTCGAGTTCCCTCGGTGTCCGGCAGACCTCCCCGCAACATGTGATCATCATGAGCAGGGCAATTTCCCCACCAAGAGAACCCCCTCTAGTCCACGGTATTCCACTCACACAGACGGGAATCCGTAACTTACGGACTTGGTCTACTACTATCCAGTCATCATGCAACATGCTCTAGGACCTTGAATTGTATAATGACCTTTATCACATTTTAAATCTTGACCTCTTTACTAGGTCATATTCATTTCAAAACCTTCTAAGCATTGCCTATTCACCAAGCAATCTTAGAATATTACCTCTACACTAGGCATTTCAAATCGGTCATTAAGCAATTCAAGTTCATCACCAATTTCATGCAACCATGCATGTCATCACTTATTCATATCCAACTCAAAACCAGACATATTTCTATATGAAATTAACACCAAGAAAACACTCATAAACACCAATAAATCAAGAAACCAAGAAATCAAGAAACACCAAGAAAACACCCATCAAAAGTAATGTATACGTGAACAGTACCGTATACGTGAACAGTACCGTATACGTGAACAGTACCGTATACGTGAATAGTAACGTATAAGTGATCGTAGTCCGTGAATAGTACACCAGGTAAGTTCCCAGGAAAGAGAGGTGGGTCACTAATGGACACACTTAAGTACCAAGTCTTTCCTTAGCCAGAACTTTCCTAGACATGCACTTCCACACTACCACCCTTTTCCTAACAACAAGAATAATTCTGTTCTGATGTGGAAGATCGGACAAAACCGCAACCACAGAGCATACTAAGAATTTTCTTAGCACCTTAGTATCAGATAAAATAAAGATAATAATAACAAAGAATAGTAAGATAAGGATAGCTCCCCTTACCAATTCCTCCTAGCTTCCTATCTTCCTCTACCTACTTACTTCTCTCTTGATTGAAGAGATTTCTTCCTAAGAGATTTTGAGAGAATGAAAGAATGTTCTTGAATTTGTGATTATAATTGAAATTCTAGGCCCTATTTATAGAATTTCAAAAGTTACTATTTGCACAGTAATTTTTACTATTTGCACAGTAATTTGAATATAAAAAAAACTCGTGTAACCCGTTAATTAATATTTTATTTTTTACTATTTGCACAGTAATTTACTATTTGCACAGTATTTTACTATTTGCACAGTATTTTACTATTTTCTTGTATTTTTTCTCTATTTCCTTCTTTTTCTTTTCATATTCATTCTTTCACACCTTCCAGAAAAAAAGCTACCTGGTCTACCTTATCACACTTTTACAAACCAAGTTATCTAATAATAAATGATTATTAAGATAAATATACACTCATGAATTATTTAATTTTCTGCTATGCTGTTCAATAATATGTCCTTGTGATAACGTTATTAATATCGCAAATACTTGTACCATCTTAGTTCTTACAACTAAGTTGTAATACATTGTCATGTTCTCATTGTGTTTCATTCATTTTTTGAAAAGATTTTGTTCAAAAATAATGCAGAGCAGATGGACAAGGTTGAACGAAATTTGATGAACTGGAAAAGGGTCTCAAAGCTAGTAAAATTAACTTCGAAAAAGTCTTGTGCTTGAAAAATGAGTTGGCATACTTTGATCAAAGAAAGAGTAAGAAAAGCAAATAAATATGGACATAAGGGACAAAGTTACTAGAGTAGATGACTACAAATAATGCAGACATGGAGACATTTTAAGCTGCTCTGAATGTCGAGACCTCTGTGGTATCACCTGACAATGACTCTACAGTGGTTTCTAAATTAATCAACAAAATTCTAACAAAATTCTAAGTGAAGAAACCAAGAAAGTATTAAAAACAGTTCATGATTTTGTTGCTAAAGACTTCTCTGTTGCGATCATGAGTACTATGGTAGATAACATAAACTACCTGACTAGTTTATCAATAGAAGATGGAGTATTGATCATACAAGTTTTAGGACAGTTAGACTTATTAGTATAAAGATTACACATATGAAGGTAGGAAAATTGATTTTTCCAATTCCAAGTTATTGAGATATGAAGAAAATACAAGAATTCATTTGTGTCATCTAATCTTGTGTTTTAGATAACTTCCTTTGTTCCATTTTTTCGTTATTCATCTTTCTTACTTTTTTTTTCTCATCTCCATATTTTTCTTTTCACTTATTTTCACTCTTATCTCAAGATTTTATATTATATAGAGAGAATGCAGAGTGTTACAGTGCCATCTAATCTTATTTTATTTTTCGTCCGTTACTCGCTTGTATTTTTGTCCATTTTTTCGTTATTTTTTTATCATCTTTCTTAAGTTTTTCTCCATTTCCATCTTTTTCTTTTCATTCTTATCAAGATCTTTTATTTATTCCTTTTACACTTTTCAGAAGAAAAAAATGGCTACAAGTAGATATACACTCATAGATTATTTGGTTCTCCGCAATGCTGTTCAATAGTATCTGTGCTCACGTTTTCGTTGTGATAACGCTATTGATTACGCAAATATATGTACCATCTTAGTTCTTGCAACTAAGTTTTATTACATTGTTATGTTCTCATTGTGTTTCATGCATTTCCGGAAAAGATTTTGTTCAAGGACGACACGAAAGAAATGGACGACATTGAACAGACAGTTGAAAAGTCACAGGTTTTGTCTTAGCGGATGGAGATTTCGGAACTATCCGAAAGCTACAGTCTGTATAATTTATTGATGGTGCCGAGGAACATTAGGTACCAATTACGTGCTCTTTTCCTTTGTTTGTGCATAATTTAACTCATTTTTTTTTTGACATTTGTGCCAGTATCATAATTTTCCTAATGACAATTTTGATTAGAGGAGATAAAATGACACTGAGTCATGCTTGTTAATGAAACCAGTAAAATTCCTAGTTATATCATGATTACCTTTTTTTTTTCCTTTTCTTTTTCATACTTTTTATCCCTTAATTTTGCACTTTTTTTTATTCAGAGGCGGCATTCCAAATTAAATTCATTAAACATTGTTGTGTATCATGGTCTATACTATCTACGTGTGAATATTGAATTTTTGTAGTGTTATCAAAAGAACTAAGTGAAACGAATCTTTGTTGATATAATTTTTCAATGAACTCTTGTAATGTTTAGATTTTCTTATATTGTATTGTTTTCTATTTGTTGTTTTAAAGCAATAGGAATACTTAGTTTTCAGCTCATACTCATGGTCGTGGTGTCGGCGTACTGGCAGTAGCTAGAAGAAACCAGGTAAACATTATTTTTTATATGTAATCTTTGCTTCCCTTCTATGCATGTTTTAGTTAAGATATGTTTGATACAAAAATAAAAAAACAGGAGAGAAGGCAAAGAAAATACAAGAATAAGGTAAGTATGATTGGAATTTATTAACATGAAATGCAGAAATATATAATTAGGGTAACTTCCTTTGTGTGATCTAATCTTGTGTTTTAGGTAACTTCCTTTGTTCCCTTATTTTTTGTCCATTTTTTCGTTATTCATCTTTCTTATTTTTTTATCCATCTCCATATTTTTCTTTTCACTCTTATCTCAGGATTTTTATATTACGTAGAGAGAATGCAAAGTGGCACAGTGCCATCTAATCTTATTTTATTTTTACTTCAGTTATTCACTTATTTTTTGTCCGTTTTTTCGTTATTTTTTATCATATTTCTTAATTTTTTCTCCATTTCCATCTTTTTCTTTTCACTTCCTTTCACTCTTATCAAGATGAAGGAATAGGATAAGTATGGTTGGAATCTATTAACTTAAATGCAAAAATACATAATTAGGGTAACTTCTTTTGTGTCATCTAATCTTGTGTTTTAGGTAACTTTCTTTGCTCGCTTATTTTCTGTCTGTTTTTTTCGTTATTGTTTATCATCTTTCTTAATTAATTTTTTCTCCATTCCATCTCCATCTTTTTCTTTTCACTTTTTTCACTCTTACCGTGATTTTATATTATGCATAGAGTGTAGAGTGTCACCATTTTATCTAATCTTGTTTTACGTACCTTCCTTTGCGCGGTTATTTTTTTGTCATGTGGCAAATGTGGATTCATTCTCCATTTTTTTTCTTGTTTATCATTTTTCTTACTTTTTTCTTGATTTCCATTTCTTCTTTTCACTTATTTTCACTCTTATCAAGATTTTATATTATGCTTGCAGAGCGCCACCGTGCCATCTAATATTGTGTTTTAGGTCATTTTCTTTGCTCGCTTATTTTGTTGTCATGTGTGTCAAATGTAGATTCATTCTCTATTTTTTCTTTATTGTTTATCATCTTTCTTCATTTTTTCTCCATTTTCATCTTGTTTTTCTTTTTACGCTTCTAGAGATTTTAAACTATGTAAAGAGAGTGCAAAGCCCCACCGTGACATCTAATCTTGTGTTGTAGGTAACTTCCTTTGCTCACTTATTTTTTAGTCATGTGTGTGCCAAATGTCTTGATTCTCTTTGCACCGTGCCTCCGTGGCGCTCTGCATTCTCTTTGCATAATATAAAATCTTGATAAATGTGAAAAAAGAAGAAGATGAGAATGGAGAAAAAATCAAGAAAGGTGATAACAATAACAAAAAAACGAAGAATGAATCTACATTTACTTGAAACAAAACAAGATTGGATGGCACTGCAGCGATGATGCTCTTTCCTCTCCCTCTGGACTCCCTTGAATTCTCTCTCCTTTCGGACTGCCTCAAACTCTTGCTCTCCCTTTTCCTCTACACACTCGCTCTCAATGTGATTTGTGACCATAGAACATTCTCCAATAACTTTTTTTTGGCCTATTCTATTCTCCATGCATCGGGCACCTCATAAAAGACGTGAGACCCTCTTATTATAGGCCTAAGTGTTACTAAATGACAAAATTAACCTCTCGAAAAATTTTATTTTGGAATAATATTTTGCGGACCTACAACATTTGACTGATTTATTAATAACAAATCGTCAATGCGCGGGGCACATGTGGTAGTTAGTTATGTCTCTTTGCTATGACAAGTATTCCACAACCACCAAGTAATAAGTATGTAAGAACAAGGTTGTCAATCTCACGAGGATAAACGATCAAATTTTGTATTAGTTATATTCCTAATTTATATGAGTTAAAGGATGATGCAATTTAATAACCAAATTATGAAGGGTGATGTTTAAATTCAAATTTAGAGAAACAATTGGGATCTCGATTTCACCATTAATTATCCTAATATTCTCCTTGATGTTATTCGAATTATACTATTGGATGAATCAAATTCTTATTCTCGTCACACTCCCTCTCAGAATCAGTTACGCAGCCTAGATTGACCTGATTAATTAATCTCTAAAGTTAAACTAAGCCAATTAGGGTTAACGATCCGTGAATCTAAAATAACTGCGAGGTTATGTTTATACTACTGTCTACTATTATCTCTAAGACTCTAGCTTAGTAATGGTTATTTTTCCAATACCACTCAAGTTTCTTTTCTTAAAGTTCCCCTAGGTTTAAGTTCAGTATATTAATGGCCCGTTAACGAAAAAAAAACTTGCAATTATATAACTGAATAACATCATATTAGAAATATTTAGGGTGACAACGTTCTCCCAATTAAAGAGAGATTTAGTTTATGATAATCAAGAGCACAATACAAGAATAATAAAGAGGAGAAAAATACATCGACAATCGATTTCCACAAAGGGGTTGAAGAAGCCGAGTTATCCCTTGCACTTCGCCTCCGCCTACGCTTGAGGTTGTAGTATGATGCTCACGAACTAATTCCCCATAAGTGTTTTCGAATCAAAAGTTAGATGATCAATCAAATGATTATTAATGAGAGCAGCCCTTATGTTGTGGGTATACATCAATTGTCCCATGGCGGAGGCCGGATAGGCCAAGTCATAGTCGACTCGTGGCGCTTGGGCTGTTACGCTCTTAAGTAGAAAGAGTTGCGCCCTTACTAACAGCTATAGCTTTTGGTCTAGTGGTAAACCAAGGTCATGAGGTCGATTCCCAGCGGGTGCAATTGCTGAGGGGGAGATTGTTGTGGGTATACATCAATTGTCCCATAGCGGAGGCCGGGGTAGGCCAAGTCATAGTTGACTCGTGCTATTGCGAGTTATCAATGATGGTGAAAGAGTGACTCTAAGCCATTTTTAACCCCTGAAACACTTAAACGAGCCACTTAAGTGGTCATGTGAGTAGCACATGGTGGAAGCTCAGAACATTGACAACAACCTCCAACGACGATGGCAACCACTTAAGTGGTCATGTGAGTGACTTTTTACACATGTGTAATAACAATTAGATTTGAATTTCATTTTTCTCTCTTCTTTCTCTCTTGGGCCGGAGCCCCTTTCTCTCCATTTTCCTTTCACTTACTTTGTTGTAGTTTCAACAAATAAAGAAACCTTTATTTTTAAACATAAATACTCTATAAACATGTACGATCCAACTAAGAAATTTTTTTAACACACCATTAGACACATTCTCATGTTTAATTATAACATGGACTAAAAATAGATTCAATATATTAAATATATTGGTCCCCTTTAGAATTTGAGAAACAAGTAGAATGATCACTCAATTTTTTCTCGTCTCCTACTTCCTTGTTCATTCCCTTCATCTTCCTTCATTTCTTATTTCAAACCAAATCTTGTAATGTATTTGGAAAATTATTATCTCCAATATTGTTGACATCTAGAAATCTATTCAACAATGTATAATAAAAATATAATAATAATAATTGTCACGTAATCGTTTAACGACAATATTTGACGACATGAACTAAAAACACAACAACTTAAAAGTATAAGGATTAAAACTATTTGAAAAAAGTTTATAGGTTAAACTCTAAAAATCACCAAAATTCAAGGATTAAAAACATTGTAAAAGAAAGTACACAAGAAGGAGGTTGAATTGTGTTAATTAAAAAATTTTCTTTTCGATCAGACAATATGAGTTGAGTTTTCTTTTAAAAGCGTCAAGTGGAAAATGATTTCAATTAAAAGATTGATATTAAAAAATGTGACTTAAAACGAATATAAACAACCCCTGTTAGTCAGATAAAGATAAGCAGATAAGACACAATATTTTATACTGGTTCGTCTAAAAGACTACGTCTAGTTTCTTAGTAAACTGCTAAGATTTAACTAGTCTAGTGAAACAATTTTTACAAGTATTCTTTGATCTCAGCCACTTTTGGCAAAACAAAGGTATTATTTGGTCTCAGCCTCCACAGGCTAAAATAACTAGTATTCTTTGGACACAACCTCCATAAGCTAAAACAAGGTGTTCTTTGAACACATCCTTCACATGCTAAGAACCATTACTTGTGGATTTCAAAAGAGGTTTTGAAAAGAGTTTGAGTTGTAGCCTCTTTGCAGAGAGGGGTATTACAATGAAGATTTAGAACTTAGAAGATTTCAGAGCAAAACTTAAAGAGCAGGCTTTTAGCGTAAGATTCGTCAATCTTACAATGTTGAAGATGAAGTCCTTTTATAGGTAAACTCTTTAAGTATCTGTTAGACACAATGGATTTGAATGTTGTCCTTTTCTTGATTCACCAGATTGCTGCATTCAGAGCATTTATGATTTTCACAGTGGAAGTCAGCACATATCGGGGATTTCTGATTCATTCAGATTAAACACCAAAAAGTAGAGTTTACTTTCGTGTTGCAGACCCTTGTGTCAGAAAAAGGTTTCCACCTCTAGAAGCTTCTGAGTAAAGTCAATATTTATTGACTTGGCGCGAAACATTATGTAGTTTAAAGAAGGACTTAACTCAAGTCAAAGACGATAGAGTAGAGAAAACTCATCTTCTTTTGATGACAACGTCTATGACTTATTTGTCTTTCATCTTAAGCTTGCGTATGTAATCCATTACTTTTTCTTCTGAATTTTCTGTATATGACTCATCTTCGTCTATAACTCATCTTCTTTCTTGATGTGTTCGTCTGTATTCTCCAGGCTAAACATGATATTCTCTGGACCCAGCCTCCGCAGGCTAAACAAGGTATTTTTTGGATACAGGCTAAACAAGATATTCTTTCAACACTTAGCCTCCTCAGGCTAAACTAAGTTGTTCTTTGGACCTCAGCCTCCTCAGGCTAAACAAGGTATTCTTTGGACCTCAGCCTCCTCAGACTAAACAGGTACTCTTTAAACACTTAGCCTCCTCAGGCTACAACACCTCAACAATGGATTTTACAAAGAAGATAAAAGAAAATAATCCTCTATGTAGAGATTTTACACAATAAGATCAAATTTAAGTTTAGGGCAAGTGAACTGATTTTAGAACTTTAGCGAAACTTGTATATGATAGCTTTGTAGTGTAGTTCATCAACTTCAACTAGTTGCAATGAAGTCGTTTTATAGGCATTTTCTTGAAGTATCCGTTAGATGGAAGATTTTAACGATTGTACTTTGTCTTGGGTACTTCAGCATCCATTCAAAATAATAAATGTCACAGCAGCGGTTGTCAACGCGAAATCAGGCTTTGCCTGATTTGCTCAGAGATTTCACCGAAAAGTGCAAATTACTTTTCATGTTGCAGAGGTTTAGATCAAATCTTTTTTCACCTTTAGAAGCTTCTGAGTAAACATCTTGATATGAGGTGAAACATGTGTTACTCTGCGTCTGAACTTCATTAAACTTCACTAGACGAATGAATATGACTTAATTTATGTTCCAGTCATTCGTATGTCTTCAATCTTCTTCTTCTTCTTCTTATTCAACTTCAATCTTCATGTCTTCATAATATATCTCAGCTTAGAGTGACTTGAAGTTGAGTTGCATCTTGATCACATCATTTTTATCTTTATATGAAGGTTCTTCATCTGATGTAGTTGTTTTGAAGCATGATGACTTGAACATTTCATTTTGAACTTGTGTGTCTATGTTTGAGGATGCTTTATTCGTCTGTGCTCAATAATGATATGTCTGATAACTCATTCGTCTGTTATTTAATTATCAAAACTTAAGATGTTGTAAGAAACTTACTTTATTTTATTTTCTTAAGAAACTTACTTTTATACGTAAATAGTATGTAAACATGTAAGATCCAACTAATTTTTTTTAACACAACATTGAACACATTCTCCCATTTAATTATAACATGGACTACAGATATATTCAATAAATATATTGATTTCCCTTTAGAATTTGAAAAAATGGGGAATGATCACTCACTTCTTCTTGTCTTCTTGTCTTCCTTGTTCATTCACTTCTTATTTAAAACCAAACCTTGCATTTAGAAAACTGTTATCTCAAATATTGTTAGCATCTAGAAATCTATTCAACTAAGATGAGAAAGACAAAAGATGAAAAAATAAAATATTTAAAATGACACCATATAATAATAATAAAATAATGGAATAAAAAATGAATATTATCCATTTAATTTATTTAAATTTCCAAATAAAAATAGAATTAAATAATACAGTAACTAGCAACTGTGTTTTAACAAATTTGCTTTGGACACTAGGGATACAAAGTGAAAAAGATGATTATCAGTGACATAGGAAAAAATGAGAGTAGTAAGTGCAACAAGGAGGTAGAAAATACATGATATCTTATTACTTACTCTGGGTTGTTTGTGTGAGGTTGGAGCACAACATTTCACTAATCGTGAAGCTTCCTTCATCAAGTGAGCTTTTGGCTTGGAGGAGAACTAGGAGTGACGTGGTGGTTATGGCGGGTTGGAGAGGAGAAGACGAGAGTGCAAGAAGAAGAGAAGAGAAGAAAAAGAAGAAGAAGAATTGGAGAGGAGAAGGAGATGAGAGTGAGTGATCCTGACACTCCTCTTAAGCCCTTCTGGAAATTAGATTTTTGAGTGAGTGTGGGGTCACACAACCTAGAATTAGATTAAACACTTACATGAGCTCACATTGCAAATGTGAGGTCCATTAGGCTCCTGAGGTCTCTAATTATCTACGTTTCAGTTTCTCTTCTCAATGATGGGTCTTTACTTTAATTCTCCATCCATTTCAAATATCAAAATCTCAACTTAAATTTCTTTATTAAGGAAAACTGCAGTATTTACATCCTTGTCATTAATGGGTTGAGTTTTGTTAAGTTTAACTTTGTTATCTTAATTATTATTAATTCACGTCCACTTCTAATTAATTATAAGACAAGGTTAGACATTGACATTGTATTTGAGGTTATCGGGTATCTGGCCCAAGGTTACCGAATAAGTGACAAATGACTGTTTTACCCTTATTTTACAAATTGACTGTGCACATAACATTTTACTACAGTCATTTATTCCTTGACTAAATAACTTCTAATCACTAATAAAATATCATACTTTACATCTCAATTTTATGACAAAATGACCATTTTGCATCTATTCTAAAATTGAGGAAGATACCACTCCCAAAGTTTGGTATCGTTTCAACGAGGATGGTCCCTCATTCTCTTTGTTCTTGACTTTGTCTTTTCTTCTGATCATCATTTTGACATCTTCGGTTTCCTTCATTCTCTCTATTCTTGACTCCTTCTTTGCTTCCATATGAATCCTTTTAGGTTCTTGACATCCCCTCTTTCAAAAAAATAGTCAATCTCTTTTCCTTTTATTTTGATCATTGCCTCTTTGACATCTTTACTATCTTGCATTGTTTCTTTTGTTAAGTCCTAATGTGTTTTTAATCGGTAATTCAATGTGTCTTTAATAGGTTCTTAATTACTTCATTATTTATTTTAAGTGCATATTTCTAAGTTAGATTTAATGTGTCTTTAATAGATTTTTATTACTCTATTCTTTAGGTTGAATTGTATTTTGATAAAAATAAAGTTGAATTTGAATTAATAATGTGAGTTTTTCTCTAGTATGAGAATTTTTTTGAGAAGAACTAAATCTTTGTGTCGGTCAAACTCATGACCTATCACTCACATTCTCATCCCTTTTTTGAGTATGTCGTTAGTATTTTACTTTTATTTTTGTGAAAAATATAATTCAATGAATTAAAAAAAATTAAAAATAAAGAACAAAATATTAAAATAACTAGTTCAAAATACTCTATCTCTCAAATTTTGGATCCCTAATTATTATCTTCAAAGTATTCCTTTCTCATAAGGTATAATGGATCCCTAATTATTATCTTCAGAGTATTCCTTTCTCATAAGGTATAATCCTGTACTTTTATATCTTATAATGAATATTCTTTCCTCCTTTTTTCAGCTGAAAATATTAGTGGAAAAAATATAAATTACAAGGATTAAACTAACCAGTTAGACTAAAATTAAAAGTTTGCAAAGGAAAAAAAAAAAGGTAATTAAACATTACTTTTAAAAATCTAAATTGAGCAGCAAATTGTAACAATCTCTGTACTAGTTGTCTGTTATAAAGTTTTTGTTTCAAAAAGAGTGTTTTTTCACCCATGAAAAGCTCCATTTACACTTGTATCTCCACTAAGCTAGATGCCCCAGCAAAACTATCTCTTCATAGTTGGTATAATGGACACATTTCCATTCAACATTCAATCATAGCAAAACCCTTCTTAGTTGGTATAATAGATGCATTCCAATTTACCATGCAATCAATATTTGTTTTCCTAGTCTTAGAAATAACTGTTAAAATCCTAACTCAATTTTATAAAATCAAAGTATAAGAAAAAAATTATCCCGTTAGCTATTATGTCATTAAACAGTGTGAGACCTCCGGCAAAAAGAAATGAGAACATCAAACCCAAAAAGTGCTCAAGTATATCAGGAGAAAAATAGAAGTTGGAGAAGGGTAAAAAAATTCAAAAGAAAATGGAAAACATAATATGTTCCAGTATTCATGAAAACAAGGACTGAAAAGGGGAAAGCAAAAGTAAAAAATGAGTGAAAAATGTTGACCTTGAGAATCATTGCACTCTATAAAAGTGAAAATAACAAGGTCAACAAAATAGAAGTTTCACCGTCTTAAATCTTGAGATGGATTAAAAAAAATAATAACATAGCAAAGAATCACATTAATGTGACTGCATGCAAATTCCCTTTCAAACCAAACCATGCCACTATGCCAGATATAAAGGTATTAGAAAAATACATTTTCTTGCACAAGTTATTTTCTATTAATGCTTGGAACTAGGAACCAACTCCTGGTCATGTTTGAACTGAGCTATTGCTCTTTTCTCTCTGAAGAACTTTGCTTCCTTTCCGCCTGAAGTGACCGACATAACGATTCGAGTTTTTCTTTCTGGTTTTTAGTTTTCTCCAGAAGTTTCTTCATGTGCTCACGCTGCGCAGACAATGACAAAGCAAATTTCACATATGTTGTCAATAAATTAACACAATGTTGTTGTAATTATTATAATATGCTAAAATGGCCATTGGTCAAGAACATGAAACAGAAGCTAAATACCTCATTAGCTAACTCTATAAGTGCAGCATCAGATTTCTCAGATTTACTCTTCAAGAATTGATTCTCCTTCTTGAGTTCCTTGATTGATTTTGCCATCTAGTTGGTAACCACAACAAAGGAAAAGGCAGAGGACTTTAGAATTGCATTCATCCAAGATATGATTCGGTGAAAATTGACTGAGTCTTGAAAAATAAAAGATGTATGGGAAATTATGTTTACCTTCTCGATCTCTTGTTTGAATGTTTCAAATATCTCATTGCTCTTTGACAATGCCTCCTGAAATTCAATCATGTTAACAAACGTGGAGTCAGAATAGTGTGAGTGGAGAGATCAGCCTCAGATCATTCTAGACGGCATCTTGAGCAAGAAGCTTAGTCAAAGTCCAAAAAGCAAAACAAGAAACCAAAAAAAAGAAGCCAAGTCAGCTTTGTCAAGGAGCCCCAAGTCAGTCAAATAAAAGATATGAAAAAATAGCATGCATGGAAAGATCAGTTGGCTTGGATATGAGAAGAACTAGAGAAAGTGGAAGCTAGTTCAGCTGAAAGTCCTCAGAAGTGAGTACAAGGACCTGGCTCAAGTAGGGAACAGGGTTTTAGGGAAAGGGGCACCGGTTGACTGAAAGCAAGGATACTGAACTAGTTTAAGATATTAATTCTTGGCAAACAAAACTCAGCACAAATAACTATAAACATATGAACCCATATATTAATATTTATTCAATCATAAAAGAAATTAGACATAGAGGATGTGAAACTAACGTCACTGTTTGCGTAGGAGCTTTATGAATCTAACCACAATTTGTTTACCTCCACAGCAAAGTGTTGTAGATTACAGATATTTAACAAACCAGACTTTTATGCAAACATTGAGCACATTGTAGCAAAACAGATTATAAATTAAACTTGTGAAATTAAAAACAAAAAAAGAAAATAAAAAACAAAACCTGAAATTGTTGGAACTTTTCTCCGTCAGTTGTCAGCTGCAGTCGTAAATTCTTCTCAGTAGTTAATAACTGAGATACTTGTTCTGCATATATTTTTATCTGTGACTGTTCTTGAACCAATTTTTCCTCATGTTGCTTAATTTTTAAATCAGCAAGCTGTAGTTCCAATGACTTTTGCTTCAACTGTAGATTCAAATACAAAATCATTAAAGTGAATAAGTTCCAAAAATTAATAAATACAACTATATCAGATGTGAAGCACAATAAAAGAAAATAACTGCCACCTTCTGTGCATATTGCTGCTCAGAAAGTTCATATTGATCAGCGAGCTGCTTTAGCTTGTTTCTTAACCTGCATTGAAATTTAAGGGAATTATTTTATGCTCATCATAAAACAATTGCAGGATCCTTAAATAAACCCATATTGCAGACATTACTTATTTTCTTAAAAGAGAAAATGTACATTGCAGCAAAATATAATAAATGACAAATCTAGAATAGAGCCAACTAGGGAACAAGGGAGGAGGGGTGAAACAGGTGCAGACAAAAACAATATATAAGTACTGTTTAGCATTAAGTGATCATAAATGTTTAAATGCATAGAAGTTTGACATTGTTGACATTATAAAGCAATATTACAGGTTCCAATATGTTAGGAAGGAATTCAGAGGTTGCAATTTTTTATTTTATTTTTGAAGATTTCCCTGTGGGTTGCAAACACACAAATGGGTTAATAACAACCTACCCATATAGCTGAAACATTATACATTTGCGGAGACATATTATGGGCAGGGCAACTAACTAAACTTTATAATTACAACTTGTCAGGGTCTTACATGTCATTCTCCTTTAGCTGAGAAATACACTCATCCTTTCGCTCTTCAAGCTTATTGCTGACATCCTGCAGCAGAGAGAAATTAACACTGAATGAAAAAATAAAAGCAGGAAAAAGAATGAATTGGTGAGGAAATTTAGAGATATAATGTTATCACCAAAAGGTCAATCATCTCAGGAAAAAAAAAACTAAAATTTTGAGGTTAAGATAAACACTGAGACATGTCCTCTGAACCTGAAGAATCAAGAAGAAGAAAATGAATTCAGCAGTGTTTTATTCCTCTTCCAAAGGAAACATCTCTTCTCTCAACTGTTTCAATAGTTAATCAAATGATAATCCATACCCTTTTTCGAATCACCACATAGCCCAAGTCCCTACACTTGTTTCTTAAATACATTTTTAACAATGGGCATTGGGTCCTTTTTAATAATGGGCCTTGAGTCTCTTGGTCCCTAACAACTTTTTATAGTTTTAGCATTCCATTAACATCTGTTGGCCATTGAGCATTATTCAGTATGCAAGATTTTCTATAATATATTGTAAAAGAAATTCTTAGAGAGAAGAACAGAAGTACAAAAAAGAGACAGATAAGATATCCTCCATAACTAAGTAAAATTCAACAACAGAAAAAACAGCCAAAAGAAAGCAAAGTTCATTAAATCCACACTCAAGTGCAACCCCCCATGCATATCTGTCAAGAGATACTGATCTAAAGAAATCATCAGTCCAGCACCAAAAAGATGGCAAGAGAAAACCTTATTGCATAGCAAGTCTTAAAGCAAGGAAGCATCCTTCAAAAGAAAATATTTCATTCCAAACAAAGTTTCAGCCCATTTTGTTGAGTATTAATACATTACAATTAATTAGAAATAACATAACTGCTTCCATAATCACTTATGATCACATTCAACCAATAGAATTTAAATAGTGCAAGTATCGCCAATGCACACTGATCAGAATACATTCTAGAGGAGACAATGTTCAAACCTTGATTGCATCTTGAAACTTGGCTGACAAGTCCAGCCTTAAGTTTTGTCCCTCAGTTGATACACGTTTGCATTCTTCCTGAAAATAATTAAATAAATCTTAGTCTTTTCATTAACAAAATCAATATGGAGAGTAAGATGAATCAGAACCCAACCATATATTGCATGATAGTTTTGAAACCGACCAAAAAATAAGAATATAATAAACTGAAGGAAAAAATAATACAACTATTTCCTAGTGAGATGACATTTTCAAGGATAGAAAATAAAATATTAGGTAGAAAACAGGGGAAGCATATCTGGGGTAGGGATAAGATATCCACCAAAACATAAATCAGGAACGAGATGTAAGATTCTTTTAGTAAAAAAAAAGAAAAAATTTAAGCCAGAGAAAAGATGAAACATGGAACATGAAAAACTCAAGACTGCAACAAGGCTACCTAATCGTTCAACACATCAGAGATAGCAACTCCCCTGTAATGGCCATAAGCAGCAGAAAAAACAATACTGCAGACCATAATAAGTTTAGAGGCGAAGAGCCATCCTTAGAGATGCAAACATTCTGCTCCAATCAAGCAAGGAAAAGGACTACATTCACCGCACGATGCAATAAAATTTGAGCTTCAACAGTTTTACCAAAACCTTTATAACAACTAGAACTGCCTCAAAGGGGAAGAACACAATAAATGTTGATCAATAATCCCGAGAAAGGGTATTGGACTTCGAAATGGATTTGTCAAAGAACACTTCAAATACTCAATGGGAAAATTTGGGAAATAAATAGTTTATCAGGAGGAAACTTTGGCAGGATGACATAGCTGCATTCACCTAAACCGATGTATTTTCCTACTTATATTTTATCACGGTCAATTTTTTCAGTTTAAGTCTTTCATTTTTGCTTTTGCATTGGTTTTTTTTATTGTGCTGTTTAATTTGTGTTAAGGGTATCCTTAGTTACAGTTATCAGCGAACTGTATCCAAGTGCCTCACCAAGGTGTTAAATGGGAGGATGAAACCCACTCTCATCATGAGCTAATTATTTTCAATCAGCAAAGCTTGGCATCAGAATCATCTTCTTGAGAAATGGAAACTCAAACCCATGACCAGGTTTTCCATCACAGGAGAAATAGTTAGTGCATTAAGTGTGACAGAATTGGATTAAATTTGTCTGCTTCTGTATTCATAGGGATATGTTATCCTCCTGCCTAGAGGAATTTAACTTCCCAGCAAAATTTGCATAATAATCAACTTATCTCAATTGCTTATAAGAAAGACAGTACTTGAGGTATTCCACTTCCACATCTACAAATATTTATACAATATAAAATCATTTTCTGAGCCAGCAGTGCAAAAGAAAAATACCATCAGCATTTTATTTTGACGTTGTAACTCTCTACACAGTGACTCAAGCTTATCTCGGACAGCAAGAGCTACAAAAAGAAAGGCAGCAGTCAATGAACAAGAATTAGCATCAATGTAGTTACAGATTAGATGCTGCCATTTAATATTGTGAGTCTTGGATATACCATTTCAACAGAGTCAAAACAAATCAAAAGTCTACCAGGCCTCCAACAACCTAACCCAAACTATCAAAAGAATAAGTTAACATTTAAATGGTCATTTTAGAGAAATAACTTGCTGATTACACTCATTAGTATGAGAGAAATAGGACATATAGAAGGAAAACTAATTGAGCATGACACAATACCATCAGAAGATATTATTTGAGAGTTCAAATGCAGAGGTAATAAACTAATATGCGAAAATTCTCTAAATGCCCTAGTATTAATTTACCTTGGTATATTAAGAACTCAAATATAATTTGATAAGAAAATTCACAAATGCTTTCCAGGGGACATTCCAAACTTTATAAATAAACATAGGATATATTCACTGCAACATACCTGCATCTCTTTCTGCCAACACCTGTTGATACTTCAGTGTAAATTCTAAAAGCTCCTTCTCTGATTTAAGAGTACGCTTTGCACTTTTGCGCTTTTCACCAGTTTCCTAAGAAATTAAGAAGCTCAATTATTCAGTCTCTCCTAAATGTAGTTTCATATAGTCATATGGGGCATAACCAAAATAAAGAAGATGAAATAAATCTGCTCTTGTCAACCAAAATGAGATAAATATAGTTCACCTACACTGTTTTAATTCAAATATAAATACTGTCAAACTATCCTTTTACTTATTGAGACATTAAAAGCAAGGAGGTAAATCAATCACATACACATTAATGACATAACTCATTTTAGAATCTGAAGAAAGGGGGCTGGCTACAAAGGTTTCTGAATGTTAACCAAGCAGAAAATCGATGAGCATCACAAGTATATTAGGCTCTCAGTTAAACCAATGATTTCACAAAACTAGCCAGACAAGAACGGAATTTTTGTTTGATGTACTTACTGAACTCAACATGACCTAAACCGTCTGGAAATTATGAACTCAACATGACCTAAATTGTTCAATGTAGAGCAGTTATGATCCCCCTTCCAAATCCGCTAATCAATAGAATGTAATCCAGCAACTAGCCTCAATTAAATTTATATTTTGAGTATATATAACTTACTTCCTTTACAACGACTAATATAAAAAAATTAAATAGCTAAAGTTCTATCATTCAGAAATCCTGATGGATATTCTATATGAATGCTAAGCAGGAATTCATTAACCGGACAAAGATAACCTCCCAAAATCCCCAAAACAGTTGCCTATACCATTCCCATAATGATAATCTAACAACTCTATACAGACTCATCACTGTTCTTGAAGGGAAGAAAAAGTACATCAGATGTGTAAATTCAGCCTAACAATCTAAAGAAATGTTCAAATTATTATTATTTTCTTTATCAAAAAGCAAAAAGGATCACTCAGCCTATTTCCAATAAACTTTAACCAGTCCAAGTTAGTTTCCTACCAAACCTAATGCAGGGTCAAGTAAAATGTCAGTTGAACAGTCAAGATCAACTGTTCAAAAATAAATAGCAGAAATCCAAGAGAGGCAGAGGGAACACACAGACTGAAAAATGTATAACACAACAAACATATATATATACTAATGCATGTATCAAATTAACAAAAAATAATTGACTAACTGGTTTTTTGCTTTTTGAAGAATCAACAGTCTCTGGTGCAGATGTGTTCTTTGCAGGCAGTGCTTTTGACTCCAGAGGTACAGCAGTTGCTGCAACCAAAAAAAACAACCACATCATATAGTCAAAAGAAAGAAGAACTAGAAGACATCAGTTCTAAATTATTAACTTAACATGGAGATCTAAATTCATGTGTTTTTATAGGTTTGCAGACATATGCAAGCTTACAAAATAATCCCTTGATTATGTAAGTTTACAGAATCATTCCAAACATTTAGTACCTGAATAGGTATAATATTAGTCTAGCCATAAAAGAGAAATAAGAAATGTTAGTTTGAGAGATCCAGTTCATCTTTCCAACAGATGAATTCTTAAAATCATGTATTTTCAATTTTCGTTTGGACGCAGAATATTTTTAATCATAAAAAAGGTGTTTCTTGTTTGATAAGCAGACTTGTATAATAAGGATAAGTCAAAAGGAAAGGAAAAAAATTGCCCATTATAGTATGATCTCAAACCAGTTAAGTACATGGTCAAAGTACTCCATATAATAATGACTTGCGCAATCTGGCCCCCACCCCTGAGCCATATTTTGATATGAATTAGACCTAGTCTGTTCTCAATTCTAATATGCAAATGCAATTCCAACCCTATCAATTCTAAATGTTCAGTTATCTACAGTCCACAAATGTTCATCCCCCTGACAATTTCACAATTCAGATGTCCAATCTTGGGCATAAGGGGGGTGGCTAAGATCACATATTGGCTACGTATATTGTCACAGTACTCCTTATAATGACTTGGGTAATCCTCCTCCTTTGATCTAGCTTTTAGAATCAAGTTACGCCTAGTCTGTTCTCAATTTTAATAAGGTCATATAAACTTTGGGGTCCATGAAAATGAGAATAATTAATTCCACATAATATGGAGACTATTCGAAGTTTGACCTGTAATACTAGAGATAAATAAGTATTAAAATGTTTTTAAGTCACATACAGCATACACATACTCATACACATACACATGCACACAAACAACAATAAGGAAGCCTCCAATTTTGGAAGTCGTGTATGGTATCAAATATAGTGACAACTGCATCATCAGAATCCACCGGCATTTAAAAATCATTGTACACCTAGGGGCTTTTAATTCCATTCAAAGGAAAACAAATAAGGAAAGAACAGTTTGCATTGGACATAACACCATGGTCTTGCTGGATACATATTCTAAATTTCTTAATGAAGAACAGAAGCTAAAATGAAACATCAAGTATCTATAAGTAAATGATGGATGGTAACACCCAATTGAAAGGAGTCACTAAAAAGAAAAACATCCTTCAGTCAAGATAGATATGTTACTTATGTAATTCCTATGAAACTAAAAATAATAGCATGCAATTACTAGTTACAAAATCTACAAAAGGGGGCATAAAAGCTTAGGATAATTACATTTATCTGCACTTTGACATTCTCCCTGTTGTTGCTCTTTTACCTCACAGCGTTCAGATAGTGCAACCTCAGAAACAGAATTAGCTACAGGAGGAGTAATCTGTGCATCTTCTGCCTGCTGCAGACAGCTACTAGAGGGAGTCTCCACTGAGCAGTCTGAGGCATCAAAAGCATGTGCTTTAGGTAATGGAACATGAGAAGTTTTTAGTTGCTAACCAATTTCACTTACCATGATTGTTTTGAAACTCTTTATCTCCCAGATCATTTGATAATTCAATAGAACGAATAAGGTCAGGGGTAGCATCATCCTTGTAACTATCCAGGGGCTTTTCTTGTTCAGGATTTGGAGTTGCAGGAGCAAGAGGCTCTGTAGTACTCTCAACAAACCCATCAGGCAATGAATCAGCTTCGGGAAGCTGAGTTGCATCTGGATTCTGCATTTCACCTACATCCCAACCATCTTTTCTTAGAATCATTTACAAAAATGCTGGTATACAAAAGTAAACCAAAGTCACAATAACTTCTAAAATTCTACTTAGCACCTACAATTACATTGCAAAATTCCTTTTGTATTCTTATTATAACAAACAAAAATGTATTCTTAAACTACTTTTAAACTTCATCAAGGATTGATAACATTGTTTCTACAAAAACCAAACATGAGGAAACTGGAAAACCATATCAAATATCAAGTAAATTTTCAATAAAATTAAACAAATACAACAACATTACATGAATCACAAACCCAGTCCCTTAGTACATCAAAAGAGACATCCTTAACAAACCCATAAAAGATAACAAAACCAACCCAAAAAAGTTGTGGAAAAATCCTTTTTTTTCTTTCTCAAAAGGCATATGAACAATTTCACCCATAATACTTTTTCCTTAAATGAAAAATAAAATAACATTTTTTCCACTCCGACACGGAATAAAACACGCTCATCGTTTATACCAACAAGTTGAAGATTGAAGGCAGTGAACGCATGCAGTGCAAATAGCTCATTTGGAAAAATCAATCATATGGGCGATTAAGAATTAGAGTAAAAATGAAAACTTGAAAAAAAACAAATGGAAGAGGAAAAAGGGAAAAATTGAAAGGGGTACCTAGGAGGAGGGAGAAAATGTAGAGTGGGAAGAGAAGATCCAACAGTGGGTTGTGGTAGTGGAACTTGAGCACTTCGAAACCACCTCGTACTTCGCTTTCTCACACCAAATTTCTCTTTTGTTTTTTTCTTAGTATAAATCACCTAGGTATGACTACGCACTGCTAAGCAACTCTTTTGTTTTACAAAAAAAATGAAAAACAAATTTCTTGTTTAAAATTTGTATATTAGATCTATACCAAAAAAATACATTAACTCATCTGCCACAATAATGTGTTGTTCAAATTACTTTGATAAATAAATAAAAATTGTTCAACATTTTAGTTTTGATTAACCATTTAATTTTAAAAAAAAATGCAAGATTTTTTCACACATTTTGAATACTCTTTTTAGTATCTATTATAATTCACTGAAAATGAAAAATTTTGATGTCTGTTGCTTAATTTAATAGTGAAGGCGGCCAAAAATTTATATTTTCTAATAAATTATTGTCAATGAAAAAAAAGAACGTAAGCATTTTTTAAAAAATTTACACCAAACTTTTGTTATATTAGTATTATTTATGTTATTTTCTAATCATAATAAAAAATTATCTTGATAATTTATATAATAAATTTTTTGTTAACAAAATAAAGTTTTTATTCTAATTGAAGAATAGCATTTACTTTACCGTATAATTACATCTAAGTTCTAGATTTTATACTCTAAACAACTTTAAACTTTAGTTAATAGGAAAAACAAAGTTTTTCTTAATATTCCAACCTTATTTTATGATTTAAACAACTTTAAGCTTTATCTCTATAAAATAATTTGTGAGTTTCTACATGATACAAAAGTTGTTAATTGGCCTTTATCATTACGCCTATGTTTTGTACGGTAGAAATGGGTGATAAAAGAATGAATTATGATGTACACCATCATTACATATAGACATTATTTATTTTTCTTATGTATATTAGATATAATTTCTTTCTTAACTAGTGTATTCTAAGAGCATAGGTTAAAAGGATCCTGTTAAAAATTGTAAGTTTGAATGTGCTTCCCCAAGTCATTTCTACCTAGATCCTTCAATTATGAAGTTCATCCTCAAATCATCCAATAACACAAAACTTCTGACAGTGCAAACACCTCAAGAAGTTACTTTTGATCCTTCCAAATCAATTTGTAGCAACCTTTAATTTGTTTCTCCTACACATTTGTAATTTGTCTCATTTCTTTTACACATTCCCTCAAACTAAAAAGACAAGTAAAAGATGACTCAAATGTTTAATTCTTTTCTATGCTACTAAAAACCTGAATGCCGCAGCAGAGAGTGCAATATTATCTAAAGATTTGTACTTTTTAAATATAATTATCCATCGTAAGATATGATAATTTCCATGAGTTTAACACAAACTAGGTATTGGGATTAACGAAATGAGTAATGTTAAGCAGTGAACTCCAGTAGATAGCAATCTGCTAAGCAAATAACTAACTCAAAATATACATATGTATTGTTTGCATATTGAAGTTGTCAATCAAACATTTCATTAGAATCAGGAATCAGAACAAGGGCTTTCATTATGTATCTGGTTAGTTACAGTTATACCATACGAAAAACCAAATAATAAAGGCTTCTCATTCTCACCGTCAAATTTCCAAGTAAAAGCTGGTTCAGTAAGTCCATGTAACTTTTGATTGTAAGGTTTCTAATGCAAGTTCTGGTCTTTTAATCCACAATTTTGAACACATGGTAAACCTTCAAGATCTCATCAAACAGATTCGAAATTCTTCCCATCCTAAGTACTAGCTTCACACTATGAGAAATTATTAGCTGTGTTTGGTTTGCAGTTTGAGTTCAATGTTAATCAACTTGTAAGTAGAATTTATAACTTGAAGCTTTTGAAATTTCATGATACAATAAACCAAACATGAATCTGGTCCTGGATTGATATTTGTCTATGGTCCCAATCAATTTTTACATGACACTTGTTTAAAAGTAATTAATATATATAATGTAGAAATCAATTAGGACCGTGGTTCAGATAGTGATGCTGGACCAACTAATAATTTTTCTTTAAGTAGGCCACATGGATGACTTAAAGAAAAATAAAATCATAAAACAAAAGAAACACAACATATAAAGTTGAAATTCAAAAACCAAACCTGCAGCATAGGACTAGTCCTAAAACTCACTGCAGCTTACGAAACAAAAGTGTGACTGTTATCACAGAAACACATTATAACAGAAACAAAGCAAACAAATGGAAAAGGAAATAGCCATGCCACCGTCGATCAAGCACCCAGTTCTGAGAACAAAAGTTGCGAGATGACGGTCCAGACCTCACAGAAAATCTGGTAAATAACTTCCCCACACTAAAAATACTAGTAATGCAAACAGGAAACCATTTATTGTAGTCATAATAATAATAATGTTTCCTTGATAAACAATCCTGCACAATTCACTTGCCACCCTTCTTCTGTGCAGCCTTGGTAACCTTAGCTCCAGTTGGGTCCTTCTTCTCCACACTCTTGATGACTCCAACAGCCACAGTCTGACGCATGTCTCTAACAGCAAAACGACCAAGTGGAGGATACTCAGAGAAAGTTTCAACCACCATAGGCTTAGTAGGAATCATCTTAACTAAACCAGCATCTCCATTCTTCAAAAATTTTGGCTCCTTTTCAAGCTCTTTACCAGAACGCCTATCAATCTTAGTCACAAGTTCAGCAAACTTAACAGCAATGTGAGAGGTGTGGCAATCAAGAACAGGTGCATAGCCATTTCCAATCTGTCCAGGGTGATTCATGATGATAACTTGAGATGTGAAGTTAGCAGCCTCCTTTGCAGGGTCATCCTTAGAGTTTGATGCGACATAACCACGTTTGAGATCCTTGACAGCAACATTCTTAACATTGAAACCAACATTGTCACCAGGAAGAGCCTCAGTGAGAGCTTCATGGTGCATTTCAACTGACTTAACTTCAGTTGTGAGTCCAGTTGGTGCAAAAGTAACAACCATTCCCGGTTTCAAGACACCGGTTTCAACACGTCCAACAGGCACAGTTCCAATTCCTCCAATCTTGTAAACATCCTGAAGGGGTAACCTGAGAGGCTTGTCTGATGGCCTCTTTGGCTCGTTGATCTGATCAAGGGCCTCAAGAAGGGTTGGACCCTTGTACCAGTCAAGGTTGGTTGACCTCTCAATCATATTGTCTCCCTCAAAACCAGAGATGGGAACAAAAGGAATCTTGTCTGGGTTATATCCGACCTTCTTCATGTAGGAAGAAACTTCCTTCACAATTTCATCATACCTTGCCTTTGAGTACTTAGGTGTAGTGGCATCCATCTATTCAAAATTCCCAAATACAAAAACATTCAATAAAGTTTAATTGAAAAATTCAGACTAACTTTTTATTGTGGTGTGAATCAATGATATTCATCAACCAATAGTCGGAAACTAATTCTTTTAAAGGCATAGATCACCAAAGTTTTTCCTTACAAAGTCTTTTCAAAATGATCTCATATCAAGTATCTAAGGAACTCAGTTATCTATCTGTTAAAAATGAGGTTTATAGGCCTAACTCAACTTTACAAAACTGGCTTGTAAGGTAAAGATTGTCCTCCACTTATATACATGTAACTGGCTATATTTCTAGACAACGTGGGATCTCCAACACTATCAACTATACTAAAGCTTGTTGATAAAAAAATGAGTAACTAAATATGCTTCTTCTCAAGTGCAGAAAACCAAGACATTAGAGTAAACTATTAAGCTTAGTCTAATGGTGAGTTCAATTCTCAGTTCCACTATTATACACACACCAAAAAGAAGACTTAAAAGTTATATACCTTGTTACAGCAGCAAATCATCTGCCTCACACCAAGAGTGAAAGCAAGGAGAGCATGTTCACGAGTCTGTCCATCCTTGGAAATACCAGCTTCAAAACCACCAGTAGTGGAATCAATAATAAGAACAGCACAATCAGCTTGAGAAGTACCAGTAATCATATTCTTAATGAAATCCCTGTGTCCAGGTGCATCAATAACAGTGCAATAGTACTTAGTGGTCTCAAACTTCCAAAGAGCAATATCAATAGTGATTCCTCTTTCACGTTCAGCCTTAAGCTTGTCAAGCACCCAAGCATACTTGAAAGACCTCTTGTTCATCTCAGCAGCTTCTTTCTCAAACCTCTCAATAACACGTTTATCAATACCTCCAAGCTTGTAGATTAGGTGACCAGTGGTAGTTGACTTCCCAGAGTCAACATGGCCAATCACCACAATATTGATATGAACCTTCTCTTTACCCATTACGCCTCCAACTTAAACCAAACCAAACCAAAATCTGCCATTCAAACACAAAAAATTACCAGAACAAATCAGACCAATCAGAAACAATACTCAAATTATAAATCAAACAAAAGATATTCCACATGTTAACTAACATGTAGTTAGAGAAAACGAGAAATATTTGATAGACAACTCAATACGTACTAGATAGAAAAGAAAAAAAATAATAAAAGAAATACATATGTGTATATGTTTTACGAAATAGTTGATTAGATAATTATGTATTGAAATTGACTGATTGCTTAACATTATTCTGAAAAAACAAAGTATAACCTTAAAATTAATTCGTGGTAAATTATTAAAAAAAAAACAAAAATATATAACATCACTAGGATAATGAATAACGAGAAAAGTTTGTTGGAGATATAACCTTGGAGAAAGAAGCAGAGAAATGTTGCAGAAGAAGAGGATTTAAGAGGGTTTTATATACTACAACTTGTTTATTTGAATATTAATATCTGCCTTGCGTATCAAGTCATAGATGACCATAAACAACATCTAGTCTTGAATAGCAAGTCATAGACAATCAACCAAGTCTTCTTGTCCACGTAAATATTATCCGTTCAAAAGTAAAGTAAAATAAACGGTACTGTGATTTTGAAAAACTATTTTAATTCTGTTATAAATTTTTAAAAATTTCATGAAAATATAATAAATGATAAGATATTTTAAAAAGATTTTTATTATATATGAATCCAAAGATTTAAAAGAAATTTTCAATAAGTACAAATTTATTAAATCATTCTCTACGCGTGTAAAGATTATATAAAGAAAATTAAGAATATATTATATGCATGAGACTACGTGATACATGAGGATTAAATTGAAAATCTACAATGTATCCTGCTTAATAAGTTTTTATGCATAGCAACCAAATTAAGATTCTCCCACACATGTAAACAGTAAACTGTATATTTAACCTAAAAATGAAAATGAGAGAACAAACCAATGTCAGCACACTAATAAAGGCAAAGAGTGTATGCTGATTTGTTGAACATTCTGTGATAAAAATTATTTTTAAAGTTACAAAATTTTTGAAGATAAAAATTTATAAAAGAAACTTATGGAGGATTAAAAATACATCAAATTGTACTTACAACAATTTTAAAAAATATTTTTCAATAAATAAAATGTTTGCCTCGTGAATATTTTTTGAAAAATGTGTTGAATATTTCGCAAAGCTAATTCAAATCATTGAATATGGACATCATAATAAAGTATCTCTTTCAATTTGTTCCAATTTAGAGCCATTTGAATATCAAATTTAATAAAAGTCTCATCTAATAAATTATTATAATGTATTTATTGGGAAAATAGCAATACCTAATAGAGAGAAGTACTTAATTGTGGACGGCTCCTTCTTAGAAATGTTGAAAAGATTAATTCAAGTTATATATGAAGTATGAAGTATATCACGGAGAACATTCTTTTTATATAGAATAGATCATGGACCTTCTATCCTAAGTCTCATCATCTTTTAGAAACTATCTTTTATTTGTAAAGGATAAGAGATTGGATAACTAAATAAAATTTGATATAAAGATAAATATTGATAAAAGATATTATTTTTATTTTATATATCTGTCTGTTCAATTCTAGACCTGCAGCATTGCTAATAAATTCAAGTTTTATCCAAATATTGTTCTGCGAATACTTTAATTTAAATACGTTATTCGTGTTTGGATATAACTGTTAAAGCTAATACAATTTTGAATGGTTTAGATGTATCATTGTATAATTAATTGTATAATTAATTACTTATATTATAAATATTTGTGGATATTTTGGAGAATCTAGAATCTCATTAGAAATAATGTCATTAATATTATTTTTTATAACTTAATTATTTTGAAATATATATAAATATAAATATATATATATATATATATATAACGGACAAGTACACATAAACATATTATCATCTCGTATTGTTCATTCTCAATCCTTTTTTCTTCTCCTTTACATATTATTTCATAACACGTTATTAGTACGAGGTTCTAACCAACTGAAAGTGAAAAGGTTCTAAGGTAATGTTTTCAATATTTTATCTGAGAGCTATAGAAATTCATATTTCTGATTTATAGTTCTTGTTTTGATGGGGATAGAAATTTTTTATCTTATTCTTATCCATGCAATATATTGTTTTGATAATCCAATGCTTTCTTTCTTTCATAAGTTATCAAACTATTTTTTTACGAATTATATAATAATGTATTTGTTTTGTATTGATTTACAAATGAAAATTGAATCTATCAATAATTATTTTCTATTAATTTGATATGAATTATCACATAGACTCATAATTTGTTGGTCTAATATCCAATTATTGTTATTATTTTTTTATTGGCTTGCATCATGTCAAACTTTACTAAACTCAATTTTATAGCAATTGACATATTTGATAAGAATTATTTGTCATGGGTGGTAGATGTTGAAATTCACTTAGACCCTCAAGCTCTAGGTGATACAATCAAATTTGTAAATAACAAATCTAGTCAAAATAAGGCAAAAGCCATTATATCTCTTTGTCATCATTTGCATGAAAGGGTAAAAGCTAAATATTTAATTATTAAGGATTCACTTAAATTGTGGAATGACCTAAAGAAGGGTATGACCATTAAAAACAATGAGTTATTGATAAAAAATAATGAAGTTCATCCTACTGGATCTGCTCCATTCCCTGAAGTGAATGTTGTAAATATAATAAGTCTGGTGAATATAATAAGTCTGTCTTAGCGTATAGAAAAAGAAATAATTTCCTGTGGTAGTAGCCATGGTCATGGACGTGTGTGTGGTAGGAGACAAAAGAATTATCATAATCATGATGGTCGTGTAATAATAATAAGAGGGAGAACAATAAACTCTCCTCTCTCATGATAACTCTTCCAATAGAAAATATAATATTTTTTATCGGTGTGGCATGAAAAGTCATTTATCACATGTGTGTCGCACTCTAAACATTTTGTTAAGCTTTATTAAGCTTCAATAAAGAAAAAGAAAAAAAATGCTGAAGTAAATTTAATCCTTCGAAATGATGACAGTGAGCAAATGTTGCTCATAAAGATTATCAAGCAAATAAGCATAATAATGAAGCCAATTTTACCCACAATGAGGATGACTATGATGCCTCATTGACATTACACATCTAGATATTGCTGATTTCTTTTAAAATTATGATTGAAGAATGAAATGTTTCACCTATCTTTTATTTAAGAATGTTTTAATTATGTTTTCTTTTATTCTCGTATGACTTTTTAATTTTTTATATCTCTTATAATATATTTGTTTCTATTTTTCAATGGAGAATATGAATGATATGTGTCTTATAGATTGTGAATAATATATACCATATGAATGATATATGTGTTATAAAATATGAATGATATATGCTTTAAGTTATCAAAGAAGTAAATGTTACCACAATATCTGGTAGTACAAAATTGAATGAAACATTGTGGATATATCATTGTGGAAATATTGCAGATGTGTGAATGAAACATCATTTTGTAATAAGAAACTTTTTAAGCTTTAAAGACATTAGTCAAAATGGCTATCATATTGAGACTATAACTGATGAAAATATGGAATGTCTTCATATCACTGCAATTGTGAAAGAGGTATAAAATGCATGATTGAAACACATGCGATAGTAAACCAGAAGTTTACTAATCCAAATAATTTTATTTTTGGTATGACCGATTAGATTATTTTCGGTCAATAATAATGTGATGAATTATAGAGAACACAAATGGACATACATGAAAGAACAGAAGATTTTTTTATTTAATGAGTTCTCTTGTGCATTATAGAGAACACAAATGGACATACATGAAAGAACAAAAGATTTTTTTATTTAATGAGTTCTCTTGTGCAGCATGTTCTCAAGGAAAATTAATTATAAGACTATCACCAGTAAAAATTGGGATTGAATCCCATGTATTTCTTGTAATCATGGAGACATATGTGGACCTGTAGCTCCACCTTGTGGACCATTTTGACACTTTATGGTGTTGATAGATGCATCTAGTAGATGATCACATGTTTGTCTATTATCAACACGTAATGTGATATTTACGAGCTTACTTGCTCAAATAATAAGATTGCAAGCACAATTTCCAGATTACCATATCAAGACAATTCGCCTTGATAATGTTGGTGAATTTACATCTCAAGCTTTTAAAGATTATTGTATGACAGTTGGGATTAGTGTAGAGCACACACACTGTTGGATCGGGCACTTACTACTAGACCAAAAGCTATAGCTGTTAGTAAGGGCGCAACTCTTTCTACCTAAGAGCGTAACAGCCCAAGCGCCACGAGTCGACTATGACTTGGCCTACCCGGCCTCCACCATGGGACAATTGATGTATACCCACAACAATCTCCCCCCCAGCAATTGCACCCGCTGGGAATCGACCTCGTGACCTTGGCCCTGATACCAATTGTTGAAAGCCTTAATCGCCTCTTGTGGAGAACGCTGATAAAGTGAAGGTTATGTTTTCTTAGAATGATAAAGTGAAACGCTGATAAAGCTCTAGAATGATATTTGTTAGTTGCTCCAAAGACTATATCATCTACATATATTTGAACAATAATAAAGTCTTTTGAAACACTTTTCTTGAAGAGTGTAGTATCAACCTTTCCTCTTGAAAAACCATTTTGAAGAAGAAAAGAACTTAGTCTATCGTACCAAGCTCGAGGAACTTGTTTAAGACCATATAGTGCTTTCTTCAGCTTAAAAACATGATCTGGTTGAGGAACTCTCAAATCCAGCAGGTTGTTTTACATATACTTTCTCTTCAATAAAACCATTTAGAAAAACGCTTTTTACGTTCATTTGATATAGAATGATATTCTTTTGAGCGGCAAAGGCAAGTAGAATTTTAATGGCTTTTAATCTAGCTACAAGAGTGAAAGTTTCGGTGAAATCTATACCTTCCAGTTGGTTATAGCCTTGAGCTACTAACCTTGCTTTGTTTCTTACCACTTTCCTATCTTCATCAAGTTTATTTCTGAACACTCATCTCGTTCCAATGATGCTTTTGCTTCTTGGTCTTTCTACCAAAGTCCAAACATCATTTCTGGTAAACTGGTTTAGCTCTTCTTCCATAGCTAAAATCCAGTCATTATTTTGTAGAACTTCCTCAATGTTCTTGGGCTCTATATTTGACACGAGAGCATAACCAGACGATTCTTTTAAGTCTTGATCTTGTTTGAACACCTTGATGTCTATATCCAATGATAAGATCTTCTGTGTGGTTTGAGACAAACTTCCACGTTCTTTTAGGAGCTTGATCATCATGTTGGTGAGCATCAGACGAAGAGGGTTCGTCTGTACTTCTATCGTCTGCTCTTGTGTCAATCCTTGCGTTTGACCCAGGTTGACCATTTGAACTTGAGCTTTAACCAGAAGGGTTAATCTGCAAATTATCAAATAAATTTTCTAGGTCTGATATTTCCTTATAAGCCTTTGAGTTATCTTGGAATTTTATATGAATTGATTCCTCTACAACTTGCGTCTTAGAGTTAAATACTTTATAGGCCTTAGACGTATTGGAATATCCAAGTAAGAATCCCTTCACCACTTTTGAATCAAACTTGCCAAGTTGATCCTTAGTATTTAAGATGAAACATTCACATCCAAAAGGATGGAAGTAAGAAATGTTGGGTCTTCTTTCTTTTCATAATTCATATGGAGTCTTATTCAATATTGGCTTTATCAATATTCTGTTTTGAATATAACAGGAAGTATTAATTGCTTCTACACAATAATATTTTGGAAGAGAGCTTTCATGCAACAAAGTTCTAGCCATTTCTTGTAAGGTGCGATTTTTCCTTTCCACAACCCCATTTTGTTGAGGAGTTCTTAGAGATGAAAAATTGTGAATTTGAAGTTCAAAGAATAATTCATTTGCAAAACATTGCAAATCAATTATCATATGCATTCACTGACCAAAAGAAAGTGACATAGTCACATATTCCAGCTAGAAAATGCTCCAATTCATATTGAGGTCCCCTGAAGGACAATCAAATGCGAATGAATCTAGAATGCGCCTGAAGCGTGACAGATCAATCGGTTTCAAAGATAAAAATTCTCGAAAAAGGAAGGAGCAAATAAAGAAGATGGTCAAATTAGGGAAATAGATATTTTGAATGATAAGGAAGACATAACTAATAAAGAATCTCCTAAAGAGATTCAGGTAATTACTGATAAAGAATCTCCCGAAGAGATTCAGGTAATTGAAAATAATGAGATCTCGATTAGTTATGTCAATAATGGAAAAATATGGAATCAGTGTGAAATTATTGTCGACAATGTGTTTACATGTAATATAGCGCTAGAAATTGTAAATGTAAATGAGGATCATGAACTGAAATCCGTCGAAGAATGTCGACGTAGAAAGATTGGCCAAATTTAAAAGATGTAATCCAAGCAGAGTTAAACTCACTTGAATAACTGATAAAGAATCTTCCGAAGAGATTCGGGTAATTGAAAAATATGAAATTGTGTGATACAAAGTCGGACTTGTGGCACAAGGTTTTACACAAATATCATGAGTTAATTATGAGGAGATTTACTCTCCATGGTGGATGCAACCATATTTAATAAGTTTGGTTGTTCATAAAAGGTTTGATATGCGTCTAATGGATGTTGTTGCAGCCTACTTATATGAATCACTTGATAGTGATATATATATATATATATATATATGAAGATCCTTGAAGGATTTAAGATACCTGAAATACATGATTTGAGTGATCAGGAATATACTCAATTATATTACAAAGGTTATTATATTGATTAAAACAATTCGGGCACATGTGGTATTATCGCCTTGGGGAATAATAACATTAGTCCATATGTTTTTATAAAAAGATCTGGATCCAAATTTGTCTTCATTGCAATATATGTTAATGATATGAATATAATTGGAAGTTCTAAATATCTTCTAGAGGCAACAAATCTCTTAAAAAGAGAGTTGAAATGAAAGATCTATGAAAGACAAAATATTATCTTGAGCTGCACATTGAACATTTAAGGAATACTTGTTCATCAATCAATATTTATGAAAAGGATCTTAGAACGAATTTACATGGACAAGGCACACTCATTAAGTACCCCATGATGGTTAGATCACCTGAAGTGACAAAAGGCCCGTTTTCCCATTGTGATAATGATGAAATTTTTCTTGGTCCAGAAGCACCATATCTTAGTGCAATATGGACACTAATGTATCTTGCTAACAATAATTGACTTGATATGACATTTGCAATAAGTATATTAGCAAGATTTAGTTTTACTCCAATTGAAAAGACATTGGAATGAAATTAAACATATATTCAATATTTTTAAGGGAGACTTGACATGAGGTTGTTTTATTCAAGTGAATCAAGATTTCCATTAATTGGATATGCAAATGCTGGATATTTATCATATTCGCATAAAGGTCGATCTCAAACTGGCTACTTGTTTACATTTGATGGTATTGTGTTGGGATTCAAACAAAGTCCCACATTTTTTAGAATTTGTAATAGTGTTAGACTTTGAATTAAGGGAAGATTTGTTAAGTATTTTGTTAATTCAAAGTCTCACATCGGCAGATATCAAAAAGAGAGAGGAGTAGAATGCCTATATAAGAGGAGTGATATGTTTTATTCACTTGCACCACACCTTAGAGTGTGTGTCCACCAGTGTGTTTTACACATATGGTCCCGAGTATAGCGTTTTTGTTATCCCTCTTGGAGGAGTTGTTTTGCTGTACTCTTTGATATAGTGGATATTTTTCTGGACTTTGTCCCATGGTTTTTGTCCCTCTCATTGGGGGTTTCCATGTTAAAATTTTAGTGTTCCTCTTGCTCCTATATTTTATTTTCCCTAATCCCTGGGATTTAATACTGCCGCTTATTACAGTAATTTTGTTTCCCCTTCAAGGGAAAGGTTTTTATTTTTACACGCAGGCTTTCAGGTTTTGTGTGTAAGTTTTTTCGCCGGCGCTTTCCCAATAACGTGTGTGTCCACCGGTGTGTTTTTCCACATATGGTCCTGAGTATAGCGTTTTTGTTAGCCCTCTTAGAGGAGTTATTTTGTTGTACTCTAGTGGATATTTTTCTGGACTAGGTCCCGTGGTTTTTGTCCCTCTCATTGGGGGTTTCCACGTTAAAATTTTGGTGTTCCTCTTGCTCTATATTTTGTTTTTCCTTGCTCCCTTGGGATTTTATACTGCCGTATATTATAGTTATCTTGTTCCCCCTCAAGGGAAAGGTTTTTATTTTACACGCAGGCTTTCAGGTTCTGTGTGCAGTTTTTCCACTGCGCCTTTCCCAACATATTGTCATATCTTGGTGCTCAACAAAACAAACTGTAGCAACTACTTCACCAAATCATGCAGAGTTACTTGCAATTCATGAAGTCAGTCGAAAATTTGTATGGCTGAGATCCATGAGTCAACATAATCATGAATCATATGGTTTGTCAACATAATCATGAATCATATGATTTATCACTCAACGAAAGGGCTCCCATGAATTTATATAAGACAATATTGTATGCATAGCTCAACTAAAGGGTGGATGTATCAAAGGAGACATGATTAAGCACATCTCCTCAGAGTTCTTCTTTATTCATGATCTGCACAAAAATGATGACATTGATGTTCAACAAATTTGTCCAAGTGATAATCTAGCAGATTTGTTCACTAAAACATTTCCAACCTCAACATTTTAGAAGTTAATTTACAAAATTGGAATTCGTCAATTAAGAGACCTTCAATGATGATACAATGAGGGGGAGATACATGCTGCACTCTTTTTCTCTTTGCCATGCTGCACTCTTTTTATGAACATTATAATGTATTTTTTTTTTCAATTTTATATCGATCAAACTACTCTCATCTATATTTTTTTTTTGTATATTCTGATTTTAACAAAATATAATTAAAGATATAATAAGAAGAATATATTATTCAATGCAACAACTATTTCTCTTTCTTATCTATTATGCAGTTTTCTCTTCATTTTATTTATTTATTTTTGTTGAATGCGACAACAACTATTTTTTTAGGCAATTTTTTCAAAAAGTATATTAAATAAAAAATGTCTTATGGGGCAACTGTCTTCGTAGTCTTCCACGTATATTCACAAATATTTAACACATGTATACTCACAATCATATGCTGAATATCACCTTAAAAAATAAGGCAAATCATATCGAGGGAAAAGGAAATTTTTTATTTTTATTTAGTTCCATGTCCTTCTTATCTTACTTAAATTCAAATATATTTTTTTTTATTTCATTTCATTTCATTCTATCAAATAAGAATTTAATTAAAATATTCCTTCTTTATGCCATTCCACTCTTACAAATGGACCATGATTATCTAAGAGAAGCCAAATAATCACTTACTAAACATAAGTTTTATTCTTAAATCCATAAAGGGATCCAAAACTCAATTAAGAGGATGATATTTCTTTCAAAATTATGTAATATTTAATTTTAACTATAATCATTTTGTAGAAAAATATATTCAATTTTATTTATAAAATTAAAGATAAAACTTACGACCTAAATTTATTGATCATGTATTTCAATATCCTATTTTCATTTACCTTTTATTGTTAATTTTTCTTTTCAATGCACGATTTAAGAAATTGAAGAGATAGCAACACTCTTAGCACGTTTGCTTCAGCTGTCTTCATAGGCCATTACACGTCTGTTCGAAGCAACAATCCATTGCTTGAGCATTGAAGAGAAATTGAAGAGGTTTTATTTGAAAACGTACGTATTGGACGTGTGTCCAGACATTCAATCTCAAGATCTAGTCCAATTCAAGTCCGTCATACACTCATTCAAGAAGCTAGCTCAAATATAATTATATCTCGTACAGCCACACGAAAACCCACCAAAAATTCAAGAATAAAAATAAATAGTAAACTAAAAATAATAATTAGAAACAAAACCTGCAGCAAAGGACTGGTCCTAAAATACTGTCTTACAAAAAATATAATTGTTCTCACAGAAGAAACATATTATAAGTAAAACATAGCACAAAATTGCAAAAGAGAATAGCCTTGCCACCGTCGATCAAGCACCCAGTTCTGGGAACAAAAGTAGCGAGATGACGGCGTAAAGCTGACACAAAATCGAAAAAGAAACCATTCATATTTCTGCAGGATTCACTTGCCACCCTTCTTCTGTGCAGCCTTGGTGACCTTAGCTCCAGTAGGGTCCTTCTTCTCCACATTCTTGATGACTCCAACAGCCACAGTCTGACGCATGTCTCTCACAGCAAAACGACCAAGTGGAGGATACTCAGAGAAAGTTTCAACCACCATAGGCTTGGTAGGAACCATCTTAACTAAACCAGCATCTCCATTCTTCAAAAATTTTGGCTCCTTCTCAAGCTCTTTACCAGAACGCCTATCAATCTTAGTCACAAGTTCAGCAAACTTAACAGCAATGTGAGAGGTGTGGCAATCAAGAACAGGTGCATAGCCATTTCCAATCTGTCCAGGGTGATTCATGATGATAACTTGAGATGTGAAGTTAGCAGCCTCCTTTGCAGGGTCATCCTTAGAGTTTGAAGCGACATAACCACGTTTGAGATCCTTGACAGCAACATTCTTAACATTGAAACCAACATTGTCACCAGGAAGAGCCTCAGTGAGAGCTTCATGGTGCATTTCAACTGACTTAACTTCAGTTGTGAGTCCAGTTGGTGCAAAAGTAACAACCATTCCAGGTTTCAAGACACCGGTTTCAACACGGCCAACAGGCACAGTTCCAATGCCTCCAATCTTGTAAACATCCTGAAGGGGTAACCTGAGAGGCTTGTCTGATGGCCTCTTTGGCTCGTTGATCTGATCAAGGGCCTCAAGAAGGGTTGGACCCTTGTACCAGTCAAGGTTGGTTGACCTCTCAATCATGTTGTCTCCCTCAAAACCAGAGATGGGAACAAAAGGAATCTTGTCAGGGTTATATCCGACCTTCTTCAAGTAGGAAGAAACCTCCTTCACGATTTCATCATACCTTGCCTTTGAGTATTTAGGTGTAGTTGCATCCATCTGTTTAAAAAAGCAAGAATAACTAAATCAACTTGAATAAATTAACTAAAACAATCACGAATAACTAAATGTGCCTTTCAAGTTATATACCTTGTTACAGCAGCAAATCATTTGCTTCACACCAAGAGTGAAAGCAAGGAGAGCATGCTCACGAGTCTGTCCATCCTTGGAAATACCAGCTTCAAAACCACCAGTAGTGGAATCAATAATAAGAACAGCACAGTCAGCTTGGGATGTTCCAGTAATCATGTTCTTAATGAAATCCCTGTGTCCTGGAGCATCAATGACTGTACAGTAGTACTTGGTAGTCTCAAACTTCCACAGAGCAATATCAATGGTAATTCCTCTTTCACGCTCAGCCTTGAGCTTGTCAAGCACCCAGGCATATTTGAAAGACCTCTTGTTCATCTCAGCAGCCTCTTTCTCAAATCTCTCAATAACACGCTTGTCAATACCTCCAAGCTTGTAGATAAGGTGACCAGTGGTGGTTGACTTTCCAGAGTCGACATGGCCAATGACCACGATGTTAATGTGAACCTTTTCCTTACCCATTATTTCTCAAACTTAAAGCAAGAAAGATCTGCCAGATAAACACAAAAATCAATCATCAATTATCTTAGAATAAAACAACATCAACAAAAATCCACCACCTCCTGGCATATCCTTAACCTCAACAATAAAAGAAGCAAAATCAAATGATCTATAAACCATCAACATCGCTACTTCCCCTCATGTCATTAACTTTAACACTAAAAGCGAAGGAGAATGAAACATATACCAACAACATAACTGAGCTGATAAATCAAAAACACTGAACAAATCATCAAGACAAATCAACGCAGACGCCAAGTGTTAAAGCAGAACAAATAAGAACAGTATAACTCAACAATACAACATATAAGATTAAATCAATAACATAACAGTATTAAGATGTAAATATGTTTGTCCACACAACTGCGTAAAAACCCAAGCACCAAGTGCAGAAAAAGAACATGAATAACCAAAAGACACTCCTGAACCACTATTCGACAATTTCCACTTGATCTGGATTCAAAAATTCGATTTAACAGGCACATAAAAATCCCAAGCAAAATCAAATAAAAAAGCAAAGAAATAATTATCCACTACAACTACATGAATAACCTAAACTGCGTAAACAAATTTATGAATCGATGATAATCAGTAATAATAGACTTTAGAGGGAGAAATTGTGACCTTGAAGACGAAGCAACGCTAAAACCCTAGCCGCTAGTGTAAGAGTGAAGCAGAGAAAAGTGCTTGACTAGTAGGGCTTGCAGGGTTTATATAGTGCAACTCGTTTATGTGTATTGACGGAACTACCCTTCCTTTTTTTGCGTTTTATTTCCAATTGTGTCCACGCTGCTTACGTGGCGCAAATTGAGACCCCATTCTCACGCCTATCGCCTTTTGCGTTATCTCGCGCGCGGCGCAACCCAACATCGAAACAGAGGAATTAGGGTTGTCAGTTATATGTATTATCTATTACTAGCTTTGTCTTAATGATATTATATAATTATAATTTATATAATATATAAAATAAGAGAAATCGTGCCGGTAAAGTATGCAGCAATTGTACTTATGTTGAATTTAAAATAGAATGGATAGAAATAATGAATTTAATAATTTTAATTTTTTATATAAGATAAAAAAATTATAATAAATTGATATAAATTATGAGTAATAAAATATTTTATAAAAATAAAGATAAAACTAAATTATATTTAAATTTTATTAAGAATAAAGTGTCTAAAAAATTATCTAATAAGAATAGAGATAAAAATTAGTTATGATAAAATAAATTTTTTTATTGATAGCTATAGATGGTTGTAGATATAGTTAATAATAATTGAAGAGAGAAAATAAAAATATTTTTTTTTGTATGAATTGCATTATATTTAAAAATATTTTATTAATAAGTTAAAAAATAAAATTTGAATAATATAATAGATTAGAATAATGCATTGAAAATATGAAAAAATAAAAATATTTAAATAAAATATATTTAATAAAAAAATATTATCTTATCTATTATAAATTTCTTGGAGATATTATATTATTTAAATATTAAATAAAAAATTAAATTAGAATAATACATTGATAAGATACATCGATAAAAAAATAGATTCGAATTTTTTAAAAAAATATTGTATCTAGTTTTGATAATATTTATCTATTTAATATAATTATATATTTTTTTCATTTTAATCAATTATTTTGTCTAGTAACTTGACTTATTCTAATTTAAGAAATAATATTTTTCCTTATTTACTTTAACTAAATAAATAATCCATATTTTTATTTAATTTTTAATGTGTTCTATTCTATTTATAAAATCATTTCCCAATAGTACTTATTATTTCAATTTCGTTTGTTATAATTGTATTTTTCTACCTAAATTATGGTATTAAAATATATTTTATTCGTATTTTATTATTTTTGAGTTCGTGTCGTGGGTATTTTTTTTTTTGTCTAACTTTTAAAGATTGACTAAAGTTTAATTTTTTTTTAATATTTTGGGCTTCTAATTAAACCTATTAAATTCAATACCAAAATTAATTTGACCCTATCAGGTTAACACAACGTCAAAAAAATTATAAATATGGCGTGTTTCAAACTTTCGTTTAACCTCCAATCCTGCAAAATATATTTTTTCTAGTTAGAGCAGTTCTTCACTGCAACAAAATGAATTGACTTTTTTATATATATTTATGAGTATATTATCATAACTTCATGTTTAATGAAGTGTTTGATCTTTGATGTGCCTTACAATATTTCTTTCTTTCTTTTATTTATATTATCTTACAAGAAAAAACATATATAATAATTTATATGCTTATATGTGAATTTTATAAATATTATAGAATCATCACTTTTACTTGCTATTTACTTTCCTTCCTTCTTTTTTTAATTTATACATCCTTTGAACTAATAAAGACAAATAAATTAATAATAAAAATAAAAAAATTAATAATATAAGGGTAAATTAAAATATTTTCATTATAGTCAATTTCCTTTTTTTAAAACCAAACAATTATTTTTACTTTATTTCTCTTATTTTATTTTATATATCTATCATACCAAATAATTCTTACTTTTACTTTATTTCTTATACATAATTTTTTTTTCTCTTCTCTTCTCTTCTCTCTATTTCTTTCTCATTTACCTACTAATCACATCCTTGGGTATTTTTTTTTGGAACATCGAACCATACACAACGTTTTAACCTCAAAGATATCAAGACTGCCTCTTCCAATTCTAAATTATGACGAGTTAATTTATTTATTTAATGAATTTTAAGTATTTATTACATTTCTACCAATAATTTTCTCAACTACTAGTAGCTTTATTTTAATGTTTAAATTATCCTTGTTCCCTTTTTTAGTTAAATTCTTTTTCACACATTTTAATTATATTTAGATTACTGTTAAAAAAATATATTTGATCTTTACTAATAATAATAAAGTAGAACCTTATTTGTTAAATTGAATTTATTTTAAATTTCTAAGCTAGGAAATCCTCGTTTCACCTAGGTTGCATAAGTTAAAAACACATGCTCGTTACTGGAGTTTAAAGGTGAGAATAGATTAAGTTCAATGCTAACAGGGTAGACCCATTTTCTATTTTGAAGGCTTGAGTTTGGGTTGTGACTTGTAATAAATTTTTTTTTTTTTTACTTGACCTGACCTGTTTAAAAAGTCTAGTCTAACTTATGTGATAAGATTGGATAACCTGTTTTTTTAAGTCTAGCCTAGTCTGCGGTATGACATACCAACCTGTTTCTCTAAATCTATTTATAAAGGTTTGTTTGTTTGCAAAGTCTGCTAACGAGGTCTGTTTTCAAGGCTTGTTGACAAGACTTGTTTATAAATTTGTTTAAGTCATTTTCATGGTGTATAATGAAAGAACATTATAGTGTAGTAATTAGTGGTATCCAATTTAAACCTTGTCACATGGGTTTGAAACCTACATCTGACATGCTAAAGGCCATCTGGACTATTCCCACCTTTACTTAGGTTATCTCCTCTGATGGCTCATCATAGTCATCTAGAAATTAGGGATGTCATTTGCCACTTATAAACCATCAACTGTTTTAATTAATAATAACTAGTTTATCTATGATCTGTGATGAAAAATATCTAACAATATTAAATAGAGACGGAAAAATTAAATTAAATATTCTATCTCATTAAATTTTACAAGATTATTTAGTAAAAAAATTTATCATTAGATATTTTGGAGATTATAATCCTATCTTTTGATTACTGAGGGAGTCTTAGCTCAAGTAAGATCTAATCTAATTTTTAGTATATAGCTACTCATATATTTACTAACTTGAGCATCAAAGTATTCTTATAGGTATTTTGTCTGGGAGAAGTGAATTGTATGCACTGTGAGGAAGTAGTAGCACACCTTATCGAGTGTTTTCAAGTTTTGAGTACCATTGATTTTGATAAGTACAATTGGTACCTTATGAGTCATTATTCTCCCATATTTATTTGTCTTTCTGCACCCATTTTAATTAGTGATTTGTGCGTAACTGCTTATTAATTTCTCATTTTCACTGGTTGGACTTCATTAGGCCAGAAATTTGTTTTTATTATTAATTCGGACTTTCTTGGGCCTAATTTCATTATTATTAATTTTAGGGCAATTTTGGAGATTAATTGGGCTTGGTAATTATTTCTGGACATGAAGAAAAACTGTTAAGTCATCACTTCATTAATCCACATCATATTTCTATCTTTTATTTTTATTTTCTTTATTTAATTCTTTTATTTGATTATTTGTAATGGATTGGGTCGTAATTGTTTTAGAGGCTCAAATAGTCATTAGTGAAGGGCTACTATCTGTATTGGGAAAACATTTAGAATGAAAAAAACCAGCACACATTTTCATTTCACATTTTAGGTTTTAGTTTAGGTTAAGCTTTCTCTCTTCTATTCTTAGCTTCTTCTTGTTCTTCGTTTTTCTTCTTCTACATTTCGTTTTCCAGATTTCAATTTAAGTTCATCAATCAATTGCAGTTCATTTTCTTCTTCCCTATTTCAATTCAATTGCAATTTCGTTTCATGTCATTTCAATTTCGTTTCTCTATTTTACTGCAATTTCGTTTCATGTTGTGTTACTGCAATTCCGTTTATGCCTTATGCATTATGCAATTTCATTTATGCCTTATGTCTCTGCAACTACGTTTAATTTTGTTTTGTTGTTTCAGTTCTAATTTCTACAATTTTATTTGTTTAAGTTTCTGAATTCATTTAGGTAATGGAATGGTAGTTTAAATGGTTAATCCTCTTGATTTGGGTTGCAATGACGCTTTGAGGTTTCTGTTTTGTATTGTTTATGCTCTCTTAGTTCTTAATTCTTCATCAATTATTCCAATGTTTAATGTCATGTAATTGTTCATGCTTAATGTTTCAGCTCATAGAACAAATTGTATCTTTGTTCATGCTTAATGGATTGATTTATAATTTGTTGGAAATGGAATGACTGATGTGTGTGAATGCTTAATTCACATAAGGAAAGCTTAGAGTTAATTTTCGCTTAGTTAATTATTTTGGGTTAAATTCAGAGTTGAGTAAATTGAACATTTGTTGTGATTAATTTTCGCTTAGTTAATTAATCTTGTAACCTAGGATAAGTGAGTTGCAATCTAATCAAGAGCAGGGGCGGAGCGACGTTTAACATTGGGGGGCAGCTGCCCCCCCGCCCCCAAATTTTTCATTTTTTTATATATATAAAATTTAAAAAAAATATATATTTTAAAGTTAATTTAATATAAAATAAATCAATTTTTTAAAAAATTAGTTTTAAACTAAAATTTAAATTTAAATAAATTTTAAACTAAATTAAAAAAAAATAAATCAGTTTGTTTTAAAAATTATAAATTTAAATTTTAAATGCAATCATTTAATTGGATTTATCCTAGATATAGATTAATTGGTACCTAATCTATAAACATTATTTTAAAATCAATTTTAAATCAAAATTATTTTTAAAATTAATTTTAAACTAACTTAAAATATCTAAATTAGTTTATTTTAAAAAAATATGGATTTGAAATTCAAATCTACTTAATTAGATTTAGATTTAAAGTATGATTTTTTGAATCAGTTTTAAATCAAAATCTACTTTTAAAATTGATTTTAAATTAATTTAAGAAAATCTAAATTAGTTTGTTTTAGAAAATATGGATTTGAATATCAAATTTAATCTTCTTAATTAGATTTAGACTAATATAGATTGGATTTTTAAAAATCCAATTCATGTCTATCCTTATTATACATGTAAAGCATAATTTTTTAAAAAAATCAGTTTTAAATAAATTGATTTTAAATTAATTTTAAAAAATCTAAATCAGTTTGTTCTAGAAAATATTGGTTTTAATTTTAAATTAAATCCACTTAATTGGATTTGGATTTAGACTTAATATAGATTAGTTTTATAAAATTCTAATCTATGCCCTAAAGCATAAACCTTTCTTTTTGGTTTTTTCTTATTAGCTTCAACTAATCTTAGCATTTGTGAGTTGTTAAGATGGGCAAAAACAAGACCATTAATGAATTCTTTAAAAGAAGCGATCGAAGTAGTTAAGATGCTCCAACCATTGTTACACCAAGCCAAACTAATTTAACACCAGAAGTATTAAATGTCGATGCTTCAACTGCTTTACAACATGACTTAAAGCGTCCACGACTTACACCTGAACAAATGGATGTTTTTCAGTTGGAAAGAGACCCTAGTCTTCGACCAATGATTTGGGAATTTTCCATTGATCAAAGAGATGAAATCCGTCGAAGTTATTTTAAAGTTGGGCCTAATCAACCAATACTTGATTCTTATCCATTTTCTAGTGACAAAAGTAATATTCGTCGTCGCTTTCAAGCTTCTTGGTTTGAATTATATCCTTCTTGGATGGAGTATTCTAAAGAAGAAGATGCAATATATTGCTTGCCATGTTATCTTTTTGCTAAGGAGTCTTCCATCAACACGGGTTCAAATGTCTTTATTGAGAAGGGCTTCAAGAATTGGAAGAAGGTGAGAAGCGGAAAAGATTGTCCTCTCTTGAATCACATTGGTAAGGGTCCCAATTCTTTCCATCATAAAGCAGTACAATCATGTGATGATTTGATGAAGTCAACACAACATCTTGATAGGCTCATTAAAAAGCAGAGATCAGAAGAGATTGAAAGTAATCGACTTAGACTTGAGACCTCTATAAATTGTATAAGGTGGCTGGCATTTCAAGCTTGTGCTTATAGAGGGCATGATGAGACTCCTGATTCAAGCAACTGAGGTAACTTTATTGAATTGTTAAAATATTCAGGGTCTTTAAATGATAAAATTCAAAAAGTTATTTTAGAAAATGCTCCAAAGAATGCCAAGTATACTTCAAATGATATTCAAAAAGAAATTCTACATATTATTGCCACTAAGGTGAGGAACTCAATTAGAGAAGAGATGGGAGATTCCAAATTTAGTATCATTGTTGATGAAGCTCGAGATGAATCTACAAAGGAGCAAATGGCTATTATCTTAAGATTTGTAACTGTTGATGGTTTTGTTCAAGAGAGATTTTTTGATCTTATGCATGTTAGGGACACTTGTGCAATAACTTTGAAAGAAGAGTTGATGTCTGTATTTTCTCGTTACAATCTACAAGTTGAAAATCTTCGAGGTCAAGGGTATGATGGTGCTAGCAATATGCGAGGTGAATGGAATGACTTACAAGCTTTATTTCTCCATGATTGTCCACAAGCATACTATGTGCATTGTTTTGCTCATAGATTGCAATTAGCACTAGTGGCAGCTTTAAGAAATGTATCTCAAGTTCATGAATTTTTTACACAATTGACTCGTGTTATCAATATTGTTAGTGCTTCTTGCAAACGAATTGACCAATTACAAGAAGCTCAAGTAGTTGAAATTGCAAACATGGTTAGTCGTAATGAGCTAGAAATGAGAAGAGGATTAAATCAAGTGGGCACTTTGCAAAGAACTGGGGATACTCGATGGAGCTCTCACTTTAATTCTATTTATAGTTTGATAAAGATGTTCGCTGCTACCTGCACTGTTCTTAGTAATATAATTGATGAAGGGACAACTTATGAACAAAGAGGTGAGGCTTTTGGTGTTAGTAAGATATTATTGTCATTTGAATTTATATTCACCTTACACCTGATGAAGGAAATTATGGGAATTACTAACCTTCTTTGTCAAGCATTACAACAACAATCTCAAGATATTTTGAATGCAATGCATCTTGTTTCTACAACAAAGTTACTTCTCCAACAATTAAGGGACGATGGATGGTGCAATTTTATTGAGTGTTCAAATTTTTTGTAAAAAGCATGAAGTTGAGGTCCCGGATATGAGCGCACAATACCGCTTTGGAAGAGGTCGTTCTCGTCAACCAAATGTAACAATTGAGCATCATTATCGAGTTGAAGTTTTCTTAGCAGCAATTGACTCTCGACACAAAGAGTTAAATAGTAGATTTAACGAGAGAACAATGAAGCTTTTGACTTTAAGCATTGCTTTGGATCCTAGAGACAACTTCAAACTTTTTAATGTTGAACAGATCAGCAAGTTAGCAGAGAAATTTTATCCTAACGATTTTGATGAACAAGAAAGAAATATTTTGAAGACACAACTGCAACATTATGACATTGATATTCCAAATAATTTCAAGGATATTGGAACACTTTCTGAGTTGTGCCAACGATTGAAAGAAAAGAGGAAATCAACAACGTATCACTTGGTTGATAGATTGATACGCTTTGTCTTGACTCTTCCAGTATCCACGGCTACAACAGAGAGATCTTTTTCTGCAATGAAAATTGTGAAAACAAGACTTCGAAATAAAATGCAAGATGAGTTTCTTGCAAATAGTTTAGTTATTTACATTGAGAGGGAAATAGCTGCTACTTTTAGTACAAGTTCAATCATAGATGATTTTGAATTTATGAAAAAGCGACGAACACAATTTTCTTAAAAATATTATAAATGATAACTTTTATAATAAATTTAATTTTTTAATAATATATATGCTTTTATTTTGACACTTTATTTAAAATTTCAATCGTATCTAATCTAAATCTAATTAAATAGATTGATTTTGAAATTCAAATTCCAAGATTGATTCATCATATTTTGACCTTGAAGATTTAGATTACATAAATTCATTTATTGCCCCCCCCCCAACTTTCAATCCTGGCTCCGCCCCTAATCAAGAGGGTAATCTCATTTTAATTCTTGCTAATTTTTCTGTCTTTATAATTCTGTTTTAGTTCTAATCACAACCCCTCATGTGTCCTGTCTTTGATAGAAACTCAATGATGATCCTTGATAGACGGCTTAGGAGTCATTTCCTAATTTACTGCATTTAATTGTATTATTTTGACCGAGTACAACCTCGATCAAATTTGACGTCGTTGCCGGGGACCATCGGTTTCTTTCTACGATTAGTGTTCTATGTTGTGTTGTGTTAGTATATTGTTCTGTCGTTTGCGTGTTTATCATGTGTGTTCTGTTCTAGTGTTAGTGTTTGTAATGTTAGTGCGGTAGCAAGGAGCAGCAAAATTAGTTTTCCGAAATCACAAGAAAATCACAAAATCTCAAATCTGATGCAAGTAATTGATTACCCCCATAGGTTAATCCATTACCTTGCCTAGAGTAATCGATTACCACATTTGGTGAATCAATTACCGTAAGTGTTTTTGTTTCAAAACTTGTCTTTTTTTGCTGGAGTAATCGATTATCCTGTGGGTTAATCAATTACCTTACCACTTCTGCACATTTTCTCCTTATTTTCTCACTAGAGTAATAGATTACCATAAAAGGTTAATCCATTACTCACATTTGTTTTACAGTTTTGTTGTTATTTTGCTGTTTTGATGTGATTTTTTTTTTTATTTTGATAGATAGAGTTATTATTTTTGCTTGAAATTTTGTGTGTCAACTTCTTTCAACCAAAATTTGATGTGAAAAATACTAAGGACTATTGGTTTGGTCCCACCTAAGAGATACAAAAATTTGTCAATTCTGATTTTATCCGAATTTGAAACTGACATAACTTTTACTCTAGATATCAGAATTAGGCAAATTATATATGTTTGGTTGGAACGAGCATGATCTTTCACACGAGATTGCTACGCTGTCTTTAAGTTAAGTATTTTTTCATTTGGGGGGCACTTTCTAGAAGTCATTAAACACTCTAGTTTTGACGGGTTGTATGCTTGTGTTAAAAAATGTGTGATATGTTGCATATAGTGCATGACTAGAGGTTTTCCATGAGTTATACAACCTTTTGATCCTGAAATAGATTTGTTAGGTAGTCTAGGATTTTATCTTTAGAGTCTTTACATTAGTGTTAGTTTAAATAGTTAACATAGCTTAGACTATATTAGACTCAATAAATCTTGTTTGCGGTGTTGTTCTGTTTTGGTGTATCTCTGGTGTGTTTTTGCGTTTTGGCAGGTACATTTTAGTTAGGCTAACATGGATAATAGGATTATTAGGGAACTATTGCAGCAAGAGGAATATTTCAGTGATCCTTGGAGCATACCTCAGCAACAGTACAATCCTTATTCTAGCTCCTACAATCTTGGATGGAGAGATCAAAGTTATCAGAGTTCACTTGACTATTCCACTTTCCATCCGACACAAGATTTGCAGCAACAATCCAACCATCATGCGTCAACTTTTCAGCATGTTGCACCACCTCAAGCCCAACCGCAACCTTCTTTGGAAGAATTAATTAATCAGATGACCGCTAACAATTTGCAATTTCAGCAGATAACTAAGACCAATATTCAGACTCTCCAAACTCATATGGGCGAGTTATCTAATACAATTAATCAGAGCCAACCTCAAGCACCATCAGTCTACCCTCACAAGCAAACTTCGATCTGAATGCTAATGGTAAGACTGTGAGTGATATTAATTTGGGGTCTGGTAAGCAAATGATGGAATCAGCACAACCAGAAAAGACAAGTTCCATGGAGGTTGTGACTAAAGAGAAAAAGTTTAAAGAACAACAGTTGAAAGAACAAGACATGAAGAAAGAAAAGTGACAGATAAACAAGAGAAGGAAACATGTAATAATTGTATTGTTTATATTAATCCTTCCTTTGTTTATGTTGATTCTCTCTTGATAGGTGATGCATGAGTGATTCCTAAGGAAGGAATACAAGATAACAACTTCTTGTGTGAGGATGTAGAAAAGAAAGAACTTAAAGCACACAATGAAGCTATTTGTGACCCTCATTACAACAACCCTCATGTCTTGCTACCTAGTGGAGTATTGTCCATAAAGTTTCCTTGGACCACACACTATGAAAAGAATGAAGTATCCAGGAAACAAGAGCAACCATTAGGGAAGATTTCTTTATCACTTGATACTCTTTCTCCTTGCAAAAATATGAACAACACTAAATGTTTCACTTTAGATTCTTATGGGATTAAAGCTTGGACTATCATTCAGTTTGCTGATTTGAACCTCTTAGTTGTGTTAGGAATATGTAGTTTGATTTTAGTCAATACATAATTTTAGTCTCACATCAAGTAAACGATGAGGAGGATTGTTCTTATGTGTCTATAAAAACAACTCCTTGTAAAGCTTCTAAGTGTATAGTGCAAAAAAGAGAATGCATATTATGTGCCCGTGGACGTAGACAATTTGCTGAACCACGTTAAATTCCCTGAGTTCTCTTTTTCTTTCTTCCTTATTCTCTTCTTCTTTTATTATTGTTGCTTTGTTCTTAACAATTGGTATCAGAGCCAATATCTTAGTATGTTTTGTAGTTGCGGCTTAGTCTGATCTTCCACATCAGAAAAGATTTGGTTTATCCTCAGGACAGAGAAGTAGTGGGAACATTTTTCGTGAGAGCTTTCATAAGAAAGCATGAAGAACAATGACATTGGAAAAAGTATGTGAAGCCTTCCCGGTTACCACAACAAGTGGTATAAGAGCCGATGGTTCGACTTGGCGACTGACTCTGAGTGATGCAATGATAGGAGTGGATATAATTAAAGGTCAGGTGGACCTACTTTGTGAGATCCCTTGTATCGAAAGTCTTCCTAGTAGGAGTGGCTAGGTAGCGTGTGTTGTCGATGTGAGCTATTAGAACGACAGTACAAAGAACTAGGGCATATCGACGACAATGTGAAGCTCAAGAATTGTTGCGACGATGTAAGCTCTAATGACCATCATTGACAATAGGGGAGGAGGTTTAATGACATTGGAAGAAGAGAAGAAGAGAAACAGTGGGAGCTTTACAGAAGATTCGTCAGTGGATAGGGCAGAAGACTCGTCAGTGGAGTGGACAAGAGAATAATTGATTATGAAGACATTACACTAGGTGGTGAGTGTAAATCAAACTCCAAGTGGGAGATTGTTAGGAATATGTAGTTTGATTTTAGTCAATACATAATTTTAGTCCCACATCGAGTAAACGAAGGGGAGGATTCCTCTTATGTGTCTATAAAAACAATTCCTTGTAAAGCTTCTAAGTGCATAGTGCACAAAAAAGAATGCATATTGTGTACTCGTGGACGTAGGCAATTTGCCGAACCACGTTAAATTCCCTGAGTTTTTTTTCTCTCTTCCTTATTCTCTTCTTCTTTTATTATTGTTGCTTTGTTCTTAACAAGTTGTTCCTAATGACTTTTGCTCTCATGATGTTACATATTCTTATAGGTCGTTAGAGAAGTTAACAATGGAGGGTCAAGAGCAAGCTGCTACACTTATTGGCGAACCAATGTCTAAACACATCATAGATGGGAGTAGAAAATAACCATGTGATTTTGAAACACTCTAATTCTTTACTCTCTTTTAAATTGTGTTATTGATGTTGGATTTCATTATTCCTTGTTCTTTGATTTGACAGTAAGTGAAACATGTAAATTGTTCAAATTTGATGTCAAGATTAAAATGAAAAAATGGAGAATTATGATTATGACATTCAAAAAATTCCTACCACCACCATGCACTAACTATAGAACATGCTTACACCCTAAATCATCTGCACTGATAAATAATGACTTACATATTGTTGTAGATGATTGCATGATATTTGACCCAGGTGGTTGTTTGTTTCTTGTAGATATCAAGGGCAGATTCATGGTGAATGGGCAGTTAAAGCATTATCATGAGAGCATCATTGACCAGCCCGCAAAGCAAGAGTTAGTACCACTTGCACCCACTTTGCCGCTTTGAGCAGCCGAAGGAGTTTTTCTTTTCTCCCTCCACTCTTTTTCGTTTTATTTTCATTTATTTCATATCTAACCACCTTTTGTAATTAGGAAATAATTAGGAGTAATTAGGATTTTGATACTTTTTTACACTTATTTTTGATACTTGGAGATTTTATAATTCTGGTATGATTATTTGTACATTTGCATTATGGCTTATATGTTGAGAATCTGAGCTGAGTTAATTTTTAAATTATTTTATGGTGTTAATATATTCCTCTAATAGATTGTGGATTAGTCTGTATGAATTGGTTATGTATTGTTTCTGATAAGTAATTGACAATTTGAACCTGTGAGTTATTTGGGCTTATTTTGAATGGATTCATATGTATCCCATTCTCTTTCTTCTAATGTGATATATGTCATTAGTCAACACTAGACGAAATCAAATGCAAATGAATAGATAGTGCGTGTCTGAAATTCTTTAAAATAAGTTTTGTCCCACTGTTAGTTTCCAAACAAAAAGTACCAATACCAATTACCTTCGAAGTATCATTGTTACCCATCTTCAACACACCAAAACCACCTGAAGTGTAAAATGAGAAAAAATCCTTCTTAGAAGTCACATGGAAACTGACACCACAATCAACAATCCAACTAGAATCTGATTCTCATCATAAACGGTCACAAGATCTGTTGTACTAGTGGCGACTACACCATCACAATTCTCATCATTCTTCTTGTCTTGCTTACTTTTGTTGTCATTCTTTAGCTTAAAATAATATTTATGAATATGACCCTTTTTACCACAATAGTGGAACTTAAACATTTTTTTGCTTAGACTTTGATCTGCTTCGACGCTTGCTTTTGCTTCTATGATTTCCATTATGATCTCCATCTCTATTTCTCCTCCTGTTTTTAGTAGTGAAAACCTCTGCTTATGAAGAATAAACATGTTGAGTTTGTTGCCAGAATTCTTCATTCAAAATGGCAACTTTAAAAAATTTCATGGTCACAACATCACCAGGAGCAGAACTAGTTAAAGTAACAAACAAATTCTCCTATGAATCAAGAAAGGGTATTGAGCAACCAAAGTCCTAAAATTTCATCTTCAAATTTAACACCGTGCCAGACAATTGATTAAAACATCTTTGAAATTCATTCAAGTAATCAGAAATGGATATACCTTCTTTATGCCTTAAATTCATTGCTTTCTTCAACAAAAATAATTTATTATTCCCTGTCTTGGAAACATACAAAGTTTAAAGCTTGCACGTAAAGTCTTAGCATGTGAATTATTGACAATATGATTCAAAACATTATCATCTACTCATTGATGAATAAAACCATAAACCATCTCATGCTCAAAAGCTCAATCTTCATCGGATTTGTTTTCGAGTTTCTGAGTAGCAAATACGAGTAAATGTAATTTCTTAACAAATAGAAGATTCGTCACTTTGCCTCTCCACTCATGATAATTAGTCTCATTCAAAACTAATCATTTTACCATAATTAGGCTCCATCATTTAGTCAAGTGAATTCCTCAGAAAATAAAATAGATCAGTTCTGATACCACTTGTTGGGAAAGACAGTGTTGCACAACGAAAAAATTACACACAAATCTAAAAGCATGTAAAAGTAAAACTTTTCCACTTAGAATGAAATAAGAGGAACATAATATACAACAATCCAAAATTTTGGAGAGCAAGAAAGATTAAAATGTAGAGTAAGAAGAACATAAACAATTCTAAGGTGAAAACCCCCCATGATAGACACAAAAATCACGAGAACTAGTTCAGAGAAAAATATGCACTATAAAAAAATGTCAAGGAGTACAATAAAAGAACTCACAAAAACGCTATATTCGCAAAATAATGAAAAACACCTATGCAGTAAAATCACTAAATAAACCGCACAGATGAGCATGGACAAGCGAAACCTAAGCAAAATCCCACATGTATTCTTTCTGATAGAAAACTGAAAAATTGCTGTTAAAAATAAAATGGGCTACTAAACATTATATTTAAAATATAAAATATTGTTATGACTAACTTAAGGAAGACACGTCCAACAAGAAGAACTCAGCATGAACTATCAATATTAGGTATTCTGAAGGTCATAATTTTATCCTTTTATTACAAAAAGAGAGTTTCAACCCAAATATAATCTAATTTAATTATCAATATACCCATGCTTACATACTCCTTGACTTAAGTGACAAAGTATTCTTATAGATATTTTTCGCCAAAAAAACTTTGGAGAAATGAAATGTACACTATTACGAAACAAGACACGTGATAATTCCAATAAATACATATATTGTGAAACATAAATCGCAATAAGATATTTTTTTAATGTTAAGTATGAATTTTAATTTTAATTGAGTTGAATTTATAATTAACAAAGGAGAATATGTTGAGAAGAAAGTACAGGGAAACTAAAAATTTGAAAATATAATAATTTTAATAAAATAAACATTCATAAAATTGATGTAGACAAACATTACATCTTAATTAAAAAATAAAGACATTATTAAACAACGTCAACAATAATCACATGAAAAAATTAATATACAACTTCAAGTTCATGTAAAAAAAATGAAATAAATAAATATATTAAAATTTTCATACAATAACATAGAACGTGTAAGACATAGCACATATACTCAACTTAGATTCTTAAAAATTAGTAACTCTTATTATAAAACATATAATTATATTTACAAGAGGTAATATCAATTTTAGAAGATAAATTAACACATATCCTAGTGATAGTCATTGACTTTTATTTATTATTATCGTGAAATAAATAACAACAAGAAATTGTCAACGATGAAATTGGTATATATATTATCCTGTGACCGTGTCAATTGATGTCAGTCAATAATTAAGGAGTACTGTTACACTCTTTTTCTTTTCTTTATATACACATTAAAGTTTAACGAATATATATAGGTTGTGAAGAGACACGTTAATCTACAAATATTTCTAACAATAACAGTAATAAAAATAATAATAATTTTGATGGTCTATAATTTTAAAAAAATTATTATCCTATTCAAAATTATGATGAATATAATTCTAGTATAATTACTATAAAAATTGATAAATTTATTGCGCAAATTTGTAATTAATGGAATTATATCATGAATTGTAACGCACATGCATTGTATCATGAAGATTTTTTTGGCAAATGCAATTCTATGGACCAACTTTGTCATCACACTTTTTCAAACCAATCCGATAAATCAATTCGGGTTTTGTTCAAATTGTATACCTAATTACACTGCTTTATGTAAAAACAATAATTTTTTCAAAACAATTTGTAAAACCAAATCACAACTTATATGAAAATAATTTCAACTCATTTCATCTTTCATTATAAAAATAATTACAAATAATCTTACATAATAAATACTTATTAACAAAAACTTCAATAAATTAATAACTAGAAACATAACACCTAGCTATAAAAATAATCTATGAAATACTCTTCTAACTTATTTTGCTTAAGTCTCAAATTGTAAACTTAAGATACAAACAATATCTGTGTAGTCTTGAATAGCAGGTCGTAGACGACAAAAAACATAAATTATTGATTAAAAAACGCATTAATAAATATTAATAGTCTTCTAATTTCGAAAAGGTAACTCAAGTAATTGATAAATGTTACACAACATCGTAATATTCGAATAACTTGTTTTGTTGAATATCCTAAAACTTTATCTCATCACATGTCATTCATTTAATCCTAATCTTTTTCCGCAAAAAAAAAATGTAGCCTATGATGTTCCGCCACTCTGCTTTTTCATTTGGTATTGCATTATTTTATTGAAACAGATTGAATCATGGTTTTGTTCTCTAGAAGTGTTCAATTTGGTTATTCTACTTTTGTGAAAAATTATATTATGGAAGACGTGTTCTTAAAATATACTTTGTCGGTTATTTTAGTATTTGCATTAACACTAACTATTTAAAAGCAATAAATTTGTTCATGGGTCAAGTGTCTAATATTTAGATGCTTATGTCACTTATACCTAAAAGATCTTCTGGTTTCTTATGACAAATTGATAGTATATGTTATAACACTGTTGTTCTTCTTGAACCTTGAGAAATACTGTGTGACTAAAATTTTATAGATGATAAAAAATATGATTTAGAATTTAAAAAGAGATTAAAAATTCTTCAACATGAAAAAATTATCTCATAATAAACTAATATAATGTTTATGCGTTCAAAAATATATTTTAACACCTAAGTGTAATCTCATCATATGTGGTTCATCGATAAAAGTAGAAGAAATATAAGAACGTCAACATATTTAAGTAAATCATATATTCATTTTATCATTACTTTATTCATTTGGTAGAGGAGATGAAGATTTGTATTTATAAATATTAAATCTCCTGCTCTCTAAGATTGAACCTATTTCATTTTATGAAATGAATAAAAGAATACATGTTCTAATTTTTCTCACAACAAGGCGATAATAATGACTGTGAATAGAGTTTTAATGTAATTAAAAAGATAAAAGATAGGAAATGGTAGAAAATATGTAAAGATAAAAAGATAGAAAACGTTAGAAGATGGAAAAAAAGATAAAAAGAAAATCTATTTTTTAAAATTTTCAAATTAGAGGGCAATATATTTTCGTTTTATTGAAGATACGACCTTGATAGTACATGTCCAAAAAGTATCTACGTATATCCAATTTAAGTACCTATTTTTTTAAAAATTATTTTGGTACATACCCACGAGTACCCAACAAATATTAGATACATATATTTATCGAATACATGTATAATACAATTGTCGGAGTATTTATAATTTTGGAATCTACCACTAATCAGGTTAATGATAAGAAAATAGAGAAAATTGTAAATGAATTAGTTCATGATCAATAATCCTTGAGTCATTCAATTTGACCTTCTAGGTTATCATGCATTCTTTTTGAAAATTCTTTAACAGAATGTCGGTGAAAATAAAAATATTAGTATGAGTTAATCAAGGGACATAACTTTCTCCATCTTACACCTATCAATAATAAAGATACAAGTATGGGAGGAGTTGGATGTTCATATTTACTTTATATAAATAAGTTTTGTAGAGTAGAATAGATTTATAACTCACATTTTTATTTTAAAATGGTATCGAACTTTATTTAAGATTTATTAAAAAATCACTTACTTATTATACATACACATCCAATCCAATAATGCTGAATGTGAGGTGGTTTACTTGGATAAAAAGAAAAAAACTAATCTTACATCGATTGAGTTATTGGTGTATATATCCAAATTTAAATATTTTAATAGAAGAACACTATAATTTCTTTAATAAATACACTAGGTGATTTAAATAAGATTTCCTTTAACTAATCTCATATAAAAGAACTTAGTGTCAGCCTAGATGAAAATTGCATAAAATCATTTCACCATAAAAAAGTCAAAATCTGATACTAACTTTTTTATATATATATATATATATATTTCATCACCGATAAAAATCAACTCACAAGTCAAAAGTCACAACGCACTATCTCTTATAAAAGAGACTATTCAAATTCTTTGACGTATGACTTAGGAACGTTCGATTCTAGAATAAAAACCCATTCGGCAGGTTAAACATATTTATCAAAAAAAACTCATAAGAGTTTCCGAACTTCGTACTAATTAAGACCTTCTTAACAAAATTAACTGTTTTTGTTTTTTCTATAACCGATCAAGCTGAATGCATCATTATTATTACTTTTTTTTCACATTTTTTCTTTACAAGTAATGGATCAATTAATATTCCACTAAACTATTAATTAATTGACTAGAAAAGTAAAAAACACTCTGAAATCTGTTATAAACATACATAGCAACTTGTTAGCATGTTTTACTTTGGTTTTCAATAGAGTTAACATATATTATCTCCACAAAAATTTGGTAGAGGTGTTTTATATTATGTATAATAAATTTATTAACGTTAATAATAAAATTTTGAAATTATATAAAATTTTATTAATGATTCGATTATTATATGAAATTATTCTTACACTATTGTATATAATTTTAAACTCAATTTAATTGTCTAATCGTATCATAGAAAAAGAATAAATGAAAAATATAAAATTTTCCTTTTAAATAATTTTTATGTTTTAAAAAAATTAACATATAAATATTGGTCGAAAAATATCCTTACTTGACACAAATCATGAATATTCAAGCCATACACATATATATAAATAATCTAATCTAGTCACAAAGCAAGTCATAGAGGACAAATCAAGTGTTCCTATTCTGATATGTCAGCAGAAAAACAAAGAAAAACAACAAAAAAAACAAGTCAATATCAGTGCACCAAGATTGAGTGTGTATGCAAAAAAGAGAAAAGAGTATAAACTATTTTTTTTTTTCTCTGAACATGCCGGCTCCAAACACGCGTTAACGGTGCCAAACAGCGCACATAAATTAAGTGCCTACATGGACTTTGGAATTGACTTGAGGACAATCAGCCAAACACTACCTTAACTCAGACAAGTGGACACAACCTAAAGCAGCCTCAATTAAATTACTTATAAAATTCTAGAATAACTAGTGTACGTATAAGATAGTTGTTAATTATTAATTAATTATCTGCATGCATCATATGCACAGTTTCATCTAGAAGCACGCTGAATAATAAGTATTATATATATTTCCCACTTTGTAGCCTTTTGCGCCTGCTATTCTAGATGACCAATCAAATTATTAAAGTCGATTACCGTGTTATTTATTCCCTTTCATCTAGATGCTATCGAATATTTTTCAACTTCTCACACTCTTTCTTTCTCTTAAAGTTTCTTCCATATATATATATATTCAGAATTGATCAACACATATACATGATTAAGCGGCAAAACCTTAAGTGAAAAATATTCTTCACGTTTCTGTGTTCATTCTCTTTTGTTTCTTTCTTTACTATAACTATATACCAATGATGGTGGCTAATGGTTTTCATTCTGTCCAAGGAAATGAAGAAACCACCTTGCTTCAGGTAGATCCATACGAAGAAGAAGAAACTCTGTCTCTTTGTGATCTTCCAATATATAGTAGTACAATTTCAGGTAAATGGGATGGTGACAATGATCACTCCTGGTCTAACGGTGACGATGATGATGATAATTTATTCGAGTTTTTCAGCGAAGAATTCACAACATCAAGTAGTAGTAATTCAACTGCAGAGAACATAATCTTCTGCGGCAAACTCATTCCCTTTAAAGATATTGATCCTCCTAGAGTTGAAAGCAGCAAGCTGCAGCAATGGCCAATGAACAAAGTGAAACGCAGTTCGAAGGGAGAATTAAGAGCATCAAAGAGTTATGCACATGAGACCAGATCAAATGATGGGAATGTTTCATTGGTGAGGAGTGCCACAAAGTCTAGGTGGTTTTTGTTCATGTTTGGAATGCCAAAGTTATCAAACACTGAGATGAAGCTAAGAGATATTAGAAACAGACAAAGCCGGAGGAAGGGTTCGGCGACTATGTTTACGGCGGCGCCGGAGGATGAGAAAGTGGTGGCTATGAAGGGGAAGAGAAGCTACAAAGGGATGTGGAAGTTGTTGAAGTCAATGTCTTTGGTGTTAAGCTGCCAGAGTAGTAAGATTGCCAATGACGTAGTGAAGGCTGCTTTGGTGTGAGTTTTGATTTTGAAGATGTATTACCACGTGCCTCTAGAACAAGCACCTACTCCATGTTTGACCCACCTACACACCTTGTACAATTAGGGTTCAAATGTTTTTTTTTCCTCTACATTTAGGGTTCAAATGTTTGCTGCTTGAGTTTAATTTATATACTGTATAAATATCATATATTTAATAGAAATATTTTACAAGGATTTGATCGTGTATATATAAATTCAATTCAAAGATGTAGTTTGATTGGTGGGAGAAGAGAAATTATTACCTATCAATATGGTTTAAATTTAAAAATTTACTCCGTTAATAGATAATTTTATTTTTATAATAAATGGTTATGAGTTTTTTATTAAATTTGTGTATATGAAAAAATAAAGAAACTTTTAAATAGATTTCAATATATTAGAAAATTTGATAAGAATGATTAAGTGTAACCGGACTATATAGTAGTAACTATACTTCCTTCTAGATTATCTCCAGGTAGATTTCACCTTATACTTAATAATTTTAAATTTCTTTTTTAGTATGAAAAATGGTGAAAAAGTAGTGGGACAAAAAATAATAAATTTATAGAATTAAAGAAAATATTTTAAGGAAAAGTAATTGCAAGATAATTAGAATTCAATTGAAAAATGTGGTTGAATTTCGTATAATCTTATTTTCATCAGTTGTTCACTTATTAATTTGATATTATGATATTTATCATTGAATTATTAAATTACTCAATTCTAATATATTAGACGAAAGAGTTTAAGTTAATTATTTAAATCCCAATTGGTGTACATATAATAATTAATTAACATTATAAAATAGAGTAGAAACTTCTAATATATTGAAATTCTTTTTCAAGATCAAATTTTGTAATTTTCTAACTGAAAACCGAATCAAATGAAGAATCGATTGAATATTTGTACTTATTTGAACTACACTTTTAAGTTTTTTTTATACAACTACTAAAATTAATTATTCATTGACTCTTAATTAACAAATATTTTGAGTTAAGAAAAATAATCATGATTTGTGATAATCCACCAAGATAGTTATTTGGGCTTATATGATAATTTCACTTAAATTTGTGTAAAGTAAAAGAGAAATCAAATAGTTTTGGGGTAGATCATAGAATTATTTATCTAAGGTATCATGACGTGTTTGTTGAGTGTTTCATAGTCAAAATTTTGAAAAACTTTGAGAAAGTAAAAATATTTAACTCATCTCGCGTAATATGCACTGTCTTGCTTGAGATAGGAACGTGTTAGGCTCAAGATCATGGTTATCAAATTCTAGAGTTAACTCTTAAACTCTTAAGAATTTAAGAGTTTACTAAGTCTCAACGAGTCAACTCGCTCATAAACTCGTTTTTAGAGCAAACTCGCATAAATTTGCGAGTCAACTCGGTGACTCAGAGTAAACTTGCGAGTCGTGCCGAGTCAAGCGAGTTACGAAAAAAGTTAAACGGTGTGTTTTGGGGCTTACTAAAATGCTTTTTTCTTTCTCGTTTAAGGCTCCAGATTTGCGTTTTCATCTTCTACATTCTCGTCTTCAGACCGCGTGTGGTATTCCTCTTCCGTTTGCTCATCGCGTGGTCTTCCTCTTCCGGCTTCCTCTTCCGTTTGCCTTGTCGGTGTCGTCGGTGGCTTTGTTCTTCTAGGTCAGACTTATTCTTCTAGGTCAGTTGTTGTTGCTCCGTGATCTATTTTTCATTTCTTGTGCTTTGTGATCTTTTCAATTTTTGGTTTAATTTGCTGTTATTGGTTCAATCTTTGTTTAGTTCTCGGTTCAATTTTTGGTGTTGTTTGTTCAATTGATGTTGCTGCTCTGTTTCTGGTGTGTTGATATGTCCAATTGGTTTGCTGATATATCCAATTGTTATGTTCAATTACTCTTTCCAATTTCTCTGCTATGTTCAATTGCCTATATGATATTTTCAATTGTCCAATTTTTGGTTTAATTTGTTGTTATTGGTTCAATCTTTGTTTAGTTCTGGTTTCAATTTTTGGTGTTGTTTGTTCAATTGTTGTTGCTGCTTTGTTTCTGGTTTGCTGATATATCCAATTGCTTTGTTGTTCTATCCAATTGCTCTGTCCAATTTCTCTGCTATGTTCAATTGCCTATATGATATGTTCAATTGTCCAATTTTTGGTTTAATTTGTTGTTACATGTAAGTACATATGTTCCATGTGAATTAATTATTTTTTCAAGCAACACAAGGATTAAATTCAAACTGGCTACAAGTTTCCCATGTCCAACAATATTTGATGAACTTGATTGATGTTTATCTGATTTAACAGGTTTATTGGAAATTTTACTTTTTAGGGGATGCTCTTTCAATTTTTATTTTATTTTTTATTTATTTTTGTTATAAAAAGTAGACTCTTATGGGTTTACGGGTTGACTCTACGAGTCACGAGTCGACTACTGTCACGAGTCTACTGTGACTCTAGAGTCTGACAACCTTGTTCAAGATCTTATCTTATCTCATTTAAAGGAGGCTAAAAAAGAAGTTGGAATATAAAAAGAAAAAAACCCATAAGGAAACGACATTCGGTTCACTAGTGATAAGTAGAGGATTTTGCAGACGTCTTAAGAAAAAGAAAGAGAATAGAGATCTCATAAGAAAATGTCATTCGAGAAACCGGCTATGTATTCTTTCCCCTCTTTTAATCTTCACTTTGTAATTTTTTTTTTCTATCATGAACTAAATTCCCAATTGATTGGAAAAACGATGTAACCCTATCTTATTTTAATAAAATCTTCGATGTTATTCAGTTTATATTATTGTTAGTCCTTTCTTCTAATCTTAACGTTTTTCACCAATTGGCTACTAATGAATTAAATCTAAACCTAAGAGAATTTTGAGAGGAGAAACTTATGTAATACTGGGGAAATACACTTAGCTAAATCGTAGAGATAAGAGTAAAAGGTAGTGTGAATCCATAACCTAATTGTTATCTCAGATTCATAGAAAATAAACCCTAATTAATTTTGTTTAACTTAAGAGATTAATTAATTGGGTCAATATTAGGCGATGTATTCAATTCTGAGAAGGACGAATAAGAGGGTAGGAATATGATTTATCCAGTTAAATACATTGCATAACTAGGGAAAGATATTAGGATAGATAGTGGTGAAATCAGGATCTCAATCGTATTTATTAATTTGAATTAAATCCTAATTTTATACTTTGTTTACTTTTTTCTTAAATCCTGATTAAATTTACATTTGTATTATAATTGAACACACTTTGATTGAACTATACTCGTGGGAACAATAATTCTAGTTTTTATACTTATTCCTTGGCGATTGTAGTATATTTACCACAACCGTGTGAGAGTATTTCTTAATCTTACACGATAAACATTAAGTTTTTAGCGTCGTTGTCGAAGACAACGCTAACTTAATTGTGATTAATTAAATATTGTTTTTCCTCTTCTTCTTCCTCTTCTTCTTTGCAATTATGTGATATCTTCACTTTGTCGGCCAAATTTATCTTTGTTTTCAGGAATATGTGAAAGCATAGGACATTAGAATTGGAATTTGATCTTGAGATCAAGAGCTAAAGCCACAAAGGAAGCGAGGGCAAGAGCCTCCAAACACACTACAACCTCAAAACCAAGTCACGCTGACCACATGGATCTTCCTCAAAGGACCCTAAATCAATATTTTGAGAACAATATGAGGAGTGGATTGCCTATTGTGCTACCCCCATTACTAATCAAGATAGGCGATTCTAGATAATGAGCTACCTTAGTCAGAACTGCCAATTCCATGGGCTCAAGCATGAGGATGCGAATGAGCACTTGAAAAACTTCCTCTTTGAGTGTGATCATCTAATTAGAAGAGCAAATCTTTAGTCTTCATCTTTTACATAGATGGAGAGCTCGAAGTAGCTATTAAATTCAACAATTTCAACTTCTTCAATCCATTCGTTAGAAGCATGCTCAACGATCTCATGCACTTAATGCAAGTCTATGAGCTATCAACATCTGAATAGCAACATTCTTCAAAGTACGATGATTTAGGTACTAAAAAATGTATTCTCCTTTCTACATTAAATCTTTGTATCATAAACATCCATTTTGTTTTAATTTGTTTCATAAAGATAATAGACTTCCTCATTTATTTTATTATAGAATATACATTTCAGTTGGTAAAAATATGTTAGAGTATAAATGATTTAGAGAAATAATATTCATCTAATTTTTGAAATTTTTTTTGATAACTCATTAGTCTACACATAGTCTTCGTCTTATTTGCATTATTTATCTACTAAGACTTTATTCATTCATAAGTTTTATTTATCTACTAGTTATATTTGTCTTATTAATTAAACTTTTATCTTAATAATACGTAATTATTAAAATTAAAAAATATAATTTATCTTTAAATAAATTTAAAACATAACTTTTCTCGATCGCTAAAATCAGGTAACTTGGAATTATTTCTAATTTTAATCTTAATTTTTTTATTAATGATTATTTTTAAAAGCAAAAACAAATGTATTAAAAGTTAAAAAATTGATTTTATAATTAATTTCTTTTAAAATAAAAAATCCGCTCATCACATGACTTTTGTGATTCTAATCAAACTTTATTTGATATCTAATAAAATTTTATCAATTATTTTTTCTATATAAACTTAAAATTCAAATGTGTCACGTAAAATTGACGGATACTATCAATGGTACCAAATCATGAAGTAATTAATTTCTTTCATGCGACAAACTGTGTTACAAAATTTGTATAAATATATCTTCATAACTTTATGCATTAGTTTTGTAAAACATGAACGATAAATGCATTTTTTTTTCACTCAAAACATGATTGTTAGGTTAAAAGAATTATTTTGTTAATTAGTTGGATGTTTCATATCTAGGAATTTTGTCTAAATTTCATCAACTAGAAAAAATTAAAATTTTCACAAGGTTTTTTAAATTTTATATTATTTTGAATATATGAGCACCAAATTAGTAGTCAACCTGATAATTCTACCCATGAGATTTATGGGTCAAGTAAATAGTTGTTCATTAATTTAGAAAAGAAAAATAGTTTTATATAAAATAAATGACATTCGAATTTTCTTTCTTTGTATTCCTTTTAAAAAAAGTAAAACCCAAATTTTTTATTATGAAAACTAAGAAAAGATAACAAAAGAGTTTGTTATTTAGTTACATGTTTTTTCTTTGTATGGGTACATTGTTACTTATGAACCCTAAAATTAGAAATGACATTACAGAGGGTCCATTTATTCTGACACCCAATCTTTGTTGTAATAGATTTATTCATCGCAGAAGTTTTCTCCTTTCCTCCTTTTCTCTTCACAAAGGCATGTGCACACTTTAATTTTTAGAGAGATTTGTGATTCTCATGCAAAGCTTTTTCAAACGTGAAAATTTTCAGTTTTGTACTCTTTCTCTAACCTTCTGTTCCTTCTTGTTCTTGTTTTTTGTACCTTTTCAATTATCCTATTACATGGGTTTGATGATTTTTTATTTTTAATTATGCTACACCAGAGTTCTTCTCATTATCCATTGCATTGTTGTTTTATTTTTTTGGTCAATTTTTTTTCATGAAACTAGGTTGGTGGTTGACCTTGTTTGAATTTTTTATGGCTTTTTGAATTCTTTTTGTTCTTCATCATTTGATCATTCCATTGCATTGATGAATTGAATTAAAGTTCTCATTTTTTCTTTATACAAGTGTTGATTTTCTAAATAGTTTGGGTTTTTAGTCCTTTTTTATTAATGGTGTTGTGAATGACTTTGATTGAACACATTGACTCTCAATATTTATGATCTTATCCATTTTGAGGTTTGTATAACTGAAAATTCCATAACTTTTCCCTTTTACAACTCTATGCTTCGAATTCTATTTTCTTTAATAATTTGCCTTGCATCCAATGTGTATTAAATTGAAACACAAGGAATTTATTTAATTACTTTTGACACAACTTTTTTTATTATCTGTTCTTGTTTTGTTTTCGCTTTTCTGACTCAAATTTGTTCTTTTTATGTTATTTGGATTTTTATCAATTTAACTTCTTCAGAAGATAAAAGAACTACAAATGGGGAGGAAAGGGGGTGGTTGGTTTGCGGCTGTGAAGAAGGTTTTTGTTTCTGATCCCAAAAAGGATCAGGTTTGTTAATATAATGTGTTATAATTAATCAATTACAATATTCAGACATGAACAGAAGAAAATTACCTTGAGAACAGAAAAAATTCTGACTTGAGACATTTTTTTTGTTCATATAAAACAGAAAAATCATCAACCAAATCAAAGTAGATCAAAATTTGCATGTTTTGGGGTTCATTATGATGGGGATATGGAAAATGCACCTGAAGGAGCACCGGTTGCTGTTGTTCCCTCACTTCCACAAAGAAAAGAAAACAATCCAAAAGATGAGACAGAGAATGAACAAAACAAGCAAACATTTTCTTTGGTTTTGGCCACTGCTGTGGCTGCAGGGGCTGCTGTTGCTGCTGCTACTGAGGTTGCTCGTCTCTCAAACACGCCTCGTTCTAATGAAAAAATGAATCCAGAAGTAGCAGCCATCAAAATTCAAACAGCATATCGTGGACATTTGGTAAGGACTTTATGAGTCCTATTTGTTTGAAAAAACGTTACAAAAATAACTAATAACATGGAAATGCAAGCATCATGTTATTTCCACAAAGATAAAAAACTTCAATGTATTTTAATTAGAAATGGAATTTTATTTGGTAATCAACATAATCAAGGTTTGCATTAAATATAAACATATATGTTACTAAGATAAAACTTTAATTCCATTGGAAGAATAATGCTAAAAGTATTTAAGGACTTTTTGTTATTTCCAAAATCAATTAGTTTCTTTCATTTTCCATTCAAAATTAGAGTTTTATTTTGATAATCGGCATAATAAAGATTTACATTAAAGATAAACATAAGCTACTAACATAAAACTTTAATTATGTTTGAACAATAATTCTAAAAGTATTTAAGGATTTGAATTTAAATTTTGTCATTTCCAAAATCAATTAGTTTCTTTTGTTATGGGAAAATTTGTATCTGTGTTGCAACAACTTTGTACATTGAGAGGCTTTTGTGTGTAATTGTTTCATATTATGGGTGTCTTAGGCAAGAAGATCGTTGCGTGGCTTGAGAGGTTTAGCAAGGTTGAAATCATTGGTGCAAGGACAATCTGTTCAACGACAAGCGGCTACCACCTTGCAATGCATGCAAACTCTTTCACGGTTGCAGTCTCAGGTTCGTGCACGAAAGGTGAGGATGTCTGAGGAGAACCAAGCTCTTCAAAGACAACAACAACAGAAACGTGAAAAGGAGCAATCTAATGTAAGCACTTTATGAGTATTTGCATGTTATAAGGATGACATCAATGTGTTATGTAAATATGATTGTGATGTATATTTGACTCAGAATATGGCATGCTTATATTTTATTACTTGTGAATGTGTGTGTTTCCCCTTGTAGGTATGATGATTTTTGAGTGAATTTGTGTCAAATTGTTAATTATTTCCTACTTTTTGTTCATTACCCTTCAAACTTACAACAAATATTAATATGCTAACATTACCTTCAAATTTTACTTTTGCAGCAAATTGGAGAAAAATGGGATGATAGCTCGAAATCAAAGGAACAAATTGAAGCACAATTGTTACAAAGGCAAATAGCAGCCATGAGAAGAGAAAAAGCTTTGGCTTATGCATCAGCACATCAAGTAAGAAAAGAGTGCCTCTATTTTAGATTCGACTGAAACAAGAGAAACAAATTTTGCAATATTTTGAGTTACATCTTCTACCTAAACATGTGTGCAGAGGAGTTCATTTTAATTTTCTTACATTAATCAATTAGTTCATGGCTGTTAACTTTCCTGTCCATACCTTTATGAATTTCTTCAATTTAATTAGCACTTTGCTAACATAGGACCCTAATTGTGATTTTTCTATAATGACCAATTATGATTTTTTCTCAAAATTTGGTTAGCTATCAATGTTAGGCCAACATGATAAATTAATCCATGTTCTCAATCTTAACATGAATGGCATTTTTAAGTGTAAAAAATAAATTTATGAACTTACCAAGTCATTAATGTAGAATCTTATGGATAGAAACACCTGAAAAACAAGGAGAAAATGCATATGTAAACCAACACTATATGCATTTACATGTTTTGTTCATGTTCTTAGGTATATCATTTCTTACAAATATAATAATTAAGGTCATAACAAAATACATACTTTATCCAACAGCAAACATGGAAGAACTCTTCAAAATCTGCTACAAATGCCACATTCATGGATCCAAACAATCCTCATTGGGGTTGGAATTGGCTAGAAAGATGGATGGCTGCGAGGCCATGGGAGGGCCAAAACAATACATATCGTAATGTCCATGCATCATCAACAAAAGTTGCTGCTGCTGCAAGCCGCACTATGTCAGTTGGTGAAATCACAAAATTGTATACTCTTCGTGATCAAAATGTTGAATTCAAAAACACCACACAAAGCCAAATACAAACTGTCCGTCCTCGTAGCAGCCACGATTCCCCAACAAAAATTCCAAAGGCTCCATCATCTAATGGAACAAAGTTATCCTCACCATCACATTTAAGGGGTGGTTCATGGGGTGGTGATGGTAACTCAAAAAACATGGTTAGCAGAATCCCAGAAAGCAACCGCAGACACAGCATTGGAGTTTCTCCAATGACAGATAATGAGAGCTATGGAAACTCATCACCTTCTTCATCAAGTCAAGCATCAACACCATCCACAAAGGTTGCAAAGACTAAGACATCATCCATCTCCAAAGTGAAAAGTGCATCATTTGGTCCACAAAGAAATGGAACAACTGAAAAAACTACTTCAACTCCTCTAAAGAAGAGGCTTTCTTTCCCTGCTTCTCCAGCTGCTAAAAGGCATTCTCTTCCAACTAAGCCAGGAGATGTGGTTTCAAATAAGAACACTGCTACCATCCCTAAGGAGAAAGTGAATGTGAAAAGTAAAGGGAGCAGATAAGGGTGCATTTGATGTACTTAGAATAGAATTATATCAATAAAGATGAATCAAATAAAAGTGATATGATATCATCTTTTATTATTGTCTTTATCAACTTTTTCTTCTCCAGCCATATTAATGGTGTCATGGGGAGGAAGATGGAATAAAATTTGGTTGATCAAGTAACCATTTTATTCTTGAAGGCAACTTTTTCTTCAACATATTAATTGATTATAATAGTGCTACACGTGATGTTACGTAACAAGATTGATTTTGGGGTGATAATAGTTATATAAGAATATATATTTTTATCTAAAAATTGTACTTCATTCATTGTTTTATATGTAAATTATTTATCAATTATTTAAGTAAAGACCATGGTTTATGTTCGTGATTATATGCTAGATCTAATCTCTGTTATATAAAGAACTGGATAATGAATATATTTGATATACGACAGTTCCGTGTATAAAAAAAAATAAAAATCTAGACTTATTGGCATGTATCTTATAAAAAAAAAATTAATTTTAAGCATGTTTGGCAAATACCTTATAAATTGACAAAACTCGATGTGTTCACGTGAAAATAAAACTGGAAGCATGTATTCATAATCCTGATTTCAACTTCACTTCTATTAAAATTGGAATTTACAAAAAAATAATAAGTTTTATATTAGAAAAAAGAATTAAAATAATTGGTGTATGCACTTATCTAAGCACAAATTGTTATATATTGTAAATTTTGTTGACGCTCGTTAAAAGTAATAATATTAAAATATGTTGCATCTCTATTAAACTAAAAAATTAAAATAAAAAGATAAACGATAAATTTAAAATTTGGAATCGAATTTAAAAGATGAAGGATGAGAATGATGATATAATGTCAATGGTAGTCAAAGGATACCGACCATGGTAATAACCAAAGGACTCTTTCTTGATGGCAATTTAAGAACTTTAACGGTGACAATGATTCATTAATGAGATGTGATTTATAACAGTGATGGCAAATGATCATGTTTTCAGAATAAAATATAAAATAATAATTACTTTTTTACATCTTCATTTGTTTTATTTTTATGAAATTAGTTATTTTAATTATTTATTTTGAAAGGAGATTTTTTATTGTATAGATTAGACAGTACATGTCTATAAATTATAAATATCATGATATTGTAGACTACTTTTTACGATCTTTTCAATTAATTAAAATAAAGAAATCAATTAATTATTTCGTAAAATTATATATATTTATGTATTCTTTTATTAATTTTTTGCTTTTTATATTTAATAATTGGTCCCTGTACATCTCCCGTCGAAACATATCTTTCTTGCAACCTTATCTAAGAACTAATCAATATTTCTAGTGATTATATTTGTAATTATGTTTCAGATCAAATATGGTTAAAAGAAAAACATTTTGCAGGATCTGCGTGAACACTGTTCTAAATTTTCCCTGATTCTCCTCACAACTACTTGATAATCCATCTGGTAGCGATCATGCTTGTTGGGCCCCGCATATAATTAGGATTGAAGTCCTTTTTAGTTTACGATGACGAAGTTAAGTTTGAGTTTATATATATATATATATATATATATATGATCCTGGCCCAGTGTTTTAAAGTTTTTATGGGAATAGGATTCATGTCACGTGGTGATTTCAGTTTGACTGGAGTTAAAAGGAGGTGCTGCAGTGTATACAGTTATGTATGCGTGAATCAATACAAATGAAGGCGACATAGTTTACCGTGTTTTTAAGTATTTTATTTAATGATAAATTAGAGAGTTATAACACGTGAATTAATGAAAATGAAGATATTATAATTAATTATGTTTTTTTAAAAATTAATAAAATGGAAATATCATGATTAATATTATGTTTTAAATGACACGTGAATCAATAAAAATGGAGACATTACAGTTAATTGCGCCTTAAAAAGTCAATAAAGTGGAGGTGTCACGGTCAATATCACGTATTAAATGTAGTGTTAATCGTGACACCTCCACTTTGTTGACTTTTTAGAAGATATAGTTAACCGTAACATATTCACTTTCATTAATCCATAGACGATATTAAATAGATGTCGTGACTTGTGACACATGATTTATAAGAGGCGCTGGCAGCTGTGATACCTTCTAACAAAATAACCTTTCGACCGTAATAAGTTTTAAGTCAACCTTATTTTCATAAATTTTAAAAAAATCAGACTCAATTTGGTCCTTCTGCCACACACACACATATATATATATATATATATATATGGTTTTAAAAACATTATATATTAATCACATTAATTCTTACATCATCCTTTCTTATAAATCATTTTCTTTTTGTCGTTTTATAATTGGTCTAAGTTTCAATTGAATTGATTTATGATTCAATTTATTCAATGGAAGAGTAAAAAATTGTCAAAACAATAATTCATGCATTCTATTCTAATTAAATTATATATATGCTCTTTTAATAATTACTTTCTAACTTTAATTTTAATGAGATGATTATGAAGAAAACAAAATACTGATCAAATATAATTTTTTGGACTCTTTGACCTTTTCTAAATCGATAGCATGTTGATCGTAGCGCCTACACTTTGTTAACTTGTTAGAAGATGCAGTTAACCGTGACACCTCCACTTTCATTGATCCATAGCTGACATCAAATAGATGTCATGACTTATAATGTATGGTCTATAAAAAAAGAAGCGATGACAGTTGTGGCACCTTCTAACAAAACAACCCGCCGTAATAAGTTTATTTTCATAAATTTTTTAAAAACCAGATCAAATTTTGTCCTTCTAACATATATATATATATATATATATATATATATATATATATATTTGATTCTAAAAACATTATATATTAATCACATTAATTCTTACATCACCTCTTCTTATAAATCATTTTTTTTTTTTAAGTTTGAGTTGAATTGATTTATGATTCAAATTATTCAATGGAACAGTAAACAAAAATTGTCAAAACAATAATTCATGTATTCTACTCTAATTAAATTATATATGCTCTTTTAATAATTACTTTCTAACTTTAATTTTAACGAGATGATTATGAAGAAATTAAAATATTGATCAAATATAATTTTTTTTAACTCTTTGACCTTTTTTAAATCAATAACATGTTGATTGTGGTGTCTTCATTTGTTAACTTTTTAGAAGATGCAGTTAACTGTGTCACCTTCACTTTCATTGCTCCATAACCGACATTAAATAAACGCCATGACCTATGACGCATGATCTATAAGAGACACTGACGACTTCTAATAAAATAAGAATTCTTTCGCCACATATATATATATATATATATATATATATAAAAGAAGAAGAAGCACTGACGGTTATGGCACCTTCTAACAAAACAACCCCGACCATAATAAATTTCAAATCAATCTTATTTTCATAAATTTTTAAAAATCAGATCAAATTTAGTCCTTCTAATATATATATATATATATTGATTCTAAAAACATTATATATTAATCACATTAATTCTTACATCACCTCTTTTTATAAATCATTTTTTTTCTAAGTTTGAGTTGAATTGATTTATGATTCAAATTATTTAGTGGAACAGTAAAAAAAAATTGTTAAAACAATAATTCATATATTCTACTCTAATTAAATTATATATACTCTTTTAATAATTATTTTCCAACTTTAATTTTAGCGAGATAATTATGAAGAAATTAAAATATTGATCAAATACAATTTTATTTTTACTCTTTGACCTTTTTTAAATCAATAATATGTTAATTATGGTGTCTTCATTTGTTAACTTTTTAGAAGATGCAGTTAACTGTATCACCTCCACTTTCATTGATCCACATTAAATAGATGCCATGACCTATAACACATGATTTATAAAAGATACTGACAACTGTAACACTTTCTAACAAAATAAGAATTCTTTCGTCATATGTCATATGTCATTTATTTATATATATATATATATATATATATATATATATATATTTTTAAAAATATTATATATTAATTACATTAATTCTTACGCCATCTCTTCTTATAAATATTTTTTTAGATCAATTTATAATTAATTTAAATTTGAGTTGAATTGATTTATGATTCAAATTATTCCATGAAACAATAAAAAAATGTCAAAATAATAATTTATGTATTTTATTCTAATTCTCTTTTAATAATTATTTTCTAACTTTAATTTTAATAAGATGAGTATGAAGAAATTAAGATACTGATCTCATATAATTTTTTTACTCTTTAACTTTTTTAAAATCAATAACAAATATAAAAATCTTTACCATGATAGTACGTTAAAAGTTAAAATATCAACAATTAGTTTGAGTAATTTAATGGATTAACATTATAAATAATTGAGTCTCTTAAGAATAATATTTGGACCATGATTACCAACGAAGTGAATAAAAAAGACTATTAAAAAAATATAAATTTATTTTAGTGATATTTATATATTCAAATGAATTAATTTTTAATTATGTACCAAGAAATATACTTAATATACAAACAAAAATATATAATAACTTTTTTCCTCAGTACTAAAATTACATTAAGAAAATTCTACGGCTAAAGTAACATCTGTCTTTTAGATATGGTCGCATTCAAATATAAAAGTGAATGGAGACAAATTTCTAGTTGTTTATTATGATTGTTATAAATTAGATATTTCTTTGATGCATCCACCATAATAAGGGTCTTCCATTTGAGGCCACTAAGAATTCCTTTGAAGTTTTGATAAGCCACATATATTCCAAATCCCTCGGCAACTTTAAGGGACATCTATTTAATGCATTTTAATACATTTATTTTACAATATTTAGCTAGACATTTGAGATGAAGCAAAGTTAGACCTTTTTGTAGGTTTCATTTTTATTTACACTAAAAAACTTTTAACAGTCAAAACTAATTAAGTGCTTTCTTAAAGATTAATCTAATATATTGAAATGTATTCTTTTTATTTGAAAACTAATACCTTTTAAGGTGTAAAATGTATTAATACATTTGAAACTGAACATTTTTATTAGTGACAAAATTTTAGTGATTATGGATACATTTGATAACTGACCATTTTTTGTAACACATTTTTTAAGTATTAATGCATTTGATAACTGACATTTTTTTTTTTATAGAAAAAATGCATATTCTAAATAACATGAAATTAGGTTTTTACTTTTTCAGGGATATGGATATTTATTCTATTAAAAGAAAGGAAGGACTGTAGTGATTATTTGGTCAACTCAACCAACTAAATTTAAATTAAAAAAGTTAGATTTAGATGAATTGGATTAGAAATAGATGAATGCTAAATAATTGAGTTGGATGATTGAATTTGAGAATTTTATAATTGACGTCCGTTATCACAATATATAAAAATATAAGAATATTTTTATATTCTTATATTTTTTTAAAGTAGCTAACTTCATATTTCAACCCACCCTAATATGATAACAGAAAAATAGCTAATTTAATATTCCAACCCAACCTAATATGTGATAAAAAAGTAGGATGTAGGATGACTTGGAATAAACTTCTTCATATAATAAATAATATTAACCCACATGATGAGATCATTTTTTTAAAAATATGATTTAATTGGAACCATATTCACCCCTAACATGGAGTATGAGAAAAGGCCCACTTTAATTATGAATTTGATAGGAATTTTCATGATTTAATTTGTTCTAATAAGCTCGAAATGGTTCAATGTTTTATCATTGGGTTGTACTAACACAGTATAGTACAATGTTTGGTAACCATTTTCAGCCACAAAAAGAAAAGGATTTTCTTTATATTTTTTACCCATTTTTTTTATATAAATTTGATACAATTCAGTATTTATGTTTTAAACTCACACAAACTGAAAATTTTCCACCCGTATATGCAAGCTTAGAAACTGCCGTGGGCTTTAATGTGTGGTCAACTTCTGAAGAGAAAAAGCCTCCAAAAGAAATGTAATAGTCCTTTCAAAGCTCCAATGTGTGACAACAACTACTGGCAAATACATAACCACTTGGCATAAACTTGGCCATTAAAAAACATTCTCAACTCAATGTCTAATTTATTTACAAATAATATATTTGAACAATTCGTCCATATACAACTTGTGATTTAAATAAACATGTTGTTGTTGTTGTTGTGTAATGAGTATGTGTGTGTCTTTTGCTTTGTTGTTTTCTACTTGTTAATGCTTCCACAGTTCACTGACATTCTGCCACGAAAAAACAAGGTTAGCATTATTTCACTTCAAATTTGATTGGGTTCAAAATGTTACCTAATAATAGCATCGTCAATAACAAGGTGGTTATGTTAACAACCCTACCCTTTAGTGTCACCAATTCTCAGTCCTACAAGGCTTTACGTCAGCTATTATCCATTCAGCATTCATTATCCAAAACAATAAAACTCTTCTTTGAAAGTTTCAGCCCAAGTGTTGTTAATAGAGGGATTCACCCTTTTCTTCTTTTGGTAAAAAAATGGATAAATATTTAATTGGGGTACATATATGGGAATAAGAATCAAGACATTTACTTTCAATTGTTATTCTTGTTATAGTAGTCATATGAATAGTTTTTATATATTATAATTACAGAATTTATTTTTTATTTTCAACATTGCTTATTACAACAAACAAATAAAAGACTATTTCTCATACAACTAACATAATATAAAAAATATTTTATTATGATAATGAGATGATTACATTCTCTAATATATTTCTTTATATATTTTTTTATTATTTGTATTTATCAAAAATTGCAAAATTAAAATTTATAAGAATAAAGTTTAAACATATTTTTAGTTCATACTAAATTTAAATTTACTTATCTAAATTTAAAATTATATTTTAATCCGTTAAAATTTAAAAAATTATAGTGTTATTCCATTAAATTGGTTTAGACAACTGTTTATAATTATTATTATATAATGTTTAAGAGATATTTTAAAAAAATAAACTAAGGGGCTAAAATATTTATTTTAAATTTAAAAGATTTAAAATATATTTAAACCTGAAAATAAAGTAGAATCGACAAAATTTTATAATGTTCAAGCAATTCTAATTAATAATAAAAAGTCAATTAGAAAGATTTAATGAGTGTTAATACACCTGATTAAATATTTTTTCCTCGAATTAGTAGTTGTAACGATTTTCAGTTTTTCTTTATGGATAAACAGTATATAAATTTCATTATAAATCTTAATACATTAGATATTCTTCTTACAATCTAAACCTGGTAAGAAAAAAAAAAACAGTAAAAAGAGTAAGTGTTGTTACGTTCTAATTATGTTAATATCAAATATGTCCAAAGAAAAAATAAAATAAAATAATGCATTTTTTCTATTTTCTTACGTTCAATGGTTTGAATAATTTTCAGATAAATAATAAATAAAAAAAAGTAAATAAGTGTTTGTCACTCTTGTGAGTTTCTATTGTGTTGTTGTTCTTCTTCCTCTGCCATCCATATCGGTTTCTAACGCAAACTCTGTTCAAAGCCACCGCTTCATGCTTTCTTTGTCTCTTCTCAATCTTATCCAAATTCATTTTTTCCTTCAATTCTCTTCACTCTTTTCTTTCTTCACTAATCTTTCTTTCTTTCTCTGCACGAAAATGGGTCTCATCTTGAACCAAAATATGCAATCTTCAATGGTTCCGTGTCCTTGAAAAAGTGGATTCTTTTTCATTTATAAGCTCAATTGGGTTACCCTTTTCAATCTTGTTTTCGTAGCAATTTGATATATTCTCTGTTTATTTTCAATTTTTGTGCGCTTTGAGGTTTTCTTTCTGATAAAGGCTGCGACTTTTTCAAAGGGTTGATAAAAAATGGTGTCAAGGAACGACCCAGTTCAGTCTTTTTTCAATTCCGTTCAAGTTGTGAAGGAATCGCTGTCGCCACTTGAAGTGGGCATTCGCAAGGCGGCGAAGGATCTTGAGCATTGTTTGGCTGGGCCAAAGAATAGGGTCAATGGTGTTTGTTTAATTGCCCCAGTGATGGAAAGTGGTGAATTTCAGATCTGTGATGTGAAGAAGAAAAAGGGGTTGTCAATGAAGGTTCCTTTCAAGGCTTTCTTGGGCATGTTTTCACAGAATTCAGGAAATGGTGGTAATAGTAAGGTTCAAGTGGGTAAGGAGGATGGACACTCTTGCACTAATTGTTTGCAGTTTGCCGTGACTTGGTCTTTAATGGTTAATGGGTTTTTTCAGTCTCTGCCACTTCCTTTCAAATCTGGGAGGAAGAAGTGTCAGAAAGCGTGTGAAGAAGACAAGTTGTGTTCTTGCATGAAGCCTAATGTTTCATCATGTGAGGTGAAGCAGAATGAATCCAAGGGGGGTCAGTTTGGTAGAGCAGTTAGGGAGAAGGGTGTGAGGAAGAAGGATGGGAAGCATGTTTCGCTTGAATGTGTTATAGGTTTTATCTTTGATCAGTTATCCCATGCTCTTCAGAGTCTTGATCATGGGATGCATGAAAATAATGACGACCTTGGCTCTGGGAAAAGTAGTCTACCCCAACCTTTTTCTAATCTTGAACATGTGAATGCACTCGCAGGCTTCTTGGAGGGACACAAAGTATATGTGAATGGTTTCTTGGGGAATTTGAGGTTTGCAAAGGTGGGTGGTGTGCCATCAAGTGTACCTGTGGAAGAAAGTCCTTCAACAAATGGAGAAGGAGATAATGGTAGTAGTAATAGCAGTGGTAATGGTAATGGTAATAATGAAAACAAGGATGAAACTGGTGGAAATTTGCCGCCGAAGGTTGCCAACAACATATTCAGTATTCCTCTCTCAAATGTGGAGCGTCTAAAGTCTACACTTTCCACAGTGTCATTGACTGAATTGGTTGAACTGTTACCACAGCTGGGGAAAACGGCTAAAGAACATCCTGATAAGAAGAAACTGATCTCAGTACAAGATTTCTTTAGATACACAGAAGCTGAAGGTATGACATCTTACACAGGATAGGGAAAAAAGTTGAATTTGCTTGCATGAAATACAGACAAACTCTTCTGAATAACTTAAGTTATTGATTGTTAAAACATAAAGCCCTTTGTATTATGGTGTACTTTTGTCATTCAAAATTGTGAATGCATTTATTAGCATACACCTGTACGTAGGAATAGGATGAAACATGTAGTTGGTATGCATGGACAGGGAAGGATATGTGAGAGTATCAATTCAATTTCTCTCTACATGGGAGGAATCTGTCTCAGCAAATATAATATGGGTTAGGTATATTTTCGAGTGTTGAAGCAACTGACATGAATGATGAATTCATATAAATGATATTGGCAATTAGCTTATAGTTTCTGTTCCAAGAGGAAAGGTAGGATACATAATATTATTGAGATTTGAGGGGATTAATAGAATTTGAGTAAACAGTAATGTAGGTTTGTTTAATAAATCTGCTTATGGTTCTCAAAAGCAGGGCTTTATTTCCCCACAACAACTTGTTCTGTATATTTGACCTTGGAAGTGTGAATGAGAGAAGTGAAGTTTGCAAATGACAGAAAATTCCTATTGGCTTTGAAAATAATAAACTTTCATCGCTTACTTCTCAAAAATAATATTTTGACTATTATGCAATATGCAGCATTGAGTCCAGTTGATATATAAACATGGAACCAGATAAAAGACTATCAGACTGTTAGGGACCAACAGTTGAAAGGAGATAGAGAAGAGAGAATTTCATTGAATAGGATAAAAGAACAAAGAAAATAGGAGAAAAAGCTCTCCTCCAAAGGTTTCCCCTTCACAAAGAATTTCTCCTTTCACAAAGAGCTAAAACTCAATCTACAAAATGATTAAGTCTCCCCTACCTTCTATCCTTCTTCCCTTAATTATATCTAATAAACCCCTCCAACTAATATCCTAACTGTCCTAACTAACTCCCTTATCCTTCTACCTAACACATACTAATCTCGAACCAAGGGTGGTCAAATAAAGTTCCTTATAATTTCTGAAAAAAATTAATAAATAAATATAAAACTTAGCTCATTGTATGAGGCTCTTAACATTATGTTTGTGAGATTTGGGATGGTTAAATGATGCAATTCTACCTGTATAGTCAAATTGACTAGAACTTATGACCATCTACCAGGTCACAAGTAAGTGATCTTATCATTAAATGTGATATGAAACCTGCATACTATCCCCTGTTCTGCAATCTCTCAAGCGCGTATTGAAGTTGAGGGATGAAGTTATGTAAGATATGTTTAAGCTAATCTGTTTCTGACATCTTTACTTGAAATATTTAGGTAAGATTTCTTGTTTATTTGTTGCATCCTGTTAGAGGAGAACCTAGCCATAGAGAAAGAGAACTGGAAATCCATTTTGATATTATATTTTATCAATCTATATTGTTACAGAGAGATCCTCTATATGTAGAGGAAGGTGATGGTCCCAATTGGAAACAGTTACATACAGATAGTACTAGGTGCTGACTCAGCGCCACATATATGATTGCCAACATTCAACTGTAGGTTAACAGATAGAGAAGATAGGTTAGCTACAACACCAATTACTAAACTATATAGATACTGGGTACTGCACTTGACATGTATATTATTTTCTGTGGTATTTGCTGGAATAACAAATTTGACATTTCACTTCCATTATCATAAAGGGAGGAGGTTCTTTGAGGAGCTGGATAGAGATGGTGATGGCCAAGTAACTCTGGAAGATCTAGAAGCTGCAATGAGAAAAAGAAAGCTGCCACGAAGATACGCCAAAGAATTTATGAGCCGTGCTAGAAGTCACTTATTTTCCAGATCTTTTGGTTTGAAGCAGTTCTTGTCAGTAATGGAACAGAAGGAGCCAACAATTCTACGTGCATATACTTCTCTATGTCTAAGCAAGTCAGGGACTTTGAAGAAGAGTGAAATATTGGAATCACTAAAGAATGCAGGACTCCCTGCTAGTGAAGACAATGCTCTTGCTATGATGCGATTTCTGAAAGCAGATACAGAAGAATCTATTTCATATGGACATTTCCGCAATTTCATGCTTCTGCTTCCCTCTGACCGTCTTCAAGAAGATCCTAGGTAAGATAAATATGGTTGATTGGTTTTCTTTTTTTATTTCACCTAATATACTTTTTTTAGGTTGGGAGTAGGGACCGATAAATGTTATTAGTATCTTGTCAAAATGTTTTTCTTATGCCTATATTTGCTTATTTATTTACAGTACTCAATTATGTCACAATTTCTGTAATGATATAAAAAATTAATATTGTGAAAACTAGGAAAGTACAAAAGAGGGAGGATAAGATATCCTTCAAATTAGAAAATTTTAAAAAGGGGAATATTATGCAACCATGGGAAAAACGAAACCATTGAGAAGCCATAATCTAATTCCCATCGCACAAAGTTTTGGCCTCCATGCTTTAGCAAAACATTTATATGAAGAACTGCAAACAACTGCTCCTAAATAGAACTGGCCTAGTGCTCACCTAGACAACCCCTATCCAATGCTTGTTCTACAGGGAAGTGGCTTTCTACCTTTAAGATGGAAAAATGGAATTATGCAACAAGATTAACTTGTGTTGAAGTATTGCAGTTATTGTTTTAATTTCCTCAATGGCTAAACTTCCACAGCATTCAATGAATAAGATTCATCCTCTATATTAATGACTTATTAATGTTATGTTATACTTTCAGGAGTATTTGGTTTGAAGCTGCAACTGTAGTTGCCGTTCCACCTCCTGTTGAAATTCCAGCTGGAAGTGTTCTAAGATCTGCATTGGCAGGTGGCCTGTCTTGTGCCCTATCCTGTGCATTAATGCATCCAGTTGATACAATCAAGGTTTGCTCTTGAACTTGTTGATTTCTTTTATTACTGGTGATTTCATGTCTTTGTGTAGTGCGCATAATCCATATGCCTCTCATAGCCATTTGATTTTTTTGGCTCCTTTAGAGGTCTCATTATTGTCTTATTTGGTATATTAGACTCGAGTACAAGCATCAACCATGTCCTTCCCTGAAATAATTTCTAAGCTGCCAGAGATTGGAAGGCGAGGTTTATACAGGGGGTCAATTCCTGCAATTCTTGGACAGTTTTCGAGGTTGTTTATTTGGTCTCTTTTCATTTCTTCCCCTCTATTTTCTCTATCTTGAAACAAAATAAGCAGAAATAAAATTGTTGCTTCGAGCTTCATTACCTTCCCTTAACAATGGTAGATTTCAAGCTTATGTTACTTTTGATAATGCAGCCACGGTCTGCGAACTGGGATATTTGAAGCAAGTAAATTGGTGTTGATAAATGTTGCTCCAACACTGCCAGAAATCCAGGTACTTTTTAAAGCATAATTATTGGTGTTGATTATGTTTACCTTGTTTGTTGCTGGGAATGCAAAGAAGATGGAGTGAATTGCCTCATTTCCCTAACATTCAGTTAACTATACCTATGTCCTTGTTTTATTCCCTGCTTTCCTAGTTCCCACTTACCAAAAATGAAAGTAAGAAAAATATTTCAATCTGTGATAAGTGAATATTTTACTTAAATTATTAAGCTCCCTGTCTTATTAAAAGGGTTGTTCTAACATGTTACCCCCACTGCCACAGGGACATGTTAAGTAGCTAGGATGATTTAAAATAGAAGATAGTAAATGATTGTTAACCTGAAGTCACAGGTTAAAAACACCCTTATGGGAATGATGAAAATGCTTTAATTAAGATGTTCATACCTAATAGATCAATAATTTTCAAATTCTATTTTATAACACTTAAAAGGTCCATGCACTTTGATTGACCTTTAAAAGTGATTTTTTATGTAAGGAGAGTTAGTCATAAGTCCGTTATGTGGTTAATAGTGTATCTGCGTTGTTGCCACTTGTCTAAAATCCAGAAGTTTCACATATGAGAATTTTTGTAGGTACAATCTGTAGCATCATTCTGTAGCACATTTTTGGGAACAGCTGTGCGGATCCCCTGTGAGGTGTTAAAGCAGAGGTTACAGGCTGGTCTTTTTGACAATGTGGGTGAGGCTTTAGTTGGGACTTGGGAGCAGGATGGTCTTAGGGGTTTCTTTCGTGGAACTGGAGCTACCCTGTGCCGTGAGGTTCCATTTTATGTTGCGGGCATGGGTCTTTATGCTGAATCTAAAAAGGTAATTTCCATGATCCAGCATGCTTCTTGATTGAGATTGTCAATAGGATTTTACACTTGAGATTTATGCATTATAAAATTGTGTAAATATTGAATGAGCTGAAATACTTCTAGCTAACTTTAAGCCATCGGATATTGCTCAAAATTATATGACAAAGGCATTCTGAAATCTTAATTGAAGCACTGATATATGTAAACATACACCAAAATTAACAGGAAATAAGTGACTCATAAACCAAAGGCCTTTATAGCCACACTGAAATGGTACATTGTCAAGGATGGTTACTGAGTGTCATGATATTGGCATTTAATTTTAGGTTGCCGAACGACTACTAGAGCGGGAACTCGGTCCCTTGGAAACAATTGCTGTTGGAGCTTTATCTGGTGGCTTGGCTGCTGTTGTCACAACGCCATTTGATGTCATGAAGACTAGAATGATGACTGCGCAGGGTCGGTCAGTGTCGATGACCTTCATAGCCTTCTCTATACTAAAACATGAGGGACCTCTTGGCTTGTTCAAAGGAGCAGTTCCAAGGTTCTTTTGGATTGCTCCACTAGGTGCTATGAACTTTGCAGGTTACGAGTTGGCGAAGAAGGCTATGAATAAAAATGAGGACGGCAAGGCAGGCAATTCAGAGTAATATCTTGAGTTACTTGGAATTGTGTCACACAGCAACCAAATGTTTGGTGAAATTTTTGAGTTTATTGCAGCATTCAATGGAATAAGGCCATTGATGCCTGCTCTGAAATACACATTTTGTTTCCTTTGTTCATTTTTCTAATTTTGAGTTGTCCTTTGTAGCTGCAGAATTAAAAATATATTCATCATATATTTGCAAACTGAAAAGGTTCAATTTATCTCTTCATCTATTGTACAGATTTTGATCCTTTGTGTCTTTCATTTTGTCATCCCATTTTGAGTTGATTTGCAGGTCTTGATTTATTTGGTAAGAGCACTTTGTACATTAGAATCATTTATCTGGCTATGTACTTGTTGGAATATAATTCTCGGGGTTTAGACTGAAGCTCAATTGGAATATAGTGAGCGCAGGATATATTTTTTCCCACACCCTTAGTTCAGATGGCTGCGTGAGAATGAGAATGATATTTTTGGGTAAATGTAACTAATTTTTGGATACACTACGTACAAGTTATACTTCAAGATCTTAAAATTACACTTCCATAATGTTTGTAAGCATGAAAATCAGAATTAAGTAATCATGAAGGCTTATTTGATTACCATCGTTTTCAAATTACATCAAAGAACAAATAATGTTCTGCTTTTCATTTGGTAAGATTAAAATTAAGGGAAGCTCTCGGACAAGGATTTCTCTATTACCAAACTATAAAACTTTTTTCATCTAGTAAGCTTTGTCTGAAAAAAAATAAATAAATGACATTACGAGTTTTGTAATTTGTATGAAACTGAAAATTTTGAGTTGATTTTTATTACCTTCAAGTCTTGCACTTCAGCAATTTCCTTTTCCAAACGCTCAGATTCTTTCACAGATTGCTCCTCTGCTTCTTTAAGCTCAACCAATTGCAGTAACATAAATATACAGTCCAGGTAATGTGCATGAACTGAAATTGGCATTAACAAATTACATAAAAAATGGTAATTAAAAATAATTAATTGTATAAAGATGTAGTTAAATAAACAAATTATTATGATTTCTTTATGAATTTAATTCACTCATCCTAAATATAACAGAATGTCTCTTTTATTGGTAATTATAAATTCTTTTGAGAATTTAATTGACCCATCAGAAATATGATGATAGAATGTCTATTTTATTGATAATTATAAATTATTTGTGAACTCAATTGATCTATGTGAAATATGACAAATGTTCCTTTTATTAGTAATTATGAATTAAATTGTTCTATTGAAAATATGATCTGAATGTTCCTAAATCACCCTTTCCTCTAAAATGTGAATGACCCTTTGCAAAATTATGAATATGTGAATTCATTTGATCTAATGAAAAGTATGATGTAATGTCCTTCTATTACTATTTTATATGAATATGTGAATGATCTTTAATCAAAATTACGACTTCTTTGTGAATTCAATCTACATTTTTATTGGAGATGTGATGGAATGTTTTTCGGTTATTAATACATAAGATGTGAAAGTCCATTTGATTAGAATTATGAAATTTGTGTGAATTTAGTTAACCATTTTATTGAAAATAAGATAGTGTCCCTTCGATGAAAATTACAAATTGTTTATAAATTTAATATAGCCATCAGGAAATGCAACGCAATGTGTCTTAATGATCATTTCATTTGAAAATGTCAATTGACCCTTTGATGCTGATGAATATTATGAATTCTTTGTAAATTCAATTGTCCCGTCGAAAATATGATGAATTTCTCTTTTGATGGTAATTATAAATTCTTTGTAAATTCAATTTTTTTATAAAAATATGATAGAATGTCCCTCGATCACTCTTTCGTCTAAAATATGAATGAACTTTGATGAGAATTAATTTATTAAACCTAATGAAAATATAATGCAATGTCCTTTGATTATTATTTTATATGACGTGTGAATGACCTTTTAATCATAATTACAAATTCTTTATAACCTCAATTAACACTTTTGTTGGAGATGTGACAAAATATTCTTTAATTACCAATACATTTAACATGTAATAGACTCTTTGATTAGAATTATAAATTTTGAATTTAGCTAACCATTGTATTGAAAATACTGACACAATATCCCTTTCAGTGGGAATTATTAAATATTTACAAATTCAATTGGCTTATCTTAAAAGATGTGACATAATTTTCTTAATTAATATTTCATTTGAAATGTGAATAACTTTACGATGAAAATTATAAATTCTTCTTGAATTTAATTTATCAATCAAAAATATGATTAATATCCCTTTCACCAGTAATAATAAATTATTTATGAATTTATTTGATCTATAGAAAATATGACAGATTGTCTTTTTTATTAATAATTATGAATTTTTATGAAATAAATTAATCTATCATAGATATATAAAAATATTTTTTTTATTAATAATTATGAATTCTTTATAAATTTCATTATCTTATAGAAAAATATTATCAGATAGATTGCATATAAATCATCCTTTCCTCTGAAATGGATTCCTTTAGGAGAATTACAAATTTTTAATAAATTCATTTAACCTAACGAAAAAGTTCGTTGACCAAGAAATTAGTCCAAAAACATGTACTATTTTAATATCCTATATTTATTAATACTTCACCCACTCCACCAATGTTAACTCCATTAAATCTAATTTTTTCGTTTTCACTATCACATCAAATCTTTTGAGATTTTATTGTCACATCAAATCTGTTGAGATCATAAAGGAAGGTTAAGCTGCGTCTCCTCCAAACACGACCTAGGTAATCATGAAGGTCTATTTGATTACCATCGTTTTCAAATTATATCAAACAACAAATAATATTCTGCTTTACGTTTGGTAAGATTAAAGTTAAGGAAAGGGAAGCTCGTACAAGGATTTCTCTATTACCAAACTATAAAACTTTTTTCTCGAGTGCGCGTTTGTTATATACTCAGCACTCAACACACAACATAAGTTCAATCAACGGAGAAGCATGTGAGAAGATGAATTGAAATGAACATCAGTTTGGATTGTTTGAATGGAAATCCAAACACACCCTTGTGTTTGCTCGATGATCCGATCAAACTGAACAGAAATTAAAATCTATCTTTGCCGGGTAACTCAATTTATTAACACAAAAGCAAAACATCATTATCTTGAAATTGTCTCCGAAGGGAAACCACAAGACAGACGTTTGTTGGCCACAGTCGCGCTTTTCAAGTGAAGTCTTAAGTGATTGACTACAATACCACAAAAAATTTCGACATTGATATAAGAACCCTTGAACTGAAAAGAGAACCGAGTTACAAAGAAATCAATGTAGTTATAATTATTGGACCAGCAAAGAAAACATCAACTTCTGACGTTTTGCTAATTGAAAATCAATAGCCCCAGTTATCATTCCTGATCTCATCATCAAACCTCTTCTTCAGCTCGGGATGAGTGGCAAAGTACTCGTCCGCGGTCATGGTACTAAGCTTTGTCTGAAAAATATAAATAAATGACACTGAGTTTTGTAATTTGTATGAAACTGAAAATTTTGAGTTGATTTTTATTACCTTCAAGTCTTGCACTTCAGCAATTTCCTTTTCCAAACGCTCAGATTCTTTCACAGATTGCTCCTCTGCTTCTTTAAGCTCAACCAACTGCAGTCAGACAACATAAATATACAGTCCAGTTAAATGTAATGTACATGAATAAGATTTTTTTATTTTTCACGAGCAAGAGAATCTAAACAAGATAACTGAAGATTTGACCAAGTTCTTACTAGTGCATCAAATTTAGCCTTGTATTGGGGAGTTACTGTGTCAACAAACTTGGGGACCTCAATGCCTGTGAATAAGGCATAACACGAAACATTAAAATGTTGATGGTAGGTAAAACAGCAAAATTATAACAGGAAATATTTGTTGTGCATACACATAAGGAGGCATATCAAGTTAATATTGACCATCCATGTAAGATAGAATAGTCATGATTAGATTCACCTCTCAAACTCTCACTAGATAGAGTCCCTCTACATATAGACAGAGAGAGAGAGAGACACCCAAACACGCACAACCCATACACATGGGAAATTAAGTGAAATTTTCAAATAAGAAACTTCTGCACAGTAGGAATTTAAATGCAGGATTCATTCCACATTAGCTAATGATAAAAGGAACTACAGTGCAAGGCTGATGTAGTATTTTGCATTGTAGCAATGAGAAATACCCTTGTAAGCATATAACTAAATCATATCAAACTACATCCATTTTCCAAATTCTAGTCCCTTGTACATAGTTATTTTCTAAATGTGAAAGCAGCAGCTAAATATTGTCTCGGGTGTGTACCAGATATTTTTTTGCTTATGCTTTTCCTTTTACAAATTGGGGAAATAATCAAATAACACAAAAAAATGGATAAAAAAAAATCTCCATACTTAATTTTGCACACTACATTCCATGTATAGTCTGTATATATTGTATTTTCACATGCATTGGGCAGTAGGTTACAACAAAAGAAAATCAATTAATAAGAGAAGCAACAAAAAAATGATGAGGAAATATCAACTTTGAAGGATGGCTTGTCAACCTCCTAATTTCTCTCTAAATATCCTATAACAAATTTTGTTTGTATAATATAAGTTTGTACAACTTTTTTTTTTTACAACTAAGAAATAGAAGAATAAAAAGGGGGGAGAGAGAAAGTGAGATTTGTAAAAAGTGTGCAAGAATAATATAACTCATTTTTTTTCTATCAAAAGCAAAAGAATATGGTACCGTTAAGAGCAAGAAATAGACCCTGTTGAACTCTTTGATATACTTTTCCTACTACCACAATGTCATTTGGAGAGGGAAAAATTCAAAAATCTTAAATTGTAGTGAGTATGATAATATGTGCACTGAAATGTAAATCAAACCCAAAAGTACAACAAAGAGCTTGTTTGGGAACACGAGATGCAAATGGTTATTCACACATCCAAAAACATGAAATGGAAAAGTAAGAATTTGTTTCGTTGGGGATGAACTTAGGTTTATGCTCCACTAATAACCAAACCAAACATGCTAAGAATGGTTGCAAGTCTCTATGTTCATAGAAGAGAGCAAGTCTGTGTAAATAACTAAATTTACAAACCTTAAATTCAACCATTTCATCACCATTAAGAACTGGGTAAACCATACTGCCCACTAATGGTATCATCAAGAAATCTAAAATGAACATATATCAAGAGCATTCATCACAGAGTTTATAAACATACTCTCATAGTGCTCCTTGTACATATCCACCAAACGTGTGCCAATTCCTTTTCTATAGTAATCCCAGTCTATGGGCTCAGGTTCCTGCACAATGTGATAAACTATTAAGCAACGGTTGAACAATACCATTTACACACACAAAAAAAAAAAAAAAAAATCAACAACCTCTGATATATTAACATTTTTTAAGACGCATTTAACTAATTTATCACACGATTACTTCGAATAGCAAAGTTATATTTCTCAATCTCATTCACAACATTTCACCGAGGCGTTCGACAAAATTATCTCAAAATCATTTCAGAAAATATTCGGAATAGATTATAATCAGAATCGATAGCGAAATAAAACAGAAATCGCTATAAATCTGATACGAACCCTAAGTGCGGATCGCGAATCGATCTAACATCTAAGAACAACAAACACGGAGGCAAATTCGCATCATAAATCAAACGCAAAAGGAAAACAGAGAAAGATAAAGATCGGAGAGATTCGGTACCTGGCTGAACTTTGTTTGGAGTTGCGAGTTAACCTCATCGAAAGCACGACGGAGATTAGAAAACTCTCTGCGAGCCTCATCGGAGACGAGAAGCTTCGCCATTCCATCCCAATCGATGTTCCTACCAACCTTGAACGCAACATCGGTAACTTTCTTCACCGTTCCGCTCATTTTCCCTGCGATTCTGATTCCCCTCGTCGCTCGTTGTTACTGCTGCTATGTGCTCACTTTCACACCCTTGACCCTTCTCCTATCACCTTGCTACGTCTTATGGGCCGGGTTCCATAGGGCCGGCCCATTAAAGGCCCAACCAAACTAATGATAAAGTTATCTTCGTGTTTTAATAGATAATGTACTGGTTGTATGTCAGACTCGAATATAGGTGTGGTTTAGATTTGCTTTCTAAAGCAACAAGCAAGCATGCGCGTTTAGTTGTAGATTCTTCTATTGCGTCATTGGGCCTCTATGTGGGCTTTCTTCTTTTCCCCTTTTTGCTTTTTGCAGGCCCTACTATGGACCAGTATATAAAATAAGAAAGCTAAATTATTATTTTTGTTGTCTTCTTATGAACACGTGTAAAGCGAGTAACAAAAGGCCTACATTGCTGGTTGCGAAAATGATTACTGTGCAACAACAAGGTTATTTTCAGTTATGAACTTTTGTCTTGTCGTGTTATGCCATGGAATCATAATCAATTATTCACAAACTAGAATACGTACTTACCATACTTTTTTACATTATCATTTAATTATAAATTATCATACACAATAACTTTATTAATTTTAATAATTAACCGAGATTATTAAACTTCAAATTTTGTTCAAGGGACAAAATAAAAAAATAACAATAATCTAATCAAACAAAGAAGAGTAAATTATGATTATTGTCTTGGAAGGTAATACTTTAATTTCTTAAACATGAAAAATAATAAAATATTATCTATGACTAATGTATGACTCTCAGTCGTTCACGTCATAATGTTGAATATATAAAATTTTCCTTTGTTAATTTCCGGCATTGATGCAAAACAAGTACATCAAAGTTAAAGCTTAAGACCGTAAACGCATTCCATTTGATTTTTGGTTGTAAGTGTTTCTTTCTTTCAATGTATGAACATAAGAAATTAATAAGCAATTAATTTCGCCCATTTCATTTATTGTGAAAGGGAAACCCGTCAAGGATGCTAAAAGCATAAACTCAGCCTCAAACTATACAGGCATTTGTAGAGTCAAAGGAAATATGAATAGAAATTTCCTTTGATTCCGTCAACATGTCCTTGATTAGCTGCTTCCAACTTAGATATTAACTTATGATAATGGATTGAAGTCTTCTATTGATAGAGATTGCATCGTCAACCTATGTGCTTCATAGCATCTGATTTTCATGTACTTTCTATAGCTATAGTGTTAATCATGTCAAACACGAAGTATTCTACAAGGTATACTAGTGTAATTAAGCAAACTCGTGAAATAGTATGCTAGAGCATGATCATGATCTCAATTAACAAATGACTAGAGCATGTTTGATAAGTAGTTGATGCTTTTAAATAAGTTTTCATTTTATTAAAACGGAATACTTAATTTTTTCAAAATTTTATTCTCATTCAATAGAACTTGATCATTATTTCAATTATGGTTGAACTCAAAACTACTCTTTCTTATTTTTCGATCAAATAAGAAAAACTCTAAACACAAATCAAGTCAATTTAAAATTACTTTTAACTAAGCTTAAAACACCAAGGGGATCTTGCATCTAAAAGCATGCCCTATATGGAGTACTATATATCTTTCTCATTGCTTTTCTAGCCAGCTATGTGTACACTACTTTCATGTGTTTTTTTTTTTTACTCTGGTCCCCTTCCCCCTCATTCATATTTTGTACCTCAACATTAATTAATAACTATATTACTATTATTAAGAGTCTAAGACTTGTTTTGAGTATATAACTTAATTAGAAAGTACTTGACTAGCTCCATGTGTGTAAGTGACCCTCTCAAAACAAGTACCATTATAGTCATGATTTTTTGACGGGGTAGACAATGACAAGTAGTGCGTATTATAAAAATAAAAGACAATGACAAGTAGTGGACATATAATCAACTAACTATGGATGAACAAAAATATCTCTTGAAATCTCAATTAAGTTAGGTCTTGAGGTCATTGGTCATAGCATGCCACCTTAGAGAAGCTACATATATAGATGGTATTGATTTCTCATATTGAATATCATTAAATTTTAGTTATCTGAAAGCTATATATAAAAAACAATGCACTAACCCGTTGTACCAAATTCAAGGGTTTCACACATAAACATTAGGGGATATGGATGGAGAAATTGAGAGACCAAGACTCGAAGGTCGTGAAGGCTGCTAATTTATAACAACATAAGCATTGTTGGTCAAGTTTTGGTAACTAGAGTGGTCACTTCATCTTTTCAGTTTCTAGTATATATGATGCATACAAATTAAAATTAAAAATTTCATTTTTCTAACCGCCATTTGACGTTTGAATGAGTTGAAGCTGCCGTACTCATGGGGGAAGCACTAGACCATGGCAGACTCAAATCAAAAGATGGACTTGGACAACAAGACAAGGAAGCATGGGAAATAATCATAATTACAACAAGACAATTAAGTAAAAACAATAACATAATACAAACATCCATTGTGTAATCATTCCTTATACCATGTTATCCATAGGTTAATTAACACTTGTCACCGTGTCTCTCAAGCAATATATATAATATCAGTATACTCCTAATTTTTTGTCTTAACAAAACTTTTCAAACGCTCCCATGTAGAGTTTTACTTCAATATAACTTTTATTATACATGTTATTGATGTGAAACTCTAATTTCAATTAAATAACAGGATAAATAATATTTAAGAATGTTGATGAAGTGAAATTCTAATTCTAATTGAATTACAGTATTAAGCTACTAAAGTTTATTCTTGTGCTCTTTGTTGTTAATTATAAAATATCATATTTTATAAAAGATTCATTTTTATTTTAGTTATTTTAAAAATCATATATACTATAAACTATGATTGATTGATTATATAAACGCTGAAATAGTTGATCCACAATGTGTATTCACAATGATATCCATTCATCTGGGTTGCCTAGCAAGTGCGAAGAAATTTCTGATTTTGATCCATTTATTTTTCACCATTGGTTTTGTTAATGTCATGAATATATATGTGTTAGTCAGTTTAGGTGGGAACAAAATAATCATTAAATGGAAGAATGTTCATAGCACGTGCTAAAATAAGATTCAAGTTGAAGATGGGTTTATGATCTTGGTTCATTGATCCTCAATTACTTTTGAAAAGTTTGCAGTGAACATGCTAATACTATACTTACAAATTCAAGTCATGTGTGTCTTGACTTTGAATTCTATCAAGCAAAACCTGCGTACGTATCTCGAGTTATATACATTTGTGTAGATGTGCTAGTCATTCGCAATATGACAAAAATAGAAAAAGAAAAACTTTGCCAGTTTAAATATAACCTTACTTGTATGACCTGGTTGATTAGCTAAAAATTAAAGAATTATATAAGATAATATTTCTGTTTAATTTTTCATGTTAAAAAAATTATGTGACAGTATTAAATAAATAATATAATATAATATATATTAAATTTTTTAATCGAAAAATCATTGAAATTTTTTTGTAGAATGTACAAAGTGTTCAAATAACACATGTTCTTACATATCTCTTAATTTTAAATTATTTTATTTGAATTTTAATTATATAAAAAATTTATCATTTATCAATTTTAAATTAACTATAATAACCTTATCAAATCATGTATTTTCTATCCTCCTCAATTAATTAACTTACTTTTTTATATTTTAAAATTTGAATTCAGATAATATATGATAATATTATAAATTATTTTAAAAAAATTACTATTAAATATAATATTTTAATAAATTTTACATTATTTTATCTATGTTATATATTATTTTAAGCATTGAGTGAGATAATAAATTTTCATACCTTAATTAGTTAGTTTACTGTTCTTTTTATTGTTCCATATCGTAGCTTTTAACTAATTAATCAAACGAATATTTAAATTACGTTTTCTTATTTAATTATTTATATATAAAAAATATCTCAAGTATTTGAGAAAAATTAGAGATTACATTTTAGTGAATAGTATAATACTATTTTACATTTAAAAATAAAATTATAACAAGAAAGTAAAAACTAAAAAAATGTTTAATTTATAATCATTATCAATGAAAACATTTATATATATCAATGGTATAAATTATATTTTAAAAATAATTTATATTCAACTGAAAAAATATTAAATTATGTAAAAATAATTTTTTCTAATATATTTTCAAAAATATTATTCATAATATTAGTAATTACTGTTATTGGTGTATGAGTTGTTTAAGTTAAAAGTATTTAAATTTTATTTGATATTAACCTGCTAATGAATTTGTCGTTTTATATATTGATCATCAAATGTTAGAAATACTTAGTTATAAAACTTTAGTAAATAATTTTGTAGTACATAAAAGAAAATAAATTTCAAAAATTATATTTCTCATGTTTATTATGTAAACATGTTTAACTTGAACTTAAGAAATTTGTTAAGTCTGATGTAGATCTATTTATCTGTTTAAATATAATTTAAAATTTAATAGACTTATGTTTTATCCATTATGTCCTGATAAGAGGTTAGTTTTGACGTGTATTGGAAAGAATTAATTTGATGAATGTATATGGATGGCGCTGAGAAAGTTCTGATTTGCGTTGGAACACTTTATTTCTTTAGAAAAGTATAGAGAAACAGCATCATTACGGTGGCAATACCAATACTATATAGACACGGTATTTGAATTCAATTCAAATACATATCATGACTTTGAATTATATCATCCATATTACGTAATACTTTTATTTTTTATATTATCCCTCTGCATTAATGAAAATCAATAATTAATATTTATTGATGAAAAATATATTAAAATATTTGAAAAATGGGATAAAATGGGATAAAATATTTATATATTTTCATTAAAATTTTTAAAAATGTTAATAAGTTATTATGTTGTATGTTCATTTGTATTAATTGAGTCGCGAAAATCATGTAGAAATGAGTATCTAACACGGGAACTGAATGAATGAAACTCTACTTGACCACTTCCATGATAGCTATAGCTAAATTAAGTCACATGACCATTGTCTATAGTCTTGTTTGACATGTTCATTGGCTATTTTAATTTTTAATCAAGTTTAAAGACTAAATTCCCTTGTACTTTAAAATAGTCTTACTTTTACAATGTTATTAAGGTGTTTTTTTCCTTTTTAATTTTCTAAACATTTATATATAAATTTTATTTTATGGAGAATTTCTAAACATAATCTCCAACATTTTTTTAAATTCCAATCATTCATTAGTGTTCTAATTATATTTACATTATCAACAATGGCAATAATTTTTGCGGCTCATAGATACAATGAATGTAACTAGTTGGTAAATAGAAAGTAAGTCATAATGGTGAAATATGTAAAATTTTTGAGTTTGACTATACAAGCTTTCAATTTCAATGTCACTTTGTTTGGTGGATATGTGATGGGAAAGGAGTACCCTCTGTGGGCACATGGTTGTCAAAACAATATATTCCTTTTTAGCGTAGGATGTAAACAATGAGATGAGATATAAAGCATTAAATGCTATGAATTTGTGTTTTTCTTTTCTTTTTTTTTTTTTCTTCTTTTCCTTTTTACTTATGTCATGGATCATTGAGGGTTGCACTTGCACGTGAGATGACAGAAGGTGATATACAACGACGCAAACATATTTTGCAACGCGTTTTTTTGGGCAACGAGAAAAAAATGATGAAAGGTTAAGGATGAAAATTAAAAGATTAAAAACAAAGCGCGTTTTACTTAACCGAATGATTGGCATGTTACATCTACCAAATCATTTTTTCAGCTCTCAAAATCAAAAGTACTGTTCTCCCTCATTTAATTGTGTCACTCATTCATTCATTGCCAGAGGTAAATTAATGTGCTTGTGCTTCGTGGGATTCACCCACTCATGCATAAGAACTTGTGTAGTTACACCAATAAGTTCTATCAACCTAAATTAACATTGAATCATGTGAAAATATTACGATGATAATTATACTGATCAGGGTAAATTAGACGTTCAGATAATCTATTGCGTGTATATTCTTAAATCAAAAAATAATTTTTATTTTCATAGTTATTGAATTGATATTCAGATGGAGAATCAATTCTTTTTTTAAAGTTTAATCAATTTTATCATTTTTATTTTCACAGTTATACGATCAAGAGAGGTATGGAGTGTATTAGAGTGTTTAAACTCTACTTGTTGCATTAATATATCAATTAAGTTTTTAAATTTTTAAACATAATAGACAAGATGAGTATAGTTATTGAGATAAAATATTAATTAGGATAATCCCAATGTGGAGAAATAGATAAAAGTTTTTAATAATGACGAACATATCACCATTAATAAATTTTCAATATCTAAGGATTCATGATTGGACTACAACATAAAATTATTATTTTTCTAAACAAAACAGCATAAAATTATTTTATACACTAGTGTATATATTTTTTTTATATTTATATGTTGCTATGTGGTTTGTAAATTTATATTTTCATTTATTTGTATGAACTCTTATTTTTTTCTTTACTCGTTTAAGTTTTAATTTTTTTGATTTACTTCATCAAAGATAAATTATTTTGATTTAACTTTTGTGAAAGTTTACTTTGCATAAATTAATTAAGATATTAGTATTTAAGGAATTAAATCTAAAATATTTTAAAATATCAAAATATATTAATATAAGTGGTTGTAACTTATATTTCTTAACTAAGTGATTTGGGAATCTAAATTTAATTAACTTGGATATAGAAGAGAGGAAAATAGTCTCTGTACTAATATACCAAGAAAAAATCATATAATTAAGGAGGTTATAATGACCAAAATCAAATTAATAAAATTACCGGTACACAAATGGATCTTAATTAAATAAAATAATTATCCTTTTCTACACAATTTATTAATTGATTGTTTGACATATGTAGCAGTGCAAAGTTCATCAATAATAATGAAAGAAAAAAAGAGAAACTGGACCCAGAAAAAAAAAAAAGTTGCTGACATATCCTAATTTGTAGTTTGTTTCCATGAATCATTCCACTGTTTTAAACTGATCTATTTTTTAATTACTTTATGCATGGCCAAAAATGTACCTAGTTTACTACTCACCTTTCTTTCTTCTTCTTTTTTTTTTCTTTAAAGTTCAAAGGCACGACTGATATAGACATACGGGAAAAGCCCATTCAAGGGCTCCACAAGAAACAAGAGGGAGTGGAACAAAACGTAGTGGACATGGAGTAGATTGCAATGTTAATTTTAAATTGCTGCATCATTAATTTTTGTTATGTGCTAATTGTTACAAAATTTTATCAGGAAAAAGTTACCAATAGTTTTCTTAATACTGTTTTCTCTCTTACCAATTGCATTTATTTACATTTTGCTTTGTAAATATTAATATTTGAAAATAAGTATGTTATATACTAATTCTATTTTTCATGTTTTCAAATATTTATTACATTCTCTTGTTTTTGGTAAAGACAACACATACTAATTAGTTTACGTACACAATGGTCTTCACATTGTCTTATCTTATCAAAGATATATGAATAAATCTAATTTACATGCACTAAATGAAGTTACAAAAAAGTATGTTTGAATTATGGCATAATTTATAATTTGTATTATAATATATTAACATATGTAAATTATTTCAAAATATGCCACATCTTTCGCTCTTTAGAAAGTCCAATTAAGATAGAGTCTTTCACAAAAATGTGACAAAAGCGCCGTCAATTTATTTACCTTGTAATTGGTACAAGGGAAAGAAAATGAAGATGAAAATATTTTTGAAATTTAAAATAAATGGATTTTTCTTCAACATTCTTGTAATTTGAACCATTTATTCTTTGACACATGGGGGATGAGCTATGATGGGAATACACGCTAATCTTTGACTCAACATTTTCTTTCTGTATTTGATGAAAATTTTTAAAATAATGAAAATTTAAGATATGAATTAAACTAAAATTTTAAAACAAGAAAAAATGATTATAATTTGAAAAACTTTATGAGAAACATTATAGGAGTCTTAAAATGCTTATGTTAAAACAGATGAATGCAATGGTATAGCAAGCAAAAAGCTAAATCTTTAGTTTGGATCTTATTAGATAGCTAAGAAAGGAACTTGATATTGTCCATAGTTGGTGTGACACGTAGTGCAGGAAATTTCTCTTTTCAACTAAAAAAAGGAAAAGAAAAAAAGAAAAACTAGAAGGTCCAAATAAACAGTTGCAAAGCTGTTTCAACTTTCAAGACTTTGCTGACTCAAACAGCTATTTCTTCATATCTCATGTACTCATTTTCTTCTTCTACAACACATTTCTCGTTTGAGTCATTATATTAGAGAAGACCGCCATCAATTATGTTTTTTTTTTCTTTTTTCTTTTCATTCTTCTTCTTCTTTTCCTTTTTCTTTTTCCTTTATTTTATTTCCACATTGTCAAAGGTTTGGCTTATGAAATGACTAATGAGGTAGCAAGCAAGCACCATGACCCATATCTACCATATAACTAATTAATAACTTTATTGAAATTAATTCCCTCAGTATAATTCTCTTCCTCCACTTGGGAGGTTGAAAGTTTAGCAAGTTACTATAGAACAAATTAATCTCTCTAATACAAATACTCTCTAAGATACATAATTTAGTTGATGCATTCATTAATTTCATGTCCAAAGAGGCTCCCAAGCAGTGCCAAAAGTGTTGTCCTCTATGAAGCAACTCATATCAACGTGAGGTTGAGGCTGGAGCATGTGCTGCTCCTGTGATTGACTCATTTCCATGCAAATTAGTGCCACTAAATTGGCTTGTTGGCACTGCATGTTCACTACTTCAGCTTGTGCTTTTGCCAGCTGTGCTTGCAGCTCACTCACTTGCTTTTGAAGTTGGCATATTGCCCCTGCACAACCATAAACTGGGTCTCTGATCCTAGCATTTGCCTCATAAACCATGCTGCTCACAGCATCTGCTCTCTGAGATTCTGGCAGCTCCTGAAAATCATTGCAGTTTCATTCTTGTTAACACAATTTGAGTAATTGGTGATTATAATTTGAGTAATTAAGAAAATTGGTGCTATGCTAGCTGCTTCAATTTTCCATGCTGTGGCCAAAATTAATAAAATTAGTAGACATATTTTGAATGTGGACAGACACTCCACTTAAATAAAAAAAATGATAATTAAAGGTTTGAAATTGTGATTGCAGTTGTGATTTTGTCACAATCTTTGATGTTATAGGAAATTATAGACTAATGCAAGGTCATGAAAAGCCAAAAAACCTTGGTGGTTAGAATGGGGAGCACCAAATAAAGAAAGAAAAGATGCACAAGCAATATGCAAAAATGTTATTTGACTTGGCCATTCTTTTCCCCCAAAAGATGAAAGAAAAGTTGTGGTTGCTAGAGTTGAAAAAAGAAAGAATTATGCATAGGTTTGATGTGTTAGGAAGTTAGAAAACAAGCCATCATCATACCCATCAATTAGGTATGCCCCTTACTAGCTTTTCCCCCCACTTTTGACCAAAACCCATGATTTTGTTTCTCTTAAGACAATTCAACCTTTCATGAAAATGTCATGCCATGAATTGTGATACACAAAGTAATAACAAAAACAATGAATATCAAAAAATAATAATTGGTGAATGCATGGTATGTTGGACTTACCTGCAAGAACTTGATGATGTTGCTAGCTCCAAAGACTCTATGAGCAATGGTGAACTTGAGAGGATCAGTGGGAGGAAAATAAGGAGCCAAGACACACTTCTCAACGCACCTTCGGCGGAGGATCTTGCAAGCAGCACAAGGACTAACCACGATGGGTGGCGGCGGAGAGGGTGGAGCAGCAAGGGGAGAGCCCTGAGAGGGTGAAGGGAAAGGTGTGGTGGAGTGTGAGGGAGGTGAAGAAGATGAAGAAGGAGGAGAGTTTGAGATCATAGTGGGAACATGGATTGGGATTGGTTGAGAAGGTATTGTTGTTGTTGTTGTTGTGGTTGAGGTTGTGGTTTTTACTTTGTACTCCATTGTGAGGAAGAGGAAAACAGAGGAAATGAATATTAATGAGGATATTTTGTTATGAGATTGATTTCTTTGGATAGAAAATAGAGGGTGAGTGTGGCTATATATATAGACCAAAGGGGGTAACATGTTGGGACAAAGTGGGTGACTTCGTATTTTAGAAGCAAAGATCACCATGTATTTTCTTATTGCGTATGCATTTCCCCTGTTTTGAAAAAGGAGATTCATTATGAAAACATGTGTCTACTAAAGTGAATTTTACTTTTATTTTATTCAATTAAATAATATTGTTATTTTTATGTTATCTTGTGAAATACTATTTTTGTTATTTTGGTTGGATTATCATGTTGGTACAACTCAAACTCTAAGTAAATGTTTCAAATTAGAATCTTTTAATAGAAAAATTGTTCATCGTACACATGATTTTAGAACAAATTACAACAAGCATGGTTTTATGAAATTTTATAAATAATTTTTTTTTCAATAAAATCTTTTAATTATTTAATAAATATTGTAAAAATATTTCCTTTATATTTATATTAATTCTTTTTAATTTTAAAAAATTACATCAATTTTTTTTGTAAAAATATAAAAACAATACTGAAAAAAGAGAAAGCATCAAATATAATATTTATAACTATTTTTTCTTTATTTTTATTAGATAATTTTACCTTTTAACTTTATAAATTTATTTATTATATTTTTATATTTAAATCATTCCTTTTTATCTTTATATTACTCTTAATAAAATTTACATACATTTTTATGAAATATTTTATTCTTTACAACTCAATTTTATATGGTATTTTCATTTATTTAAAAAAATTAAAAACACCAAATTCATTATAAAAAATACAAATACACATTATTTTTTTATTTCAACGTCTGTGTTTTTAACGTAGCGCTAGTGTTTTTGTCGATGAAAAATAAAAAGAATCAAACTATAATTTAGTCAAGATTTTATTAGGATTCTAATATTTTTCATTAATATTATTATAATAATAATAATCTTAAGAAAAATAAATAATTTATATTAAGAGAAGATAATTACGTGGTTGGAAAAGAATGTGTAACAGTGTGTGAACAGGGCGTTTAAGAATGGTGAGATGGCATTATCATTGCACGGTCAAGTTATGGTCTACGAATTTACCGTGTCAGTTTTTGGGTGCGAGCCGAGTGGTAATTGCGATAATCAGAAATCATATTTTTTTATGTGTTTTTTTTTAACAAATTTGTTTTACTATGTGCTCTCATTATTTAAATAATATTTTGCAAAAGGAATCATACAGCATGCACTTAAAATGTAGTGTGTATATAATAAATCAAATGATAAATTATCCGTTGTTCTCTTTTGACGCAGAAATATTAGAATAATGCTTATAACGTGAAATTAGGAATAGTTGGGGGGAAACTAAAAGAAAAAAAGTCATTAAGAATAGTATTTTTCTGGTTATAAATTAAGCATGTGGTAATAGTCAGAATCACTCTTATACTTGAATATTAAAAAATCCAGAAACTTCTGATTTGTGTTCAGAACGCGAGTGTTTATAGATATCTATATATTTTATCTTCTAATAATTAAGTAATTTTATTTAGATTAGGTAGGAATGTGGGATCATTCTAGATTACAATTTTCTTTTAAATATATATTTAACGTAATTACATGTTTGAAACTTAAATTTAATATTATTGATAAAATTTGTTGGAAATTGACTTTGCAATTAATTGTTGGAAGGTTTAAATAAATAAATTAAGAAGGAATATGTATAAGTAATGATTTATAGCTAGATGTTATGATGATGCTTATTTGAACAATAATCACTGTACCGACGTAAAACAATGACGGTAATAATTATGACCTGGTGATAATTATATTAGCAAAGCAATAGTAAGCGTTGTTATAGTGACAACTGAACCGTCGAAGAAGGTGAAAATTAAAACATTTCCGATGTGATGGCGATGATTTGCTAAGCATAATTAATTACTATCCAGGTAAGTTTATATAACGTCGGCATTCAAATTTTAATATTATTTCTACACATTCATCACAAATGAATGAGGTGATGATAATTGATTGATTCACAAATGGAACATGATGCATTGTAGAAAAGTAATTGGTTTCAGTTGCTGGAATTTTGATGAAATGAGATTTTTTTTTCTTTCTGTTGATTATAATTTATTTAGAAGAATTGCAGTGTTAATTAAGGATTACATGTATGAATTCAGTCAGCAATATATTGAAAGTCTGAAACCGTTTGAAGAATTAATTAGTTCCTTGATTATGTTTTTTAAGTAAAGTCTCTCTTTTAATATTTTTTCTTTATTCACATGGACTTGAATGAGAGACCTTACTTAAGAAATTTGAGTTTAGTATTATTTGGATTAGTTAATATGTGAATGACTAGAAATTTTATCAAATAAATAATTTTTGTTTAAATCACATTTATCTTTCTCAAGTGACAATCTTGCTATCACTAAGTGTGTAATCAAGTAACAAATGATTGTTCTAGCTTAATTAATTATTTTAAGTTTGAATTCTAAATAGACAATTATGTTACAGGCACTTAACTCAAAGTTAGGAAAGACTTGCATTTTCATGTCTTTTTACATGGGAATGAATGAACGTCTTATTTCAATGTTTTATTTTATTTTATTTTTTTACCACACATAAAAAGTATAAAGATGTATAACAAATTTATTATATTTTCTAATCATCTAGACTGCGATTGATATTAACTCTATTTTTACTCTAAAAACCATACTTATCATATGTCATCACAAATTAAAAGGAAGCAGGGATACAAGTCTTAGGCCATCATTGAATGTTTAATTTTGACATATATTTAACCATCTTAAAAGTTACAGTATCATGACTTGTATAATCAATCATATAAAAATTTGATAGTGTAAAATAGTTAAATTTTTCATAAATAAAATGAAATGTATGATTTCATTTAATAGTAAAAAGTGTTAAAAATAAGTGTCAAATTAATATATACTACATTTGTAGATTTTTATTCTTTTCAATGTGTCGAGTTCAAACAGCTTTTCTGGTACATGCGCATGTGTTCGTATAATTTAAGTCGTAATCTGATTTCACGAGGACAATAATATAAAGTTAATTAAGTTGTCGAGGGGAAATGAACACTAACGAAATTTCTTCTACTTGACTTGTGCGGTGGAAATTAGTTGAGGCCAACTAGTTTTTTTCTTTCAAATGGCCATGGCTGATTTTATTATATTTATTTTAGTCATTTTCTTTTTAAATTTCACATAATTTGTTGATCTACTTAAAAACCTAAAGAGTTTGTTTTTATTAATGTATAACATTTATTACGGATATTTTGGTTGAGAAATAGTTAATGTAAGGAGATGATTTTATTAAATAGGCTTAGTTGAATATTATATCACTAAATTTTTATATTTATGAAATTTATCACCCCATCAAATTTGATTTCAGTTAAATAATTAACAATTCGTTGATATATATTGAGTTTACGATGAGTAAGTTTATTAGTTGTGATTAAATTTTTTTTAATTTAATTTATTTTTTAAGTGAATAAATTGTAAATAAGATTATCGTTCTTTTACTAAACACCTCCCTTCTTTCGATAATATTTATAAATATAAAAGTTTGATGGTATAATTTACTAAAACATTAAAATTAAATGATAAAAATAAAAAAAATAATTAAACCTGTAAAAAAGTACAAGAATTTTTTTAAAAGGAATTATATATATATATATATATATATGGACAAAAGTAGAAGGCATTAGTCTCTTCTCCACCGATCTAGTATATTTTCGCACCAGAAATTATAGTCAAAAATTAAATAAATTGAATTATGTGAACACAATTTAACTCAACTTGATTTAAGCATATAAACAATTTACTTCAATTTGTTAGTTCTATCAATTTTAATTATTTTATTTATTTCATACACAAATTTATTTATTATTTATGCATATTATATATATGTGTGTACATAAACATTTTTTTTTTTAAAAAAAAAATATGATCTTTGACACGCCATATTAATATATTCTTTTTTAATCTCAAGTGTTATGGGTTTAATGATCTGTTTAATCATTGTAATTTTATAAATTTTAATTTTTAGTTCATATATTTTAAAAGGGATCAATTCAATCCATCTGATTTAATAAATGATATTTTTAATTTCTATAATTCATATTTTAATTTTCTTTTCAGTCTCTGCAATAAAAAATATTGGGATTAAAAAATATTAAAATATAAGTTTTAGAAACTAAAAATATCACTTTTTAAATTACAAAAATTAAAATAATAAATTTTAAACTATAAATATATTATTGAAACTTTTGAATGTGTAAATGGGATTCCTTATATTCAGATCGAATATATAATTGGTGCATATAAACGTTTTTGGCTTTGGGCATATAAAAGCAAAATCCTGAATTCCACAAGGTAGCCAAAATGGAAAAATGGAATTGAACTGCAAAGTTAAAATTAGTAGCTGTATAGATATTACATGCGTTGGAGACATTTAATGAACTCGTTTATCTTAGGCTTTTTGTTTATGTTAAGTTATCAAAGTTTTGACGAGGTAGCCAAAAGATTCAATTAACCTTGCTAGCTCATAGATGCCTAGCCATGTTATGTGCTGTCTTTTTTCAAATGCATAAACTTGTGCTAATTAATAATGTACGTGTATCATCTGTTCAAAGACCTATCATATGCATTTAACAACACGTGCAGTTGCGTGACAAATATTCCTACACAATCATAAACACAAAAACAACTACATAGTTTTCTTCGCATTCAATGAATCACTTTGCTTAAAAAGGAAGTTTTTTTATATTAATGTCAATTTGGGTATCCAAGAAAAAACAAATTTGAAGTATGATATCCTTGTTCACGAAAAAAAATATACATACACATGCACAAGGACATTTTCTCATAAGGAAAATATTAATGTTCAGTTTTATGATTGAAAAAGGGAATCCAAATAACAACTTGTTTTTTTGGTCAAATTTCTTTTCAACATGCAACAGTTAACCGTATGGTTTATCTCTATATCTATAAAGGTTATATATGTAACTGATTTTATCAGTGTAAATTTATAATATTTATAGTTTGTACAATATTCTAATAAAAATCACACTGGTAAGTGATTCAGTGGGAATGCTAATTTAAAACTTAGAGTTTAATGGTTCAATCAATAGTATATAGTGATTGCATCCATATTAATAATAATAATAATAATAATTAAATATAATATCAAAGTTTCATAACATTAAAATATAAAATATTATACTTTATTAGTTCTTAATATTTAAAATATATATATAACTTCAAATCAAATATATCACAACATAAAATAATAAAATTAGAGATAAAAATAATTGCTTAATAATATAAACAACTAAATTATATATTTTATAAAATAAAAAAATTAATAATGATCGGTAAAATAAGTTATATCTATTTATAATCTCTATTAAGTATGTATTTTTATTTACCCCACAACATACATTTTTTTACCAAATATACCACATTCAATTTTGACTATTAAGTATGTCGATTTTGACTAACTTATTATTATCCAAAAATCATATGAAGACATGAATCACGATTTTATTCACCTTTCAACTCTTTTACTTTACATATCTCATATTCTCATCAAATGGCACTACGTACTTTAATTTCCATATTCACACGGGAGACTAATTTTCTAATTTCAATTCATCATGATGAACCATTATATAAAGGGGTATATAATAACCATTCAATATCTATTATGGTAAACCTCATAATTCTATAATATAGTATTTACTTATTTAAGTATCAAAATTTAACAGGTAGACAACTCCCCCATTATATCCTGAAAGTGACCCAACATTTAGCGAAAAATAAGAGTGGTCGAGATCAAAGTAACAATAGGAGCATGCTAATTCACCAACATTTGCTTTTTGCCTAATTTTAAAATGATAATTAAATTTCAATATAACATAAAAAGAACCTCTACGTTATATCAACACTTCTAAATATTCGAAGCAGCGGTGGATCTAGAATTTAGGGATGGGACACATTTAATTTTTTTATTTTTATTTTATTTTTTTAATTTTATTTATCTTTTTCATTTTCGTTTATATTTTTTATATTTGAGATAGCGTGCTTGTATAAATTTAGTTAAAATTATTTTAGTTTATTTAATTATATTTTTTGAATAAGGTAATAAAAAGTAAAAGATAATTAAATATTGTTGTTATGATAAAGAATTTCTTAAATAAATATATACAATGATATAAAATTTTAAAATTAGAAATAAATATTAAAAAAATTAGTTATAATTTCTGGATTAATTAAGAATTTTTTAAATAAATATATAATATGACTGTAAAATTTTAAAACTAAAGATAAATATTCAAAATTTTAAAATTGAAATCATTTAGACGGAATTTAAAATTAAAGATAGATATTAAAAATTTTAAAATTAAAAATTAAGAGAAGTCTTAAAACCTGTATATTTTCAAAATATGATATAAAATTATAAATTAAAAATAAAAAATCATCAAAATTTAAATTATTTATTATTATTATTATAAATTATTATTTATTTAAAATTATAAACTAAAATCATAATTATTTATTTAAAATAATTATTATTTATATATAAATTATATATATATATATATATATATATATATATATATTTATAAAGAAAAATTGAAAATTTTGGGGGCCACCGTCCTTTCCATCTAACGTGGCTCCTCCGTTGATCTCAAGGTTCTTGCTTGAGAAAGGTGAGAACAAAATTCTTTATATGTTTTTATTGGGAAAAAAAACTTCTTTAAGATAATCTAGGAGCTTAGATAAATAAAAGGAGAAACTTTTTTTTTTGGTCTAAATTATACGTAGATTATGTGAATAAAATTTAATTGGATTAGGTATATGATTTATTATAAATAACATCTGAGTTATTGTAAATATCTTGATACTCAATCATTTCTTAGCAATAAGAAAAACTATATATAGATTATAGAATATGGATTTCAAAGTCATGGAAACTTACATACATATCTAATATATGTGACATATGACTCAGATGTCTTTCCTAATGCATAATTTCTTCATTGAAATAAAATCCATGGTTGATATGACACAGCTAGAATAGCCACTGCTCATTCTTGATTCAATTCAAAGTCAATAAAAAACGTGCATATATAGATATAATTCAAACGTTCATGCATGCAAATTCATCTCCCCCAACCCTTAAATTAGAAAATGGATAATCACCGAGTAGCTTTCAATGGGTTCATATACTCGTAGTTCAAAATGAGTGGTTTGGTCTTCACTTACCACAACAGTATGGGGACCTTGGAAGTTCAAAATTATTGATGGAGTAATAGTTATTTTGGTCCCCTTCATATGGTATCCAATTTCGATCATGTGCATAGAAATCTTTCTTGCATGCCACTATTGTGATACAGATATAGTAGCACATCCACTATTTTGGGGACAGTGCTTACAAAATAAGGTAGCCAATTTTGCATGTGGATAAATATTGGGTAAGGTAAGGGAAAACTAAGTGTAGTAGTTTTCCTGTATTACAGTTAGGAATACTGTCTATTGAAAGGAACTACCACCTTTGAATTGAACATTTCATTCTTTTAAATCATGTGTATAAATAAATAACTATTAAAACATGTCAATTTCCTAAATACATGTCCATTTTAAACAATTAGTCTTTGTTCTTTTTAAAAAAATACCCAATTCAAAAAAAAAAAAAAAAGAACTAGGTTATTAGTTTTACTTTGAAACGTCGCAAAAGAAGTGGTGGGGACGTGTAACCGTTGTGATGAAAGTGGCATGTCTCTAGACAATGTACGTTGTCTTATAAGTGTCATTAGAATACCTTTTTTTTTTCTTCCTTTTCTCCTTTGATGGAAAAGAGTACCTGTAACGCTCACGTTCTCTAGAATTTACGAAGTCAACTGCCCGGAAGCTATGCGATGTATTCATAAATAGAATAAATTACGCTTACGGCTATCTATTATTTTTTAAATTTTATAAATAATTTTTCTTCTTTTACTTTTACCTTAAATTTCTTAATTATTAAAAAAATTACATTGATATCCTTAATTTTAAAAATATTGTGCTCACGTTTCTTATAAAGTAGGTAAAATTAATTTAAATTTCGAGACAGTGTTCCCTAGTTATACTAATATTTGGTAGTTAGAATGAGATATGATAATACAAAATATATAAATAAAATAAGAATAATATAAGATAAAAATATGATAAATTTTAATTTTATTAAGTGTTTGAGGTACATACAAATATAATAATATAAAGTAATAATAACAATGAAAATGATAAGAATTATGATGCAGTCATGAAGATTGTTATGAGGTAATAATAATAATTTCAATAATATAATGATGACAATGATAATAATAAATATTATGATTGTAATAAAAGTAGTTGTAATAATAATAATAATGATAATAATGTTAATATTAATGATAATAATAATAATAATAATAATAATAATAATGTAGTAAAATAAGTAATGATAATGGTGATAATAATAATGATAATAATAATAATGATAATAATAATAAAATTAATGTTTAATAATATATATAATAATGATAGTGATTGATGATGATGATAAAAGTATATATATTTTCCTGTTTTATTATTTAATTTTTAATTTATTTTTTTAAAAATAAGAAATACATTGTATTAATATAATATAATAAAGATTAGGATAATTAAATCTTACATGTTATTTATGTACTAAAATTGAAATATAATGGGGTAAGATAATTATGATATTCTCTCTTTATTTATCTTAATCACTAAATAAATTCTAAAAAAATTTTCCGGTAAAAAAATATCTTAATGATCAACTTACATTCTTTTTTACAATTCAAATTTATATTATTAAGATATTTTATCACAAACAAAATACTTTGTGATAATAAATAACAATTTCCCTAAAATTAGCATATATTGCTTAGTCATACTGTGTTTGAAGAAATTAATTTATAAATGAAAATATTGATGCAACAAAATATAGACATGTTAAAAGGACAAAGCAGAAAGACAGGGAACAAATCTTTTCTCAAATAACAGGACAACTCCGGTAATCAGTGAAAAAGAGTAAGATGAAATCTACGTATGAAATTGGATTTGCAGAATTGGGTTAGTAAAAAACTAAAGAAGGAAAAATAACAATTTCGTATTACACTCTTACAAATAAGTGGAAGGAAACTGAAATAAATAAATTCTCAAACTATACGAGTACACTCTAAAAATTATAAACAAAATTTCACTTTCTTTAAATCTTTCCAATATTAGAGAAGAAAAAACTAATGGAGAAAAATTCCTTCTCTAAATTTCTAAATGAAATAAGACAAAACTAAAAAAATACTAGCAACATGCTCTTTTAAATATGTTTTATTATTTATTGAAATTACATTTTTTAAGCCTCAGTGGTTATTTAACGGGGTTTGCATTCCTTCATGTAATATTTTTGTACGGTGAACTCTTAGCCTTTGATTAAAAAGTAGAGAGAAATTTTAAATAATAAAAATGGAAGACACAAGATATTACTTGAGGGGATCTATTACTTATTTAATGACTTTTTATTCTAATTTTGTAGTTTTTAATAAATTATAACCCTATAATAAAGTGTGTTAAAAAAAATGTGTAACCGAGTTTCAAATAAAAAGAAATTCCTTATTTGTTCTTCATATTTCTCAAAATTGATAAATATATGTGACAATTAGTATTATATTCACTGAGTCTTTGTTTGATAGATAGATGGGAAATAGATGAATGAAAGTAAATATATAAGAAGAAAAGAAAATAACAGTTAATAAGAAATAAAATAGAATTAAAAATTTTAGCACAAGAGAAGTAGAATGCAAGTTAACTATTTAAAATGACATGTTTTTTTCTTTACGTGAAAAGTATAAAATTATATATTTATTCATTGTGAAAAAAGATAATTTTTTAAATTCATGAAAAATGCATTCATTTGTTTAACGTGCAATAAAATTTTGATTACCAATTGATTGTCATCCCTAAGCAAAAATGACCGCTTTGATTTGTTCGACCATAGTTGGTTATGATATAAAAAAAAATAAGCTCTCATTTAAAAAAGCACGATATGACACAAAAGAGTATTTGTTAACACACATTTAATTAGGTTATATGTTAGAAAATTAATATTTTCTAATTGAATCCGAGTGTTATATTTTAATTGATAATTATATTTGTTATTTAATTATTTAATTTATTATTAAGTGATCTAATTTATTAAATCTATAAATTTTATAATTATTGTAGACCTAGTGAAAAAGATATTAAATTTATTTATTAAAAAATTAGGAGAACAATACAAGTTAATACATAAGGGCAAGCACAGTTCTCACCCGTTAAATTAAATAGAGTCTTTCACTCTTTTTAAAAAAGAAAAATATTAGTTTCGTATAGAAGATAAAATGATTTACTTGAGAAAGATTGAAAAACTAACTCCTTATTTATAATTGATAAATTATTATAAAATTTTTACAATTGTTGATAATTAGAAATTATAAATCCAAGAATTTATATAATTTATAAATTATTCGTGTTTGAATTTATGTTAATCCATAATTAGGGGTGGGTAAGCGAGCTGACCCGCCCCGCTTAAGGCTTGCCCACATAGGTCCGTGAAAAGTTTAGTCCACTTAGCCTCACAATGTCAAACGGACCTAACTTGATGGTCTGCTCCTGCCCTGCGGGCTAAACAGGCCGATCCGCGGGTCTAATTAAATTTTTTAAAAAAATGTTAAATTTGGAATTTTAAAAAAATGCTAAAAGAAATGTTATATTTTATTTCTTAAATTCTTAATAAAATAAGTCAACAACATAATTTTTTAATTATCTCCAACAACAAATTTAAATTCATCACCACCTACTAAACCATTGTTATGCAACAAAAGTCTTTCCTTCAAATAGTCTCGCATTTTATCACTAGAAGAAACATTATTAATGAAAAAGTTTTCCGTTCAATCCCCGTCCCGAATATGGCGAAGGAAAATGAGAAAAAAAAATAAGCATTTGACTATTTAACTTCTAATTTGTATCAACATATCTGCCGGTTAATGAAATATAACCCTCATAAATACAAAATATCCACATATCATATGTCAAGCTTATTCAACATGTATTTCAGTTTTTTCTTTTCAAAATCATACAAGTTGTTCACATTAATGGTAGCAACACGCCTAGAGGGTACCTCAATGCGAATACCGTAATAATTCTTTAAACCTCCTATATTCAACAATAGAGAACGAAAGATCATGATCAATAAGCATCTCACATACCACACTGTGATAAAGTTTTTTAGTTTTTAATCTCACATTATGATCAAGAATCATTTTTCCATTATTAGAATTAGGAGACTGGGAGGGTGCGACGTACGAGAAGATTGAGAGGCGGGAAACGAAATTAGAGTTTCAATTTTCAAACTTTTAAATAATGTTTGCAGGTCGCCCCCTAAACCTTATAAGTTTTGTCCGTAAAATCCACGGATTACGCGGGACAGATTTTTACGGATTATACCTCTAAATTTTTTAAAAAAAGTTAGTCTAAACCCGCGTGAGTCGTAGAATCCGCAGGTCGGTCCATAGACTTTCACACATACACCCATCCCTATTCACATCCGTATAACCGTAGTATGTAATAACTAATAAGTGGGAGGTTTGACACAAATTTTAAAAACTTGTCCTCTCCTTCACCTCCACTAAACAATTTTACTCATGCACTTCAATCACACTTCCATGTTGTTACCCTGACTTCTATGATCCATCTTTTCTACCAAACGTAATTTAAAAGAAATAAAGGACACCTCGTGTCTATATATACTGTGTTAAACTCTAATATTCACCTTAGCAGCATTTGTTTAAACTTCCACTGGTACTAGTCTCCTAGTGTTATATAAATAATGGTTATTCTTATTGGAGAATGCCATTTTAGCTGAATTACTTTAACATAAAATACCTAACACATAGGATGCCTGTTAACCATGTAATATGCCTATAGTCACATGTGCTACCACATAAGAGACATTAATATTCTTTAGCAACCACCACGCTTAACTACTAGCCTATGTGGCAATGCATTGAAAATGACTTAAGCCTAAGACCCTAGTGCCTTAATAAATAATGGATTACATAAATGTAGGGCCATTTTTAGATGTGGGGGTCACAAAACACTCAATTTTGTTAGAAGAATCCTTTGAGACTGAGTTCATGGAAATAAAATGCAAGAAAAAGAATAATTATAAAAGTCCAAATTAAAGATTGTGACCTCAGAAAAAATCAAATTATCCTTTTTCTACGGTTCCCACACCAATGTGTTACTTTTTTCCCTCAAGTTGGAAAAATACTTAGTTTGTAACATGGGTTTGTGATTAGGTAGTTGGGATTAGTGGCTATTTATCTCATTCTTCCACACTCTTTTTTGTCTTTAAGGCTTCATGATAAATCCTTCCATACTTCAAGGCTTTAATTTAGTCCATGCCCAACGTAGTCTCCACTCGTCATAGCACTTCAATTGGGCTATTTGACCTTGAAATTGTGTGATTTTTATGTTCTTAATTTTGAGTTGAAATAGGGATCTCTCAACATCTATATACATGTTGATTTCTTGAAATTTTTTTTCCTGAATTTCCAATGTGAATGTTCAATTTTGATTCAATGTTTAACTCTTGTTTCTATATTTCTTTTCTAGCCATTGGCCTTTTTAAGTTCTACTTTTTTATAAGATTGTTTTCAAAATGTTCTTGAATTGCCTTATTGTCATATAAAGTGCTTCCTAGAATTATTTCATGCCCTAAAAAATATATATCGATCAAGTTGACATCTTAATCAAGCATGTTTTAATACCAAATTAAGAAATGTGTCCACTCAACTTGAAATGATTAGAAAAATGCTCTAGAATGATGCTAATGCATGTGCCATAGTTTTTGTATGATTATAATTTTTTGTTTAGGTTTCTATAAACTAGTAATAGCTAAAAAAATGTGTTCTTGGTGGCCAGGGTCCCAAATTACTACTAATTGAGGTGCTAATGCATTATTAAGGATAAAGAGAATGAACAAAATAAATGAACAAGAAGGTCCTTCCCGTGTGGACCTTAAGCCCTTCTAAAGTTCAAATAATTTGAAATGAAGCTCAATAAATATGTGCACAATGAAGCTGGGGCCTATTCACCAATCTAACTAACTTCATTAGTATATTGATTAAGGCTAATCAATTTCTAAAACTGGGACAAGAAAGTGTCTCCTGTTACACAGACACTGCTTAAGGATAATAAAAAATGAAATTAAAATAAAAAAAGCAAGTGAAAGCATTTTAGAGGTCATCATTATTCATTTCTATAATTAATTCAACTTTTTTATTGGAAAAAAAATTATTTTGGTTGCATGGAAAAAAGGGTCAACTAAAAGATTACCAAAATGATAAACAACCACGAGGGGGGCATAAAGTCATCAACACCAACTATTATATTTTAATATTATTTATCAAAATTTTTAAGAGAATTATGAAAATATTGATTAAGAAAATAGAAAAGGTAATTATATTTAAACACAGAAAAGTATCTATTTATATTAAATAAATAAAAATATTGAATAAAATGTATTAAATACTCCTTAACGTTGAGCATTTTAATATTTAACATTTTTTTATGTCAAAAAACATTGATCCTTTTAAGAGAGTTATTAGCAAAACATATCCGTTCATATAAGATGTTAATAACAAAACTTTTGATTTTTTTTCTTCTTTTGAATATGAAACCATTAAACAATTGAGGCCCATTTTCTATTAGTGGAGTCCACATCAGATTTTTCTCCTACAACAAATATTTTGATTTGTGTGAAAAAGTTAAAGCCAGAGCTACTTGTTAACATCTACATTTTATTTTGAATGAGTTAAATTTTTAGAAGCACATTACTCAATTATCTATTACTTGATCATGGGAAAAGGGTGTTAAAGGAATAATTCTAAACATTAAACATTCAAATGTCAAATAATCTTTTTACCTATGTAATAACATTCTTAATATCGAGCAAAATTTCATTATACCTAGATTATTATGACATAAGTGCAAAGACCAATAACATCATAGCCCATAGAAAGTCACTTCATAATTATTATATGCATTTGAACTTCAGTTTTTTGAAAAACTCACTCGTTTACAACCGACATCTCATATCCTAAAATCTCCACTGTTGACCTTATTACAACATATAATTGCAATAATCAACAAATTTCTAAAAAACACCAAATAAATCTTGATCCACCATGTGTATTTTCTAGTAGCAGCTCTGTATATTTTTATAGGAAGGAATAACTAATAACAATATTCTCAGAATATTCTCAAATTAATTAGGAGATGACAAATTTTCTCAGTAGTGAGAAATTATTCTTCTTAATTATCCGGGTCAAGTTAGAAAACTTCAATGCCACAATGTCAAATACCGCATGCTACATTCTGCATTAATACCTAAAATAGGATTAGCAAATTGGAAAACATCACAAAATTTTCTAGAACATATTACCCATTAACAGTGTTCTTCTTTTCTTTTTATTCTAACCTGTTATTCTAGAGCATCAGTTAAAAAATTAAAAAGAAAAATACTTTTATTAGAATATACACAATTACATTATTTAAAATTTATTTTTTTATGTTTACTCAAAATTTATATACTAAAATACTTAATTTTTTTAGTGTCTTAATCCGTATTTATTAAAGGGCACCTGTTAACTGTATTTGTTCTTTTTTGTCCTAAACAAAGAGCATCACAATTAATAGATCAAAACCACCTTAAGCAACATTTCAACATCATGCGTATCATGCATTGACGACTAACATTAATTAATTTAGACAAAATTAACAACATTCCTCAATGTCAAGCTGGCCTTGATACCAATATTGAAACATTGAATAGTGATCACTAAAGAATAATTGAAGAAGAAATTTAAGTTCAAACGCGTATTTAATTAATTAACAACAATAATTAACATAGCCTCGTGACTTTAAGTGTGCTCCAACTATTGGTGGAACCATAACTGAATTAGTCACGTATAGAAGAAACAATATGATACCATTTGTCCATGTAAGAAGAACCATGTTCCTTGGACTAACATAACATTCATAGCACTATGCAAAGTATTGCATGAAAACTGGCTTCCAATATTTGTGGGTTTAATAGAAAAAAGGTCCACGCGTCGTTGCTTAGTTGGACTTATTTATTGACTTGGTTACAATCACACGGTTTCTATCTTTTTTTTTCTTACAGGTAGTTTTACTTTTAGTTAGTGTTAACTCTGCATATTTCTGAATATATGAAGAATATAGTACACAACCTTTAAGCAAGAAAAGCCAAAATTAAGTAGGAACAAATTAAAGATTTTCGAATTAAAGGATATGGTTGCAAAGTTTGGCGTAAAGTTGAATCAAATTAGTCCAGATACTGTGCCCAAATCAGAGGAAAATTAACTTACAAAGATTATTAGTACCAGTTGGATGTGCTTCTTATTCAGAAACATAAATTTTGGAGTTTCTAGAGAGGATAAACTTAACTTTGTTGTAACTAATCATAAAATGAAACACAGCAATTACAAAAATATGAGTGTGCAAGTGCAACTGCAGGTTTCTCAAGCAAAGAACACAATTTTCACTGATAGAAGTGAATATACTATACCCTCATGGTCATAGAATCTCCTAAAGTGAATTATTTAATTTTCAATTTCTCAATTTTTTTAGCCTATGCCAGATAAGTTAATGTATATATGGATAAATAGTGTATATCCTGAAAGTGTAAAAAAATTTGATACTGCTATCTAATCACAAATTATATGTATGGTTAGTTTGTCACTTCAACAATAATTATCTTAAAAGTCATTTTATTTGTTGAAAGTGTAAAATTTGTTAGAGTGTATAGAAATTAAACTGGATATAAATATATATGTGAATGCGAGGAACTGTGTTGCATGTCAATCAAAATATGGTTGGATAGCACTTATATATAGTCCTACCCCATCACAACAAACCAACTGTCAAATTGTGAGGATGACATCCCATATTAGCATTATCTCTATCTGCTTTCATACTAGATGTTTCTGCTATTGTGCCAAGCAGAAAATTCGACCTTTATAATCAGAAGGAAAAAGAATGAAAGGGATATAAATTGCAGCATGTGACCATAACATTGCAGCTTTACACAACAACAGCCATTGAGATAAACCACATTGCCTAATTATTTCTACTCACATGAGTCATTATTGTTTTGGTATTTTCATGATCGTGATGCCACGGCTTTAATGTAGTAGTAGTAATACTTTAGGTAAAGATTATCTTGCTTAAAGTAGAAAAATGATTGGCTTGTCATGTTTTCAGCACCAGGTCAAACAACAAGACATTGTACCTCAAAATGGTTATTAAAATTAAAATAATGGTAAGGGAATATTAGTGCAGTTCCAAGCAAAGGAAAATGAATTTGGACGAGGGCTGAAATGTAGGCCTTAATGTTAGAGCATGTGGAAACATTGATGCTCACTTTAAAATTATTTAGAAGCTTTGTGAGAAAGGAGTTTTCCAAGTGGGAGTAATTTGGCAACTAAAACAATAAGGTTGGTGTCCCCAGTTTGACAAACTCTAGATTCTCTTGCTTGAGATAGTGCATTTTGTTCTGATTGACAACCTCTCCCTGTCCACTTAAAAAATAAATGATAAGATCAAAATATCTTACCATTAAAGCTTATGTAGGACACAAGGCAGAATCTAAAACATAATGTCATTCATTGTGTAGCTAATTAAACAATTCTAAAGAAGACAACACACAAAAAAAGCCATGTTAATCATTCATTTTACTGCATACTTAGCTTCACAAAACGTGGTGGAATTCCAATTTTGTTTACAATGCCAATCACCAAAGTATTTTTCTACTACATTTAATTACCCTTACTACATGTTCAACTATACTTGCACCTAAATCAACTTTCTTAGCTTGTGTTTATCATCTTAAGAATCATAATCACAATAATAACCAAATACCTTAAATTATTTCATGCAAGTTGATGAATGGTTAATATTTTTATATGAATGATAATTTATTATCTAAGTAGATTATATAATTCATACACTGTCAATCTACTTCCATGATTAGGATGTTTTTTTGATGATTCACAAAGCTAACATGATGAATGTCTCATTTTTCTTCTTTTTCTTGTCACTGGTTACTATACTAATTTTGGTTTCATCATTTTAATTCAATAAACCAAGGACTGTGAAGCATGAATTCTTCCATCAATTAGTGTGTGTGCCAATATATACGTACACATTCAGAGAACAAGGACATTGTGGTACAAATAATCAAGGTGTGTTATGGTTTCCTATGATCATAAACCATAGAGGGAGCACAGAGAGAGAGATGAGTAATTGCAACCACAAGTTCATAAATGATTACCGACATTAAGTACCTTTTTCCCTTTCTTACAAAGGAAGTGAGCCTAAATCATTGAAGGTATTAAAAGGAGGTTAAAGTTTATAAATTTGCAAGCCAGAAAGCCCAATATTCTGGGTTTGTGATTGCTTGCAAATGCTAAATGATTCAAGATTTGTGTCTGATTACTGGGTCCAAAAATAATATTCCATGGGAATCTGATAATAGTAATTTGAGTCCCCATAAAAGCATCGTACATAAAATTTGGCCACTTTTTTCTTATTAAAGGTTACCATACCTCATCAAAGGCTCAAACTAATCCAACTTTCTCTGTAATGAAAATCATTAAGACAAAACAATTAAATAAGTTGAAAAAATTAACAAAGTCTAGCTTTCGGATGGCAAAGGACTTTAAATTATATCGTGAAGGAAGCGCCAAAAAAAGTACCTCATGAATGATGCTCTTATAACTAATTTTGTCACATCAAATAAAAACACTTAACTACATAAAGGGAAAGCTAGAGACCCAAGATTAGATTCCAAGTGAAGTGTTCTTGGCATAAATGAGGGAAAACTTTTTATATATATAAAGAATAGAAAAAGAATAAAGATTCTTTTGATCCATTGTTTCAATTATTTTTTTCTTGTCGTTGATTATCCACTGTTTCATTCCGAGATAAGCATAAACAATATGGAAACATACTTCTGATTGATTTAATGTGTATTTTACCAAATATGTTAAAAGTTTTTGTCCCCCTTTTATTCTGTTTATTTTAAAAGATTTTGCTTAGAACTATGTTCATTGTCTGCATATATCTTGTAACAAACAAATATGTCTATGTAAATTGGGGTTCAACTTAGTACTGGCCCAATTTTAACCTGCTAGATAGCCACCACTTACTAGTGAAGTGAGAAACCAATTATTTTGAGTAAACAATTGTATAGTGGATTCAAATTCTATGGTCAATTTATGCGTTTGATTTGGTTTATTTTAGGGGAGTAATAACTTGTGTGCTAGCTTCTAGAAAGAGCTTATTTTTTCAAAATTATCCTAACCTAACATGCTAGTTACCAGTTTTACCTTCTACAGTTCCATTTCACTATAACATTCAACTTTTCTAGAAGAGAAGAATGATTATCGGTAATTATTTGCTCTATAAAGTACTAAACTGGTAAGTCTTGTGGCTTATCTCTTTCTAACTCAAAAATTCAACCAAGGTATTCAAATCATTACCAGTCTCCTAAACAATACTTTAGGATTCAAACCAAGCCAACAACCAAGTTCAACAGTTAAAAAGCAATTTGAATGAAAAATAATCATAAACGTAATTTTATATTTAATTTTATCAGAGTTTAAGATATTGCTCCACTTAAATTTTTAACCCTTCTAATGTTCTATGTATCCTTGGACTTTTACATCAGAATTTTTTAAATCCACGAAAAAACTTACATATTCTTCTTAACCAACTGAGTTAGACTTGCTTAATTAGATTAATTTGCAAGTAAATGATTCACTATGTTTTAACTAGGAATCTAGTAATCATTCCTGAAATTGTTAGGTCATACCAATCTGCTTTCTTAATTTAAGTCAATATATAAGCGTTTCTGCGTTTGTGCTAAAGTCCATATGCCAATGTCATGTGCCTTCTATTAAGCAGTTGAGACAAAAATAAAACTTTTTTTTAAAAAAATAGATTGGGCTTTTGTAAGACATTAACCAACAGGAAAAAGAAATGATCCATTAGGTTATGGTTATAGCAATCTAGGTTTTGCATCAAAGTCAATCAGACCCTCTTTCAACTGCAGAACTTAGCACATTTATGATATACATGTAGAAAAGAGCAATCACATTTCATTATACAATTATGATATAAGCAGTAGAATTTAATAAAACTAACAGTTTAAAAAAAATTATACTTTCATTTAATCATAGATTATTACCGAATTAGAAACTAACTATTACAATAATTATTTAAAAATTTTAGTACAAGAAATTTTACATTTACTATATAATGCATCAAAATTAAACTCCAAATCCAAGTTAATTTAATTTTGGAACAAGACCAGTAAAAACGTAATGAATATTTTGAGCTCAAATCATACCTATAACTTAAGAATCCAACAAATCCATCATTAGACAGCTTGTTGTCTGGTGCTGAAATTCTCTTTGATAAACATGTCAAAACTGAGTTAAACAAAAACTAGACAAAAGATTGAAAATTTAATACATTTTAGTTCCATAAAGAAGAAAAAACCCAAAAGATCTAAATTGAACAGGTTGTCCTATTATGGTAATGCCATCTTAAATTTGATGATAGATGAATGACACCATTGAAAACTTGAAGTACAAATGGAAAGAAGGGGTCAACAAACAATCGTCAACTAGCAGGCATTAGTCTCCATCAAATTGTGGTCCATGACCATTACAGATCCAAAATTGCAAATACAACATTGCATGCACATAAAAAAAAAATGTGCATGTCATCTATATTCAAGTGATAATGAAAGAAAGAAAATACCAAATGCTTTTTCTGACCCCATTGCTAACGTGTTGCAACTTGCAACCAAGAATATTACAAGAATAATAATTATAATTTACATTACTCCAGGGCCTCCTTTCTCCTCTCAGAACCCTCTTGTAGCATTCATTTATTATCCTGGTCTAGATAAGACCGATTTTCTGTTGTAACATCTTCATTATCACCAAGATAGTCAGATCATGAATCAGTGCCAGACACAATATTCAAGTAATTGGTTATGTCAATAAGGATGGTTACATAAGCTACCCTTTTATCAATCATCAATCAAATGTACCCCTGAGCAAACTCGCTTAAGCTTCTGTCACCTCACTTTGCAGGAAAAACCTGTGAAATTTTGATGTCAAAATCAGCATGCCAAACTTATCAATAGGATATATTAACATATAAATAATGTTTAAACAAAATATTCAAAACATCAACAGCAGAAAATAACAAATCAAGAATCCTCCTAGGGACAATCGTTACTGAATATTTACCCACCATGTTTATATATTTACTTGGATAGTTAGTTGGATGACAGAGTAAGCAGGGTGAGAAATTTAGTGACCTTCCAGTAGGCATAACAAAATGCTTGAACAATGAATATCATAGTACATTAGTATGTATACTTTCATAGCAAAACGATCTTTCAAATTACCAAAATGATTGTTTACAATTATATCTATTGATATCAATAATATTGTGAATTGAGACCAACCTATCAAGAGTTCAGCGATGACCCTATGCAGCTGAGAATTGTTCTATTAAAGTAATTCTCTATTGCCACATATTATAAAAGCATGATCATATCTCTTAGACATGGATAAGTTGCTTTGAGCTTAAATTACAGAATCCCTACTAGAATTCCCAAAAACACATGAACAAGTTACCACATAAAGTATGTTGGCTAAACAGTAAAAAAAACTGAAATTCTTACACATAACTTCAAAAAACCCCATCTTCAGTTAACTGCCGTTCAGGTTAACAGGCACAGATGAAGAGACAGACCTACCTTAATGATTCCACAAAACATAAGGACCAAAATCCTAGACCAAGGTGAAAGACATAAAGATACAGTCAAGCACAAACTGAAGATAAAGAAGACATTTTGTACAACCAGTACATGTTTCAAAGAAAGAAGTCTTGGCTACCACATGAGTATGACAAAAGACAAGACCATTTTACTTAGAGGAAATCAAATTTGGAGACATTGGGCAAACTTGATCAGGCAGACTTTGACATAAATCTCTGGGAGGGTAAGAATATATGAATTTAATATTGGTAAAATTTATTGACTAAAGAACTTAATATATAAATAATAACTTAAAACCCAACAAAAAAATGTCAATGAACAAAGAAAGGAAAAGGATTAAAAACAGCTTTATATACCAAGCAGCAGTTCAAAGAAAACCATATGTTGAACCATTACAAATAATTCTGTAATCAGCACAACAAGAGTTTCACATGCACCTTGGTTGGAAAGGACGGAATAAAGTCAAAGCATAGAAAACTAGGTGAGTCAACAAGAGGTCATTTAACTTAATTACATACATTACACATTGGATCCAATTTGAGTACAGAAGCATTTGGAAGAACATAATATTGAGTTTCTTCAGGGCTTATGATCTTCTTATAAGCTCTTTTTAGCTTATGTCAGTTAACCTTCAATATAATTTTATGACATAAGCTCTCATGTGATAAGCTCATAGAATATGTACTAATAAAGTTTATGTAAGCGCACCCTATGTCTTATTAACTGTGTTAAATTTGACAGGAAAGCAGGAGACAGCATATGAGTAGCATAGTGAAACTCAAACTTAATTCACATCCAAAATGCTGCACAAAATGAGATACACAAACTACAACAGCAATGCCCCGTTCAACATTTTATTTACATGTAAACATCACAGTTAGGACTAAGTTTTCAATAACTCCTACAATAGCAACAACCAAAACATATCCCACTAGGTTGGGCTGACTACATGGATCAATCAAAACTGTTGACAGATTTGATGAAAAAAAAATGCTTAGGATAAAACTAGGAACTAAATCGACACAAAGAACAAAGTCATGGGACTTGATATGAAATATGCCATGGCAACTAGAATCTCCACTAATGATGTCATAGAGAAATATACACTCTAAACTTGAATGAGATTCATTGTGGGCACATGAAATCACTAAATGCCATCATAACAGCACCTCTACAGCATGCTTCACCATTATGGGCATATCTCATATCCAAATGCCAAAATTCATACCTAGCCAACTTATTGCTTCAATTTGGTTGGGCAACCTTGGATATACTTTTCCGCCTCTTCAAAAGCCCATCCATTAGCTTGATATATGTATTTTTATTTAAACTAACTCCCTTCTGCTCTGACTCTTGAAATAGTTTCATCGCTTCCTTGTACTTCCCCCGAGTACACAAATCACATATGTTCTCCGAGTACATAATATCCCCTGAAATTTCGTGCTCCTGGGAACTGCCACCAGGTTCCATATCTGAAAGTTTTGACATGAATTTCTCTGCTTCCTCAGTCCTACCAGCATGAGTAAGTGCAGTAACAATGGCATTATAAGTATACTGGTCAGGTTCCAATTTTTTCCCCTCCATTTCAGTCATGAGATCAAGCGCTTCCTCCAATCTCCCAGCTTTGCAAAGGGATGATATCAATGTGTTGTATGTAACTACATCAACAGAATTTCCTTTAGAGATCCATGAATTAAATAGATTAAAAGCTTTCTCTAGCATGCCCTCTCTGCAAAGTCCTTGGAGAAGAATGTTACGTGTAAAGATATCAGGTCTGAATGGGTTCCCTACCATTTTGTTATGGAACTGAAATGCCTTATCTACCATCCCCTCCCAGCAGTAACCACGAATAATTATGTTACATGTAACCTCATCAGGGACCAAACCCTTTTCCAAAAGCTCATTCAATTTATCCACTGCCTGATCAGTTTTCCCAGACAGGCATAACCCTCTGATTAGAATGTTATAAGTGACAACACTAGGAACAATCCCTCTCTCCTTCATCTCATCCCAAAGCTTCAAAGCCTCATCTTCTTGTTCACACTTAAAGTAACCCATGATCAGAGTTCCATAGGTTACCTCATCAACAATATAACCCCTCTTCCTAGCCTTCACAGTCAACTCATATGCCTCTTTAAGCTTCTTGTCCATGCACAAAGTATGCAACATGGTATTAAGAGTAAAAGCATCCAATTTCAACCCATGCCCTGCCATCTGATCCATCATCCTAAACGCCTCTCCAAGCCTCCCAGCTTTACAATAACCATTAATCAAAGTATTATAAGTAAAACGATCCGGTGAAACACCAGTCTCCACCATCCTCACCACAGCATCACTGGCTTCATCAATCATCCCTTGTTTACAAAACCACTTAACTATTATATTATGAGTGACCACATTCATCTCAACACCCCTAGCCTTCATCTCCCCAACCAACCTAAACCCTTCCTCACTCCCCCGGGACTCAAAACACCCATCAATCAAAGTATTATAAGTAACAACATCTGGCATCAAATTCAAACTCTCCATTTCATCTCTAAGCCTAATAGCATCATCAATCCTACCCTCATCACACAACCCTCTAACCATGGTATTATAAGTCCAAACATCAGGCAAAACACCATCTTTAGTCATCAAATCAATAACCTCAGCAGCCTCCTTCAACCACTTCAACCTGCAATAACCACGAACAAGGATGTTATAAGTATTCCTATTGGGAACCAAACCAGCATTCTTCATTTCCTGAAGCAAGTCCCGAACTTTAGACAACTGACCCTTCATGCACAAAGCATCTAAAATGGTATTGTAAGTAACATTATCCGGCGAACAATTGAATTCCCCCATTTTGTGGAAAAGGGAAAGGGCATCATTGAACTTGTTCTGGCAACAATAGCCGAAGACTAATATATTGAAAGTGTTGGTATTGGGTTTGATTTTAAGGGCAATGGCACCATTGAACACACGAGACGCGAGGGAGAAGGTGTGGGAGGAAGGGGAACGAACGAGGCTATTGAGGAGTGTGTTAACGGTGAGGAGGTTAGGTTTGAAACGGTACCGTTTCATTTTCTGGAACAGTTGGAAAGCGAGGTGGGGCTGTTGGGCGTGGACATAGGCGGCGACGGAGGAGTCAAGGAGGGGTTTTGAGATTGCGCGGTCAGGCCGGAGGAGGAGGGAGTGGAGGCTGTGGCCGTGGTCGGCGGCGATGAAGGAACCCAGGAGGGATTTTGCGTCGGAGAATTTGCGGCGGGCGAGGAGAGGGTTGAGGACGGCGAGGAGGGTGTGAGGACAAGAGCGGAGAGATGGCGGCGCGTGGGTTTGGAGGCATTTGAAAAAGGAGAGCAGGGTTGTGGGGTTTGAGATAAGTGGCTTGAATGAAAGGATTGAGAGGATTAATGGAAGTGTTAAGTGAGGGATGAAGGGTTTCAGTTTCTGTGATAATACTTTTTCTTCTTTGTTACTCTCTTCTAGTACTGAGGTTATGCTTTTCAGTACTTGTTCCTCTTTCATCTTCTCTCACACTTCTTAAAATCTATGTGCAACTATATATCTCTAGTAATTTTTAAATTTATTGTTTAACTATAGATAACTTTATGATTAACATGAGGGTGTTTATTTTATTGGGCCGGAAGGAAAACTTTGGCCCAAGAAACACAGTACAAGAATAGCATCATCTTCATTATTGGTTGTGTCTGTTTCTGTGTAGTGGGTGGCATTGGCATAAGCATAAGCATAAGCATAAGCAAAAGCAATGGAGTCAACAAAGGTAGTGAAATTGAAAGCCATCGAAGCAACTCCGTCAAGCTTCAAAGACTATGGTCAGGTCATCGAAGCTGGGTCGGACGGCCAAGAATTCGGTCCCCACGATGCTCAACTCGATCTCACACAAGGAATTCCCAGGTTTCATCTCTCAATCAATTTTTCATTTTTAGTAGCATCTCAATGTTTTAGGCTTTTTCTTACACACCCTTTTGCCTCTTTTCAATTTCACCTGTATTTTTCACCCTCTCACAACACACACACACACGTGAACTATAGAATTGAGAAAATTTTATTAATTTTCTCATCAGATTTTAATTGAGGTACAATCTCAATTTGATTAAAATTTGGCACCTGAACTTTGACCGAAATTTCAGTATCACTAGGAGTTGTAATTGACTTTGGTTTGTAACATTTAATTTGGTTGATTAATCAATGCTTTTGTCAAACATGAGTTTATTGTGTTATGGGAAATGCTAACTAAGGCTCTTAAAAAGGAGAAATTTTTTTATTAGTGATGCGTAAAATGATGATGTCCACTATTTTTACGCGCTTATTCATATCAAATACTTCTTTCTTTTTAATCAGTGCCCTGAGCAAGACCCTTGTTTTATTTCTTGTTGCAGTATTATCTTTGCTGTTTGGATTGTAGTATCTTCCTATCATGCATGAAGTACAGAATCTTGTTTGGATTGCATTTTCGTTTTCCCTTTATGTTTTTAACAGATAAACTTGAGGTATCTTGTTCTCTAATGAGCTGACAAAATCTGCTTACACCAGCTAATTACCTAAAAATCAAAATTGTGAAGCATAAGGACCACAGAATTCATTGTTCAAACTTGATAAAAACAGTGCAAAATCTGTTTTTGCATGCATATTTCACAGCTTAATTGAGCTTGTATTGTAATCACATTCCTCAACTTAGACTGGCCTCAAACTCCAATGAATGCAATTAGTGTATGTTTGATAGGTTCTACATCATGCGTCTTGAAAATCGCTCGCTTAAGTTTTCAAGTATTACACATCATGCAAATGTGACTCAGTGCCTCGGGTCTGTTGGTGGCCATGTTTGGTATCTTGGAGTAGCCAAACCATCCATTGTTGATCCAAATGAAGTGAAGGATAACACAGGCAAGAAGATTGTGCAGTCGCGTTCCGGCCATTCATATGTACCTCCTGACATTGAGGATATCCAAGTTTTCAAGGTTTCAGGTTCCAAATTTCTGAAGCTTAATAAGGGAACATGGCATGCTGGCCCTCTTTTTAATGGAGATCCAATAGACTTTTACAATCTAGAACTGAGCAACACAAATGTAAGTTTTTCACTTTCCCTTTTCCTTGCTGGTTGACAAGTTACTTGCATCTTAGTTCATTTGCAATGCTGCTCTCATAGAACCTGGGAATTATATCATTTTTGTTTTTGCTTTCATCTTTATTTCCTAGACTGTGTAATAACTTTTGGAGACCTTGATCCGTTATACATTTGCCTCCAAAAGTATAAGAACTAGTTTAGTTTTTTTTTTGGTTTTATCATTCATGAGGTAAGTAAATTTTATTTACATTTCTTTGTGGGTTAGTGGATGTTGCTCTGGCTTATGTGGCCTTTTTTTATACTATGTACAGGTGATTGATCATACCACACACTACTTTAAGAAGGAGAATGGAGTGGTCTTTTCAATTGACGACTAACTTCATAGTTTTATCTAGTTTCCTGCATTTCAACTTGTTCTGGGACAAGTGTCATATATATAATTGTGGGGAACTTTAGCTTTATATAGTTTCTCATGGTACCATTGGTGAGAATTTTCATTTTCCTTGTATGTTATAAATATACCAGATTTCTTGTTTGCATTTCAATTTGATATTTAATTGATAAATTGAGGGGGAAAAAATAAACGATTTAATTCATTCAAATAATAAAAAAAATTCTGGGCAAATGAAAATCTGACCGTTGGGGACTGGGTAGAAGGCGTGAGGATGGCAAAACAATTTGGTATGAAAAATAAATTATTGATTTGAAGGCGTTTTAAAACTTCCATATGACATTCATTCATTATTACATGATAGTAAAATGAGGTGCTCGCCACGGATACTGGTAATCTGTATCGTAGGTGTTTTCATTTCCTGATGTAAGATATATTTTCATATCAAAAAGGTAAAAATAATCCACAGCACAGATGCGAGCTGAATCTAATTTGTATAGTTTAGAATAATGCTTGGTGAGGGGAAGAAAATTTTTGGTTCATTTCAATCTCGATTCTGCTAGGAAACGCAAAACTAAAACAAGTCATTTTTACATACAAAATTTGAAAATGGTACTTAGCAAAATTGTTAAATTAGCATTTACAGATCACGAGATAACACAGATTTTGTTCAATGGGATGATGTTGCTCTATCATTAACCAAAAAAGAATAGGTAATAAATATTTGATACGTTTCTGTAGAAGTTACTGCTCTATCTGGTAAGTTTCTCCATACTGATTGTCATTACTCAGCTCCCATCATCTGCATAAGAAATTAACTCAACTTAATTCATTACAAGAATTTTACACTCAAAACTAAAAAAATTGCAATTGTGCATGTGCCAAGGTGGTTAATATTTAACTGCAGAAACGTATCGGTAGTAGTCACCTTGAATATATCTCCAAACATTCCCATAGGGTTCCTTCGCTGTACTCCATAGAACTTAAATGCAATATCATCTAGCATCTGAATCACAGTATTCCCATGTTAAATGCAGAAAATGGCTTGAATATTTAATTTCGCAAAGAAAAAAATAATCACAAGATAAGAACAAAAGGCTGGTCAGAATTGTTGCCAACTGGTATCTCCCAACAGCAGAGAAGAAAATAAATACGACTCGGTATGGAAAGTTATCTGACCTCATTGAATGCAGGTTCCCTTTCAATACTTGACTTAAAATTTGCTCTCAACATACTAAAAAGAGGCAAAGCATCTCTCTCCAACCTGGTATAACAAAAAAAAGGCATTGGCATGCAACACAATGGGAGCTCCAAATATTTTCAACATAATGGCATTGACTTTTCTATGTCTGCATTCAAACAGAAATTGATCATTTTATTGGTTGAACATTGTCGAAAACTTACGTCTTTAAAAGAAAATCGATGAATTGCATCAACTCCGTCTTAGGAAATGCAACCTCAGCTGATTCAATTTGTTTCTTTAACTCTTCCATTAATATGTTCGCATCTTTCAAATTACCTGAAGATAAATACCTATCACGCAAGAAATGAGCAATTCCCCAGTTTAAAACCTTGTGAAATATGCATGGAATTGCAATGAAAAGCATTAACCAAACAAAACAAGGATTTTAAATTTAACCAGTATGTCAATATCAGTGAAAATGGAGGATGAATCATGCATGTCTTTCTAATCAATTGTCACCCAGGATGCCCACTGAAGGGCATTAGTAGAGAGATCCTCGGAGGTAATTATGTATGTATCCATGATGATTGGACAAGATAACTAAAGTGAAAATTCTCCTTAGTTATCAGAGAGACAGAAAAACAGGGAGGACAGCTTAAGACTGATTCTACTATCTCATTTCTTTTAAGTTTGTTATTAATTACAAGATAGTATCTCCTAATCTTACATTCTGTGATCTGAATTGGGAGTGTTTGTTTTGACAATAAAGTGAATGAGCACTTGGTCCTAATACAGCAACATACAAAAGGTATTTGAGCCAAGTTAAATAAGTTCAGAAACAATAAAAACTTTATACTTAGAATATCTATGCACTGCAGTTGTAATGCAATATGTCAAAACTAAAATTTCATTGGAGATAAATGGTTGTTTAGGAATCATAAGCATCCTGGGTATTCAGTAGTGAGAAATTATTGATAGTATTACCAGGGAATCTCAAAATAGTTACATTCTAAAATGCTTTATACCTTAAAACTGCCCGAGCAATGGCTAAATCGTCTTCACCAGGATAACACTGAAATATTTGAAAAACACATCGGTTAATCCTTCCCAAAACTATGCCAAAAATACAAAAGCAATGCATCAGTTAATTTCTCCAATTAAGTTTGAGAATCACCAAATAAGATAGCATATGAATAACAGCATAAATAAAACCATCATAAAGTTGAACCACTTGTAGTAGAAAAAGTAAGATCATGATTGTGTGGTATGCCTCCACAGAATTTGGAAAGTTAAGCTAAGTAACAAGGAATAAAAAAGTTAGGAGGCTGACCTTGCCCAAAAAATTGACTAGAGTAGAAGCAAACTTCTGTGGATTATTTCCTCTCACAAAATGATTAGTCACTTTAGCCATATCCTGCATGCAAGAGGCATATTGATATTAAAGATCGTGATTGTTTCAAAGGCAAGTGAGATGAAGTTTTTCATAGCATACAGTCGTTTCCATGATAACACAATAATGCTGAGACATGCCACACTCCAAACAATCAATGCAACAGTATACAAGATTTCTTCATGTTTTATTTAATTTGAAGAGTATACTGAAGTTTATGTTTGCCTTGCTTCAGTCTCCAATAACCAAGACAGGTTCAAGGAAATTAAGAATAAAAAAATTTGCAGTCCTCTAACAAAAAGCTGGGAAAATAATGTAAGCCAAGGATGGACTTAACTAGATTTACCCCAACCTTCATTCTCCTCAACAAATTCTCCATGGAACAGGGGTATAGGTTTTGGTGGCAACAAAGAAAAAGAAAAGGAAAAGTGGATTGAGACTAGAAGATGGAAATGGCACCATGGATTATTCCAATAAGCCCTTGTAGAATCGTCACAATGGTCCAAGATGCCTTTGATAAGATCCAACATTCTTCACAATAAACCTAAGAGAGAAACTCTCACAAGAATGTCAAATTCTATTTCAACTTCGGCAAAAGTTGTTACAAAGGTTGGTACAGAGCTATTTATAATAGAAGGAAGCTTGCACCTCAAGTTTATATGCTAAGACAAGGAAAACTTGCAAAAGTAGCTACAAGATATGCTAATACATGAGAAAATTACAAAGGAAGCTACAAGTGATGTGGCATTTACCTTAAGCTAGAGTTGACACCTAGGTGGCACTCCCATGTGAATTCACATGGGTCTTCTTGCCTATGTGGCAAGCTCCAAGTGAATCACATGTGGATCTACAACTCAAAAAGCATGTGATTAATTTTAAATGAATCATTTAGAATAAATCACACACTTAGAGAAATCTTTTACTCAACTAAGGTGGCTCAACAACACTAGAAAAACAAAAGCCTCTACAAATATTACAAGCTAATAAAAGCTTCACAAAAAATACAAGAGTTCTCAAATTACAAAAGTTCCTAAAAATACAAGAAATCCTAAAAGTCTTCCTTGTCTCTTCAAGATGGAATGAACCTTGAGATGGTCTCCATAAAAAAAGTACCATATCCATCCTCATCACAACTCCAATACTCCTCAGTCCCAACTCCAATACTCTTAATAAGGTACTTACACACCCTTGAAAGTACATTGAATTAAAACACAGACCACTACCATAAACAAGAAAGACAATAAAGGGTCTCCAACCCAAACTCTCAGCTTACCTTTAAACAAAACTTAAGTTTGCCATTCATAATCACAGATAAAGTAGCAGTTGAGAGAAATACAAGCATCAACATCTAGTACCAAAATCCTTTCTATCAATAACTTTGTTTTAGAAGACATGGCTCACTAGCTTTGTCAAATCCAATATAAAATTTGAAAGCAAACTTAATTTTTTTGAGAGACAAGAGACGATCTGCTACAACTTAAGGATAAACCAATTCTGAACCCAAAGAACCTTGGCAATTACTCCTTCTCACGTCATACCCAAATTTCTTTAATTTCAATAGCTACCTAATATATTTAACTAACATCATTAAAATCTTAGTTGTTCCTAGACAGAATTTTCCTTAAACCCCTCAAATTAAAGATCTTACACAGCACCTGAACAACCACCAATTTGACTCTCCAAACATAATGCCACAGCCTCCAAATTGCCCTTATCCCTGTGTCTCCCCCCCCCCCCCCCCCAAAAAAAAAAATAAATAAATAAAATTTAGCCAACTACATCAATGTTTACTTTAATTTGGCAAATGTACTTGAAACCAGTGCTGTCATGGAGGATGGCAGAACATGGAAAAAGGCCAAAATTCTGCTGTATAAGGGCGACACAGTGTTGCCATGGCGTGACCCCCTTCATAAATTGCCTATGGTTATTAGCAAAATCCACCCCGCCATTTCACCATGGCAGGGTGGCTATTTAAGAACACTTCTTGAAAGAGAAAAGACCTTTACATGTCTATGCTATTGTGTTTTCCTTCTACCAAAATATCAAAGAAAAGGATCATATAGATGTAGGTTTTAGAAAAAATAAGGCTTGGAAAGTATATAGATTCAAGAAAAGTAACAACAAAGATGTACTACTTGACATGCCATTGTGAAACTTACCACCTCTGGACTCTCAGAAAATATGTATTCAGCTAGCATGACGTGTAGCTCTGGAGATCCATTACTATTTGCTCCATTTTCAGCAGACCACCTGAATACAATAGCAGCAAAGTTAGAAATATTATTCAGAGCAACATATTAATGTAAACTAAATCAGGGACCTAGTTTCTTCCATCTCACATATTTACACCCCTCAATTTAACTCAGTCGGCCTTCCAATTCCACATACTTCCTCCCCTGTTATGTTCAAATAGGACCAACCTATTATCTAATATCACTTGTAATCCCAAATGAAATTCGCAAAGAATCAATACTAAATAGATAATTTTATATGCTTGATTATGATAAATTAAATGTTCAATTATAAATATTAAGATAGTTTTAGAGCTTATCCAGTCAAGGCAGCAATAAATGCATTATAATATCTTTTTGTGAACTGAACACTAAATTCATGCACAACTTAAAAAAAAAAAAAAGACACCAGAATTTGGCACTAACCTGCAAAGAAAACAGAGGACACTTTGTGAGGGTAAAATATAATCTAGTCTAGAGTACTTCTAAACTGGGTTAATTCTCACCTGATAGCAGCTTTTAAGAATGAGGAGCAACCCTCAACACGTATCTTTGCACATCCAATATTTTCGGAAAGCTGCTGCATGTCATCGACATCCCACAAGTTTTGAGGCAATGTAACCCGAGGAAACGATTCAAAAATTTTCTTGAGACGATCTAGAATAAAAATTTATTAGTAATTAGTGATAAGAATGACCCTTTCATGGTTAAATACTATGAATCCAAATGAAAATGAATGTCTATGCAAGTGCATGATAATTATCAAATTAAAATTACCCATGCAATTAAGTATAAACTAAGAATAATTTACAACATATAACAAATAAACAAGTGGCACAAAAAAATGCTGATAAAATAAGAGGAAAAGATGGGATAGGAACACACCAAGAATTTCATCATCATAAGGAATTTTCCCTTTCCCCAATGTCTCCACAAACAATAAAGCTAGCTCTGCTCCACAGGTAACCTTAAATAAAGAGAAAATAAGTGTCAAACTTTGCTGTTTGTCATGTACAACATATATTTTTTGTCATGAATATGAATATTTTAATACCAGAAATACATATAAAAAATTAATTTAAATATTTATATATAGCAATGATGAAAGGATTTCAAATCCTCCAGTTACAAATGTCCTTTTCTCTAATGATTCTTTTTTAATGAAATTAGAAATTCTTAATAACTGATGTTTTCAGCTGTACCTGGTCAACATAGATAAGGTAGCCAAGCATGTTATGTCATTCAAAGCACAGCCAACATCACAGCTAAGAAGGAAAATTATTATAGAAACATATGGTAACTGAAGCCATCACAGCTTACCCCCCCGGCAATAGAAGGTTGCTAGTAGCACAGCAACAATGAACAATCTATTTACTCATATATTCCAGAATAAAGATCATAACGATGACACAAAAGTATATCTTGGAAGACATTGAAAAGGAAGATGTATAACCTGCCCATGAGACAATTGAATGCACGCTCCTGAATGTAGGATATCTAATGCTTCAGAGTACCTCTGAGCAGATCCATATCTGCAGCAAAGTATGTATGCTACATTAATGTCTACAACTCATCTGATGAATATGCATTAGTTAATGCATTTGTAGAGCAAAATAATGAAGCTTGACAAAAAAAAATCTGTGGTTCATAAAACTACAACAAGCACAAATTTATGGATGATAAACAGGAAAGTACATTTTACAGATAAATAATTTTGAATAGAGAAGCAGAAAAAGAGATATCCAACTTCAAGAGCAGAGGGTATGTATCATAAAAGAAACCAGAAAATGCCAAAACTACAATAAAATGGTCAATTACCAACATAAAGGTGCCATAGACTCCTTCCAACATAAAGGTACGAAGGAGGGTACTCGTACACAGCCTTCTCCTTGCATTAACAAAGAGTTTGTTTTTAAATTTAAGCCCAAGACCAACCGATCACCGAGGTGCAACTAACATTGTGCCAGGGCTTGCCATCTAACTAAAAGCTCCAAATAACAACATATGTTCTATACTGGCAAATAACTTTGCCTTCTTTACTCCTAAAACTCTAAATACCCATAAACTCAGCAGAATCAACAATACTAAACGCAACACTGTATTAATGACATTACCCAGCTCCAACCAGAAACAAGAAATGATATGAAAACCAATGGCATGTCTATTCTCTACACTAAATCCTCTCACATCAATGCTAAAATTTGTCTTCTCAGGAACCGCAAAGAACAAATTGCCTCCCAACTTTGTAAATTTTCACTACATGAACTAATTTCATTGAATACGCAATTGTAGATGAAAGAAAATAACTATGCAAAAAATTAATCACTTGATTTAAAACAGCATTCTCACACTGAATACGGAATGAAGAATATTCCGCAAAACAGTGTACATTTCTCATGAAGAATAAGTAACAGCAAGAAAGTGTATGAACCTGGCACTAACGGATTTGTACATTTGCTGAGCTCCATAGTAATTCCCCTCGTTTACAACCTTCTCCAATTTTTCAATATTCTGCACTTCCCAACACAAGAAACACGATCTCTCATATATATATACAACGAAGCAGAGACAACTCTACTAAGAGTTCATATTACAAAACTTTGCATATTCCGAAACGATAACCTTAAAAATAAAAAACAAATCAAAACGAATCCAAAAATTAATTTTCAGCCAATGCAACGGGCGAAGATTATCATTAAAATTATTGAGTTTATTAACTAAACAAAAAAAGAAGATAAAAATCGTTCCGTTTAAATGAATCTGAAAAACGAAGCAAAATCGATGGATCGAAGATTCTGTGTACCTCTCGAGCGGGAGGAAGTTCGATTTTTCTGGATCTCGGTCGCGACATGACGACGATGCTCTCTTCGTGCTTTCGCGAATGAAAAAATAAAATTGGGAAAAAGAAAAACGTTATATTTATAAAAAGGACTATTCTTAGAATATTGACTTTCTTCAGGGACTGAATTGAAAATAAATTTTTTTTCTTAAATAACCTCAGAGAGGGTTAGGGATAAGGAATAATAAGAAAATTGCGAAGAAGATGAACAACAGAGGGTTGCTGAGAGGAGTTTCGTTAACTGCGAATGCAGTGTGGCATAGAAGCACTTTCTTACCAACGGTAACGGTTAGCGTCCACCGCAACTTGTTTAACTTTCCAAGATTTTCTTCAACCACTACTTGTTCCTCTCTTCAGCCACCGGATTTGCCTCGTTTGGCGAAAACGGCGCAAATTTCTCTTACTCCAAACGAGGTTTTACTTTGTTTCTGTTTTTCTTTTTCTTTTTTTTTTTTCAAACTATTATTAATATCTTCTTTTTTTGTGTGAATTTCAAGTATTGATAGAAATGTTGTTGCAGGTTGAAGAAATTGCTCCGAAAATTCAACAAGTTATAGACTGGTGAGTTAAAAACCCTCTAGCTATGTTTGTAAATTTGCTTTTTTATTCAATATTCATGAATTGAGTCAGTGAAAATCACGCTGTTGTGTAGGTTTTACTACTTATTTAACTGGATTCATTCATAATTTTATAAGTTTTTATCAATAATAAATAATAATAGAGTGCATTAAAAAATGTGTTAGAGAGTTGCATTTGGATTTGGGAGGCTTGTTACTTGTTAGTGGGTTTTTGAGGCCTAATGCATTTTGTTTGTGATTGGAGATTTTGGTTTGTTTGTGGAGATTGTGCTTGCAGTGACTAAAACTTTTGAATTTGGATATATTTGTCTTGTGTGGCAGGTTTGGACAGCTGCAGGGTGTTGATCTTGAAAGTGTTGAACCCTCCATCAGAGCAGGTTCTGTTTGAATCCTTATTATCATTTTTGTCATCTATCAATGATTTCATGTCCTTCTTTTGGGTTTTCTCTACTGGTTGATTACGTTATAGTTTGATGCCAAAACAAGTGAACCTTGTTTTTGAAATGCAAAAGGCAAGTTTTTCCATCTTCTTTGGTGCTAGTTTTTGGCTTGGGAACTTGGGAGGGTTGTAAACTGTGGTTGCATTACATTCTTTCTGTTGAGAATGCATGGTTAGAGTGTGTGTGTGCTTGTTTTATGTCAATCCCATTTTCCAAGGCACATTGAATATCAATCCTAATCTCATGGGTTATTGTCGTTTATGCTCAGCATACAGAAATTTGAATGCAACCTTGGTATCTATATTTTTTGTTGGGTGAACTCAAGTATCTCTCGACTGAAAGTATGGAATTAATTTATCAGAATACTAAGATTCATTGAAAAGATTGACTTCTATTACACAAACTTGATGATCAATTCTTTTACCATATACTTAAGGAACATGATTATTTGTCAGCCATACCACATTATGTTAGTACACGGCCTTAGTATCTATTTGCTGAGAAATGCCACTGATATTATCGCCTCACTCTATAAAGCAAATCAATATTTTTGCCAAATGAAAGATATCATCCACTTTCTAGTCATTGCTTTCTTTTACTTCATCTAGGTCATCCCCAGTTTGTTCAAATAATTGTGCAAATTGTCTGGGGTGTTTGTCTTTCCTCTTTACTTTTTCATGAACAACGAAGAAGGAAACATTGAATATCAATTTCTTCAATTGATATGTTGAAGTGATTTTCAGTTAATGTCTCTACAAGTTTTTTATGCTCCTGGTTGTTTTACATGACTGGCAGAAAGCATCATTTGCTCATTGGTTTGGCTTCACATTTTATTTGCTAATTCTTTTCCATGCTATCTGTAGAGACTGAAAACAATTTGCGTGATAATTCTCCCGAAACATTTGACAATAGGTGAGTGGGTTGGTTCATTATTTGTCAATTGAGCATAATTTGAAAACTAATGGTGCTAACAGAGTGGTGTATTCTTGGCAGTGACGCCATAATCGCTTCTGTCCCGAGCTATGAAGAGCCTTATATTAAAGTTCCTAGGGTCTTGAGCATGGACTAAGGTTAAAATTGCTTAGTCTTGAGTTGTTTGGTACAAGGAAAACTCATGTAGACTATTACTTAGTACTTTGAATCTTTCAGTTCTTTATGTGATCCAACTCTTATTTTGGATTTTTTATGTGGGAATTCAACTCATGAACTCTGCCCTTAATAGTATATTTATTTTGGGCTTTTATGAGTGAATTCAGCTCATGAACTCTGCAGTTTATAGTATTCTATTTTATTTTCTACTATTGCTATTTTGGATTAATAGTTTTGATAGTTGTGTTGTAATTATATTTTAAGTAATTTTTGATAACTAATTATTAAAAGAATTGTGTCAATTAGTTTAGTCGAAAAAATCACAGATTTAGGCAGATTAAAGATAGGTGAATAGAAATTAAAATGAAACAATTGCTCTCAAATACTAGAAACTTTCTTTAATAAAAATGATAAGTTGCTGTATATTATGTCAATAATTACTCGAAGGTAAAATTAAATAATTAGTTGTGCGAAAGATTAAAAATTTCAGTAAAGTTGAATACTAGTGTGATACTGATATCCTTTCTGTTATTTTCTTTAATTGTAAGAGAAAATGGTGTGTTATTTTTGTCTTCTACTAATTGAATTGATATTTTTAACGACTGGGTTTGCAATTAGTTGTGGAATTATAATTTAATTGAGCTAAAATAACTCAAAGAAGTTATAATTAGTTAGTCCTGGAAAGTTTCGTGGATATTAATAAATAAAATTTAGTATATGTGTCAATATTTATCTGGGTATCAAAATGTCCTTGAAACATTTTTTTTTCTTTTACTCATTCTTGAACCAACTATGATGGGCTAAGTTGTTGTTTGTTCAGCCCAATCTCTGTTAACCCCATTTTTGTTAAGTTTACACTTTTTTCCGTTCGGAGTGTACATTTTATTTTAATATTAATTAAACCTACCATATACTATCACTTGTAGTTTACGAATAAAATTTTATTTTTAAAGATAATCAAATTAGTTATAATATATTTTATTTTCTTTCTATATCAATTGATTTAACTATAGTAAGAAGTTTGCACCGTTACTCCTCCATATATAAGACATGCACACACACCTTCAAGAAAAATTAGAACTCAAAATGGGTTGAAGACTATATTTAGATTAACCCAGTAACCAAGAGTTTAAGCCGGATACGGAAAAAATTCCTTGTGATGGATTAGGTTTACTTTTGGAGACACAAATGATATTGAAGCTTGATATATTCTTCAATCTTTTGAAACTTGAAATTAGACTTATTTTTGTAATTTTATTTTAATTAGTTTATATTGATAATAAATATTGAAAGTGGAGAGTTTATTTTAGATATTTGTAGATTATTTTTTATTTTATTTTAAGTTGAAATTTAAATTGATAGTTTATTTTATTTTATTATTTTAAGTATATTATAGACCAACACATGAGTTGAATTGGGCTAAAATTTTATAAATTCACCCATGGATAAATACGATTAAGTTAATCCATCGGACTGAACAAATCGAGGTTACACAAGAGATATCCACCTAGGTAGTACAATATAAAAGATTAATATATATATATATATATAATATTTTTTCCTAATATTGAAAAGTTTTATAGGTATCATTACCATATTAAAAGTTATCCTGAGAATATTTTAGATATCATTCAATTTACATCAATTTAATATTAAAAATAGAAAATAATTTAAACATTATTTAATTTCTAATATTTGTTGAATTTTAATTTTTTTTTAATTACCATCAACTAACTTAATTATTTGTTCTTCGTTGTATGATGTTTTGATATTCAAAATTCGATATGAAATTCAAATTTCAAATTGTACATTTGAAAACTAAATTTTATCATTAATTGTTTTATATTTTCAAAACTATTTCACCCTTTTCCACTTACATTTATTTTTTTATCATCACTGTTATTTATCTCTTCACATTTTCATTTTTCTATTAGTACACGACACATTAATTTCTTATGTCTCACTTCTTTTACTGCTCTCTAATTTATTTATCTTTTTATCTTTACTCTCTTTTTCATTTTTATATTTTTTCTCTTTTCATCTATTGCATCAGTAAGGTTTTTATTGGATCTAACTGTCAACCTTATGAAAATACAATATATTTTTAATGATTTTCTTTCTATTGATATTTTTTTTGGATTTTCAATTTTATGCTAACTTTTTTGAGCATGTTTGTTTTTATCCTCCCAGTTATGGTAGCATGACATGTCAGTTTTGTTACCTAATTACTTCTCTATCTTGGATCATTAAATATTCTATTATCAAAGTTTATTAGTATTATTATTGTTATAATGTCTTAACATTTGATTTGATTTTACTTTTTGGGTATTTTTGTTCTTAATTTTTTTTTATTCTTGCTCAGATTTGCAGAATTTGATAGATAGGTACGAGAATGATTTAATAGGAGTGTTTTGATATTAGTTGTATTGAAATGTGATTCATTTTGTCATATACGTATTTTTGGGTAATTAATTATGTGGCAGATTGGCTAAAAAATGTTTACTTTTTTTATTTCATGTTTATTTATATATTATATTTCTTCTCAAAATTAAATAATTATTTTTTATACTATTTTCTGGACTGTTTAATTTTTTTGAAAAATAATGGAGCTACTGTTCTATACAATTAAATAATCTAAACTTTAAAGTCCCTTAAGTCAATGAAGATAGGAAGAGAATGATTCATATTTATTATTAAATTGTTTTTGGTAATATTATCTATAGGGTGAAAAAGATGAAAATAGAAGTTTGCATTCTTTATTTTCTATTTTCGTAATTTATTTTTATTTTGTCTTCTCCTATATATATATATATATATATATATATATATATATATATATATCACTTTTAGAAGTGATAATTTGTCTACAAATCATTTGTTGTAGTTATCAACACGTATACAATTTTGAAATTTTAAGGTTTAGTGATTATAGTAAATAGTAAAGTTTAACATAAATGTTTGAATCAATATGCTACATAGATCATTAGAATATAGAAGAAGAAAAATGTTCAAACGGCACTTTGTGGTAGTATTTTTGAGATGGAATAATAATTTAAAACTATGAAATTTTTAACAAATCTCTTCATTTAAAAAGATAATTATATCCACACATGCCATACTTTTTCTAGAAGACTCTTTTGTTTTCGTATCTAATTTTTTCGGTATCAATGTCCCTAATTTTAAAATTTTAGCTTTTTTGGGGTATCAATGTCCTCTTTTATTAGTATCCTTAATTTAAAATTTTAAATATTCTAAACTACTATATTGTCTTAACCATTTAATAATTTGAAGTTTATTTTATCTTATATATTTTAATAGTTCATTCTAAATAATAAAATATTATATTGTTTAAAATTATATTTTTGTAGAATTTAAATAGACTTTTATATCATCTTAAAAAATATTTATATATCTAATCTGATTCTTTACTTATATACATATAATAAATTATATTTTTTAAACCACATAAGATCTACAGTAACCATATATTTATTTTCATCATTATTTAATATAATTTCAAAATATTATACACATACAGTTCAAAATTCATGAACATTACATTTAGGGGCGGCGCTACGTTAGGAAAAAAAATTGCCTAAGCCCCAAATTTTTTTATATATATATATAATAATGATAATAATAATAATAATAATAATAATAAAATTTTAATTTCTCCTAAATTTTTTATATTTCAATTTAAAAAATATATCATTATGAAAACTTTACTTATTACTTATGGATGGAATCACATGAAACAAATAGAGATCAATGATCCCTACTCCAAAATTTAATTTAATTTTTTAATTTAAAAATTATTGTTCAATCAATTGGCTTAACCTAATTAACTCTTAAAAAAATTAAAAAAAAATTAAAAAAAATTGAAATAAAAAAAAATTCACCCCAAATCATAATTCCGTTCTTACTACTAATAATAATCTCTTGGGACCGTATGTATCTTTCCCTACTGCTATTTGCAGCCTTTAGCCTCAAAGAAACATAAATGGCTGTTCCATACATAATCTAGATGCTTGAAAGAGACTTTAGTGACTGCAGATATTTCAAGTGCAATTTGTATGCTACAAAATTTCGGATCATCACTGTAGCTAGTCGAGTTATTGAACTGTCTCTTTCAATATAGTTATGGTTGAATGACTTATGAACTAATTTGATTCATAACTAATCGAAATTGAATCATCAAAATATCAAATTATTAGTAGCTTATGAACTAATTTGCTCATTTCCTACCCTTGTCAATTTATAAAAATAAAATTCTTTTAAAATTCTTATAATTTTTTTTTTTATAAAACTCCTCAAAAAAAATATATATATAAATAGGAATTTGATCTTGGTCCCCTTAAAAAAAATGTTATCAAATATAGTAACCGAATTTAGAAATTATCCATGATCACTTTTGTCCTCTCAATATAAAACAAATTGAAAAAAAGACCAAAATCTCACCATGTTATTATTTAGCAACTGGTTGTATCAGTTGCTATTAACAGTCAATTGTCTAAATTCATTTAACAACCATATTTGTACTTTTAGGCGGTGATCGAAAGTTTTATGGTCTTTTAAATTTTTTTTTTATAGGGAATGTCTCTTATTAATAATCTTTCCCCGACAAAATAGACCATCAATGATATTCTATCCTACAAATGGGATTTCTTTTAATAAAAAAAAAAAAAAACAGAGTGAGAAGAAAATACTATTTATTTGTTGCGATAAAGTGAATGAAATTCCGCTTGACGAAACTATATATGGACGAAGACGTAAAGTACCAAAAGCAAAGCAACTATATTAAATAAAAATATCACATGCACCCAAATATGGCATAGCAAATCTAAAAAAGACATGCTACCTAGAATCTAATGGATGGTGTATATTATCACAGTAAACATGTAAATTTGGAAGCAAATAATTTCACTTAAAGCTAGAAATTAATCAATGGATAATGCCTTTAGCAACACATCAAGAAAATAAATAAATAAGACGAGGGCGGTGTTGCAAATGCACGTGTATACGTAGAGAACCATAAAATGGAGATTAGAACATAGATTTTGTTGGCAACAACTTAGTGGGGAGTAAGTGGAAAATTATATGGCTAAAACTTATCCATGCCCATTATAACATTTCAATTTGTCAGTTCCTACTTAGTAATTTTTATGTTGAAAGTGATTGCCATGATCGTTAAGTTAAAGACTTTGGAGAAACAACGATGCTTTGTTTTCGCGCCAAATCAATTTGTCTTGTATAATAGAGGGAAAATGTCAACGTGCTTTATATAATCATCATACTCCTAGATAGTGTGGTTTCTAAAAGTTCTCGGGTGAAGAAAAAGACAAATATAGAAATTTTTTCTGGTGAGGGACTGTATGATTAAAACAACAGATGAGGATTATTTCATAAATTTAATACGAACCATAGGTTTAATTGCTGATTTTAAGGTTTTTTTTTTAACTGGTAATTATAAAAAGTATTGATATAGTGTCTTTTATAGCTTGCAACGGAATTACTTGGTAAAACATGGTACAAACTGATCATTGGAGTCTTGTTTGTGTTTTATGTTCTTGTTGTAATCTTTCCTAGTATCTTTTATATTCTGTGATGAATATACTTTTTTTGCTGAAAAATATATATAAACTATAGAATTGGTTTTATCTAAATGTAAATTCTTTTAATGGAATATAATTACAATAAAAATTCTTATGTCAAGTAAATATTATGTTTAAGTTAAAAAATTGTTGTAATTGTATTAAATGAATAAATAAATAAATAAATTCTTATTTCGTAAAAATCATCCACCAAGTTTTTCTAAAAATAAAGTTATTCTTTAATTTTGTTTTTCTTTTACTGTTATCTCTTCTATATTAATCCTTGGTTTTGTTTTCTTTTATTTTTTTCGTATGTTCATAAGTTTTACACAACCTTTATCCCTTTATCGTCTCAACAATTATTCACTTCACCAATAAAAACTTTATCTCACATTAATTAAGTTATTAATACTTTCATTCTAAAAATATAATTAGTTATATATATATATATATATATATATATATATATATATTCTTTTGAACCTATATTTAGTGGCATTGTTACTACTAGAAATCTCTCTACGGATTATTTCTGTAGAATTGTCCTGCAAATATCGTATTAAAATTGACTCGTAAGAGAAATTCAAGTGTGCCTCGTGGGTTACCAATTAATGAACTCTTCTTATTTTCTTTAGATTCATTATAATATTTAACACTTTTTCCACTCCCTCGAATGAATGCAGGTCCAAGGATATATCTTTTTTTATTATTAATAGACACTAATCATTAATTATTAATCAATCAATAACTATAAATTGTTGTTATTTTTAGAAACTATTTTTTTATGAGTTGTCTAATCTAGACTCAAATAAAAGTGAGATTAAATAACTCAATTAAAAATTATTGATTTATTTTCTTATTTACTTTAAGATAGATGATTGATTACATGCATTGGATGAATTTTTTAACCCAAATTTTATTTAAAATAGATTAGATAAACCTATTTTATTTTTTTACTGATAGTTTGTGTTTTAAATGAGCACATCTTTGGAGTTGTTACCACAGGCGTCACTTATTTGATCATAATTTCTTATTTTGAACATTTAATCTAACTTTTAATTTTGGAAAGACACAAACTCACTCAACAACTTGCCATATGCGGGCGTTTGTTACATGATTACGTAACTTTACTCGTAAATCCGTAGCCAAGTTCACATACGAAGAGGATAAACTTGTTCTACCCATGCTTTTTGTTTTTCATATTTTTCCTTTGATCTCGTTCTAGGCATCAACAGATATTACAACAACCTTTTAAATTTTCAAATTAATCAATTTCAAGCCAAACCTGTGTTGCAAGTCTCGATAAGCTTAATTTGAATCGTAAATTTAAGTTCCAACAAGGGTATACTTGTTGATTGAATGATTAATTCTCTAAATTAAGTATCTAAGCTACATCACGCATTATGTTTCAATTCGTAACATCATGATCAGTTCGAGAGACAACAATATCAACCTCACTAAGATTAAAAACAACAATGCGCTGTGTCAACATATTAAAATTTATATGCAAATAGACCGAGTGAATCAGTGAACTTAATTATAATTAGAATGATTAATCATATTTTTTTTTATTTTGATTTTGACCTAGACTTGTTTTCCAATATATAACAAAATAAATACAAAAATCAAAAAGATAAGAGAGAGAGAGAGAGAGAGGGAGAGAGAGAGAGAGAGACAGAACGTAACATTGCAAATTATAGTCTATGTTAATATTTTTCATATAGAGCAACTTCAAAGCTTTATGGCTAGCTAGCCCTAGCAAACTATCATGCATACACACCATTTTTTTTTTTTCTCATATTATATAATCATAGATAGTAATATTTAAATTTCACACTAGCAATACAAGGCACATACATATACCTCCGTAACAATAAAATTTAGCCATGGTTAATTTTACTTTTATTATTATTATTGACACCGCTGTTACCACCATTTCCTCTGCCGTAACCGCCACCACCGGAATTTCCTGAACCACTTCCGGAGCCGTAACCACCAGCACGAGCACCGCCGCCACCGGTTCCATATCCATACCCGGATCCAGAGCCGGACCCGGATCCAAAACCGTAGCCATAGCCTCTGGCAAAACCTGTTGGAGAATGACCCGAACCGGAACCATAACCGTAGCCGGTGCCAGGTCCGGAGCCCCATCCCCAGCTGTAGTCCCAATTTGGACCGTGGCCGGAGCCGGTGGCTCCGGCCGACGGTGCATCGCCACTTGACATGTCAAAGCGAAGCTTTCTTCCGGCCCCTCTGGACGTGGCAGTTGTGGAGGCGATGAAGAAGAAGAAGAAGAAAAGAAAGAGAGAAAAGTGTTTGAAAGTGTAATTGTATGATAGCATTTTTGTGTTTATCTTGTGAGATATGATGTTACTATTGCGAGAATTTTTAATTTTTGATGTATTTTGTTTAGGGAAATGGTAGAGAAAAGTGATAGTTGTGAGGTTTGAGTGCATAGTGCATGAAAGTGGCTTATATAGTAGTTAGGGGATGATGATAAATGAGATATGAGTCATAAAAAGGTGACAACCCGTGATCCTCACTTAGTGCTGTGTGTTCCACTTTTCATTTTTATTTCCATTCTGTCTTTTTCTCCTTTTTATTTTCTATTTTTTAATAATTCATTCAAAATAATAAGCACGCAAATATGTGTGTGTTTTTACATTAAAAGATAAATGAAAGGTTTGATGTGATAGAGGAAAAAGAATGAAATAGAAAAAGTTAAAAATATTTCATTTGATTAGGGGATTTTAAGAATAAACACTCATAATACTCGGTGTTTACATTAAAATATTTCATTTTATTTTATTTTATCTTAACCATATATCTTAGCTTAGAGTTTTTTTTATATATAATTATGTTAAATATTGAGAAATTTTTCTATCCTTATCTTGCTTGAAAATATGTTAAATATTTTTAATACAAGATAATTTTATATTATTTTAATAAAATTATATATTAACTTGGTAAATAATTTTATACCATCATTCAAATTATTAATATTAGTTTTAAAAATTTTATTTATAATTAAAATCAATAAAATAAATAAGATAAATTATTTTTTTAAGTGAATATTAATTAAATTTATTACATAGGTGTAATAGATAGTCGAGAACGTGACCAGATATCCACTAGTACTTTCTGGTAATAGAAGAGGCTATTAACAATATGTCACGCGTCCTGTCTGACAAAAGCTGTGAGATCTTTTCATCCCAACTCAATTAGGTTTTCTCATATTCTAATCACCTTTTCATTAGGTCACAAAATTTTATATTTTATTTTTATTTTAATATTTTTATTTTATTTTATTTCATTTCTTTTACACTCACGGACGATCCCCAAATTTAAGTCCAGGAAATTATTTGATGATCAATTTTGATTGTAACTAATTCTATATTGTTTTAAAGATAGGTGCATGTTTTTTTTAAGGTAATTATATATTTTTTTAAAAAAAATTAAAAATATATAGCAGTCTAATATTATTAAAAATATATAAAATATGTAATTAATTAGGTGAGGTTGATTACGGACAATTTAATCCATCGAGTTTTTTCAATTTCGATAATTTATTGGAATTAAGTTTTTATTTTATTGACATACTTTCGGGCAAAAGTTTCGAGTTTGCAAATTTTATTACGTTTTTTTTCCTGTCCAATTTATATTATTTTCTTCTCACATTCTTTTCTTCACGAACATACCATAAATATCATTACTTCTCTCCTTTTATCTATTCTTCAGTTTGTTATGATCATTTGGCAAAATGTCTGAACAAAGGCACTGCTACTACTAGCACGTCTTGTACATTGTTCCATGGCCTTAAGGTGACTTTGATTTTGGGATTTTCCTATCAAAATAGGATATATGCTTTGATGAATTTTGTTCATTTGTTCGAAGTTTAATTTTACATGTGTGATTTTAAAAAGCTCACTAAAATCATTAATGTTAGGCTATTGGTATTTGTTTTTATTTAATTTGTGATAATATTACATTTTAGATAAAAAAAACAAATAAAATAATTGTAGTTTTGAAAGTTGAAATGCATAATTTTCACCACTCAAACATTTTTATACATTCTTTCTAGTGTTGTTGATTTGAATATAAAATTTGAAGAGTAAAACTTTCACTGTTTTCAATTAAACATTTTCTCAATTAGAATACAATATTGTTTTATTGGCTTAAAGTAAAAAGGTGAATAAAGCTTCTTATGATTGAAGACACCCAAGCAATCACCATTTGGTTGTCGTTTGTTCCCTCAATAAGCTAAAAATGTTTCTAGTAATTATCTCAAACTATTCCCTCCTTTTATATTATATATACAATACAGTTGATTTTATCATATTCTTTTCATTATATAATCATATCTTTTATCTATATTACTAAATTAAATTGTAATAACTTTAATTAAGAAAGCTATCAATAGTTAAAGACTTAATAATCATTTAATATATGCAATTGTACAAACTTTATATTTTAATTATTTCACTTAAAAATTGTTGATTTGAGTTCTTATGTAAATACTCTTTACTTCATTTTGGTCTTTATACAAATAATTTAATCCTATCGTTTTTTATAGCAGGTACCAAAACATGGTAAAAGTGTTTGTATAAAAATTAAAACCATTAAATTTTAGATATAAAGATTAAAAGATAAAATTTCTAAAATTATAGAGACAAGTGATTAAAGCATAGTAAAAATAACATTTAAACATTATCATATCATAATTTACATTATATATTATAAATTTCAAATATAATTTATATGTTCAAAATATATTTAATTTGTTACAAATTTTAATTATAATATAATTTTATATTTAATTTATTGTAAATTTATTATATAAAAATAAATATTTATCATAGCCCATGTTAAAACTAGTTTTAAAAAACCAGCCACCATTCGACTACAGACACGCTATAAATACAATACTTTATATTATTTTTATTGCTGGCTGTTATTTTAAAAATTTTCTAAATTGAAATAACCTTGCTTAATCAATCCTCTTAATTAATTTCCCCAAGATATAAACATATATTAACTTGACCTTAAGCAAAACACATGTTAGTTAACAACGACTTTGATTAATTAATAAATAAAATATACATAATACATCCTTATCTTTAAAAGATAGATGCACACTTTCGACCAGGACCACTTTGAAATTCTTCTGATCATTCACTTGTTATACATGAAAAAGAAAGAGAGAGTTATTTACCTTGCTCTATTTATTTGAGAATTCTTCTGATATTCTCAGGTTGGGTTGGAAGGATCTTATCAGTTGTAGATGGAGAAGTTTAGATTTTGTTTATGGGTGTAGTTGTGTTGTGGGGATCACATGTTGCAAATACGTGTTCATTCCACTAATAACTATATGCTACTTTTTGTTCATAAATATCTGCATGTCAACATCTGTTCCTACATTTTCACTAGATATTATTTCAGAACATGTATTTCTGTAACCAAATTCTACATAACATTATTAGCCAACGAGTTCATTTATTATTTAATTAGTAATAATTTTTTTTTTCGGATTAGGGATGACAATATCATGTAGTACATGGTATGTGGAAAAATTAGTATTTTGATCTTAATTAAATTTCAATCTTAAGAATGCATACACATTATTAAATTTAAACCTCAATAGAAAAGAAATTGACACCTTCAATACTCTTGTTGTCTTATTTAAATTTGAATGAAACGGATTAGATACAAAATGATTGAGTATCACTATGACATAAGAGAGATTTCCATCTATTAATTGGATCACTTATTATTTATTTACTGTTTATAACTCTAATTCATTAAGAGGATTTTATATATTAATTTATTCAAATGTAACAGAATTATGTAGATAAGATTGAGGGTATATTTGGATAATTATTGGAGTCAATTTAGTCACAAGAGTTGAAAATATAGTGTTCGTTTGAATCTTGTTGTAACTATTAAACACAAAAAAAAAAATATATATTATCTAATCGAAAAAAAGAAATCATAAGTATTTTTAGAAAAAAAATAATAAATTAGTTTCTTTATAAATTATAACTTAGCTTTTGGAGAAATTAATATGAAAGTCTCTTTAAATTAATTTTTGAAGAAAAAAATTGGAAATATATGAGGGAAATTAATGAGTGGAATTTTTTGAGAAAAAAAAATGATTTGAGTATAAATAAATGAGATTTGAGGAGGGAGGAGGAGAAAAAATTTAGTATAAAATTGTTAATGTATATAAAAAATGAAATGGAAATATAAATATTAAGGTAAAAGAATGAAAACAAATAATAAATTTAGAATTTATTATATATATATATATATATATATATGAGAATTATATAATGATGAAGTTATTTGTCATAAAAAGAAATAGATAATCTTATCTTTTAAACACCTACTCAAGAGTTTGATTTCTATATAAAAAATATTATTTGAGACATGTTAAATTCTTCAATAAAACTCAATACTTTCAGATTAGTCATACTACTCAATAAAAATAAAAATAAATTGAATACAATAGAATATATCTCCATGTTTCATTACAAGATATTAGATTTAAAGTAAAACCATTGATAATTAATTTAAAATGTATCAGAACTGTTACTATGATTATGTGATAAAACATATCAAGTGAATATGACTATATGAGAATGTGAGTGGAACATTTTCCAACTGTATAATTAAAACAAATTGTTGAGATTTAAATTCACAAAAATAATTTTGATTATCCTTCTAAAATTGTATCTTGAACATTAATTCCAGCGGAGGACATTGGAAATTTTTTTTTGAAGAGGTCAAAAATCATTAAAATTATAATATTTAAGTTATTTATAATTTAATAATAATTTTTTGTTTATAAAATATTTTAATACAAAATATTCTACTTCCTTAATATGTATTTTTTTTTTTAAAAAAAAATTCTATACCTTCAATCATTTATTCTTGAATTAAAAAGAAGTTAAGAAATTTATTCTTAACTTTTCTTAAAAATATAAAATTTCTTATACAAAATAAAATTTGTATGAAAATATATATAAAAAATATCAATAAATTTTTATTATCACATTTTTATTGAAACTATATTAAAATAATTAAATTTTTAACAATAAATAAATATTATTTTCTTTATACTATTTTGATGAATGAAAATTTATAAATTGAAATTTTTTCTTTAAATAGCTTGAATTTATTAATAATTAAAAGATAAATAATTTTAAAATATTTAAATATTTATAAAAATTCTTATTAACAAATAACAAAAATTATAATTTTTAAAATTTTAGCATTCATATTATCCTTGTAAAAATTCTTATTGAAAACTATACTTTATAATGAGTTATTAAAAATTTGACTGACGATTTTAAAAATTTGATCTATCATCATATTTATAAGTTTAATAAAAAGATAAATTGTTACAATAAAAATAAAAATAAGCCTCTAAATAAGTCATTACACTAAAATTTTGAAAAGTTAAACCAGACTTTAATAAAAAAAAAAAAAATCTTCAATAGGATAATAAGTCATATCAAGCCATTTTATAAAATAGGTTAGACATATTTACGGAAAATGTAGTATGACCTAATTTATTTTCATTCCTACTTATATTTATTTATTATTTAAAAAGATTAAATTATTAAATTATAATTAAGATTTTCTTAAAATAAATTTAATAAAAAAAATTGTTAATTTAATTTTTATAAAAATAAGTGAGTATAAATTGATAAATATTTTCTAACCTACACGAACGTATCTTATAGAAGAAATAAAATAAGAAATTATAATTATAATTTTTTAAATTATACTCACAATAGAATTTATTAATTTAATTATTTTGAAAAATAAATAAAATTTAATATATATATATATATTATAAATTCAAAAAAAAATTACAGAGGTTCGCCACTGATTAGCTCTTTGTTTCCGCTTTTATTTACAAAGGCCATTTGTATACTTTTTTTTATGTCTATTTTTAGGATTTGAATTTTCGCATTTAATTATTTTTAATTTTTTCTGTTATTCTTTTTAATCTTTTTAGTCCTGACATTGTATCCGTTAATTATTAATGTTTTCACATTAAAAAAAAAGAAGAAACGTGATATTTCCAAGTCAGAATTTAAATTTAATTTAAATTTAAAAGATTAAAAATTAACAAAAAAATTAAGTAGAAATAAAAATTATAAAAAAATAATTAAAAACTAAAAGTCAAAAATAAAAAAATACAAATATCACATTCGTGACTCCCTGTTACTCACATGGAAGCATGTGGATGACAAAGTTGGGCTACTTTTTGAAAAAGGCCCACTTGAACAAGTTGATCCATGTTTGACTTTAAGGTCTAGTTGGGCCCATTCCCACATCTTAGTGCAACAACATACTTATGCCAATTGCAAGATTCTTCAATCCACTCCCCAAGTGGACCCAAAAAGAGACTCTGGCCCAAGCCATGTGCACAATTACAGGATATTTTTTTAGGGGATGTTCTAATATCTTCTAACGTCCTAATGTATTAGTGTACCTTCTTTGGGGTATACTGTTGTCATGTCTTTCTAAAAAATCTTCTTATAAATTTTCTTAATATTTTATAGAAAATATATACTAAATAAATGATAAATATATAAAAATATATTCAAATATCCCATGAGGAATAACAAAAATAACCATATATGCAAATAACGGTCTACTCTTTCTTTTCTTTTTTTATTCAATTTACTAAATAACGGCCTACTCTAAAATATTTTATTGGTAGATTGAATTAAATGATAAAAAATATAAATATTTTATAAAGTATTTTGGTTCACCACTAAGCACATGCATGAATGAAAACAGATTTGTCAAGATTGATTTTTCTCTGTGACATTATTAGTTTGTGCTACAGACATGGGCATCCTCTTTTGTCTGGCAGCTGATTGATATCCTAAATATGCAGAGCTTATTTGATTTAAGGAATTATTTTTTTTTAAAAAAATAGTTTTCTAAAAATTGTAAATCAAATTTACAGTGTTTCTTTATTTTCATCCAATTTTAAATTTTTTTTATGAAAATCTTTTAAAAAAAATTAACCAAATACTTTTTTACCTCTATTTTCTATTTTTAGTGGAAATAAACACATGAAACACTCAAACCCAACACAGCACCTAAAATTCCTACATGAAACCATTTTTTTAACTTAGTTCTCCTCATATGGGGCAAATTCATGTTTTTGGTACATCTAGTGCTATATATGATGCACCAGAGTCTTGTCCGTAATGACACATTTTTCGCACTCAAGTCATTGTTGACACTTCATCTGTAAATAGTATACATCTACTTGTGTGGACTATTTTTTTATTACAAAATTAATCACAAGTAATTATTAATACTTGGTTAATAAGAGGGCCGAATCTATCACTTTATTCTAAATTTATAATTCGGATTAACATCCTCTCAATTTCTTTTATTATTATAGTTTTTTAAATAAAAATGAAATGGGTATATGTCACACCTAATGGAAAGTGTCATTTACATGTCCTAAAAGTTAGTGATGGAAGAAACGGAGAAGGAATCTTGCATTCATGCGGGAATGACGCAGTGATTAGGCATCCTGCATTCACGTCATATGCAAAATTTGAGTTAACAACAACCATATTTTGATGAGTGAAATTAATTTTTAATCTAGTGGGTTAATGAATGAATGGATATAACCCTAAAATATCTTTATAACTATGTCTTATTCTATGTGTACCGAACTTAGTAATATATATTGGAGAAATGGAGAGTTAGTAAAAAAAATATTGCCAAACACTTTTTAACATTTATTTTAATATACGTATTAGTAGGTAAAATTCATGTAGAACTCAATTGTTTTAAACTTATATTATTTCATTCGTGATATTAACATCAATATAATTTGAAATAAAATCATGAACACGGTAACAGAAGTTTGCCAAATTTTTAATATAAATATATTTTGTTCTTTCATCAATTATCTTAATGGTGTAAATAATATAATTTCAAAATCTATTTATCATAATAGAGTATCTTAAAAATTATTTATGGTTGGAGCGTGTTCTTGTGGAAGTATCTAGCATGTCGTCATCTTTAAGGGAAAGTAAAGTGGAGATGTCTGGACATGAGGTGTCTCTATAATGCACGCCAACTAATCGAGTCAAAAATACGAGTGCATTTAACTATGTGAGTCAATCAATGTTGAACATGTTGTATTCCTAAGTACATTTCATCTTATTAGATTACATGTCTTATTTTAATTGAAGGAAACAAACGGTCTGGTCAATATTAACATATCAATTTTCACCGAAACTCTCACTCATACCGTGATTGTCCTCACACTAATTAATTTCTTACTACCATTAATTTTCAAAATCAAATCATTTCTTCAATCACTAAAAATCAATATTGAATGCAGGTTTCACAATTATAATTAAAATCTCTACTCAAAATTACTACGAGAATATGCACAAAACCACTTAATGTAATGTGCATACAACTTCCTTATGCACATATAGTCAAAACAACAACCCAAAGAAAATCAATAATTTCTATTTTTTAATGTGTAAAAGAGAAAATGAAAAAAAAAAAACAAAAACATCGACCAATTAAAACAAGTTACATGATCCTATTAGATGGATTGTACTCAGAAATAAACAAAGAGCATTCAACGTTAATAGGTTCACGTGATTAAATATCCGGTACAATTAATTAGTGTGCTTGATGAGAGACGACATATATATAAATGTCTTCACTTTACTTTCCCTTGGAAGCGCCCTACTTGTTGATACCTCTACTAAAATAGACACTAATCATAAATAAGTTTCTAATTAACTCTATTATAATAAATAATTTTTCTAATTATATCATTTACGTCATTTAATCTCTTTCACTTAAATAAATATACTATGAATTACATTTAACATTTAACATGACTTTCATTAACTTTCATTAACTTTGGTTATAAAAATGTTAAGAAATTTATTGCAGAATTTTTGCCAAAATAATATAACTTTTTGGTATGAATGGTAAAGTTGTTTTACCATTTTATCTCGTCTAGCAAAGAAAAAAAGTGTCAAGCATTTTACGCAGAAATAATAGAAACAAAGAACACGATAAATCAAGAAAAAAATATCTACCAAATTGGAGCATTTGCACATTAGATTCAATTGATATTACGGAGAAAATTAATCTTTTCAAGACTTTTTTTATTTTATTGTCTAATCAAATTTGTTTTATAGTCAAATTCAATCCAATATTTTTTTCTTGGAATATGAAAGAAAAACGAAAGCAAGAAAAACTGAAACTGGCTCCCTCGAAAAGAGACTCTCGTAACATCAACAGATGAGACCCAAAAGAGGGAAAACAAGGTTGATAAGTTGGTCCAGAGGATATGTTTAGTTTATGAAAGAAAATAATAAAAAATTAAATATTATTTTAGGATATTTATAGGGAAAACACACACACTTTATAACAAATATGTTGAATATAATAAATATTTATAAGTTTGGATTACTGCATTCATCTGCCAATCCCTCCTATACTGCAAATGGAAATTGTAGGATGGATTTTGACCCACCCATCCCACAACTGGGAATTACAGGTTGGTCAAAAACAAACTCTCCCTCATAATTAATTTCAAAAGAAATTCATTTTTGTATTTATTTTAAAAGTGTGACCCATTTTTATCAAATAACCTAAAATTTCGCCCTATTCATCTCTTACTCTTCTTGACACTCCCTTCCCATTTAAGCAAACATAAAGGAAAGGTTAGTTAAGATTGTACTCCTTTTTTCTTTGGGTGCATTGAAGCCTGATGATTCACTACCTACCCAATAAATTATAGATGTTGCAACTGAGTCTGTGAAAAGGTGAAGGTGCCAGCATTCACTAGCATTTGGGCACCCTTCGGTTTCAAACTCAATTTACACAAAACTACAAGCTGACATTTTTAAATTACAAATTGATTTATATACTTTTGTAATTTATTGCCTTACTCGATTAATTAAGAATATCTTGTCCTATTTTATTTTGTGTAAACTCAAAAATTGGCCCCTAACTAAATAATTCTAATTCCCAAATTGTTAAATATTCTCATTAAATCGTGTAAATAAATTATAAGGCTGGAAGGCTAACACAATAAGATATTTAAAGACTAAAGAGTAAAGATTTTTAGTAATTTGGATAATAAGTTGTGCAAACAAAATATTCACAAACTAAAATCAAAGAAAAAGATGCAAACTATTGAAGTAATAAATTTATAAGCATTAAAAAAAAGATGCAATTTAGTATAAGACACCGTAAAGATTAGAATGATATAAAATCAAAGAAAAAGATGCAAACTATTGAAGTAATAAATTTATAAGCATTAAAAAAAAGATGCAATTTAGTATAAGACACCGTAAAGATTAGAATGATATAAAACCCAAAAGAAACTAAACAAGTATGATTATTTCAAAAATAATATTATATAAGAACAGATTTAAATAAGTATGCACAAAAGTAGATCTAAAAACTAATTCAACCTAATAATAAACTACAACGAAATATCTACTTGTGTAAACATTAAACCTCCTCTTTATAAAATGAAACCTCGGAAGAAAATTGGATTGGCGCTATAAAGCGCAAAACAAAAATAAAACACGTGCTGCAGAGTTTACATCAAACGAAAGCGAAAAGGTAAAGGGAAAGAACATTGAATTAAATTAAAAATTGTAAACACATTCACAATTAAGCATATTTCTTAGCAATGTGGACATGCACCTAAAGCTCCATATGAAGAAGCTAAAGCTTTCTGTTCTAGGCCCTTTCTAAAAGAAGCCTTATTGATAACTGTGAAGAAACACATTAATATAATGAATAATGTTTCATACTTTCTCGTATCTAACTAATAAACCCAAACAACAATTGGGACGGTAGCATTGAACTTAGCAAACATGAACTGAAGTGTCTTTTTACTTATTCGGGAAAAGCATGATGCCAGTCTCAGCAGCAGCTATTTTACACAAGCCAAACTTTCAATCAAGCCTACGAGAAAGGGAATCACCAAGAATAGTGCCGTGTATTGAAACAACAATATCTCTCACCTTCTAAGTTTTTCTCTAATCGGTTTTTATACTAATTATCTATCGCCTGAATTATTTAGCATGTCCATGAAGATGATCTTTTAATCACCGGTTTCATCTGTTTGTCTTCTTCAAGAGAAATCATCCCCAAGTGTGAGGGGTCCTCCAGCATCATCTTTGCCACCAGATAACCTGCAATAGACCATGTTTGGTATTTTCTTGCCTGTTTACCAATATATCTACCAAGTTTACCATCATAATATTCGGGCCACCCGTCCTTCAGTAAACGACTCTCAGCAAGCTCAATTGCACGTCTTGCTATCTGTGGTCTCCCGGTTTTGATGCAAGCAGCAGTTACCAGCCACAAGAGCACTGCACTCAGAGCAAGAAACAAAGCAAAATGATTAGTTAAAAATAAGTCCACCAAAACTACGCTTATAATCTTTTCCATAACATACTGTAAGAACTGCCAGTCGACAGTGCTTCTGGTAGACATACACTTCCTTCACTGAGAAATGAGAACAATAGCCAAAAATAATGCTGATAAGTAATTACAACAGTTTTTCCCCATTTTCAATGTGTTTCTCACATTAAAGATTAAGCTGTTTGCTTCATCTTTTATTCATGAAGAAAAATAGAATATAAACGTCATATTTCTGATAATGTTAAAGCTATTCTGATTAATTTTGAAAAAAAAAATACTGTAATTATAATTACTATCTAAAATAAAGTGATTCTTATAACTAAACAATAAATAACTTCTACTTTTCATGAAATCTCAAAACTGAAATATAGCAACACAAAGTCACAAGGTGTGTGTATCAGTTTGCAAACTGAGCTCCACGTGGGTGGAGATTTTTGAAGCCTAAGGGAAACAACTTGTGGTAAAAGCTAACCTCATTCCTAAACAAACCTCGTGGTGTTACCCACTTAACTAACAAGTATGAGTCGTGAGAAGTATAACTGCTAAGTCATGCAAAGAATATATCACGATTATACCACACATTAAAAGCATTTTTAAGTATGAATAAATTAAGAAGAAAGGAAGAACCTGGCCAAGATCCTCCATTATGGTAACTCCATCTGGTATTTTTGGGATCACAACCAGTAACAATTCGCCACTCATGGCTCTCTATTGCTGGATAAGATATTTTTAGGGGCATTTCTCCAACTAACTCATCCCAGCGAGCTTCAATAAGATCCATAATAGCCATCGATTGCTCTGGAGTTGCCAGAGAAGATAGAATTGCGACACAATTACCTAAAGCAAACCATCGAAAATCCATCCGGGCAGGACTGACATTTCCAATGAAGTATCCTCCACGTGTTGGCAAAAAGTCAAATACCCAATCAGGGATTGAATCAGGAATAACATTAAACTTATTTACTGCAGTATGTGAGTACTCCTCGGTCTTATACCGATAAATGTCATTTAGTTGTTGGAAGTCAAGCCAAAAATAACTTCTCATGTGATAACTTAGTGCATGCAAACGCTTCACAATACGCTCTACACATTCTTTTCCTTCAGCGTCATCCTGTTTCAGCATGGCCAAAGCAGATCTCAATGCCATGAAGAAAAGTGCTTGAATCTCTATAGGATAACCATAAATACCCTGCAAAAAAAAAAGGAAGAAAGAGACAATTAATAAAATATGAATGTTCTTCAAAATCACCTATATGCAAGTAAAAGCTTAACACCAACCAAGGGACTTGAAACTATACAATAACAATTTAAAATGTTTAAATGTGATATCCCGATGCAGCAAAAAAGGTCTGCACTATCATCAAATAATCTTTTGCCATATCATTTAAAGAAGTTCACAGAGCAGAATAAGAGCAAGACTTGTATGTTTTAACAATAAATCTAATTGCATTGGCACCATCTTGCACCGTACAATGACTTTGCTTATAAATGATAGAATGCAACAAACACCATTCTTATAGCCAGATAACACAAGCAACGTTAATTATCTTAACATACTGAGAAACAGCTGCAAAGTATGCCTTACCATTCTTCGATCAACCATGCAGCATCCATCAGCACAAAGCAGAGTAGGGAATGTATCAAATCCCTCTGACAAACATAGGGTCAGTATAAGTTTCATTCCCTTTTGACAAGCTGATGATTCAGCCAGAGACAAATCCCCTGTAGACTTTGTGTATGCACGAAGCAAAATGATCCACCAGAATCCAGAGTCAACTGGAGCAACTCTACCAATTGCACTCTCACCAAAATCGGCTATAAGAGTATCTGTTTTCCTGATGGGATCATGAAGGACTTTGAAACTAGCTGGCATGACACCTTCACCAAGCTTAAATCGATCTACTCTTTTTTCCCACCCTTGAAGATGCAGTGTCTTCAACAAGAAGTTCCTAACTATATCTGGTTCACCATTCATCAAAAAGGCTAGAGCACTGGGCACAAAATCTCGAACAAACACCTAGAAAAAGAATATTTAATTAATAAATATCATACTCATTCTAAGATGACCTTAATCAGCAGTGACACAAAAAAGATTTAGTTTATGGTGCATTTAGGTTTGTGGGGGGCACCATTAACAGAAACCCAGAGTTCTCTTAATCAACAACTATTGAAGGGCAAAAACAACCAATCATGCATGTTTACACTAAGGCATATAAAAGGTAAGTATGGTGACAAAAACAGTTGCCAGTTAATAGTTAATACTATTAGATTCATTAAATTAAGTCATTTTTTAAATGTAAAGTCTGAACATATGCCATCAGGTTAAGTTACCATAAATCACATCTTGTGAAATTTGCAGCAACAGTCAATTTATTTCATGTTTCAGTTTCAAATTGCCCCTGAAAACTAATCAATATTCAACGGACTTTTGGCGGTTTTAAATTAAATGTATCACACGGCACGTGCCAGCATGTACTAGAATTCAATTTCAAGTATTCTAGAGTACCATCACATTCAAACTGAAGTAATAAAGAGGCATGTTATGGACAACTCAGTTAAATTGTAGCCCTATCATAGACCATTAAGTTTCCATCGCTTGGATTTTTTCTAGATGCACACCTCTAAATCAAAAAAACATTTCAGTATTGATTAAGGAATTCACCTGATCATAGTTTAGAACTTCCTCTGATTGATGATCAACAGCTGCAATTGTGCCAACTGGTTGCCCTCTAAAATAGACCAGAGATTTTCTGAGGGATTCCCAGGCATCAGCTACCATGGGGTGAGGCTCAAAGGAGTTCCGTGTAGACGAAGCCGGCGTGTTAAAGCCAGATCTTCCTCCAGGCGAGTAAGTGTCATAGTTATCCACACCCGCTCTCGCAAGACCAATGGAAAGTTCACTGAGTGATCTCTCATCAAATGATCTCTGTCTCTCAATGTTCAACCTTGGCTTGTCAAGCAGCCGTGAGAGATCGAAATCATCCATCTCAGAGATTGAGCAGTGAGAGCTGATTTTCCTCATCCCCATATGGCCGTCCATTTTCTTCACTTCTCCAATAACCGCACAACTATATCAGTAATAAATACTATCTACAGCCAGAAAAAACAATATGCTCCAAGGTCAAATGCTAAACCAAAACAAACATATTCCTATGTCCTAGCATCCATATCAGAAAAAAATTAATTATATATACAGTATATTATATAATATCACATAGCCAATGACAATCGGAAAAACAAAGCCCAATCACGAGTCACAATCAAAATAATCAAATTAATTAAAATTATTCTATACGTAACCCTTCGTAATGATTAAGCTCCGGAAAAAGCAAGAAAAATGAAAAAAATAACTAAATATATGAAAACATCTCATTACATTTTCCGCAACACGAAACATCATCACCTTCATTCAGCTCCGGCCAATCGCATAACCAAATTTAAATAACCGAACACAAAAACTAAACGACAAATGGCGCATTAAAGGAAAACGAAGTAACAGATCAAGATCCGTATAAAAATAAAACGAAGAATCACCATTACCACACGATTCAGACAAGACAAAAAGAAAAAACCGGAAAAAATAAATCAGACATGAGAATCAAATTCGGAAGCTGCAACGCAGGAATGAGCGCAATTCGTTGATACGCAGAAAATGAGACAGATCTGAGAAAAACTTAAGGAAAACAAATGACGCTAAGATGTAAAACGAGAGAGGAGAAAACCTTGAGAACGAAGGGAACGGCGGTGCTGAAGAGATTGTCCGGCGGAAACCACGGTAGCTTGCCGGCGACTTCGCCGGTAAACGGTGGCGAAGAAGAGAGAGAAAGAGAAAGAGAAAGGAAAAAGAAAGCACGAGTTCGAAAGCCGATATTTATAGAAGAAGACGAACGGTAGAAAGCGAGTTGTGTTAGAGAGTGCAAACACCAACGGACCGTACTGTCCTACCCCGTTTTTCTTTTTCACTTTTTATTAATTTTTATTATTTTTATTTCTAGAAATTCGATCCCGGGAAAGAAGGTTACCGGGAACAGCCGGTAGTAGGAGGAGGGGTTTACCCGCACCCGTCCACGTAGGGGAAACGATGCCGTTTCTTCGTGTGAGAGGATATCTCTCTCTCTCACTCTTTCTCCTCTTCTTTCTTTTGCTGTGGCTATGAACACAAAATTGGAAATGTGCGATTGCATCGTGGCATGTGAATTTATATTTTCTTACAGGATATTATTTTATAATTAAATAATTGGGTAGGTGGGTGCATTTCAGAAATATTATTTGTATGTGCTAAGATAGCTACATTTCAACTTGTATTTCTCCTCCCCATATTAAATTAAATAAATGAGAAAATAAATTGACTTTTCATAAAAGATTTCGGATGTTAAGGTGTGCATCACGATTGTGTAAGCATTAAATTCTTTATCTATCACATGGATATTTAATTTTGTGATGATCTCAAATTCATATTTTAGCTATATAATTGCATTATTGTTGTTATTATTATATAATAATAATAAAGTGGAAAACTTTATTATCAATCTTATCTAACATCTGTCACGAAAAATATATGTGATTTCTTTTGAATAATGTTTTCTTTTTCTTTTTCATTTTTCAATGTGTGTTTTAAAAGTACATGTTTGATGAAAAAATTAGTTAAAGAACATTTATAGCATGTTATGTCAAATTAATTATAACATTGTTCATAAACATAGTACAATTTTACGGTTATGTTTAGCAAAATTATTGAATGTTGGAAAGTTAACAAATAAAGCTAACGGATAGAGATAGACATGTTTAAAATATATTTTGATTACATAAACACTAAATCTCGTAAAATATATTAAAAAAATATTTTTAATCAACAATGAATAGAGATTTTACCGGAGCTAAATAGTAGTAACATATATTCTTTAATCAAATGGTCCAATAATCCAATAGTTTAGACAGAAATAAATTATTGTAGAAGAAGAATATTTACATTGTGTGTATTTAATCTCAAATAAAATTATTTAATTTTTGGCAATATACACTTTGTATGTATCAATGGCATGGTTATAAAACCAATTATGATCTTTTATTTAATTTTATCAAGAGTAAAATAATAAGTGAGAAGAAAGGCTTGCTTTTTTTTTTTTTAAAAAAAAGGATGAAATTGTATTTGGACAAAGAGTTTTAAGATTTTAGAAAAATTGAAATATCTAAAATTTCAATTAGTTTCAATTAAATTTCTTTCATTTTCTTAATCCTTTAATAGGATAAATTCTAAATTTCTTAAATTTCAAATTATTAATTTAATTCGAAAAAATTAATTTCTACTGTATGAATAGAGGAATGAGAAGTGAAAAATAACACGGATATCATAAATCATTTCAAATTTTAAAGATGGAAAATGAAGTAATTTACATAAAATATTAGGTTCTAATTTCGTCATTTGCAAAATACAAATGATGTTTTTGTCTTCTTTTAAACATATCAATTAAAGTAAGTATGACTAATATGATTTTCATGATCTGAGTATTTAATTTTTTTCCTAATGCCTGTAGATTTGACTAATATAAAGGATTTTTTTTTTCATAAAAAGTTAAATTTAATCTGAAAGCTCTGAAAATTATCTTCATAGTTTAAGAGTGTATTTATATAATAATTTTTAAAGTTAAATCTAATATTTTTAATTAACTATCTCTTATTATCAGGAAATAATTAGTAAAATATAAAAGTAATTAAGATTATTAATGAGATTATTCGAATAAGCTTCTATTATATTTTATCTTTCTTAATTTATCTTATTAAATTATCAAATAAATATTCGATCTTATTTATTATAATAATTTCACTCATTAATAGGATTTTTATTTGACAATATTGAATGTTACATAATATAAATTTTTTAAATATTAAAATCTAATATGTATATTAATTTTTTTATTATATTTAAATAGATAGACATGTTACTTATTAAACTTAACATATTATTTTCTTATGTTTAAGCATATTAAATAAATCTGTTTTCTAAAATATCAAGTTTAACCTATTTATTTAATAAATTAGACTAAATTAAATTTTTATTTTTAAATAATTACACCACATAACCCTGATTAAAATTTCGGACAATTCTCATTTCCTAAATAAAAATTTTGATTTAAAATCAATATATCTTATAACCAGATTTAATTTTAGAGTCTTAGTCTCATAAGAGTTATGTGTTCTAAAGTATGAAATTGTATTTTAAAAGATATCATGTCATAGAAGTACAAGATATCCATTTCCTGTAAAATAAAAAATAAAATAACCATGAGCGAAAAAATCTAACTTTCTCGTTCTCAATTGTCTTGAAATATTTTTACCTTATTTACTTTGAAACCAATTACCCCTTAAATATATTATTCCAATCCTTACTATTAAGCTGTAATTTTATTAATGTGCGATAATTATGCTACAATATTGATGCATATAATGTATGCACCCTAAGTTAGGAAAGTTTTTGAATTACATTTTTGATATTTCAGGGTATAAACAGGAATATGCCCTGTAAATCCAAGAACAAAGGAACGAAGAATCTGGTTGGTGAAGATTCACTTGCACCAGATTAATCTGCATTCCTGTAATAAAATATTATCATGTTGATATCCGTGTAACCTGCACGATTATTTTTTTAATGAATGTGTGTAAACACGATTATCTTTTTTAATATTGTTTAATACATGTTTCTTAACATATTAAATTTCATTTATAATACACAGTTTAATAGTAGCACACATACATATATAGATATAGATAATATTGATTCCTTCAGATAAAGTAAAAAGATACATATCTAAAGTTGAAATGCAAAACCACTTATTAAGAATTTTTTTTTATGTTAATTAGGATGTGTGTTTGTAATATATGTGTCATATGTGTATCCACCTACATTGTATATAAAAATTAGTTATATTAATAATTTGTGGACAGATTACTTTTATTACCAATTTTAAACAATTTCTCATGAAATATAAAGCTATTTTTGTTATTAAATGTCTTAATAATAATTATACTATGTTTTAATATTTATATAATATTAAAATGATAAATTTATCTAAAATTTTAAATAATTTTATCATATATATTTAATATACAACTCATTTGTATAATAAATTTACTCAAAGTCTAGAAAATCGAACCATCGGTTCATTGATTTTACCATAATTAAATGGTAGTCAAATTGATATTACTAAAATAAAAAAATAATTAAATAGTATAGAAAATAATATTAAATCAAATATAATATTATAAATTTGGATGAAAATAACATTATTTTATTTGTATAAAGTCAAATCAAGATATAAATAATCAAATTATATATTTTATAAAATGAAAAATTAATAATATTGATAAAAAATATATAAATTGTTGTGTAATTCTTATAAAATATGTAATTTATTTATTTAATTTTTTTTATAAAATATTTTTTTTTGATAATATTAATTTTTTCCAATTTTGGTCAAGTTTACCGATTCTATCACAATAATTCGATTTTCACGTCGATTTGATTGTTATCTGATTTTAAGGATTAACCACATTGCACACAGAAACGGTCTAGCAATATTGAGTTTATTGTATAATATAAAATATATAATATTTTTAATGATAGAAAGATATAAAAATATTTATACTATATTATATTATATAGCTTCTTTAATATATATATATATATATATATATATATATAATGTACGATAAACTAAATTATTTTAGTCTTATTGTTACATGATGGGATTGCTTATTCGGTGGTGGAAGTGAAATCTTTATTTCTTGTCATACTTTAGTTTTAGAGATATCGAATTGGACCAATCAAGTTTAGTTAAAATGCTAGTTATAACTTTCTATTTTTTTATATATTTTTTCTTTATAATATTTATTTTATTTCTCTATCACTTTTTTCAAAATAAGGTATGGTTTTATTATACTTTTATGAGATTTTAATGATTATTCAACTTAATTTAAGAAAAGTATGATATCTAATTGTGAGTTCTTTTTATTTTATTTTAATTTAACCAATTTTTTTTTAAGAATTTAATATAAGATTAATAATAGAATATATTATAATAGGTGAAACTAAACAGCATAGTTAAAATTATTAAGTTATACATAAACTTGCAAAAGTAAAATTAGTTAAACAAAACTAATATTGTGAATACTCCAAATTATTATCAATAGCATAATATTAAAATTTATATAAACATTATTTAAATAAGTTAATTTCTATCATTATTTTATATTTTTCAGTTATTTTAATGGATAAATCATTTATAGTTTAATAAGAGATCTTAATAGTTTTCAACTTCTAATTATTAATTAGTTTTTAACTATCAATTAGTTTTTACAATTTTATCCAACGTTTCAGTTAATTCTCTGCTTAACATAATTTCGATGTATATATGGATCAAATTATTAAAGTTTCAAATAACCCAAAATTAACCTGTTTATGACAATTTTTTCTTTAACAGCTCTTTGGTATAATTTTCCCATAAATATGTACACGCATGCGTATAAAGACTTGATTTTTAATTTAGAAATCAAAACCATAACGTACAAGTTAATTCAAAATTTCAAACCGGATCTTATTACTCGCAAAATCAAATGATTAGGTGTTGTAGTTTTTATTGTTCTTGAAAATGACTTATAAATGGGAAAATTATATACATGAGTTGATAAGATGTGTATCTTATCTCTTCAAAGTTATTTGAAGTTTTCTTTGTTATTCAACGGTGCTTATTTAGCTAAATAACTCCTACTATTGTCTTATGTAATCATTAATCATTTGAGTTGCTGAAATCTTCTTTTATTCTTCCAATCAGGCAATTTATTATTAAAAAAGAAAATTATTATTGGTACACATCTCAAATCTTTTCAGTATCTTATGAATTTTTTATATTCAGTTTTTTATTTTTATATTTTTGTTTACTGTGACCACGTTTTTCATACCGGCGTGAATTTTTCTTTCGTTACGTCGTTAAAGACAAAGTTCCCTACAAAAAGATTAGTTGTTAGTTTGAATTATTTCTTTTAAAGGAATAAGAAAAAAATTACTTTTTTTAAGTATTAAAATCATTTTTCATTATCTATTTTTTTTTTCTCCTATAAATCCCTTTACAAGAAAAATATCCAGACCAACTCTAGATATCAACTTCTTGTCTTTTTAGATGAAAATTTACGTAAATTGGATATAAAAACTTACCAAATTAAGATAAAATTTGAAATTTTACAAGTATTTTGATAAGTATTTATTAATTATTCATTAATAAGGTTTTTATATTAATAACAATATTTAAATTCACAATTTGTTTTTGTAAAAAATGAGTTCGATCATTAAAAACCGAACCAATTTTATTAACATATGAGATATCAATTTATACAAATTAAAAACGAGTAATTAGATTCACTCTTACATTATTCAATATTTTTTTTAATAAAGAGAAGAGATATTAATAGATTCGAAAAATTCATTCTTTAAGAATAGCAACAAATTAAGGATAACACCATTTCTCCACGGACTTTTGAACGTAAAAAAAAAAATATAGAAAATAAAACTACCTTTTATATTTATCTTAAGAAACTACACTTATTTTAATACTGCAGGATATATTGTAAAAACAATATTGACTTTATACATTCATCAAATTTTTGCACTATATTATAAAAGCAGTATATAAAGGAAAAGGGAATATAATCATATCTAGCACTTAAAGTTAAATAAATTAATTCACAGTGTACACAACAAGCTACAAGTTGTTTCTTAATTTGTGAGTAATGATAGTTTCAAATTTGTGGTCAATGAACCTATGATACTCTACTGTTTAATTAATTAATTAATCCATACTCAATAATTTGAACGGTCGTCGTTTTATCTGCGAACCTTTTTCCTCTGCCCCATTAATTATGGAAAACGTTGTCCTTTAATCAAAATTAAATTTTATTTTAGCAATGTAATCATAATTATGTAAATTATTGAGACGAAATTTTAATTTTCATTACAGAATAATATGAATAGTATCTAAATTAATGCATCTTAATTTCTTCATTAATTATTATTTAGGTCTGCTGTATAATCCTTTTTCGTCAGCAAATTATAAATGTCACAACATAATTGACTTCAAAATGAAGCAGCCTCATGTGTGCCACTTTCACTAATTAAAAATTTTGCATTAGGAGAGATTCTTCGTCCATTAAGCCTAAAACTTTTGCATTAAACATTATATATTGCTGATGATCAATTAATGGAACAACGTCACAGAATTTGTCTCCTATATCACATAGACTATGTTGGCAAAATTTGCTTAGTTGAAAATTTATGGGAAAATTTAAAATTTGGTCGGCAATTAGAAGTTGAAAAAAGCTAATTTATTGATTAATAAGTGTTTAATAAATGTAAAATAAAAAAAAATGACAGAACATTTTTTATATAAATTTTTTTATTTAAAAAGGATGATAGATATATTTAATAAATATTTTAAGAATATTAAAAAATGTAAAAGCTAGAAATTTAAAATGTTGCCATTTTAAGTAATATATAAAAACATGTTATAAACTACTAAAACAATTTATTTAAAACTTATTTAATTGACTATAAAAAAATTAAATAAATAATTATCTATTAGTTTTGCAAAAATAATTAATACTTGACAAGCTATGGTTATGTAGAAGGGAGGTGTTTGCTTCCTACAAATACTCAGAAAAGTATCCTTCCAAAATATAAGATAGCTAATAAAAATTTTGGTGGCTTATAGTTAAGTTAATGTGTCACCAAATTTTCTATTATATATTATGCCAATCCATTTATTAACTAAAGAGAAATACATAAATGGTTGCTGAATCTTTAAGTAGAAGTCTTGTTTCATAGAACAGTCAAAAGTATCATATATCCCCAAGAAAAATAGTACAAAAATTGGTTGGCTATAGCTCCAAGTTATGGTGTAACCTACATGTCACACACACAATTGGATATTTTAAATCAAGTACATGCCTAGTGCATGCATATAAATTAGGTCCTTAATAAGTGTGTGTAAAGTATAAATAATACCATTTGAATCTTTTATATACTATGATCAATTTCATCTCACAAAAGTTCCACATTAAGTCATCATCTGGCTTCATCACCTGAATAGAAATTTAATATACAATGAGGTTGATAAAATTAATATTTAATGATCAACTTCATAACAGCTATCTTTTTACTGAAAAAAATATCGTTATATTCCTTCTTTTACGCATACATGTTAGCGTAAATTACAAAACTGTATGTTCATGGCTTTTTCAGAAATTATACAACCAATTGCTATTTTTTAAATTCATGGAGAAAATTTGTAAATGTTTAAAATATATTATACATCCTCTTGTATATTAGATTAAAAATTCTTTAATTTGTGAGTAAATTACTCTAATACTTCCTGTATTTTTATCAAATTATATTTAGTATTTCTTTATTTTTTAGTATTACTTTTATATTATTGGTAGAGATATTAGTGTAATAGTTTTTAAAATTAATAGGTTAATTAAATGCATAAATGTGTACTATTATAGCTCACTCTTAAATTTTTAAATAATTAAAGTGTTTTGTGTAAATATTTATAAATCTTGAAAAAAATGTATAAGTATAATTTACTCTTAATTTTTTTAAAATATTACAATGAGACTTCTTTATAAAAATTATAAAAATAATAATAAGTATTTGAGAAATATCTAATTTACTTTCACGGAACCTTATAAAATATTTATATAACTTATTCTGTATATTAGTGAGTTAATTAATCCCTCAAATTTTTTATTAGTGTAGAAAATATTTTTAATCACGATTAAAATTGGTATTTAATGACTATTTTTGACTTATCGTTGTATCACAATTTCATTTATTTAATATTTTAATTCTATTTTAAAAAAAGTCTAGTAAAAAAATAAAATTGTTTGAAGTCATTTAAAGAAAAAAAATTTAATTTTAGGCTTTTTAAAAATAAAAATAATTATATTAACTTATTTTTCCATATATATATATATATATATATATATATATATATATATATATAACAGTGGTGTAAAGAGTCTTTCTGCATTATCACTCATTCATAAATCAACATATACAATATAACAAGAAAAACAATATATGATTAATTTGTTAATGTGAAAACTTTACTACTATATGTGCATCGTTATTAATCTCCTAAATTTATTATCATAAAAATCAATAGTTTTATTTACTTAACAATTATGATTAGGTAATAGTGTGATTTTTTTACAGTTAATATACATTTGTGTCTTGTCCCATGGGAATGAAACAAAGGTTTTATGACTGGTCCAAGGTTGTTGGAGTACAACTACACTCTTGTCATCTCCGTCATCACTAGGTTGCATGCCAAATCACTTGCAGCTGTAAGACGCTGTGTCTTTATTACTTGTTAAAATGCAATTAATATGCCAAGTTGCTAAATTTTAAGTTTAAATTATTAGATATTATAAGTATGCACACTTTATTAATTTTATCTATGATTAGTTTTAATTAGAAATTTGATTGACGAATATTTTTAGTAAACGTTTATTTTTTAATAATATTTTTTCCATTCACAAAATTTAAATTTCATATATTAATTTTTTTATCCTATAATAGATTTTCCTAACATGACATGGATTTCATATGATTTTTTTTTTCATAATGGATCGATTTTTCAATATGGGTGCATAAAATATTTAACTACTGTACTAAACGCGTTGAGTGATTCAAGATGTTGTTTAAAGTATCGAAGTGAAGTACTCATTGTTTAATAAAATATAGAAACTTGAAATAGATTGGAATAGTTAACTTTTTGAGCTCTTGGATTAAAAAATTGGTTAAACTATTCAAAGTAAAATAATACCTTTACTAACTCAAGTGAGTGTAAAGGTAAACCTATAAAACGAACGAAAATATTTTTACACTCAAATTAATAGTAATTTAATTGAATTTGGTGAATAGAAGCTAAAACATATCTCAATCATATGACATTTTAAAATATTAATTTTGAAGAAGTAAATATCCCCTTCTTTATAATTGCTATGTTGGGTCGTGTCCACGTGATTGCGTTATGCAATTTTATCATTGTTTAATTGCTTAGAGCAGATGCATCTAATGTTTGATGAGCAATTATTTAGTAGGCACCTAAAAAGGTGATGAGTAAAATCACAACTCAAAATTTGAAGAGGAGCTCATTCTATTCCACGATACTTTGGAGGGAATTAAGTGCCTGTTTGATAACACCATCAATTTATTTCAATGTGATTTTTGTCCTAATTTTATTCTTAATCAATTTGTAATTCCTATTTAATATATGGGAAGTTTTAATATCTTACACCTGTCGTGGTAGATACTTCAAATCAATATTATGGTTAAATAATAATAAAAAAAAACCAGAACCTACTTTAGGATGATGGACAAGTGTTAACATGGATAAAAAAATAATAATTTGTTAGATTATGAAGATAAAATTACTAAAGTAAATCTAGTAAGTCTTATAGCTAGAATGAACATGACTTGAAAAAAAAAATAAAGTTATCTCAAAATCAATTTTTTCTTATTAAAGTTAAACTTGGACTAAAAGCTAATATAAAAGCTACTCATGTAGAACTCACAAGTTTTTCACCTCCTACCCAAAAATAACAAAAGACCTGGAGTTTGTAAAAGAAGAAGTGAGGGAAGAGTTTGTATAAGAATAAAGAGGGAATATTATGTATATGCATTATATTATTATAAAACTCAAAAAGTTGTAATACAGGTATACACATTTTTACAATATTGGTTATGGTTTATGTTTATTTGGTCAGCTGCTGAATTATTTATTAATACAATCCCTAATTTTGCAACTGATTTAATACTTAAGATTTTTTTTAATTCTAGTATTTGATGATTTTGTCATAACATCAGTTAGTTGTTTATTTGTTTTACAAGACTTCGGTCTTAGTTTAATTTTTTTAATTTGTTTTTCGATAAAATGGAATTTTGTTTCAATATTTTTCTCCTTCCATGATGAATTAGATTTCTCACCAAGCGGATAGTAGATTTGTTGTCAAGTTTTAGTGTCATAATTTTTTCAGGCTTTTCAATTATTTGATTCATCAAGCTTTCAAGGCAAAGTGCTTGACAGATGTATAAGCAAGCAAAAATGTATTATGCTTCACAAGAGGAGAGTGTCACTACACTCTGTAACTCAAAACACCAAGAGATTTGATGATTTTCCCATTAAAACACATAACTTGTCATGCTTTTGCATTCATCTTTATCTCTAGCCCAATTTGAATCTGAATATCGTAATAATTTTCCTTCATTTTGATGTGTAACATAAGTAGCAAGATGCCATAGTTAATTGTTCATTTGATGTACCTTAAAACTCTTCTAGCAACTACAAAGTGAGATGCCTTTGGTCTTTCCATGAATATGCTTAGCAAACTTACATCAAAGCAAATGTCTGGTCTACTGTAGCAAATGTATCTTAGAAAACCAACCATTTGCTTGCTAAGTGTAGCATTCATAGGCCTTCCATTTCTATCCTTGTCAAGTTTCAAGTTTGGTTCAACAAGTGTTGTTGTTGTATTATAGTCACCCATTTTGAATTTTTCCAACACCTCTTTAGCATATTTACTTTGATGCAGCAGAATGTCCTTACTTTTAGTGAGTTCCATACCAAGAAAGTATGACAACTTCCCAAGATGAGACATTTCAAACTGATCTTTCATCCCTTTCTTAAAATTTTTACTCAATTTAACACCGCTATCAGTCACCAAAAGGTCATCAACATACAAACACACTATCAACACTTAATCATTCTTAATTCTGAAATAAATTTCATACTCTACTTCACACTTGGTGAAGTCTTACTGCTCAAGAAAATTATCAATTTTATTTTTTCAAGCTTTTGAAACCTGTTTAAGACCATACAATGCCTTCTTTAGTCTGAGAACTTTATCTTCCTTTTTAACAATAATGAAACCTAGTGGTTGCATCACATATACTTCCTCTTCCACTTCACCATTCAAGAAAGCAGATTTGATATCTATTTGATGTATTTCCAAACCTTTGTAGCTTGCAAGAACCACAAAAATTCTCATTGTCTCCATTCTAGTAACAAGAGCAAAGACTTCTTTGTAGTCCAACCCTTCTCTGTGTAGAAAGCCTTTTGCCACGAGTCTGACCTTATACCTTGTTTTTGTTCCATCTGGCTTCAACTTTATCTTATATACCCACTTAACATAAATTGGTCTTTGGTTTCTTGGGAGATCAGATAACTCCCATGTTTGATTTTTTTGAATTGCAAATATTTCTTCTTTCATTGCTTCAAACCACCTTGGGTCACAAATTTCATCTTCAAAACACACTAGTTCAAGTTCTATTTCAGCATACAAGGCCATATGAACAAGATCATTCTCATCTTTCGCTTCTCCAATCAGTTCTCCACATGAAGTCAATGCATTGTCAAAACTGATCACATAATCTTCTAATCTTGATGATGCTTTAACTTTTCTTGTAGATCTACTTCTTTCGCATGTTACATGTTCATTTCTTCTATTATAAGGCATTGCTTTTGGTATCCAATCAACATAGGAAAACCTAATTCATTTGCATTTGCAACCCAAACCCAAGCCTAGTTGTATTTCTTATAAAAAGGAAAACCTAATTCACAAGAAATCATCCAAAAATAGAGATTAAAACCCAGATAATAACATAAGGCATATGATAGAGAGAAGCAGAAGACATAAGACAAGGATTACTTATTCTCTTTGCGGATGTCAATTCTCTAAGTATTCTTTTCTTCTTTCATTATTGTTGCATCATGACTTTGATTATCATGAACTAAATCCCTTTTTTATTGGGAGAACAATGTAAACCTAATCCATTCTAATAAAATTCTTGATGTTATTCAATTATATGATTATAAGTTCTTTCTTCTAAACTTAATTCTTTTTAATAACTGGCCACTAATGAATTGAACCTAAATCTAAGAGAATTTTGAGAAAAGAAACCTAAAAGGTACTAGAGAAATAATTACCACTTTACTAAGTCTTAGAGATAAGAGTAGAATGTGATATGTGATGGTCCCTTTGGGTGAATCTAGAGGGGGGTGAATAGATTCTAGTTCACTTTAGCCTATTTTTCGTGAGTTACTAATTCCTTTTGATTTAAACAGAGTATATTCAATTTTATGCAGCAGAAATATCAAAGGAATTATCAATAACAAGTTTGTAATCAATTTTCAGTTTATATAATATGTTTGTATCTACCCTTTCCAGTTTAAGTTGATTACCAAGTTAATTACTGAGTTAATTACCAATTCAGTTACCAAACAACTTGTAGTAGTTAACAAAGATAATAGCAGTGTAAGGTAAATAGTAATGAGTGTAAGGAAGAAGAAGAGTGCACAGTAATTTATACTGGTTCAGCCAACTGCCTACATCCAGTCTCAATCCAACAACTGTTGCAATTGGTTTTCCACTATCAAATGATCCCTTTTGTGTTCTTTTACATTCACTCTGCAACAAGCAACACAAAAACGAAATCAAAACACCCAAACCAGTTCTTTAACCCAAAGAACTGTTCTTCACTGATCTTGGAACACCCAAGATCAAACCTTTGAGAAAACACTTCTCAAATACTCTTACTCTATCCAGAGAAACCTTTCTCTTAGAGTAATAACTCAACAATCAAATAGATAAACAGAAGATCAGTTTAGAAAACACCTGGAGTGTAGATTCTGATCACAATTTAATAGAACTTTGAATACCACCCAATTAGTAAAATGAATATAGTTGCCTTTTCTCAAAATTCTTTCAAGAACTCTTTGAAGTTCTTAGTGATTGCTCTTGAAGAAAATGATAAACTCTCTTAGAGAGGATTTGAAAGTGTATAGGCTTTTCTGAAAATGGATTTCAAGTCTTTCAAGAGTGTTTTCAAATCTGTACCAAAAACTATTTTTGTTTCTCAAAATGACCTTCATTTATAGATGTAGATGGAGCCTCAATTGTTGACATTTGAAACCTCAAATTTCAAACAATTGGAGCCTCAAATCTTCTGAACGTTGGAGCATTTAATTTCAGAACGTTGGAGCCTCAAAAATTGACTTTCTGGAGTTTAAAAATGATTAGAACAAGTGGAGAATCAAGTGGGATGTTAGAAAACTCATTTTAGGCAACTTTAGCAATTTACTGATATGGTAATCGATTACAGCAAGTGAGTAATCGATTACTCCAGAGAAGAATTAAGTTTCTGGGTGATTTCTATGCATGGTAATCGATTACCCTTTGTTGGTAATCGATTACTCCAGTGGCAAGTGGTTTTCTGCATTTTTGTTTCCTCTGTTTCTGTTGGTAATCTATTTCCTACTGTTGGTAATCTATTACCTCACTATTGGTAATCTATTACCTACTGTTGGTAATCTATTACTTCAGTTAAATAACAGATTTTCAAAAACATTTTCAAGAGGGGATTCAATCCACTCAGCTCATGAGTAATCACACTAATTTGTCAATCTTTTCTAGGCATTTATCCAAAGATCAACACATACTTCCTAATCTAAAACAATCAATACATATGAAAAACTTCTAGATACATTCATCTAAGAAAACCAAAATTACATCAAAATCAAAAACACCAAGAGAGACTTTTTCAAAGCCTCATCAAGCTTTAGTTCCAACAATATGAACATCTAATCTCACAGTTATCTTAGATTCACAGATTATAAACTCTAATTGTCTTAGTTTAATTTAAGAGAATAATTAATCAGGTCAATCTAGGCGGCATAGTTGATCTTGAGAGGGAAGAGTAAAATGATAAGAATCTGATTTATCAAATCATATAATTTGAATAACTAGGGAAGGGTATTTGGGAGATTAGTGGTAAAATCAAGATCCCAATCGCTTTTATTATATTGAATTTAAAAACAACATTTTAAAATTCAGTTACTTGCAACACAATCAATTGATTAAAAATCACTCTCACTCTTATAGTTGATACAATTCAATTTGGTTTATTTGTCCTCGTGAGAATGATAACTCGTGTTTTCTAATACTTATTGTTTGACAATCATGGTATACTTGCTAAAGCCATGTGAGAATATTACTCACACTCTCGCACAAAACACACAACACCTCTTTAGGTATTTTATTTTTAATTCTTTTTGGTTGGACATAGGTTCAGAATGTAAATCGCAATGGCAACAACTTCACCCCAAAAAGAATGTAGCAACCCTTTACTCTTTATCATGCTCTTGGGTATGTTAAGTATGACTATATTCCTTCTTTTACTAACACCATTATGATGTGGTGTATAAAGAGCCACAATCTCGTGTATACTATCTTCTCTTTTATAGAAATTTAGATATTCACCATTATCATATTCTCCACCACTATATGATCTTAGAATCTTAATGACTTTGCCATTTTGTTTTTGTGCCAGATTCTTAAACTGAACAAAGCAATCAAACATTTATGATTTTCTACTAATCAGATAGAGCCATATTCTTTTACTGAAATCATCAATAAAGGTGACAAAGTACTTGTTGCCTCTAGTAAAGCTTCTTCAAATGGTTTATATACGATCACCTCTAATGTATCCTTGCTTTTTGTCTCTAAAAGCACTTTGAATGGATTTCTTACTTGTTTTCTTAGCATGCAACTTTCACAAATTTCTATACCCTTATGAATTTGAGGCAATCTTGACACCATTTACTTACTTGCTAATTTGCTTAAGCTCCCAAAGTTTAGTGATCAAATCTTAGGTGCTATAACCAGTTGACATTTAAAATTGCAATTACATAAAAAATGTGATAAGATACTAAGATATTAACTCTAAAGATTCTATTGTTGTTGAGAGAAGCCTTCAAAATTGGCATGCTGTTTTTATCAAGAATTATCTACATTGGTTCCTTCCTATCAATCTTGTAAACCTTTTTCTAAGAACTGACTAATACTCAAAAGATCGTGTCTCGTGGCAGGAATGTAAAAGACTTCTGAAATGGTTGTAGCTTTAAGATCTTTCCTTTTGATCAAGATTTTCCTTTTCCTTCACACTGCACAATAGAATTGTTAGCAAACTTCACTTTGGTCTTGAACCTGTCATTCAGTTCAATGAACCAATTTTTTTGGAAAGACATGTGGTTTGAACAACTTGTGTCTTAGTACCAGGATTCACAAAAAGTTCTTCCTGACCTTGTAGTATTCACCATTAATAAAACATTATCCTTAGAGTCTTCTTTTTGAGCTACATTAGCCTTTTCTTTTTTACCACTTGCTTTATGCCAACAATCAACTACATAATGGCCATATTTATTGCAATTATAGCATTGTACATAACTTTTATCATGGTTAGAACCTGATCGTAATCTGCTACCTCTCCATTGTGAATTTCTAGCTCTTCCTCCTCCTTTCTACTAAAAATTATTGTTACGACCTGTTGTGCATTTTGTTAATTCAAAGTCACACATCAACAAGTTTTAAAAAGAGAGGGTCATAACATATATATAAGAGAGAGTGATGTGTTATTCACTCGCACCACATCCTAAATCTATATAATGAGTTTATTTAGATTTTAGGTAGTGCGTATCAAACACCGGTGTGTTTTCCACAATTTGGTCCCGAATAAAACGTTTTTTTGTGAGTTGTTTAGTAGAAGCTTTTTTGTTGTACTCTTTGACATTTTTCATAGTAGACTTTTTCTGGACTAAGTCCGGTGGTTTTTATTCCTCTCATTGGGGTACGTTAAAAATTGTTTGTGTTCTTTTTGCTCATACATTTTGTTTTCCTTCTTCCTTGGAAATTTATGTTGTCGTTTATTACAATTCTCTTATTTTCCCTTAAAGTGAAAGATTTTATTTTACATACGCTTTCAAACATCTTTGAAATTTTTCCGCTATGTAACTTTGTGTCTTTCCCAACACGGCCTTCTTTCCACTTATTGTCATATTGATTACCTCTTCCATAATTTTCACCACAACCTCCATTGTAGTCTTCTCCTTGAAAGCTTCTCCCACGACCTTTTTTTTTTATTGAATTTCTCTTTTTCACCATTATTCTTCTTCGTTTGTTTTGCCAACAAGACTTGTTTTGGGGTTGTCTTCTAGTCATCTCTCTCATGTAATTTATGTGCAAGAGCCATTAGAGAGTCTTGCAATTCTTCTAACTCCAAAGAATCCAGGTTCTTTGATTCTTCAATTGCAACACAGATCATGTCAAATCCTGAATCAAGAGTGTGCAACATTTTTTCGACAAAAACACGTGACTTCATCAAATTCGTAGGAGAAAGTAAACGTGTAAAGTGTTCTTGAATCGTTTCTTAAGCCCATTTGCAATAGCTCATATTGATGGTGCATGATATGTTATTTGACCGCCTTTAGCCACTCTACTTTGGTGTAACTCTAGGCCAAAATATTCTAAGCCTTCTTCACCGTTATTGTTGAAGAAATCTTCTCTAAATTCCCTTCATCAACGCACTGATAAATGTACAAAAGGGTTTTGCAGTCATAACATTTTGTATTGCGATGTGTGGCTTGTTGTGCATTAGTCCAATTTGTCAGAAATTTGGTATAATCACTCATAACAATGTCAAGAACCTCCTAAAAACCAAAGATCACCTCTATCTTTAACACACCAAAAAATATAACTATTCAGGTTATTGTTATCCAATATCAACATATTTTTAAATAAGATTCCATTATTATCGTTTGTCTTTTTTATTATATTTTTAATCTTAAAATTCTTGATATCAATTAAAGACGAAAAATGATAAAAAAATTTATATAAAAACAAAAATGAAATACTGCTGTATCTATATTATATTATTATAAAACTCAAAAACATTGTAATATAAATATATATACACACCGGTCACATAGTCTAGGTGGCGGAATAATTTACTAATAGAGTTTGAATTTAAAATCAACTTTGAGATAAAGACAAATTTGAATAAATCAAATATCTTACATTGAATTTCATGTAAACATAAATTTATAATAAGAATATCCAATGTAATTTTATAATCAATTCTATTAAAATTAAATATTAAATTTGTCAAGCTGGTTCAAAGGCAAAGTGCACGCATAACGTGTGAAACACACCAATTCCGTTGAGTGAAAACGTGATTTTAAAAGCCAAACAGTCATATGGTAAAGTCAATGGAGGAGTATATAAGGTGGAGAAGAAGAGGCACAAATTGGATGGGTTAGATGACACGTTGGGACCATACCCTATTTCAAACTTTCGTTGATCCTCAACGTAAGGCCACCATAAATGTGATCTCTAAGTATATTATAACAGAGTCATAAAAGATTACACAGCAAATCAAATCAAAAACAAGAATGATGATAATAACTTTTTGAAATTTAAGATATCTTCACCTTCCCTAACTAAATTCCCTCAATCCCACTTCAATAACATGTTAGATATTTCTTTGAGCCTAATTTTTGTTTAATTTTTAGAAAAAATAAAAGTATTGTAAAGTATAAATTGTTACATGTCATTATCATACAATATAGAGCCATATTAATTAGAATCTCATTTGGGATACATGAATTGTTATATTATTGAAAATTGTTGATTTTTTTTGTAATTATTTTAACTATACTCATGATAATTTTTAATTGATTAATAGTGTAAAAATATTTCTATTGAACTATTAGTTACAGCACAAATTAGTTGAAAATAAATATTACTGACATTCAATGATTTGTCGTATCAAATTTTCATAAAAAACCCCCTAAATTTCAAACTATTTTTTAAAGACATATTTATTTTGTAAGTGTAATATTTGACAGAAAAAAAGTTAAATTTATAATTCTTTTATTAGGATTATTTACGTCGTGTTTTTTTTTTTAATTCCATTTTATCACTCTGTATCCAATATACTAAATTAAAGAATTATTTTCACCTCCATTTGTTTATATTGATATTATTGGTTTAGCTATCTCAAAAAAAAAAATATTATTTGTTTAGCTACAGACTTCCATTCTTATTTTAATTTAAACTTTAATAAATATGCGTTATAAGGATAAAATATCATAAAAAAAATTAATATATCTATCATGTATGATCGTTTATGAATAAATAAAATGTATAAATTTTTTTAATATTAATTGATATATTATTTAGGGTTAATTAAATTTTTAATATTTTTAATATTTTAAATTTTAATTTTCAGTCGCTTTTAAATTTGTCACCACTTTTAGTTCCTATTTTCCTAATCAACCATTTTAATCGGCTAATATTAAATTAAATTATTAAATATTTGAATACCAACTTGCACTTTTATTTTAATAAATATGTATTATAAAAATAAAATATTATATAACAAAAAAGTATTTATTTATTATATATGATTGTTCAGGAATAAATAATATATATATATATATATATATATATATATATATATATATATTAATTGATATATTGTTTAGGGTTAATTTAGTTTTTAGTCTCTCAAGTATTTTAAATTTTACTTTTCAGTTTTTCTTAAATTTATTACCTATATTTAGTTTCTTACTTTTTTCAACAATTTTCGTTTATTAGTGTTAAATTAAATTGTTAAATATTGATATCAAAATACTATATTACCTCTCTTCTTATATAATTACATTAGTTTTTTATTATTCTAATTTAATGATAAAGATTAAAATATTAGAAAAATAAAAATAATTAAGAATTAACAGTGTTTTCTGAAATAACTAAATTCCAAAATATAAATTAGTATTTAAGAAAAACTTAATCGACTATATTATTTACATTAATATATTAATTCTAATTTTACGTTGTCTGCTTAATAATTATGTGCACCAAATCTTGAATATTTTTTTAATAAAAGAACATAAATTATATACATTAATATATTAATTCAGGATTCACGTTCCCTCTTTCGTGGAAGGCAAAGCATAATGATGTATTAATTAATTTTTGTTTATATTAAAAAGTAGAAGATATATAGTCAGGGACGAGTTGGAGTTCTTATCCATGGCAGGTCAAGTCAAGGTAAGTATACGAATATGTCTATACATTCTTCAACATTCAACACCCACAATCCAGCTTCCAAGAAAGGGAATAAATTTTCTTGGAAAAACAAGCTTTACCTCTAAGAAACTGTTGCCTTTGACATCTATATATTTAATACACCATTAAATGTTGTATCTTTAGAAGCATTTAAAATATTATTATATTGTTATACATTTTCTTCACTTACCCTTACATTGATTTTTTTTTTTAATTTCTTAATGTTCCGAGGATATTCTTAAAATGTTAATTTGATTCTTCATTTTGTGGATCATTATTATATGAAATTTTAATATATATAATAGTCTATAATTTTATAATTTATTATTATTTTAATTCTATTAAAATTCATGTTTAAATGAAAATGGCTTAAAAAATTAAAAGTAAAAAAAAAAAATAAAGACTAAAATAACAAAGAAGGAAAGGAATAGTTTATTGGTATGAGAAAAAAGAAAATGAAAAAGTGAGCATGTTTAAGCATAAGAATGGGGAAGTTGAGAACAAACCTAGCCCCACTTGGTGTACCATCCTTGAATAGAATGCTTCAACAAAGGTGACCCACTTTTAATTGAATATATGCTGAAGTAAGGCTCACATCATTGCACGTTTTATCATCATGACTCGTGAGCAACTACTATTACCTTTGCAACTCTTCATGCGTCCACATCATGCACCACCTACCATACAAAAAGCTTAGATCAAATTTTCTTTTTGTGGGATTAAAAACATAGATATTTTCAGATTAAGTATGATCTAGTTTTGTTACACTTTGATTATTGCTTTCATGTCTTTTTACACGATATTTTGAAAGTTTAAGTTTCACACACTCGTGATCATAATTTTTGTAGAGAGGAAAATTAGAAAGGTTAATGTATATATTTCGATCCAACTTTTTTATTTTTAACTCTTATAATTTTTTCCCTATTTCATCTTCAAAATTTTTAATTTCATTTTTTGTATTTTATTTTATTCTCCATCCATCTAAATTTAGCCTTTTTTTCCCCATATTCAATTCCTATAAATTATTTTTTCCCATTTTTGTCCTTGATCAAAATAATTTACAAAAACTAAATATGAAAAAGAATCACATAAGAAGGAGTAAACATGAGAAAATAACCAATTACAGTGATGAAAAATAAGGACTAAAAACGACACATTACCAAATATTAAAAATGAAATGGCAAAAAGAACTTACAAAACCAAAAAAAATAAAAAAATGAAGCCCATGCTCAAACTACAAGTTGTATAAAGCCCATGCAAATGACATAACAGTCTAGTTTCACACTAAGATCATCTCTCACCATTCTAATTTGAATTATTAGTTTATTAGTGTAATATATATATATTAAAATATTTTTCAGACAAAAATATCCTCTAAGAAAATTACTCTAATTATGGGTATTCTCAAATCGGTTTCAATTGGTTATAGATATAAAAAAAATCCAATCCAAATATTTTAAAACCTGCTGTTCAATTTAATGGCCTGGTCAGATTTTAGTTTATCCTTCAACCACAAAATATACGGAATTACTTTTATTTTAATTTTATTTCTAAACATATAAATAGTGATATTATTGAGTAGATTAAAAAAATAATAAAAATAATTATGAACAAATATTATATAAACTTTAATATGTTATTTTCCTCCATATTTTATGTATGTCAACTCAGATCAAATATGTATGTAACTCGGTTTGGATGATTCCGTTTTTAAAAACTAAAATCAAATAAATCAAACAATTTCAATTCTAGTTTTCAGATCTATTATCGATTATTTTTTTCTGGATCAATTTAGATTTAAACATCTAGATCAATTTAAGTAGAAAACTCCTTTTTTCCTAAATACCTAACTCAGTAATATACACAAAATTCGAACTCAATGCAGTGATTAAGCTAATACACTCTACCAATTAACTTTTATTCACTAATATACTTAACTCTAGGTGATTTCTCCGTTGTTTTAACATTAACAACATGTACTTTTCCTTTATATTTTAAATTCTCTCAAAATTTTAAAAACATTAATAAAATACCAGCAAATGAAAAACTTAATATGTTGACAAATTCCACAGATGCAAAAATAAATCTGCAGTCTATTTAATTCAAAGAAACACTAATATAACATTAATTTTACTTTATTATTTATTTTAAAGATACGCCAAAAAATAATTAAATCAGACAAATGTTATTTTTGCCACTTATACATGTCTTTAAAATAAAAAATAAAAAAAATGGAGCAGTGTTTCCTAGAACTAAACATCTTTCCTCGGTCTCTAGAAAACTTCTGAAAGCTAAATTGTTTCTTCTGCCATTCATAATTATTCTGCAAGAGAAACATACCAAATAATGCATAATTTTGTTAACAAAACTGCACCAATTGATAAATGCATCAGGATGGAAGAGTCCAAATGAAACTATTTCAATGGATATAAATAAACAATGATACTTTCTTATACCATAAACAAATCAGGTAAGACATCATCTTCTATAGCTTAGCAACTTCCTTGAGTTAAAACTCCTCATTTCTAATGCATTGGGATAAATAAAATTAAGTTAACTTTTCAGTGTGACAACACAATGTGAAGAACTCACAAATTAAAATTGAATCTTTTCAAGAATCATACAGTGTAACAATAGTACCATCCCATGTAAGCACAACATGCCAAAATGAAAAATATTATATTCCATCAAGGCAAGGATTCTGGTTCAGGTGTCGTAACTCCTTATACTGTGTGTCTTTTACACATGAACAATGAACAAGATTACTTGGGAATAAATTTCATTGTCACAAGAGAACATAAAAGCAACAACTTGTTCATATCTGTTCAATCAAACATTGATTTAGGAAAAAAAATTACTTGGGAATTAAATCTGTCAAAGCCGCGACATAGGGAAATGTTGGTCAGTTTTGCTACATGTTACAAAAAGGATTACTCACATCCAAATCGGAAAGAAAGGCTAGCAAAAAGAAATCTGCACTTAATTTAAGTTTAACCACTACAGAGATAAATAGTTAGATTTCATCACTAGTAAAGAAACTACACAATCATTGAGTTCATAAGCACCAATCCACCTGGAGAGCGAAGTATATAGCCATATAGATACACCAACAACAATAACACTGGTAGGGGCATATGCATTCCACCAAATATTGAATGTTTCCCATTTACATTCTATTAATGATTTAGTTAATATTTAATGAAAGTCTAATCTGACACAGATCTTCTGAAAATATTAGTAAGGTGGATAAGAGATGGGACTACTTCTATCAGAGCGCCGTGACCTACTACGGCTAATGCTATCCAATGTTGCCCCAAAAGCTCTCCTGCTGTATTCGTAATTGTTGCCACTATGGTGGTGAGATCCATACCCACTAGATAGGTCAGTTACACGAGAAGAAGGAACTGACATTGGATTCGAAAAAAACAAAAAATGGCTCAGCAACAATTAAACTATGTTCTGACAAGAGTCTTCTATTGTAAAAGGAAAAAAAAAAAAAAAGAAAAATGAAATGAACATAGATTTAGAAGACATTTTAGCAGGTGAGTAAGAAAATATATTACCTTGGGAATGATTTACTGCATAATCTGAAAATCGGTCAGCAGTTGATAGCCTAGTAGGGTGCTGAAAATTGTCTGAACTATTTGTCAGCACTGGATAAGGCCTTGGTCTTTGAGCAGAATTTGATGCTGGGGTGGTTGCTGTAGGACCATTAGGGCTAGGTTTGTCTCTCCCAGATATCTGTTTATTTGCAGACAAAGAAATAAAATTTCAATTACTATTTATTGCATGGATCTGCAACCAAACCTATGAAGCTGTGTTATATGATATCCCAGTGTATCATTGGGTACTTGGATGCATTCAAAGGTTTGCATGTGGCACAGGGACAGAATGAAACAGCACATCCTATTCTGTTCTGTTCTTCTTGGTTTCACTAAAAAGCATTCTATTTAACCACATATCCTTTCTTGTTCTATTTTAGAATAGATCAAACATAGAATAAAACGTGAGTTTTATTCTATTCTAATATGTAAACAGACACAAATGTTGTATTCTGTCCTTGGTTTCAACCTTTGAAATTGAACCAAAATGTATTATTTTTAAACACATCCTGTTCAGTTATATTTTGAAAGAAAAATGTATTCATACACCCTAAACATTGGGACTTTTGTAAATAAACACCGCCAACTTTAATTTCATCCCAATTAGTCCCTAAACTCTAAATATTATTTAAACAAATCTAAACATTGGGACTTTTGTAAATAAACACCGCCAACTTTAATTTCATCCCAATTAGTCCCTAAACTCTAAATATTATTTAAACAAATCTTTCCATTGGTGCTAAAGAATGAATAGTGAACTAATCCTAAGTCCTAACCATTGATTTTTGTTAAATGTTATCCATTCAAAGACAGAATGAAACCTATATGTTTCCATTCCATTCCATTCAAACACATCTACTAGACAATATTAAAAAGTTACTAGGAATTTTTCATTTAACAATTTCAAATGAAGATTAAAAAATATCTAGGTATCAACAGGTTAAAAGCAGATATGTCAAGAACGCACCGCAAACTTAAGTGTTCTGTTGTAGAGTGTTACGAGGCCTGAAAAAAGCCGGACAGCATAGTCTGCAATCTCCTCGGTTTCATATTCTGCAAAGGCAAAACCTTTTGGTTTCTCTGATTCCTTATCTTTAGGAATGTGCAAGTCTACCACTCGTCCTGCTTGAATTAATATATCATACAAGACCCTGTCTGTCACCCTTTCATCCAGATTGCCTGAGTCAAATAGAAGTGACCAAATAAGCATCCAAATGCAGATGCTCTTATAATCTATACTTATGCATAAATCTAATCATATAAAATTAAAAGCATTTGAAATTTATTTTTACATGAGTAATAAACATCTTAATCAGTCATATACTTGGTAACATACATTAAATGTTAGAATATATAACCTATTATTTAAAACACACAATTGATTATATAAATAATTGGTTATGTATAAACAAGAAAAGGCTAAAACATCACAATTGTTGCCAATTTACTTTTCATTTTTGTGCATTTCTGCGCATCCAACCTTGGAATTTCATTTTTCAAAAATTTTCACAATAATCGTCGCAACTGAATGATACAAAAGAATCTCACAAAAGTCCATACACTTCCACTCCTTTCTCATAGGATCCAAGCATGGAACTTTCTTAACATGGCCCTACAAGGTTTATAAGATTTCCTCGATATTCATCGCAATACATCGCAACCAAAAGTCCTTACACTTCAACTCCTTTCTCTGCTTTTCTTTCCTATTTCCTAACTACATGTAAAAACTTTTCTGAGGTACTTTTCCTTCCTTTACACATTCCTCCCAATAAAATCTTCATACCACAACAAAAAATCCTATCAATATTTGTTCACTGAAAACAAAGATATAGTAGTATGCATACAATGAATGAATCAACTTAATCTCCAGCTCCTCCCCCTTGAACAACATATCTCCATACAAACATTACAATTTATTCTCCCTTACCTTAACTATACAAAAAAAAATTCAATACTGACAAAATCTTGTACCAAGCTCCAGACAAAATCTTGTACCCCCACAGTGAGCTTACTTACCTATGTAAATGCTGCAATTTGAGTTGCTGCCAGACATCGGCGTAACCTCACAGAGGATGATACTCCGTTGCTAAGAAGTAAAAGACCTAAAAGAAAGGAAAAGGAATTTGAATTTCAATAGCGACTTAGATAGTAAAAATTTAGACTCTAAACTTGCAATAAAAAGGTTTCTACAGAACTACAACTTGATGGGATTTCAAAGATCAATTAAGTAACCACATTGAAGAATAAAGGAATAAAAAATTAAGTAAATTAAGAGCAATCAAATAAGACCAATAGAAATGTTGAGAGTAAAGGAGTTGGAGTGTGACTGTGACTGTGAATAACACAATTTACGAAATGCAAATGAAGAAAAAACAAGAGAGATTAGAGTTAGGGTTTGGAAGGACATGACTCACAGGGAAAGAAGTCGATACCAAGAGAAATAGTGAGATTAGATTATTCTAGCACCACTGCTGGAATTTCGAAAGGGAAATTTTATATTTTACAATTATTATCACTTGATTGCCTTTTTATTACATTTATTCAAAATTTAAAAGATTTAAGATATTTTTTTATTTTTAATCGTTGTAAGTCTTTTTTAATTTTTGTTTCTGATAATACTTTTTCCAAAAACATAAAATTAAATATGACAATATTTATTCAAAATCAATTCTGTATTCTTGCAACCTAAAGTTAAGGGTCAGCATGATCACAAAGATGCCCAAGTACCCATTTCTATCCTATCCATATCCATATGTGAGGCAGATCATTTAAAATATAACCTTGTAATCATGTCATCAATTAATTTAAATTATATTCTAAATTTTATTATTTGGTTTCTTCTAATTAATAAATTGTAAATGATAAATTTAATATTATAAATGCTTACTCTTTGAAAAAAAAATATTTTATACATATATTGGGTTTTACGTACTCAATTGTTAGAATGATATATTTTATTTTATCTATTGATTACGTAGTATACAAATGACACTTTATATTTTTTATTTTAGTTCATAACCATCAAAAAAATATTTTATTATCTTATATATATATATATATTTATATATATAACACAATAACTTTTTAATGGATATGCACTCTTAATTTTAACTATTTTCTTAAATTAAATTAGCTTTTGAGAAATATAAAGGAAATCAGGGACATTAATAAGAATTTAATTTTACATTTAAATTATATCTATTTTTATATTTAAATTATATCTAATTTTAGATTAAATTATATTTAATTAAAAGATACAGTAAATATGTGAATGTTGACGATTCAATAGTATAAAGATTATGTGTATGTATAATGATATTAATCTCTATTTATCAACAACTTTGACAGTTAAAATAATGTTCAATGATAAGGGAAAAAAGATGATAACAAAATTTATCTTTTTAAATATCTTCCGCATGTAACCTAAGACTATATTTATAGTAAGCCAAAGATAACAAACTTCTTATCAAATTTAAAATTTGAAATAATTGATTAGGTAACAATTAGAAATTTGAAATAATTGATTAGGTAACTGTAAAAGATAAAATAAGAAGGGGGTTGAATTATGTTATTAAAATTTTTGGTCTTTTCGTCTGTGAAACAATTCTTTATCTTCAAAGATTAGTTTTAGTGAATAAACGTTATAAGTTGATTACCCCTGTTAGTTACAAACTCAAAGCAGATAAACACAAGTATTTTTATACTGGTTTGTTTATTAAAGACTACGTCCAGTTACCCAGCAACTACTGAGTTTTCACTACGAACCGTGAAATGGTTACAAGTATTATTTGAACCCAGCCACTTCTGGCTATTATAGGATATTCTTTGAGCATAACCTTCTCAGGTTAAACAACCAGGTATTCTCTGAACACACAACCTCCTCAGGCTAAAATACCACACAAGTGGATTTACAAGGTTTCTAATGAAAGAAAAGTTTTCCTCTTCCCAGAGAGGGATACATAGTAAAACACAAAAGTAGTAGTGAGCGAAATCACAATGACTTAGAAAATTTATGCGTGTTCGCCAGCTGAAACTTGAGAGAGTGAGGTCCTTATATAGGTAGATTCTTCAGATATCCGTTAGAGAAAGAAGAATGCCTTTGAGCTTTCTCCAAGTGCAATCCAAAAAGGTGTCAGAGTGCAATCAAGTGATAGATAGCGTGTGCAGCGGATTAGATGGCATGCTCAGTCATTTTCCTGACTTGTACAAAGATTTTCTTGGAAAAGGAGAACCTTTTTGTGTAGCATAGGTAAGCTCGAATCCCTATACTGGTCTTGGAAGCTTTGTTGTGTACTTTAGTATATTTGAAAATTTGGCGCGAGTCACTCAACTGTACTTCACTCTTGTGACAGACGATGCAGTTCTTCAGTCTTAAGATTGGTTTGAAAGTTCCGTCTGAAGAATTTCGTCTATCCTTCCATCTGAAGACTTGGCTTTGTGACAGACGAATGACATTACTTTTGAGGGGTCATCTTCCGTCTGTGCTTGTTCCGTCTGTGCTTGTTCCGTCTGACTTTGCTTGTAATACTTTGTCTGAGATGTTCCGTATGTCTTGTAATAAATCAAAACTTAGAGTCGTTAATCTCTTGATCTAACAATCTCCCCCTTTTTGATGATTACAGACCATACTAGTAACTATCTCAAAGAGAGCATCTACACAAGACAAAGTTAGCTAAAACAGAATAAAAACAAGCAACCAAAGTTACATCAAGACGATGTTCTCTGAATATACCTATTTATAAGAATTGTTACATCAATGTGATGTAATCCATTTACAAGCTTACAAGTTTCAGAAGAACAAAAAAACAATTAAAAGAATTATACGAAAAGGAATGTGTAAACAAATAATCAGAGTACAATAAAATAAATTTCATCCTCCCTTCATCTTTGTCTCCCCCTCAGACGAATGCTCTTCTATAATCATGCTCCCCCTTAGCTTAACCTTTTCCTCAAATTATTCTCCCCCTTGGGCTGAGAATCATCAAAATCAGGATGGTGGAGGCTGCGGTTGGTGTTGTACAAGATTCATGACAATATTCCGTAGCTGCTGTTTCTCAATAGATATAGAAACTTGATTGTCTTCAAGCTCCTTGTTCTTTTTCTTTAAGTGCTCACAGTTCTCTTCAAGAGCATCATATTTGCGCTTCAAGGCATTATACTTGTCAGCAGGATATTTAGGTGATTCAGGATCTTCAGGTGATTTAGGCTCCTCAGCAATTTCAGGTGATTGCGGTTCCTCATCAGTGACAGGTTCCTCAACAATTGGCACTAAGTCATCTTCAATGACTACTATTGGAGTTCTCTTCAGACGCAAAGAGAATAAAGGAAGTTCCGTGCGAGTGCTGAAGTTATATTCCCATTGCCAAGAGTATGATTTGTTGAAGGTGGTAAGTTGAAGGTACTGATGTTCATGAGGAGGAAGAGTAGGCGAAAGCTCCTCTTGGGTAGACTTTACCACAGGTAACAAACTCTTCATCAAATGAAGTTCCTGAGTAGAATGCTGTGATAGCTTCATGATCCTTTATCATCCTCTGAATCTTGGGATTGATAGGCTTTGAGGCATGAGCTTGAATTGCCTTGAGGTGATTATAGGCAATAGACGGAAGTCGTTTGGGAATGTGTCTTGCAAACTTGAATTGCTTGGGAGTAGACAATGTCTTCTTTTCCTTTCCTTTGGCCAAAAACTTAACCAAGCATGGTCTTGAGCGATCCATGACAATGAAATATTTGGTTTCGTTTGTGACTAAGGATGAGAACTGAGATCCCATCATGAAGGGATAGGGCTTGAGTTCCTTCCTTGCTCTCCTTTGAATTTGAGAAAAGGAAGCTAACCTTCCTTGTTCTTCTCTCCTATAAGCATTAGCCATCATTCTGAAGGCAATGTTATAGTCTTCCGGTAGAGAGTGAGTGAAGTCTTCAGGGTTTTCACATTCATTGATGAGGAGGGAGTAACGAGGATGAATTCCTGAATAATGTGGTCTTGTCCAAGGAAGAACAATCCCTAGAGTATGGCCTAGTCCCACATACTCTGTTTGGTTCATAAGGATTTTGAAGGTGAACGGATCATGACTATCAATGGCATCCAAGTGCCAATGATCGCAGTCTCTTGGCTCATATACTGTGGAGATAGCATCTCCATATCTGCAATGGTGAAAAGCAGGTGCATTAAGCGATAACATCTCCATATCTGTAATGGTGAAAAACAGGTGCATTAAGCTCATGTTGAACCTTCCATTTGATGTTTTCTCTGTATGGAATGTGTGGTTCATAGCCAAGTGTTGGTCCTTCAATCAACAGCCCAACAAGATGATCCTTGTATTCAACAATATTCTCCAAACCCTTGATGTTCAGCTGTGCCAGCTCGTCCCAAGGAAGACGCATCAGCCAATCGCGTTGCTCGTCAGGGGAATACTTGATATCATCTTTGAAGTCCTTTGGCTTCAAAGGTTGGTTAAAGAGGATAGGATTGACAAATCTTCCAAGTTGAAATCCCTTCTTTCCTCTCTAGTGATAGAGATTCTTCAATTCGATGTAGGGAGTGTCCTAAAAAAAATAGTCTTCATTATCCACAGAACAACCATCAATTACAAATTCAGACGGTTTTCCATCACTAAGATCAGAGACGTCTTCAGTCTGATCTTTTATTAACCAATCTGGCTTGATTGGTCTTTCTACACAAGAGTTTTCAGCAAATCTATTCATGACTAATTCATTGAGAAACGAATATTCTATCTTGTGCTTCAGTGGAAGATCTTCTGGATTCAGCAACTCAACATGAGATCTTACCAAAGGCTGAACTAGCCTTTTTATTTCAACATGTTCCTCATCAGATGAAGAACATGTGTCATCTTCAATGATGACTACAGACGGAATCTCCATCATCTGTAAACTGGAAGTTTCTTCAGACGCTGCTTCTATCATCACATGACAAGGTACTTCTTCAGACGCAGCAGGTATCGTCTGATTAAAGGCGGCATTGAGAGGAGACGCAACAATAGGATCAGTGCTAGTATTCCTATGTTCGTCTTGGAGTAAGGATTCTGAAACCTCCATGGTTGGAGCCTCTTCATTTAACATGGTCTCCAATTCCTCTGCTAGTTGAGCATTGTCCTGTTGGATCTGGACGATTTTTTCACTATTCATGCCCTCTGAAGTTGTTGGTGCAGGAGCAGCTCCAGACAATCCAATGCCTCTGATACTTTCTTGGAACAGACGTTCCAAGCATGATAGAGACTCTTTTGGCCTCTCTTAATTGCTTGGCTTCGTCTAACTCACCAACTACGACAGACGCAAGCCTCTACTTCTGTTTCAACTTCTTTTTGCCTTTAGCAGCCTTTTGTAGAGCAATCTCCGTTGCTCTAGCTTTCTCTTCAGTTGTCTTCCTTTGATTTTCCTCATCTGTCAAGATTCTAACAGACGAAGCATCCTCAGATGCTTTAGTTACCCCTTCATCTTCACTCAGGGAAACTTCTTTTTCTTGCGTCTTAGACGCAACATGTTTGATTCTTATGTTCCTTTTTCTTCTGAGAGGTTCAACAACAACATCCTCAAAAGGAACTTCTGTTATGGTGACAGGTGGTTGAGACGATGAGATTGGTGTTTGGGTTTGTGTTTGGGCTTCAGAGCCGCTTGGTCTGGCACGCTTGATGCGAGTTCTGTGAAGGTGTTCTTTGGTCATAGGAGAGAGAGGTTCTTCTTCTCCACTTCTAAAATGAAGAAAACCAGGAGCCAGATGCATCTTTGCAAAGGTGTTTCCTTTAACTTCTTTCCCTTCACTGTGCCACACTACTCCAGTGGCATCAAAACCTTGATTGATGATGATTTGGGAGAAGAGAGTAGCGTAAGGAATGCTGCTCTTCCTTCGAATATTTCTATTCTTCAGAGCACTCACCCAATGATCTAGGATGATGTAAGGTAGGCTCATCTTCACCTTCCTGAGAAAATAGTACATGCAAAAACGGTCTCGATGACTCACATTGTCTCTTGAACCTGTTCGAGGTGTGAAGACGTTGTAAAGAAGATTGTGGATGACTCTGCACGTTGGGTAGAGGTTTCCAGATCTCAAAAACTTGAGATCTTCAGGGTCGCGAATCTTTCCATAGAGCATTTTATCAATATGCTCCTCAGATTCGGTCTTTATCTAGTCTGCACTATAGAAGCGACCTTCAGCTTTGCACCTCCCAACCTCAACAATGGTTTCAGCAGTGATGATGTACTCCTTGTTGTCAATGGTGCCAATGATACCATCATCAAATTCTTTGGCATCGCTCCAAAATTCAGCATAAGCCTCCATCAACCATGGATCCTTCCATTCGGCGAAGTCCATCCATCCATGGAAGGATAACATTCTTGACACGCGGTTTGAAACACCTTCGAGTGTGGATTTTGCGACCCACTTGCTTGGTAAGAAAAGATCTTTCGCGAAGAAAGTCTCTTCTGAAGTCTTAGTTTTCTTGACGGTCATTTTCTAGGTTTGAAAGAGAAAAAATTTTGTGAGTTTTAGATTTTTAGAGAGAAGGTAAAGTTTCAAAGAGAATAGAGTACTGTAAAGAGTTAAAAGAGTAAGCTTTGCAGTATTTATAGTCAATGATTAAAACGGTTATAATCTATTAGACGAAGGAAGTTAAAACTACCCCTGATTTGACGTGACCTCATGATTGCCTTTTTAATGATTGATTTGACCTCTGCAATTCACTGTGCGTGCTTTTCAACGTCCTAGAATAGTGCAATAAATGTTGCATTTATTTTGTCCCTGCACACTAAACTTTATATTAATTAAATAATAACTTTGCGTCTGTTGAATTTCCTCAAACTGATACAACTTGATCAAACGCAATGTTTCGTCTTCACACGAATAAACTGGACAGACGAAATAGACAGTTAAAAGGTACAAACGAAATAACTTAGTCAATTAAAGAAACAATTCCCAAATTTTCTTTTATTGCTAGCCGGTTAACATTTCCAATTTGAAATAATTGATCAAGTTTAAAGATAACAAATCTTTTATTGCTAACTAATTTAAAAGATAACAAATCTTTTATTTTTTATTACTAACCAATTAGCAATTCAAATTTTCTACCCAAATTCTAAATAGAAAATACTTTATGTTTATTTTTATTTTTTTTATTATGTTAGATCAAGATGATTAACGTCTCAAGTTTTTTGATTAGTTACAGAACAGATGAAACATCCCAGACTGAAGCATTGTGTTAGATCAAGATGATTAACACTCTTTATTTTGATAATTATAAGATAGACGATACTTTCAGACGAAGGAAGATCAGACAATAGAAGACTTTAGATGAAGTAAGATCAGATGACTACTCAAACTGATAAGTTTCTTTTTCATCTTTGAGGTCATGCTACAAAGTTCAGACGATACAAGTATGATGGTAGACGACATTATCTTTAGACTTTCCTTAAAGAACATCTTTCGAAGACTATGTTTTCTGTCAAGACCCATCATCTACAAGTAGAAGCTGAAGACAGACGAATTAACTTGTGCACATTTCAAATCTAGTCGTTACTCATGGAAGTTTCCAAAAGTGGTTGGAGACTGTACAAAACCTCAGCAACACGAAAAATAGATCACCTTTTTGATATTCAATCTGATTAAGTCAGAAAAAAGTACTGGATGTGCACTGACTCCGCTGCTCAAACATTAATTATTCTAATTGATCTCTGCCACTGATGGGAAAGCTTCAAGAAAAGGACAACGGTCAAGATTTGAGTCTAACGGATCTCTTCAAGACTGTCGCCTATATAAAGGTCTTCTCTTCAAAGTTTCAAGTTGGCGAAAACGCTACATAAGCTTATACTTGTCTTCGCTCTTGAATCAAAAAGAACTTATTCTTCATTGTAAAAACCCTCTCTGTGTAGAGGAATTCTTAAGTTTTTCTTAAAACTATCTTAAATCCACTTGTGTGGTACTTTAGCCTGAGGAGGTTGTGTGTGCAAAGAATACTTGGTTTTAGCCTTAAGAGGCTGTGTTACAAAGAATACTTGGTTGTTTAGCCTGTGAGAGCTCAGTTTAAAGAATATCTTGTATCAGCTAGAAGTGGCTGGGTTCAAACAATACTTGTAACCTTTTCACGGTTGATAGAAAACTTAGTATTTGCTGGGTAACTGGATGTAGTCTTAAATAGATGGACCAGTATAAAAATAACTGTGTTTAAGTTATTTAATCTTGTGACTAACGGGGATAATTAAAACATAACCTTATTTGTTAAAAATAATCTTTCAAGATAATTTTTACATCGTCTGAATCTGTTTGAAAATAACAGACGATAAAGAAAAATTTTATCAATAACACAATTCAGGAGCTCAGAGTTTGGTATCAGAGCTCAGCCTCTAAGGGTTGAGCGCTTTACAGCTGCTAGAGGAAAAGATCCAGATCGAGTCACAAGGGCCAACGTTTCTTTCAAGAGGTTCCTCCATAAACAAGCTGCCAAACTTCTTAGGGGATGACTATCCCTACTGGGCCGACAAGATGAAGATGTATATAAAGTCTACTCAATATAGACTTTGGAAGATCATCACGCAAGAATATTTCCATTTTCAAACCTAAGACTGAATGGGGAAATGAGGAATATTCTCTCATGGAGCTTAACAACAAAGCTAGATATGCACTCACGTGTGCTCTCTCAAGGACAGAATACAATAGATTCTGTGCCTACAAGACTGCCAAGGAACTCTGGGACGCTCTAAAGATTTCCTACGAAGGAACTGAGGACATCAGAATGAGAAAAGCTGCCACACTTCAAAGAGAATATGAGATATTCTCTATGAAGAAAGGTGAATCCATTGAGACAATGTTTGGAAGATTCTAGACTATATTGAATGGTCTCACCTCGCTGGGTATCACATTCACAAAGACTCAGAATAACATGAAGATTCTAGATAGCCTTCCTACTCCATGGGAAGCTATGTCTACAGCTATCTCTGTGGGACGTGATATGAAAACATTAACTCTTGATGAGTTAATTGGAGCTTTGAGAATACATGAGGTACTTCTCTGCAAAAGGGATAAAATAAAAGTTCAAGAGCCCATAGCTCTTCCATCTGTAGATGAAGTCTCGAAAGAAGAATCTGTCAAGAAAGAAAGGAAGAAGAAGACCAAGATTCTTAAAGTTGAGACGTCTGAATCAGATTCGTGTGATGGATCGTCTGAAGATAAGATATCTCTCATGGCCAGATGCTTCAAAAGATGATGATGAAGAAAGGAAGAGGTCAACGCTTTTTTAAAAAGAAAGAAAAGAAGTTTCCTGAGAAACCCTCAAACAAGGAGGAAGGATCAGAGATCGTCTGTTACGAGTGTAGAAAGCCTGGACATATGAGATCTGAATGTCCAAAGCTTAAAAGAAGTTGGAATCCTCGTAGGGACAAGGGAAAGAAGAGCTTGCTGACATGGGAAGACCTTGACAACAATAGTTTAGATGATTCCACAGAGGCATAGGAAATTGCAAATATCTGTCTTATGGCCGGAGACAATTCTTCCTCTGAGGTAAATGACTCTCCTATCTCATCCTCTTCACCTGAGTCTGAATCAGAACCAGAAGAAATATCATATGATACTCTTTTAGCAAACTCTCATTTTATTGCTGAGCAATACAAAATGTGCAAAACCAAGTTAAAACAAACTTTGGAAGAAAATGCTGCTTTGAAATCTGAAAAAGATTTGCTTAAAAAGAAAGTATCAGATGAAATATCGTCTGACTCGGAAAAGAACATTTTACTTCTTGAAATCGAAAGATTAAAGAAAGTAAATGATTCTTTACTCAAAGACTTAACTAAGTTCACAAAAGGATCTTCAATGCTTGAAAACATTTTAAAATATGGGAGGGCTCTTTCTGATAAAAGTGGACTAGGTTATGTTGAGCAGACGAATGAAAAGAAGATAAAATTTGCTTCGTTTACTCAAAAGAAGAAGAACAAAAGTTACAACAAGGTTCCAAATGATTACAAGAAAAATACTAAAACCTTGAACAAAAAGAAATCTTTTTCTACTAACAAAGGAGTACCCAAAAGAAATTGGGTACCAAAGTCACTCATTATTCCTGTTGCAGATATCCTTAATAGGAAAAGAGAAGACTTCAAGCTGGTACCTAGACAGTGGGTGCTCACAACACATGACGGGAGACTTGTCTATGTTCCAAGACCTAAGACCAAGTAAAGGGTCTATGTCTTATGGTTCAGGAAAAGGTAAAATCTTAGGGATTGGGACTGTTGGTAAGACACCCAACCCTCTCATTCAAAATGTGTTAGATCAAGGATGATTAACGTCTCAAGATTTTGATTAATTACAAGACAGACTGTTAGATCAAGAATGATTAACATCTCAAGATTTTGATTAATTACAAGACAGACGAAACCAAGCTACCCAAGACTTGCTAAGACGAAACCAGCACAGACGGAACGAGACCCTTCAAAGTGAAGATCTGCGTCTGTTCAAAAGCCAAGTCATCAGACGATACATGCACAGACGGAAGAGGACTACTCAAACTTAAGTCCTTCGTCTGTCCAAAGAGCGAAGTCTAAGACGATAGGATGAGACGAAATAACAACAACTGAAGACTGAAGTATCATATCGTCTATTCAAAAGCTGAAGTCAGGATGAGCCATTCGTGCCAAGATTTGAGAAGCATCCAAGATCAGTATAGGGATTCGAGCTTACACACCCAAGTCAAAAAGGTCTTCACCTTTTTGTCACATCTCTGTATAAGTCAGAAATAGTACTGCGCACAACCTAATCCGCTATATCCGCTGCGACTCAACATCAATCAATCAAGTACAACTGACAACCTTTTTGGAAAGCTCTCTAGAAGATCTCTCAACGACTCTCAACGACATTCAAATGAGTCTAACGACTATTTGAAGAGGATGCCTATAAAAGGACTTCACACCTTCAGGAATCAGTTGGCGAATACGCTTATCTTCTTCTATCTCTTAAGGATTCGCTCAAGATCTCTAATTGTGCTATATTGTAAACACCTCTCTGCGTAGAGGAAAACAATGTTTTTCAAAACATCTTTCAAAGTCCACTTGTGTGGCATTTTAGCCTGAGGAGGTTGCGTTCCAAAGAATACCTTTTGTATTAGCCTATGGAGGCTGGGTTCAAAGAATACCTTGCTTGATTAGCCTGAGAAGGCTGTGTTCAAAGAATATCTGTGTATAGCCAGAAGTGGCTGGGTTCAAACAATACTTGTAACCTTTTCACGGTTTGTAGTGAAAACTTCGTGGTTCTTTGAGTAAGCGGACGTAGTCTTCAATAGACGAACCAGTATAAAAATAACTGTGTTTATTTTTGTTTCGTCTGATCAACTAACAGGGGATAATCTCATCATAACGTTTGTTCATTAAAATCAATCTTTTAACATAAATTTTGTTTCATCTGAACAGCTTTGTAACCCACAGACGAAAGGGATAAATTTTCTTAAATAACACAATTCAACCCTCCCTTCTTGTGTTTTATATTTTACAGTTTGGTATCAGAGCTCAGCCTCTAAGGGTTGAGCGCCTAACAGCTGCTAGAGGAAAAGATCCAGCATGGACTCACAAGGACCGTCATTCTTATCCGGAGGAGCCTCCATGAACAAACCTCCAGCGTTCTCTGGATATGATTATCCCTATTGGGTTGACAGGATGGAGATGTACATCAAGTCAACCCAATACAGATTATGGAAAATAATCACCACAAGAGATATCCCCATTGTAAAGCCTGAAGGAGAATGGGGAAATGAAGAATACTCTATGATGGAGCTGAACAACAAAGCAAGATATGCTCTTATGTGTGCTCTCTCCAGAACTGAGTACAACAGATTCTGTGTCTATAAAACCGCTAAAGAACTATGGGATGCTCTCAAAATCTCAAATTCTCTGTGCAAGGATTTTTCAAAGATAATGCAGGATGAGTTTGAAATGAGCATGATGGGAGAATTGAAGTTCTTTCTAGGACTTCAAATCAAGCAGACGAAAGAAGAAATCTACAACCATCAACAGAAATACACAAAGGAACTTATTAAGAAGTTCAAGATGGAAAATGTCAAGCCTATGAAGACCCCAATGCATTCGTCTAGAGCAAATCTCAACAAGGATGAGTCAGGTAAGTCTGTTGATCAGACGGTATACAGAGGTATGATTGGCTCACTCCTTTATTTAACTGCAAGTAGACCTGACATTATGTTCAGCGTCTGTCTATGTGCACGTTTTCCATCTGATCCCAAAGAATTTCCTGTAAAGAGAATTCTTAGATATCTTGTTGGAACAACTAATCTCTCTCTATTTTATAAGAGTAATAGTGATTTCAGTTTAACAGGCTTTTGTGATGCTGATTATGTAACATCCTTAAAAAAAAAAAAAATAAATAAATAAATAAAAAAAAATCTATCGTCTGTACAGTATCGTCTGAATGTATCGTCTGTACAGTATCGTCTGAGTGTATCGTCTGTATGGTATCATCTGTGCATGTATCGTCTGTACAGTATCGTCTGTACAGTATCGTCTGTCCTGGAAGCATTTCAACGCTAACTTCCAGCTCATTTTTCGTATTAATGGAGGCCGAACTGGACTTTGGGGTCTTCATAGCTTTTGTAGGTCTTGAAGTCTTCTTTCATTTGACACCAAGAACGCCTCAATTGGAGTTTTGTAGCTCAAATTATAGTCCGAATACTGAAACTGGTCGCATAAGTCAAGAACCCAACTCTCTCACAAAACACTCCTAATTTTTATTTAAATTTTTTTTTAGTTGTAAGCAAAACGACAAAAGTGGAAAAATTGGGAAATTTTTTTATTACACCTCAGTAATTGCCATGTGTTATAAATGAAGAAAAGTTAAAGTGAAAATAAGATAAGCCTTATCTCATGCATTTAATGACTTAGTTACTTTTTGAAGTAACTAAGGATTAAAGTAACCAAACTATCCTAACTAGTTAGTTACCATCTTATTTTATTATTTTATTTTGCCTATAAATATAGACCACTGGAACCGTAAAACACATGCACACAAAATCCACAAATTTAATTGTCTCCAATTGGCAAAACAGTGAACTTCCTTTGTTACAATTTTCCAACTTTTCTTCACTTCTCTCTCTAACCTTCTTCACGTGAGTTTAAGAAAAAAGTGATATCAAGTCCTTTCAACCTTCAAAATCTTTCTCAAAGCTTTCCAAAAAGTATCCAGAAGTTTTCAAATTCTTTATATGAGGACTTATTGTTGATAAGAGGCTCTGCCACCTTACTTGAAACTTATAAATTTATTACTTATAAATTTACTATTCATATGAAGGCAAAATATAGACCACTGGAACCGTAAAACACATGCACACAAAATCCACAAATTCAATTGTCTCCAATTGGCAAAACAGTGAACTTCCTTTGTTACAATTTTCCAACTTTTCTTCACTTCTCTCTCTAACCTTCTTCACGTGAGTTTAAGAAAAAAGTGATATCAAGTCCTTTCAACCTTCAAAATCTTTCTCAAAGCTTTCCAAAAAGTATCCAGAAGTTTTCAAATTCTTTATATGAGGACTTATTGTTGATAAGAGGCTCTGCCACCTTACTTGAAACTTATAAATTTATTACTTATAAATTTACTATTCATATGAACATGAACCCCAGACGGACTTTAAAGACAGAGGCTCTGCCACCTTACTTGAAACTTATAAATTTATTACTTATAAATTTACTATTCATATGAACATGAACCCCAGACGGACTTTATTCACATGAACAGTGAATCGGACCATGAACCCCGACGGACTTTAAAGACTTTACTATTCACATGAACAGTGATCAGACGATTACTATATGAACATGAACAGTGATCAGACGATTACTATTCACATGAACCCAAGACTTCAAGTTTTCAATCATAATTCGATAAAAATGATGTGAGCATGACTTGAACCCAAAACCTTGGAGTTTTCAATCATGTTCTAACCAACTAAGCTATTTCAGTTTTTGTTTATAATATCGCATCTTTATATATTTATACGGAAATATTTCCATTTTCATTTGTTTATACTACATATAATAATTTGAAATCTTAAAATTATGAGATCTAACTAGGAGGCTCTGCCACCTTTACTGATTTCATAACTTTAAGTTATATATATAATATTTAATTTTATGAAGATTTCTAACAATTTTAAAGAGTAATTGGAAAACTTATTTTAGATGATCTTTGTTATGAACTTGAATGACCTTTGCTATGAGCTTGGATGAATTCCCTATGAATTGGGAATAATGTGTAATATCCATTAGTGGATAATATTCTAAATGATATTTTAGAATGGGAGGTAAGATTTCATTCATTCATACATTGCCTCAAAAGAGGTGGCCTCGGTTAGAGGGACAGATAATAAACTTAATCCGTGCGTCTAAGCGTGATGCTAGACTTGGGGGATTTTTACGGTGAAAATTCATTTAATTCATGATGATCACATGATTGTTTATGAGATTCTGTGCACCACTGGGAAATCCCAACTGGTCGGTAAAGTTTACGATGATGATGTCGTATTATCTATGGTACCACATTGCATATTTTTGGAGTTGAGGTTGGAGCATGCATCATGTAGAAATTTCATTTAAGTCATAATTCATCCTTTATTTATTTGATTATGATATGTATCATATTGGTATTTTTTTTTTGATATGTATTATATTAATATTTTTATATGTATCATATTAATATTTTTATATGATATGTATTTTTATTAAGATATTGGAACTTACCCTTGCGTGTTTGTGTCTGTGGTTTGACACCTGTGATGATCCTGAATTTTATTTGGGGAGCAGATTAACAGGATAATTCTATTTGGAGATGTGAAGAAAGGATAGGTAAAATAAGGATTTTTGTGAATAATGTGTATATTTTAATTGTCACGATATTACGTACCTATGTGACATTTTGTAAATAACTTTGATGCATGGTTATGATGTAATATATGTGATGTGTTTCATATTTTTATGACGTTTTTGTTTGAAAGAGAAATTGTCTTAAGGTTTTATTTAAAGAAATCTAAATGAAAGGAAACATTTTCAAATAATAATGATAAATGAAGAAGATAAAAATATTTCGGCAATGAAATATAGTGGGGCGTTACAGTTGGTATCAGAGCAGTATGTTTTCTAAGACTTGTGAACTTTGAGTTAACCATGCTTTTATTGTGCATTCTGTGATAACGTAGTAAGATTAGGAGAAATAATTTTTTTGAAATATTCTCTAACTTATTATATTTTTTTTTAGGATCATGAATTTAATTGTTAATCACACCTTTTATGTTGTTGAGCATTCTGCTACCTGTCTATTTGATGAGGACCAGAGCCAATATATATATTATAGTTTTACAAAGTACCAAACCTACATAGATGAAAATCCGAGTTTTCCAGTCATAACCCAAGAAAAAGAAGAAATTATTCGAATACCTGAAGATTGGATTCCTGGAGAGGGAAGTTTGAGATGTCTGAGACAATGGAAAGTTTACTTTGGCACAGAAGAATCTTTCCCTGTTTCCATTTATATGGATGAAGTTGTTGAGTTTGGAATTCCTGAAGTCATTTGGGAAGTTCCTGAGGGACCAGGAGTTAATCGTTTTGGGTTTATCAATGAAAGGAATACGGAACTGTATGATCCCAGTGATCTAAGTACGAGGGAGTAGGTTAAAGGAATAAAGTAAAATTTAATGTAAAATATGAATATGTGAAATAAAAATAGGAGGAGTTAGGTATATCAAATATGTAAGCATATTAAGAATGTAGACATGTGAAAATGATGCTTGTTTAATATATAAGTGGTTGATGATAAATTTTGATTAATATTTTTCCGTAATAGATATGTCAGGAAACAATGATATGGCAATTGCGAAGGCACTTGAAAATCTTGCCCAAGCAATTGGAAATCAGAATAGGAACAACAATGAGCAAACGGAATACTGTGGTCTTGAGCGTTTTCAGAGGAATAATCCGCCTATTTTTGGAGGTAGATATGATCCTGAAGGTGCTCAACGATGGCTAAGGGAGATTGAGAAAATCTTTCGAGTAATGGGATGTTGCGAAGATAAAAAGGTAATTTTCGCAACTCATATGTTAGTAGAGGAGGCAGAGTATTGGTGGGAAAATACCTGTCAGTATGTAGAAACGGAAGGAGAAACAATAAAATGGGAAGAATTTAAAGAATTATTTTTAGAAAAATATTTTCCTGAAGATATAAGAAATAAAAAAGAAATGGAGTTTTTGGAATTAAAACAAGGGAACTTAACAGTTGCTGAATATGCGGTCAGATTTGAGGATTTAGTCAGATATTCTGCACACTACCAAGGAAAAGATGGTGAAAGATCTAAATGTGTTAAATTTTTAAATGGCTTACGTCCTGAAATAAAACAGGCCATAAATTATCAAGGTATCCACCAATTTCCAGTACTTGTAAATATATGCAGAATATATGATGAAGATTCTCGTGCTAGAGCTGTATATTATAAAAATAAAAACATTGGAGGACCCATTAAAAATAAAAGATTTGGGTTTCAAAATAGAGGAAAACCATACCAACCTTCTCAAGGATTTAGGGATCGTTCTGTTGGAAATTTCTCTAAAGCTCCTATGAGAAATCGTGAATCTAATCCTGTTAATGTCAAGTGCTTTAAGTGTGGAGAATTGGGGCACTATGCTTCATCATGTACTTTCTGTTACAAGTGCAACCTAAAGGGACATCTAGCAAAAGATTGTCCAGAAAAGGAACCAAGTCGAAAAATCCATCGGAAAAACCAAAGGCTCAAGGAAGAATTTTTTTCTCTTAATGGGCTGAGATTTGAGAATCGGAACCTTTAATTCGAGGTAAATGCTTCATAAGTGAAATTCCTTTAACTGTGTTATTTGATTCTGGTGCTACTCATTCTTTTATATCATATTCTTGTGTACAAAAATTGAAACTCCCTGTGTCTCCATTAAAATTTCAATTAGAAGTAAATACTCCAACTGGGACTTCAGTTTTAACCTTAGATATTTGTATAAACTGTAACCTAAAAATTTGTGATAAAATTTTCTGTGTCAATTTGATTTGTTTACCCCTTCATCAAATTGAAGTTGTTTTAGGTATGGATTGGTTGTCCACTAATCATGTTTTGTTAAATTGCTTTGACAAAACAATTATTTTTCGAGATCCCAGGTGAGTAGGGATGTTGAAATTATTTCCATAAATAAGGTTTTAAAATCTTTAAGGGAAAATAATACCCAAGTATACATGATCACCGCTAATGAAACTAAATCTGAAAATGAGGTGAGTAATGTGCCGGTAGTAAAAGAATTTGTTGAAGTATTTCAAGAAGTAGATAAGTTACCTCCTGAAAGAGAAGTTGAATTTTCCATTGATTTAATCCCAGGAACAGGACCAATTTCCATAGCACCATATAGAATGTCTCCTGTAGAATTAGCTGAAGTTAAGAAACAAATTGAAGAATTGTTAAGTAAACAGTTTGTAAGACCTAGCGTATCACCATGGGGAGCTCCAGTTTTGTTAGTAAAGAAAAAAGATGGAACCATGAGAATGTGTATAGATTATAGACAATTAAATAAAGTAACTATTAAGAATAAATATCCACTGCCTAGGATTGATGATCTTATGGATCAATTAAGAGGAGCATGTATTTTTAGTAAGATTGATTTAAGGTCAGGATATCACCAGATTAGGGTAAAATCCGAGGATATTCCAAAAACTGCTTTTAGTACTCGTTATGGGCATTATGAGTATTTAGTTATGCCTTTTGGAGTGACTAATGCTCCTGCAGTATTTATGGATTACATGAACCGAATTTTTCACCCTTATCTTGATCAATTTGTAATTATATTCATTGATGATATCTTAGTATATAGTAAAACTAGGGAAGATCATGCTAAACACTTAGAAATAGTATTGCAAATCTTAAAGGATAGACAACTCTTTGCTAAATTATCTAAGTGCGACTTTTGGATGGAGAAAATTAGTTTTTTAGGTCATGTAATAACTCAAGGAGGAATATCTGTAGATCCCTCTAAGGTACAATCTGTTTTGGAGTGGGAGAGACCTAAAAGTGTAACAGAGATTAGGAGTTTTCTAGGATTAGCAGGATATTATAGGAGATTTATTAAAGATTTTTCTAAAATAGCTTTATCTTTGACTACCTTGACCCGAAAGAATCAAGCATTTATTTGGACTACCGAATGTGAGGATAGTTTTCAAACTCTTAAGGAAAGATTGACCACTGCTCCAGTATTGACCTTACCTGATCCCAAGAAACCTTTTGTATTATATTGTGATGCATCTAAAATGGGTTTAGGAGGAGTATTGATGCAAGATGGTAAAGTGGTAGCATATGCTTCTAGACAACTTAAGATTCATGAGAAAAATTACCCAACCCATGATCTAGAATTAGCAGCTGTAGTATTCACACTTAAGATGTGGAGACACTATTTGTATGGAACAAGGTTTGAAGTATTTAGCGATCACAAAAGCCTTAAATATTTGTTTAGTCAAAAAGATTTGAACATGAGACAACGTAGATGGATGGAGTTTTTAAAAGATTATGATTTTGAACTTAATTACCATCCTGGAAAGGCTAATGTGGTAGCAGATGCTTTAAGTAGAAAATCTTTGATTATGTCTTCACTGATGATTAGAGAAATGGATTTATTAGAACAGTTTCGAGATCTTAGTTTAGTGTGTGAAACTACTAATACGAGTATTAGATTGGGAGCTTTGCAAATTTCTAACATATTTTTGGAAGAAATTAGACAGAAGCAAGAACTTGATCCTTTTCTGAAAACCCAAATAGAAATTTTGACTCAAGGAAAGAGTAGTAAGTTTAAGATTGGAATGGATGGTATTTTGAGGCTTCAAGATAGAATTTGTATTCCTAATATACCAGAAGTTAGAAAAACAATTTTGGAGGAAGCACATAAAAGCAAATTAAGTATTCACCCTGGTGCCACTAAGATGTACCAAGATTTGAAAACCATGTTCTGGTGGCCTGGAATGAAGAAAGAAATTTGTCAATATGTGTATTCTTGCTTAATTTGTCAAAAGGCTAAAATAGAACATCAAAAACCTTCAGGTCTGCTACAACCTTTAGAAATACCACAATGGAAATGGGATAGCATATCTATGGATTTTGTAGTAGCCTTACCAAGAAGTCCTAGGGGATTTGATTCAATTTGGGTTATAGTAGATCGTTTAACTAAGTCTGCACATTTTATTCCTATTAATATTAAATATTCTTTAGAGAAATTAACTAATTTATACATAGGTGAGATTGTAAGATTACATGGTGTACCATCTAGTATTGTATCAGATAGAGATCCTAGATTTACTTCAAGATTTTGGGAGAGTCTACATAAAGCTTTAGGAACCAAATTAAAATTAAGTTACTTTATCATCCCCAAACCGATGGACAAATGAAAGAACAATCCAATCTTTAGAAGATTTATTGAGAGCTTGTGTTTTAGAACATAAGGGTTGTTGGGTAGACTTTTTGCCTTTGATAGAATTTACCTACAATAATAGTTTTCATTCTTCCATTGGTATGGCACCGTTTGAAGCTTTATATGGAAGAAAATGTAGAACTCTTTTGTGTTGGGCTGAATCAGGAGAAAATTTAATTTTAGGACCTGATATTGTACAACAAACCTCAGAAAAGATTAAGTTAATTCAGGAAAAGATGAGAACGGCACAAAGTAGGCAGAAAAGTTATCATGACAAAAGAAGAAAAGATTTAGAATTTGATGTTGGTGATCACGTATTCTTAAGGGTAAATCCATGGACGGGTATTGGGAGAGTTTTAAAATCCCGAAAACTTTCACCGCGTTTTATTGGTCCCTTCCAAATACTAAAAAGAGTAGGCCCTGTGGCTTACCAAATTGCTTTGCCTCCAATTCTTTCTAATCTTCATAATGTCTTTCATGTTTCACAACTTCGTAAATACATTCCTGATTCATCACATATAATTGAGTTAGATGATGTACAAATAAAGGATAATCTAACATATGAAGCATTACCAATGAAAATTGAGGATAGGAGAATCAAAACATTAAGAGGAAAGAATATTCCTTTAGTAAAGGTTATTTGGAGAACGGATGATGCAACATGGGAATTAGAAAGTGAGATGCAGAAAAGCTACCCGACATTATTTGAATGAGGTAAATTTCGAGGACGAAATTTATTTTTAGGGGGGTAGAATTGTAACATCCTTAAAAAAAAAAAAAAAAATCTATCGTCTGTACAGTATCGTCTGAATGTATCGTCTGTACAGTATCGTCTGAGTGTATCGTCTGTACGGTATCATCTGTGCATGTATCGTCTGTACAGTATCGTCTGTCCTGGAAGCATTTCAACGCTAACTTCCAGCTCATTTTTCGTATTAATGGAGGCCGAACTGGACTTTGGGGTCTTCATAGCTTTTGTAGGTCTTGAAGTCTTCTTTCATTTGACACCAAGAACGCCTCAATTGGAGTTTTGTAGCTCAAATTATAGTCCGAATACTGAAACTGGTCGCATAAGTCAAGAACCCAACTCTCTCACAAAACACTCCTAATTTTTATTTAAATTTTTTTTTAGTTGTAAGCAAAACGACAAAAGTGGAAAAATTGGGAAATTTTTTTATTACACCTCAGTAATTGCCATGTGTTATAAATGAAGAAAAGTTAAAGTGAAAATAAGATAAGCCTTATCTCATGCATTTAATGACTTAGTTACTTTTTGAAGTAACTAAGGATTAAAGTAACCAAACTATCCTAACTAGTTAGTTACCATCTTATTTTATTATTTTATTTTGCCTATAAATATAGACCACTGGAACTTCCTTTGTTACAATTTTCCAACTTTTCTTCCTTTGTTACAATTTTCCAACTTTTCTTCACTTCTCTCTCTAACCTTCTTCACGTGAGTTTAAGAAAAAAGTGATCAGACGATTACTATTCACATGAACCCAAGACTTCAAGTTTTCAATCATAATTCGATAAAAATGATGTGAGCATGACTTGAACCCAAAACCTTGGAGTTTTCAATCATGTTCTAACCAACTAAGCTATTCCAGTTTTTGTTTATAATATCGCATCTTTATATATTTATACGGAAATATTTCCATTTTCATTTGTTTATACTACATATAATAATTTGAAATCTTAAAATTATGAGATCTAACTAGGAGGCTCTGCCACCTTTACTGATTTCATAACTTTAAGTTATATATATAATATTTAATTTTATGAAGATTTCTAACAATTTTAAAGAGTAATTGGAAAACTTATTTCGGACTGATCTTTGTTATGAACTTGAATGACCTTTGCTATGAGCTTGGATGAATTCCCTATGAATTGGGAATAATGTGTAATATCCATTAGTGGATAATATTCTAAATGATATTTTAGAATGGGAGGTAAGATTTCATTCATTCATACATTGCCTCAAAAGAGGTGGCCTCGGTTAGAGGGACAGATAATAAACTTAATCCGTGCGTCTAAGCGTGATGCTAGACTTGGGGGATTTTTACGGTGAAAATTCATTTAATTCATGATGATCACATGATTGTTTATGAGATTCTGTGCACCACTGGGAAATCCCAACTGGTCGGTAAAGTTTACGATGATGATGTCGTATTATCTATGGTACCACATTGCATATTTTTGGAGTTGAGGTTGGAGCATGCATCATGTAGAAATTTCATTTAAGTCATAATTCATCCTTTATTTATTTGATTATGATATGTATCATATTGGTATTTTTTTTTTTGATATGTATTATATTAATATTTTTATATGTATCATATTAATATTTTTATATGATATGTATTTTTATTAAGATATTGGAACTTACCCTTGCGTGTTTGTGTCTGTGGTTTGACACCTGTGATGATCCTGAATTTTATTTGGGGAGCAGATTAACAGGATAATTCTATTTGGAGATGTGAAGAAAGGATAGCTAAAATAAGGATTTTTGTGAATAATGTGTATATTTTAATTGTCACGATATTACGTACCTATGTGACATTTTGTAAATAACTTTGATGTATGGTTATGATGTAATATATGTGATGTGTTTCATATTTTTATGACGTTTTTGTTTGAAAGAGAAATTGTCTTAAGGTTTTATTTAAAGAAATCTAAATGAAAGGAAACATTTTCAAATAATAATGATAAATGAAGAAGATAAAAATATTTCGGCAATGAAATATAGTGGGGCGTTACAGATTATGCTAGAGATAAAGTGGAAAGAAAAAGCACAAATGGTGGATGCTAATATCTTGGATCATCACTAATATCTTGGTCAAGCAAGAAATAAAACTCCATTGCACTTTCAACAACTGAAGCAGAGTACATTGCTGCGGCAGGATGTTGCTCTCAATTACTATGGATTGAACATCAACTTGAGGATTACTCCAGGTTTGAGAATCATATTCCAGTGTTTTGTGATAACACTAGTGCAATTAATCTTAGCAAAAACCCTATTCAACATTCAAAAGCTAAACATATTGAAATTCGTTTTCATTTTATAAGAGATTATGTATAAAAAGGTATTTTCGATATACAGTTTGTGCAAACTGATTTTCAATGGGCAGATATTTTCACTGAAGCTTTAGACGAAACAAGATTCAATTTTATTAAAGAAAATCTTGGAATTATCTCTTTAAAAGATTGAAAGAATTGTTTCGTCTGAGTGTTTTGACTGAACTTATTTCGTCTGAACATTTTGTTCCGTCTGTACATTATTTCGTGTTAAGACGAAACATTGCGTCTGATCAAGTTGAATAGTTACTGTGGTAAAATTCAACAGACGCAACTGTTACTTTTTAACAAGTATATCTCAAGTGTGCAGGGACAAATTAAAGGGAGCAATAAATGTGTCTGTCATTTATTGCACTATTCTAGGACAATGATAAGCATGCGCCGTGAATTGCAGAGGTCAAATCAATCATTAAAAGGGCAATGATGTGGACACGTCAAATCAGGGGCGGTTTTCGAAAACTTTCGTCTGATGAATTACAACCGTTTCATTCTTTATCTATAAATACTTTTGAAAGTTCACTCTTTTACTCTTTACTGCAATCTGCAATCTTTTGAACTTCCCGAAACCTAATACTCACTAAGCTTTCATTCTCTCTATTTTCAAATTTTTCAACAATGGCCGCCAAGAACACCAAAGCTACCAAAACCGCTGAAGCCACCTTTTTCGCCCAAGATTTATTCTTGCCAAGCAAGTGGATCTCAAGAGAGACCCTGGAGAGTGTCTCTGAAAGGGTATTGAAGATGTTTGACCACATCGGATGGATGGGGTTTGCTGAGTTGAAAGGGCCATGGCTGATGGAAGCTTATGCCGAATTCTGGAGTGACGCTAAGGAATTTGATGATGGTATCATGGGTACCATAGACAACAAAGAGTACATCATTACGGTGGACTCTATTGCTGAGGCTGGAAACTGCAAGGCCGAAGGGCGTTTCTACAGCCCCAACTGGATGAAGAATGAATCAGAGGAACGTGTTGACAAACTCATGTATGTGAAGAAACGCGACCCTGAAGACTCCAAGTTTTATAGGTCAGGGAACCTTTCTCCAACCGCTAGAATCATCCACAACCTCCTCTTCAACATCTTCACACCAAGGATTGGCTCAAGGGATAATGTGAGTACTCGAGACAGATTCTGCATTTTCTATTGTCTGAGAAAAGCAAGGATGAGTCTCCCTCACCTTATTCTTGACCATTGGATAAGCGCTATGAAGAATCGCAACATCCGAAGGAAGAGTAGCATTCCCTACGCCACCCTCTTCTCTAGAATCATTATCAATCAGGGGTTTGACACCACTGATATTGTTTGGCACCCTGAGGGAAAGGAAGTTAAAGCCAGCACCTTTGCAAAGATGCATCTAGCACCAGACTTTCTTCACTCACAAAAAGAAGACACACCTCTCTCACCCATCACTAAAGAACCTTCACACAGAGCTCGCATCAAGCGTGCAAAGCCACAAACACAACCCCAAACACCGTCTGAAACACAACCCCAAACACAAGCCCAAACACCAAACCAACCTCAACCTCCTCCTTCTGTGATAATATCTGAAGTTCCTTTTGAGGATGTTCTTGAGGAACCCCTCAAGAAAAAGAAAAGGACCATTAGAATCAAGCACATAGGTGCTAAGTCAAAAGAACAGATGGTATCCCCAAGTGAAGACGAAGGGGTCACCATTCCGTCTGTGAAGATACTCACAGACGCAGAAAAGCAGAGAAAAGCAGCTGAAGAGAAAGCTGAAGCAAGAAGAATTGCTCTTCAAAAGGCTGCTAAAGGCAAGGAGAAAATGAAGCAAAAGCTTGCGTCTGTTATAATTGGAAAGACAGAAGAAGAAAAACAACTCAAAGAGGCTAGAAAAGTCTCCATCTTGCTCGAAGCTGAAAGAGAAAGGATCTTTCTCGAAAGTATTCAAGGCATTGGATCGTCTGAAGGAGAATTTGCTCAAGCAACCTCAGAGGGCATGAACAGTGAAGAGACAACCCAGATCCAAAAAGACAATGCCCAACTAGCGGAGGAGTTGGAAACCATGTTAAGTGAAGAAGTTTTTACAATGGAAACTCTTCCATCAACAACACTCCCAGACGAACAAATGGCAACCTCTTCTTAGCCACTTGTTGCGTCTCCGCTTAATGCTTGCCTTACACAGACGATATCTGGTGCGTCTGAAGAAGCATCCCACCAACAGACGAAGGAGTTTCCGTTTGAAGACTTTGTGCTTATTGAAGAAGTTGATTCTTTGTCTGATGAAGAACAACTTGAAATAATCAAGGTGGATGCTACATGGGGGAGATCACATACTGAGGTGATCAATCCAGAAGACTTACCCCCAAAGCGCAAGATTGACTATTCGTTCCTAAACGAATTAGTCATGCGAAAACATGAAGAAAGCACTTGCGCTGACAGACCAATCAAACCTGATTGGGTTCTTGGAGAGAAATTTGAAGAATTCTCCAATGAGGCTGAATCGTCTGAGTCTGCTGCAGCCTTGGCAAACGATGAAGACCCATACATAAGGGGAACTCCTTATATTGAGTTGAAAAACCCATACGTGTACAGAGGAAAGAAGGGCTTTCACCTAAGGAGATCAAAAATCCCCATTCTTTACAATAAATCCCTAAAGCCAGCCAACCTTGATGAAGATTTCGTCTATTCACCAGAAGAGCAACGCAACTGGTTGAAGCGTCTGCCCTGGGACGAACTGGCAACACTAAATATTAAGGGACTAGAGAAAATAAAAGAATACAAGGATCATCTTCTTTGCGTCGAAATTGAAGGACCAGCACTTGGCTACGAACCTCACATCCCACACAAACAAAATCCAAGATGGAAGGTTCAGCATGAGATCAACACTCTAGTATTCCACCATTATAAATTTGGAGACGCTGATTCTCATAGGTATGAGCCAAAAGAGTGCACTCATTGGCACCTTGATGCTTTCACCAGCCATGATCCCTTAAAGTTCACAATTCCTTTCAACTAAACAGAGTATGTCGGCTTAGGCTACTCTCTGGGAATTGTGCTCCCATGGACAAGACCACATTGCTCTGGGATTCATCCAAGATACTCCCTGCTCATTGATGAAAAAGAAGACCCTGAGGAGTTGGCTCACTCCCTACCTGACGATTACAATATCCCTTTCCAGTTGATGGCCAATGCCTATAGGAGAGAAGTTAAAGAAAGAAACATCTCTTTTCTTCATATAGAGCGACAAGCTGAGAAGGACTACAGAGATCATCCTCTTTTGATTGGATCTCAGTTTTCTTCTTTGGTGACTGAAGAAACCAAATACTTCATCATCTTAGACAGAAAAAGGCCGTGCTTAGTAAAATACTTGGCTAAAGGAAAGGAGAAGAAGCATCCGTCTGAAGCCGCATTCCAACACTGTTCTGGAACCACTTATGATGAGAGTGATTCTTCAGTCTGTGGCAGAGTGTTTCCTGGAAGTGCATTCGTCTACTCTCAGGAACAGCCACTTCTTGAAGTGTCCATTCCAACAAAGTGGTACACTTACCAATGGTAGCGGAACTTCACTGCCTACCTAGTACTTCCACTATTTACATTATGTCTGAAGAAGACCACAACAGTGATCATTATTAATGACACTGAACCCATTGTGGAGTATCCTCAAACACCACTGATGACTGAAAATGTGATTGAGGCTGTGGAAAGAGCTGAGGTTGATGAACCAACTGCAAAGGCTGATATTACAAACGCTGAAGAGTATAAGTCTCTGAAGCGAAAATGTGATGCCTTGGAGCTTAAAAATAGGGAGCTTGAAGAAAATCAAGCGTCTCTCACATATGAGATGGGGCAGTTAACGAAGATTGTGATGGGTCTGCTACAAAAGAAAAAGCAGAAGCCTTCTTCTATATCAGAGTTTTGATGATCACAGCCCAAGGGGGAGAGAATAGAATGCATAATCCAAGGGAGAGCCTAACCCAAGGGAAATAAAAGCAAAGTCTGAGGGGGAGCAAGGAAGAAAAGCATAATCCAAGGGAGAGCCTAACCCAAGGGAAAGAAGAGCAAAGTCTGAGGGGGAGCAAGGAAGAAAAGCTTCGTCTGAGGGGGAGAAACAAGAACAAGGAGTATCGTCCTAGGGAGTTATACTTTCTATGGGGGAGAAACAAGAACAAGGAGTATCGTCCTAGGGAGTTATACTTTCTATACAATATTTTTTTTTGTCTTGCTCTGATACACATTGTAATTCTTTATTGTTTTCTGCTTTGTAATACCATTGTAATATTCGACTCTGATTACATCACATTGATGTAACAATCTTTATAAAGAGGTATTATTCAGAAAACATCGTCTTGATGTCAATCTGGCTTTTAAGACTGTTTGTTTCTGTCTAACCATGTCTTGTGCAGATTTTCGTGGTACGGTCTGTAATCATCAAAAAGGGGGAGATTGTTAGATCAAGAATGATTAACGTCTCAAGATTTTGATTAATTACAAGACAGACGAAACCAAGCTACCCAAGACTTGCTAAGATGAAACCAGCACAGACGGAATGAGACCCTTCAAAGTGAAGATCTGCGTCTGTCCAAAAGCCAAGTCATCAGACGATACATGCACAGACGGAAGAGGACTACTCAAACTTAAGTCCTTCGTCTGTCCAAAGAGCGAAGTCTGATGAATCATTATTTTGATCAATTTCTCTGCATTTAATACATCATATTACAACATTATTAATGGTCAATTAGCATGATTTAGTGCATTTAAGAGTTTGGGCTCATTTGGGCCTTAAGTGCTTATTTTTGTTCTAATTCGTTAAAATTTCCAGTTTTGACAAGGTTCACTAAAAAAGGCATAACTCTCACTACAGAACTCTGTTTGAGCTCCATTTTATGTCAAATTAAAGAGGACTGAAAGAGCTACAAAATCTATGATACATGAAGAGCCAATTCGGACCGCATCTGGGGTGAAAATTGCCTTGAAAGTGACGCACGAAATTGATGCGGGAATTCCAGCGTGAAGAATTAATGTAGGCCCATTTCAAATCATATAATTGGACCATTTAAATGTTTGCATTGGGTGGGCTTTGAACCCTGCACCCTAAGTCACTTAAAGTCATGTGACTAGCACATGACTCACTTATTATAAATACCCCAATTCAGAAAATTGTAGACACTTTTTACCTTTCAATCAATTTCAATTTTCGGCATTGCTTTTTTTCCTTTCAAGTCGCTTTGCTAGGGTTTTCAGGTTTGCCATTCCAATTCTCGTTCTCTCTCCCTTCTTGCAATTTAATTCTTCTAATATGAAATCCCAATTTATGCTTAGTCTAATTTCAATTATGCGCAACTAATTTCTTCAACCAATTCGATCTCAATAGGATCCCTAATTTCCTTAGGTTCTCCGTTTTCAATTGCATAAGTACTCGTTTTGGATTCTATAATTTTAATTCCATTATGTTGATTAATATTTTGGATTTAGATTGTTGATTCTGTCATTGTTGATTGATAATGAATGCAGAGAACTAATTATATGATTCGGAACCAAGTTGTGTGCTCTCATGCGATTGTGTGAGTTTAAAGGCCACCAAGTGTTCAATGATAATTCTCTAAGATCTTAGAGCGCTAGTTCAGTATTGACATGCAGAGATCTCGGTTTCAATGCACTGCATAGATGAGTGTCTTTATTTTGTTGAACCAATGAGGGAAATTGGGATCTGACAGAGATCGGATTGGTGCCTTTTAATAATCTATTAATTGCTTTTTAATTATTTTTTAATTACTGTCATTGGTTAATTTTTACTATTTAATTGCCTTTAATTTTTCCTCTACACAAAAACCCCCAAAATTGCATTTAAAATTTCGGCTATAGAGAAGTAACAAAGTAATCCGTAGGGAAACGATCCGAGTCCACTATTACTGCAAAGTAGTAGCTAGGCTTTGGTATTATTTGACGCACGTTCGGCGCGTGTGTCAAAGTCTAAGACGATAGGATGAGATGAAACAACAACAACTGAAGACTGAAGTATCATATCGTCTATCCAAAAGTGAAGTCCGGGATGAGCCATTCGTGCCAAGATTTGAGAAGCATCCAAGATCAGTATAGAGATTCGAGCTTACACACCCAAGTCAAAAAGGTCTTCACCTTTTTGTCACATCTCTGTACAAGTCAGAAATAGTACTGCGCACAACCTAGTCCGCTATATCCGCTGCGACTCAACATCAATCAATCAAGTACAACTGACAACCTTTTTGGAAAGCTCTCTAGAAGATCTCTCAAGGACTCTCAACGACATTCAAATGAGTCTAACGGCTATTTGAAGAGGATGTCTATAAAAGGACTTCACACATTCAGGAATCAGTTGGCGAATACGCTTATCTTCTTCTATCTCTTAAGGATTCGCTCAAAATCTCTGATTGTGCTATATTGTAAACACCTCTCTGCGTAGAGGAAAACACTGTTTTTCGAAACATCTTTCAAAGTCCACTTGTGTGGCATTTTAGCCTGAGGAGGCTGCGTTCCAAAGAATACCTCTTGTATTAGCCTGTGGAGGCTGGGTTTAAAGAATACGTTGCTTGTTTAGCCTGAGAAGGCTGTGTTCAAAGAATATCTGTGTATAGCCAGAAGTGGCTGGGTTCAAACAATACTTGTAACCTTTTCACGCTTTGTAGTGAAAACTCAGTGGTTGTTGAGTAACTGGACGTAGTCTTGAATAGACGAACCAGTATAAAAATAACTGTGTTTATTTTTGTTTCGTCTGATCAACTAACAGGGGATAATCTCATCATAACGTTTGCTCATTAAAATCAATCTTTTAACATAAATTTTGTTTCTTCTGAACAGCTTTGTAACCCACAGACGAAAGGGATAAATTTTCTTAAATAACACAATTCAACCCCCCCTTCTTGTATTTTATATTTTACACAGACGAAACCAGCACAGGCGGAACGAGACCCTTCAAAGAAGAATTTCTGCGTCTGTCAAAAAGCCAAGTCATCAGACGATACATGCACAGACGGAAGAGGACTACTCAAGTGTAAGTCATTCGTCTGTCCAAAGAGTGAAGTCTAAGACGATAGGATGAGACAACAACAACAACTGAAGACTGAAGAATCATATCGTCTATCCAAAAGCTGAAGTCAAGTTGAGTCTTTCGCGCCAAGTTTTGAAATCTAAAGATGTACTCATAAGAAACATCCAAGATCAGTATAGGGATTCGAGCTTACACACCAAAGTCAAAAAGGTCTTCACCTTTTTGTCACATCTCTGTACAAGTTAGAAGTAGTACTGCGCACAACCTAGTCCGCTATATCCGCTGCGACTCTTATCAATCAATCAAGTACAACTGACAACCTTTTTAGAAAGCTCTCTAGAAGATCTCTCAACGACATTCAAATGGGTCTAACGGCTATCTGAAAAAGATGCCTATAAAAGGACTTCACAGCTTTAAGAATCAGTTAACGAATACGCTTATCTCTATCCTTCATCTAAGAATTCGCTCAAGTCTGATATTCGAACTTCATTGTAAAACCCTCTCTGCGAAGAGGAAAAATCTTTGTTTTTAAAACATCTTTCAAAGTCCACTTGTGTGGAATTTTAGCCTGAGGAGGCTGTGTTCCAAAGAATACCTCTTGTATTAGCCTGTGGAGGCTGGGTTCAAAGAATACCTTGTTAGTTTAGCCTGAGAAGGCTGGGAGCAAAGAATATCTTGTAGTAGCCAGAAGTGGCTGGGTTCAAATAATACTTGTAACCTTTTCACGGTTTGTAGTGAAAACTCAGTGGTTGCTGAGTAACTGGACGTAGTCTAGAATAGACGAACCAGTATAAAAATATCTGTGTTTATTTGTTTCGTCTGCTCAACTAACAGGGGATAATCATAATATAACATTTGTTCATTAAAATTAATTTTTTTTAATACAAACATTGTTTTATCTGAACAGATTTAAAACCCACAGACGAAAGGAATTTTTTTTTAATTAACACAATTCAACCCCCCTTCTTGTGTTTATCTTTTACAGTTTGGTATCAGAGCTCAGCCTCTAAGGGTTGAGCGCTTTACAGCTGCTAGAGGAAAAGATCCTAGATGGAGTCTCAAGGACCTTCGTTCTTATCTGGAGGATCATCCATGAACAAGCCACCGACGTTCTTCAGTGATGACTACCCTTATCAAGGGCGGATCGTATGGAGATGTACATCAAATCCACACAAGATGCAGGTGTGGAACATCATAACCCAAGGAAACATCCCTATTGTCAAACCTGAGGTTGAATGGGGTAATGAAGAATTCTCTGTGATGGAACTCAACAACAAAGCTAGATATGCTATCATGTGTGCATTGTCTAGAACAAAATACAACAGATTCTGTGCTTATAAAACTGCTAAAGAACTCTGGGATGCCCTCAAAATTTCCTTTGAAGGAATAAAGGATGTGCGCATGAGGAAAGCCACTACACTTCAAAGAGAATACTAGATGTTCTCTATGAAAAAAGGAGAATCAATCGATATGATGTTTGGTAGATTCCAAACACTATTGAATGGACTCACTGCGCTGGATATTACCTTCACCAAAGCTCAAAATAACATGAAGATATTGGATAGTCTTCCTTCTCCATGGGAAGCTATGTCCATTGCCATCTCAGTCGGACGTGAAATGAAGACGTTGACTCTCGACGAGTTAATAGGGGCTTTGAGAGTACATGAGGTACTCTTGTGCAAAAGAGACAAGATCAAAGTTCAAGAGCCTATAGCTCTCTCGTCTGTAGACACCACTCCTAAAGAAGATTCTGTCAAGAAAGACAGTAAAAAGAAAATGAAGATTCTGAAGGCAGATTCAATCGAATCTGAATCGTCTGATGATTCGTCTGAAGACGAAGTCTCTCTCATGGCCAGACGATTTAAAAGGATGATGATAAAGAAAGGCAGAGGCCAACATTTCTTCAAGAAAAAGGAGAAGAAGTTCCCTGAGAAGTCATCAACCAAAGAAGAAAGCACAGAGATAGTGTGCTATGAATGTAGAAAACCGGGACATATGAAGTCAGAATGTCCTGATCGAGAAAGAGGTGGAGCTCTAGAAAAGACAAAAAGAAAAAAGAGCTTACGACTTGGGAAGATTTTGACATGAAAGTTCGAGAGGAATCCTCGAAGAAGAAGAAACAAAGAAATATCCGCCTCATGGTGGAGACCATGTCTCAATAGAGGTAAATCTCAATGAAACTTCTTCATCCTCTTCTCTTTCTGAATCAGAGTCAGAATCAGAAGAAATATCATATGATACTCTTCTAGCTCACTCTCATTTTATTGCTAAGCAATACAAAACTTGCAAAACCAAGCTAAGACAAGCTTTGGAAGAAAATGCAGTTTTGAAAACTGAGATAGAATTTCTAGATAAGAAAGTATCAAGTGATGTTTCGTCTGAGTCTGAAAAGGACATTTTCATTCTTGAAATCGAAAGATTAAAGAAAGAAAATGAATCCCTTCTTAATGATCTAACCAAGTTTACAAAGGGATCCTCCATTCTTGAAAATATTTTAAAATATAGGAGATCACCCAATGATAAAAGTGGACTTGGTTATGTTAAGGTGATAGACGAAAATAAAAACAAACCTATTTCGTCTGATAAAGAGAAGAGGAACTACAACAAGGTTCCTAATAACTACAAAAAGGCTAAAAACAAAAAGAAGCCTTCTGTAACTAACAAGAAAGGACCCAAAAAGATTTGGGTACCAAAGTCACTTATTGTTCCCTCAAGTTGCGGATATCCTCAATGGGAAGAGACAAGACTTCAAGCCGGTACACTGACGGTGGTTGCTCACGACATATGACGGAGACACTGTCTATGTTCCAAGACCTCGGACCAAGTAAAGGGTCTGTCTCATACTGATTACGGAAAAGGTAAAATTCTTGGCATTGGGATCTGTTGGTAAGACACCCAATACTCTTATCCAGAACGTTTCATATGTTAAAGTTCTTAACTTCAATCTACTTAGCATAAGTCAATTTTGTGACAGTGGGTATGAAGTAGCCTTTAACTCTGATGAGTGTATAGTCAGAAACAAAGATAAAACCATTCTTTTCATTGGGAAAAGAAAGAATAACCTTTATGAGGTTTGCCTTTTCTCGACTGAGTGATCGAATGTAACATGTTTGATTTCAAGCAGACGATGAACGAGATATTTGGCACAAAAAGCTTGGACATTTAAGTCTCAAGTATATTTCAAAAATTTCTAAAAAGGATCTCGTAAAAGGTTTGCCGAAAATATCTTGGAAAACCAATCGTCGTCGTGTGAATCTTGTCGGCATGGGAAACAACTCAAAGCTTCTTTCAAATCATAAAATGTTGTTTCCACGACAAGACCGTTAAAGCGTACACATTGATCTCTTTGGACCCACTCGACCGAAAGTCTTGGAGGGAAGAGATATGGATTTGTCATTGTAGATGATGATACTAGATTCACATGGGTATACTTCCTAGCCCATAAACATGAGTCATTCAAAGTCTTTGAAATATTACGAAACGTGTTCAAAAAGAAAAAGGAATATGTATTGCGTCGTAAGGAGCGATCATGGAACAATTTGAAAATTCGAGTTCAAAGCCTTTTGTTTTGAAAATGGTATATTTCACAATTTTTCGTCTCCAAGAACTCCTCAACAAAATGGAGTTGTGGAAAGGAAAAATCGTACTCTACAAGAAATGGCTAGAACAATGTTGCATGAAAGCTCTCTCCTTAAATATTATTGGGCGAAGCGTTAATACTTCTGTTATATTCAAAATAGAATATTAATAAGACCAATATTGAATAAGACTCCATATGAACTATGGAAAGGAAGAAGACCCAACATCTCTTATTTCCATCCTTTTGGATGTGAATGCTTTATCTTGAACACCAAAGATCAACTTGGCAAGTTTGATTCAAAGGTGGTAAAAGGAATCTTTCTTGGATATTCCAACACATCTAAAGCTTATAGAGTTTTTAACTCTAAGACGCAAGTTGTAGAGGAATCAATTCATGTAAAGTTCCAAGATAACTCAAAGGCTGATAAAGAAATATCAGACCTAGAAAACTTGTTTGAAAATTTGCAGGTTAACCCTTCTGGTCAAAATGATAAACAAGGGTCAGACGATAGACGCACAGACGAACCCTCTTCGTCTGAGACTCATCAACAAAGTGATGAAGCACCTACAAGATCATGGAAGTTTGCATCTAACCACACTGATGATCTTATCATTGGAGATAGGAATCAAGGTGTTGTAACTAGATCAAGGTTGAAGGAATTGTCTGGATATGCTCTTGTATCAAACATAGAGCCAAAGAATGTTGAAGATGCTCTTCAAGATAACGATTGGATTTTGGCTATGGAAGAAGAACTGAATCAGTTCACAAGGAATGATGTATGGACCCTAGTTGAAAGACCAAAGAACAAAAGCATCATTGGAACCAGATGGGTGTTCAGAAACAAGCTTGATGAAGCTGGAAAAGTGGTAAGAAATAAAGCGAGGTTAGTAGCACAAGGGTATAATTAACAAGAAGGTATTGATTTTACAGAAACCTTTGCGCCTGTAGCTAGATTAGAAGCTATTAGAATATTACTTGCTTTTGCTGCTCACAAGAATATCGTCCTATATCAAATGGATGTAAAAAGTGCTTTTCTAAATGGTTTTATTGAAGAAGAAGTGTATGTAAAACAACCTCCTGGTTTTGAAAATTTGTCTCAACCAGATCATGTTTTTAAACTCAAGAAAGCACTGTATGGTCTTAAACAAGCTCCTAGAGCTTGGTACGATAGACTCAGTTCTTTTCTTCTTAAAAATGGTTTTTCAAGAGGAAAGGTTGATACAACTCTCTTCAAGAAAAGTGTTTCAAAAGACTTTATTATAGTCCAGATTTATGTAGACGATATAGTCTTTGGAGCTACTAATGATTCTCTGTGCAAGGATTTTTCAAAGATAATGCAGGATGAGTTTGAAATGAGCATGATGGGAGAATTGAAGTTCTTTCTAGGACTTCAAATCAAGCAGATGAAAGAAGGAATCTACATCCATCAACAGAAATACACAAAAAAGCTTATTAAAAAGTTCAAGATGGACAATGCCAAGCCTATGAAGACCCCAATGCATTCGTCTGGAGCAAATCTCAACAAGGATGAGTCAGGTAAGTCTGTTAATCAGACGGTATACAGAGGTATGATTGGCTCACTACTTTGAAAATCATATACCAGTATTTTGTGATAATACAAGTGCAATCAATCTTAGCAAAAATTCTATTCAGCATTCAAAAGCAAAACATATTGAAATCCGTTTTCATTTTATAAGAGACTATGTCCAAAAAGGTATTTTTCATATACAGTTTGTGAAAACAGATTTTCAATGGGCAGATATATTTACTAAAGCATTAGACGAAACACGTTTCAATTTCATTAAGGAAAATCTTAGAATTATTTCTTTAAATGATTGAAAATTGTTCCGTTTGAGCTATTTGTTCCATCTGTACATTATTTCGTGTTAAGACAAAACGTTGCGTCTGATCAAGTTGAATAGTTACTGTTGTAAAATTCAACAGACGCAACTGTTACTGTTTAACAAGTTTATCTCAAGTGTGCAGGGACAAATTAAAAGGAGTAATAAATGTGTCTGTCATTTATTGCACTATTCTAGGACATTGATAGCCACGCCCTATGAATTGCAGAGGTCAAATCAATCATTGAAAAGGCAATGATGTGGACACGTCAAATCAGGGGCAGTTTTCGAAATCTCTTTCGTCTGATGAATCACAACCGTTTTTATATTTGTCTATAAATACTCTTGAAAGTTCACTCTTTTATTCTTTACTGTTATTTGCAACTGTTTGAACTTTCCAAACCTTAAAACTCACTAAGTGTTTTCTCTCTATTTTCAAAATATCAATGGCCGCCAAGAACACCAAAGCTACCAAAGTTGATGAAACCACATTCTTCGCTCAAGACCTGTTCTTGCCAAGCAAGTGGATTTCAAGGGAGACTCTTGAAAGCGTCTCTGAAAGGATAGTGAAGATTTTGGACCACACCGGATGGATGGGGTTTGCTGAGATGAGAGGCCCATGGCTGATGGAAGCCTATGCCGAATTCTGGAGCGATGCGAAGGAGTTCGATGATGGTATTATGGGTACCATTGACAACAAAGAGTACATCATCACGGTGGACTCTATTGCTGAGGCAGGAAACTGTAAAGCCAAGGGGCGTTTCTACAGCCCCAACTGGATGAAGAATGAATCTGAGGAGCGCGTAGACAAGATACTCTATGTAAAGAAACCCAACACTGAAGACTCCAAGTCTTTCAGATCGGGAAATCTCACTCCTTCTGGAAGAGTTATCCATAACCTCCTCTACAATGTCTTCACACCAAGGAGTGGTTCGAGGGACAATGTAAGTTTTCGAGACAGATTTTGCATCTTCTACTGTCTGAGGAAAGCAAGGATAAGTCTTTCTCACCTTATCCTTGATCATTGGATAAGTGCTCTGAAGAATCGCAGTATCCGTAGGAAGAGTAGCATTCCCTACGCCACCCTCTTCTCAAAAATCATCATCAATCAGGGGTTTGACACCACTGATGTTGTTTGGCACCCTGAGGGAAAGGAAGTTAAAGCCAGCACCTTCGCGAAGATGCATCTAGCACCAGACTTTCTTCATTCACAAAAAGATGATGTACCTCTCTCACCCATCACCAAAGATCCTCCACACAGAGCTTGCATCAAGCGTGCTAAGCCACAAACCCAAGCCCAAACACCGTCCGAAACACAAGCCGAAACACAATCCCAAACTGAACCCCAAACACAAGCTCAAACACTAAACCAACCTCAACCTCTTCCTTCTGTGACCATCTCTGAGGTCCCTTTTGAGGATGTTTCTGAGGAACCCCTCAAGAAGAAGAAAAGGACCATCAGAATCAAGCACATTGGTGCTAAGAAAAAAGGACAAACGATATCCCCTAGTGAAGATGAAGGGGTGAATATATCGTCTGGACCTGTTCCGTCTGTGAAGATACTCACAGACGAAGAGAAGCAGAAGATAGCAGCAGAAGAAAAGGCAAAAGCTAGAAAGCTTGCGCTTGAAAAGGCTGCTAAAGGCAAGGAGAAGATGAAGCAAAAACTTGCGTCTGTGATTATTGGTGAGACAGACGATGAGAAAGCGCTGAAAGAGGCTAAGAGGGTCTCTATTTTGCTTCATGCTAAAAGAGAAAGGATCTTTCTTGAAAGCTTAAAGGGCATTGGATCGTCTGAAGGAGCATCTGCTCAAGTTACTTCAGAGGGCATGAACAGTGAAGAAACTGCCCAGATTCAAAAAGACAATGCCTAGCTTGCAGAGGAGTTGGAGACAATGTTAAGTGAAGAAGTCTCAACTATGGAGATGTCATCATCAACTCTCCAAGACCAACATAGGACTACTGCGTCTGAGCCTATTGTTGCGTCTCCTCTGAATGCTGCCTTAGCACAGACGATATCTAGTGTGTCTGAAGAAGCATCCCACCAACAGACGAAGGAGTTTCCGTTTGAAGACTTGGTGCTTATTGAAGAAGTTGATTCTTCGTCTGATGAAGAACAACTTGAAATAATCAAGGTGGATGCTACATTGGGAAGGTCACATGCTGAAGTGATTAATCCAGAAGACTTACCCTCAAAGCACAAGGTGGACTATTCATTCCTAAATGAATTAGTCATGAGGCGATTTGTTGAGAGTACCTGTGCTGAAAGACCAATCAAACCTGATTGGGTCATTGGAGAGATGTATGAAGAATTCTCCACTGATGGTGAATCGTCTGAGTCTGTTCAAAATGATATCTTAGCAGACGATGAAGACCTCTATATCAAGAACACTCCCTACATTGAATTGAAGAACCCATACGAGTACAGAGGCAAGAAGGGTTTTCAATTAGGGAGATTTGTCAATCCCATCATCTACAACAAACCCTTGAAGCCAGTAGATTTCAATGAAAACATCGTCTACACCCCAGAAGAGCAACGCGATTGGTTGAAGCGTCTGCCCTGGGATACACTGGCCAACCTAGACATCAAAGGGTTAGAAGATATTCAAGCCTACAAGGATCATATTGCTGCGTCGGTGATTGAAGGACCAACACTTGGCTATGAACCTCACATTCCACATAGAGAAAATCCAAGATGGAAGGTTCGGTATGAGGTGAATGCGCCTGTCTTCCACCATTGCAGATATGGAGACGCACACTCTATCATCTATGAGCCTAAAGAATGCACTAATTGGCATCTTGACGCCATAGATCGCCATGATCCTATGCCTTTCACAATTCCACTCAACAAAACAGAGTATGTCGGTCTAGGACATTCTCTGGGAATTGTGCTTCCATGGATGAGGCCCCACTGCTCCGGGATCAACCCTCGTTACTCCATCCTCCTCAACGAGTATGAAGACCCTGAAGAATTTGCTCACGCCCTCCCAAAAGACTTCAACACAACTTTCGGGATGATAGCTGATGCCTACAGAAGGGAAGCTAAGGGAAGAGAAGCCTCTTTCTTTCACATTGATCTTCATACTAAGAAGGACAAGAGATACTGCCCCTTCATAGTGGGATCACAGTTCTCTTCGCTGGTGTCAGACGAAACGAAGTACACTATCGTCTTAGGCCGAAAACGAGCATGCTTGGTCAAGTTTTTGGCTAAAGGCAAAGAGAAGAAAGTACCGTCTGTACCCAGAACCTTCAAATTCGCAAGGCATATCTCCAAACTCCTTCCGTCTGCTGTCTATGCGCACCTCAAAGCAATTCAAGCTCAAGCCTCAAGCCCTATCAATCCAAAGATAGAACGGATGATAGAAGATCATGAAGCCACTTCACAGTTTTGCTCTGGAACTTCATTTGATGAAGATTCTACCGTCTGTGGCAGGGTGTTTCCTGGTGAAGCTTTTGCATACACTCACCCATCCCAGGAGCATCCGGATCTGGAAGTCTCTGTTCCAACAAAGCACTACATATGGCAATGGGAACAGAACTTCACGGCTGACCTTGTCCTTCCACTCTTCACATTGCGTCTGAAAAAGACTCTAACAGTGCTCATCTTTGATGACACTACTCCTATAGTGGAAGAACCTTAAACACCAATAGTACACTTTGATGATATGGTGGAGGTTGATGACAAAGTTGAGGGTGCTGAGGCTGATATTCAAGAAGCTGAGGAGTATAAGACTTTGAAGCATAAGTATGATGCCTTGGAAAAGGATTGCGGCCTCTTGAAAGCAAAGAACAGAGAACTTGAAGAAAATCAAGCTTTTCTATCGTCTAGAGTGCAGCAACTACAAGACTTTGTGATGACCCTGCTCAAAATGAAGCCTTCTTCTTGATCATCTTTTGATGATTTACAACCCCAGGGGGAGAATAGAAGAGCCCAAGGGAAAGAAGATAGGTACAAGGGGAAAGTAATGTTTGAGGGGGAGCGAGCATTCAAAGAGCAAGCATCGTCTGAGGGGGAGTCATTTTTTTTGTACATTTTATAATTGTAATTCTTTATTGGTTTTCTGTCTGTACCAATGTAATAATGTATAAAGATTACATCGCATTGATGTAACAATCTATTATAGAGGTATTATTCAGAAAACATCGTCTTGATGTCAATCTGGCTTTTTAAGACTGTTTGTTTCTGTCTAACCATGTCTTGTGCAGATTTTCATGGTATGGTCTGTAATCATCAAAAAGGAGGAGATTGTTAGATCAAGGATGATTAACGTCTCAAGATTTTGATTAATTACAAGACAGACGAAACCAAGCTACCCAAGACTTGCTAAGACGAAACCAGCACAGACGGAACGAGACCCTTCAAAGAAGAATTTCTGCGTCTGTCAAAAAGCCAAGTCATCAGACGATACATGCACAGACGGAAGAGGACTACTCAAGCGTAAGTCCTTCGTCTGTCCAAAGAGTGAAGTCTAAGACGATAGGATGAGACAACAACAACAACTGAAGACTGAAGAATCATATTGTCTATCCAAAAGCTGAAGTCAAGTTGAGTCTTTCGCGCCAAGTTTTGAAATCTAAAGATGTACTCATGAGAACCATCCAAGATCAGTATAGGGATTCGAGCTTACACACCAAAGTCAAAAAGGTCTTCACCTTTTTGTCACATCTCTGTACAAGTCAGAAGTAGTACTGCGCACAACCTAGTCCGCTATATCCGCTGCGACTCTTATCAATCAATCAAGTACAACTGACAACCTTTTTGGAAAGCTCTCTAGAAGATCTCTCAACGACTCTCAACGGCATTCAAATGGGTCTAACGGCTATCTGAAGAAGATGCCTATAAAAGGACTTCACAGCTTCAAGAATCAGTTGGTGAATACGCTTATCTCTATCCTTCATCTAAGAATTCGCTCAAGTCTGATATTCGAACTTCATTGTAAAACCCTCTCTGCAAAGAGGAAAAATCTTTGTTTTTAAAACATCTTTCAAAGTCCACTTGTGTGGCATTTTAGCCTGAGGAGGCTGTGTTCCAAAGAATACCTCTTGTATTAGCCTGTGGAGGCTGGGTTCAAAGAATACCTTGTTAGTTTAGCCTGAGAAGGCTGGGAGCAAAGAATATCTTGTAATAGCCAGAAGTGGCTGGGTTCAAATAATACTTGTAACCTTTTCACGGTTTGTAGTGAAAACTCAGTGGTTGCTGAGTAACTGGACGTAGTCTAGAATAGACGAACCAATATAAAAATATCTGTGTTTATTTGTTTCGTCTGCTCAACTAACAGGGGATAATCATAATATAACATTTGTTCATTAAAATCAATTTTTTTTTAATACAAACATTGTTTCGTCTGAACAGATTTAAAACCCACAGACGAAAGGAATTTTTTTTAATTAACACAATTCAACCCCCCTTCTTGTGTTTATCTTTTACAAAATGTGTCTTTTGTTAAAGGTCTGAACTTCAATCTACTTAGCATAAGTCAATTTTGTGACAGTGGATATGAAGTAGCCTTTAATGCTGGTGAATGTATAGTTAAAAACAAGGATAAATCTATTCTGTTTGTTGGGAAAAGAAAGAACAATCTCTATGAGGTTTGTCTTTTTGACCTTAGTGATCAGAATGTAACATGTTTGATTTCAGCAGACGATGAATGAGATATTTGGCATAAAAAGCTTGGACATTTAAGTCTGAAGTATATTTCAAAAATTTCCAAAAAGGATATTGTAAAGGTTTGCCAAAAATATCTTGGAATTCCGATCGTCTTTGTGAATCTTGTCAGCATGGGAAACAACTTAAAGCTTCTTTCAAATAAAAAAATGTTGTTTCCACGACAAAACCTTTGAAACTGTTACATATTCATCTCTTTGGACCCACTCAGACTGAAAGTCTTGGAGGAAAGAGATAAGGATTTGTCATTGTAGACGACTATACTAGATTTACTTGGGTATACTTCCTAGCCCACAAACATGAGTCTTTCAATGTCTTTGAGATATTCTGTTAACGTGTTCAAAAAGAAAAGGGAATATGCATTGCATCTGTAAGAAGCGATCATGGAACAGAGTTTGAAAACTCTGAGTTTAAAGCTTTTTGTTTTGAAAATGGTATCTTTCACAATTTTTCATCTCCAAGAACTCCTCAACAAAATGGAGTTGTGGAAAGAAAAAATCGTTCTTTACAAGAAAGCTCCCTTCCAAAATATTATTAGCCAGAAGCAATAAATACCTCCTGTTATATTCAAAATAGAATATTAATAAAACCTATATTGAACAAAACCCCTTATGAACTATGGAGAGGAAGAAGATCCAACATATCCTACTTTCATCCTTTTGGATGTGAGTGTTTTATCTTTAACACCAGAGATTAAATTGGAAAGTTTGACTCAAAGGTAATAAAAGGTTTTTTACTTGGATACTCCAACACATCTAAGGCCTATAGAGTATTCAACTTTAAGACGCAAGTTGTAGAGGAATCTATTCATGTAAAATTTCAAGATAACTCAAAGGCTGATAAAGAATTATCAGACCTAGAAAACTTGTTTGATATTTTACAGATCAACCTTCCTGGTCAAAACTCGAGTTCAAATGGTCAACCTGGTACAGACGCAAGAACAGACGAACCCTCTTCGTCTGATACTCATCAACATGATGTTCAAGCTCCCACCAGAACTTGGAGGTTTGCCTCAAATCATTCAAAAGATCTTATCATCGGTGATAGACTTCAAGGAGTTCAAACTAGATCAAGAGTTAGAGAATCGTCTGGGTACGCTTTTGTGTTAAACATAGAGCCCAAGAATATTGAAAAAGCTCTACAAGAGAATGATTGGATTTTAGCTATGGAAGAAGAGCTAAACCAGTTTACTAGAAATGATGTCTGAACTTTAGTAGAAAGACCAAGGAACAAAAGCATTATTAGAACAGGATGGGTGTTCAGAAATAAACTTGATGAAGCTGGAAAAGTGATAAGAAACAAAGCAAGGTTAGTAGCCCAAGGTTATAACCAACAGGAAGATATTGATTTCACCGAAACTTTTGCTCCTGTAGCTAGGTTAGAAGCTATTAGAATTTTACTTGCTTTTGCTGCTCATAAGAATATCGTCTTATATCAAATGGATGTAAAAAGTGCTTTTCTAAACAGCTTTATTGAAGAAGAAGTATATGTGAAATAACCTCCTGGGTTTGAGAGCTCATCTAAACCAGATCATGTTTTTAAATTGAAGAAAGCACTCTATGGTCTTAAACAAGCTCCCAGAGCTTGGTATGATAGACTAAGTTCTTTTCTTCTTAAAAATGGTTTTTCTAGAGGAAAAGTTGATACTACTCTCTTCGAGAAAAGTGTTTCAAAAGACTTTATTATTGTCCAAATATATGTAGAAGATATAGTCTTTGGAGCCACTAACGAATCCTTATGTAAGGATTTTTCTAAGTTAATGCAGGATGAGGTTGAAATGAGTATGATGGGAGAATTAAAGTTCTTCCTAGGACTTCAAATCAAACAGACGAAAGAAGGTATTTATATCCATCAACAAAAATACACAAAAGAACTTCTTAAGAAATTCAAGATGGATAACGCAAAGCCTATGAAGACACTCATGCATTCATCTGACGTCAGTCTCAGTAAAGACGAATCAGGTAAGACAGTTGATCAGACGGTATATCGAGGTATGATTGACTCATTGCTTTATTTAACTGCAAGTAGACCAAACATTATGTTTAGCGTCTGTCTATGTGCACGCTTTCAGTTTGACACTAGAGAATCTCATTTACAAGCTGTAAAACGTATTCTCAGATATCTTATTGGAACCACTAATCTCTCTTTATTTTATAAGAAAAATAGTGATTTCAGTTTGAATGACTATTGTGATGCTGACTATGCTAGAGACAAAGTGGAGAGAAAAAGTACAAGCGGTGGATGTCAATTTCTAGGCACTTCACTCATCTCTTGGTCAAGCAAGAAGCAAAACTTCATAGCACTCTCTACCACAGACACAGAATATATTGCTGCTGCTGGATGTTGTTCACAACTTCTTTGGGTAAAACATCAACTTGAAGATTACTCCAGGTTTGAAACCCAAATCCCAGTTTTCTGTGACAACACAAGTACAATCAATCTCAACAAAAACCCTATTTGACATTCAAAAGCTAAACATATTGAAATAAAATTCCATTTTATAAGAGATTATGTTAAAAAGGGTATTTTCGATATACAGTTTGTTCAAACTGATTTTCAATAGGCAGATATCTTTACAAAGGCTTTAGACGAAACACGATTTAATTTCATTAAAGAAAATTTGGGAATTATTTCTTTAAAAGATTAATTTATTTCGTCTATATCTATCATCTATACTTATCGTCTGTACTTATCATTTGATTATTTCGCTTTAAGACGAAACCTTGCGTCTGATCAAGTTGAATTAGTAAAAAGTTATTCAACAGACGCAATGTTATTATTTAATTAATTTAAAGTTGAGTGTGCAAGAAGACAATAAATGCAGCATTAAATATGTCTGACATTTATTAATCTATTCTAGGAAGTTCAAAGCATGTGCCGCAACTAACAGAAGTCAAATCAATCATTGAAAGAGCAATCATGGGAGAAAACATCAACTTAGGGACGGTTTCTATTCTATTGTCTGATAAAATATAACCGTTTCATTTATTTGACTATAAAAGTGTCAAAGTTACCTCTTTTACAATTTACATTGCTAAGTAATCAAAAGTTATTCTTTCTCTCTAAGCACACTTACTCTCTAACTCTCTTATTTTTTCAAACTTAGAAAATGGCCGCCAAGAACACACAACAGTCATCTTTTGAAGAAGAAGAAAGCTTCTTTGCGCAAGATATGTTCTTGCCAAGCAAGTGGGTGAGGAGGATCACTCTCGCAAACCTCTCAGGGCATACATGCGACTTTCTTGAGAAAGCGGGATGGATGAAGTTTGCTTCATGGGAAGGTCCATGGATGATGGAGCCTTATGCTGAATTTTGGTCTGAGGCCAAGATTGTTGATGAGAACATAGTTGGAACCATTGGTGATAAGGAATACCTTATCAATGCTGTAGCTGTTGCCGCTATTGGGAAGTGCAAGATTGAAGGTGTCATCTACAACCCTAAGTGGTATGCGGGTATCGATGAAGCTCTCATTGATCAGACGTTCTATGACAAACCAAGAACGTCTGACTTGGTGAAGTTCCTAAGGGCTGGGAACTTGACTGGTGAAGGAATAGTTCTACACAACCTCCTCTTCAACATCTTCACTCTCAGAATTGGGTCTCGCGATAATGTGAGCAACCGAGAACAATTCTGTCTTTTCTATCTTATTCAGAAGGAGAAGATAAGTCTTCCCCATGTGATTATGGATCACTGGATGGATACCTTGAGAAGAAGGGACTTGCGAAAGAAATCAAGTGTTCCTTATCCTGCTGTCTTTGCAAAAATCGTCCAGAATCAAGAATTTGATATCAAAGGATGTCAATGGTTTGCCAGTGGACATGAGATCAAGCAAGGAACTTTCTTAAGAATGCGCCTCGATCTTGCTCCATGGACGTTGAATGAAATGCATGAGAAGTATCTTAATCCTAAATCTTCTCAATCTTCTTTATCTCAATCTCAACCCCCTCAACCACAAACACAAACCTCACAACCGCAACCATCACCTCAACAAACTTGCCCAAGACATAAAACCCTCATCAAAAGACCAAGAAATGAACCCATTCCATCACAAACACAATCTCAAACATAAGCCCAAACACCAAACCCTCCTCCATCTCAACCAAGAACATCGTCTAAACCACCTGTACAAGTTACAGAGGTTCCTTTTGAGACGACAAAAGATGTGCCTCTTGTTAGACGAAAGTCAAGGTCTATCAAGTTAAAAATGCCAAGAGTGGATTCGTCTACTCAAGACAATCCATCTTCTAAAGAAACATCTGAGGATGTTGAGTCTGCTAGTAGGCGAGCAGACGTTCGCAAGAAGGCAAAGATAGACGAAACTCAAGTCTCAGACGAGGCTATGAGACAGGCATATATTAAGGGAACAAGAAAAGGTATAGTTGAGGCTTCTTCTATTCTCAGTTAGAAAGAAGAATTAGAAAGAGCTAAGAAAGCTTCCATTCTTTCTGAAGCTGAAAGAGAACATAGATTCCAGGAGAGCATCAAGGGAATTGGATCGTGTAGAGCCTCTCATGCTCAGACTGCTTCAGAGGGCATAAACAATGAAGAAACTGCATAGATCCAAAAAGACAACACAATCTTCGCTGAGCAGTTGTCTACAATGCTTAGTGAAGATTTGCCCCATATGTAGTTCGGTTCTTCCACTCCTATAGACGAATCAAGGGAAGATGATGCAACCTTGCTCTCGTCTCCTCTTCGTGCCATGCCTCTTCAGACGATAACTGTTGAGTCTGAGGTGAGATGCTGCTTACAGACAATGCAACCTTCGTGTATCGTCCATGACATAGAGTCTAATTCATTAGACGACGAAGAATGTCTTGTCACAAGACATGTGGCACCTTCTACAAAGATTCCAGCTGAGGTCTTAAATGAAAAAGACCTTCCACCCAAACGCAAAATGGACTACAACTTTCTCAACGATCTCGTTATGCAAAGTTATAGTATTATTGGGTGTGCTGAAAGGCCAGAGAGGCTTGATTGGATAATCTCAGATTATGCTGTGGAAACCTCTGATCTTTCTGTCTCTGATATATCTGAGTCTGGCAATGACAGTTATTGCACAGACTATGAAGATTCTTCTGATGAAGAGACAGAATCTCCCTACTTTGAAGTAGACAACCCTTACAGGTACAAAGGTAACAAAGGGTTTCAAGTGGGAAGATGTGTCAATCCAATAAACTACTACCAACCATTGAAGCCTCCTGATTTTGATATGTCAAGAAAATATGATAGTAAAGAGCAGAAGGAATGGTTGAAGCGTTTGTCTTGGGATGTCCTTGCTGAATTGAAGATTAAAGGCTTAGAAGGCATAGACGATTACAAGCGCCATCTTGATGGTCTGATGATTGAAGGACCAACATTGGGGTATGAACCAAACATCGTCTCTAGAGTCACCTCTAGAAGATTCATTCGCTATCATCCTGAGAGAGCACAAGTTCATCACCACTGTGTATTTGATGACTTTATGTCCCAAATTTCTATCCCTGCATGCTTCTCTCATTGGCACCTAGATGCAATGGATAAACATGATCCCCAACCCTTCACCATCCCAATGAATAAGACGAAGTTCATTGGATTAGGCTACACTCTTGGCCTAACTCTACCCTGGCTCAAACCTTATTGCTCTGGCGTTCAACCAACTTACTTCCTCAACTTCCACGAGTATGAGACGCCTGAAGAGTGTTATCATTGTCTGCTTGTTGATTATGATGCGACATACACTTTGATGACAAGAGCTTATAGAAATGAGATCAAGGATAGACTTCAATCCTTCCGTCTGATCCAACATAGAGTTGAGAAAGAGAGACGTTCTCTACCTTTTCTCATGGGCTCTCAGTTCTCTACGCTTGTGTCTAATGAAACAAAGTTCTTTGTAAGGATGGATCGTCCAAGACCATGCCTTATAAGGATGCTTGCAAAAGGCAAAGAGAAGAAGGAATACCCTTCCCCCAAGGAGTTCAAGTTCGCAAGACATATTGTCAAGCGTCTGCCCCCAGCTGCTTATGCTTATCTGAAGGCTTTTCAGAATCAATCTACAAGACCTATCAATCCTAAGATTCAAAGGATGATAGAGGAACATGAAGCCACATCAAGGTTATGCTCTAGCACTTCGTTTGATGAAGAGTCAGTCACCTGTGGCAAAGTCTACCCTGGTGGAGCTTATGCATATACTTTTCCACCCCATATGCCTCAATATTACCATCTCACAACCTTCAACAGATCTTACTCTTGGCAATGGGAAGAAAACTTCAACTCCCGAATGGACTTTCCTCTGTTCACTCTGCATATGAAGGCGACTGAAGTATCACCTGTTGTGGTCGAGGTAGACTTAGAGGAAGAGGTTGTTCTACCTTCGTCTGACCCTTAACCTTCTGAACCTCAATCATCAGATGATTCTGCTGATAAGTATAATGCTTTGAAGTGAAAGTATGATGCTCTTGAGGATAATTGTGTGCACTTAAAGAAGAAGAACAAGGAACTAGAAGAGTCTCAACAGGCTACTAATGCCAAGCTGGAGCATCTTCAGAATCTTATATTCTCTCTTTTGAAGCAGCCACCTCCGCCTCAGTAATCTTTTTGATGGATTTCAGTCCAAGGGGGAGAAGTTTTGGAAGAAGAGAAGAAAGTCTTAGCTTAGGGGGAGCATCTGAAGAAGAGCGTCTATAGTAAGCTTAGGGGAAAGTGTCATGTATTCTGGGTATTAGACTCAGGGGGAGAGTCTTGTAATTTTATTTTATTCTTTCTTTATGCTCTGACATTGTAACTCTGAACTCGATTACATCTCTTTGATGTAACAAACTCTATGAAGAAGTGTTTTTAAGAAAACATCGTCTTGATGTGAATATGACATAATTGTTATCAAATTACTAACCTTGTTTTATGTAGATGAGCTTTGTCTATACAAAGTATTGGTATGGTCTGTAATCATCAAAAATGGGGAGATTGTTAGATCAAGATGATTAACACTCTTTGTTTTGATAATTACAAGACAGACGATACTTTCAGACGAAGGAAGATCAGACGATAGAAGACTTCAGACGAAGTAAGATCAGATGATAGAAGACCTCAAACGAAAGATGACTACTCAAACTGATAAGTTTCTTTTTCATCTTCGAGGCCATGCTACAAAGTTCAGATGATACAAGTATGATGATAGATGACATTATCTTCAGACTTTCCTTAAAGAACATCTTTCGAAGACTATGTTTGCTGTCAAGACCCATCATCTACAAGTAGAAGCTGAAGACAGATGAAGTAACTTGTGCTCATTTCAAATCTAGTCGTTACTCATGGAAGTTTCCAAAAGTGGTTGGATACTGTACAAAACCTCTGCAATACGAAAAACAGATCACCTTTTTGATAATCAATCTGATCAAGTCAGAAAAAGGTAATGGATGTGTGCTGACTCCACTGCTCAAACATTAATTATTCTGATTTATCTCTACCACTGATAGGAAAGCTTTAAGAAAAGGACAACAGTCAAGATTTGAGTCTAACAGATCTCTCCAAGACTGTTGTCTATAGAAAGGTCTTCTCTTCAAAGTTTCAAGTTGGCGAAAACGTTACATAAGCTTATACTTGTCTTCGCTCTTGAATCAAAAAGAACTTATTCTTCATTGTAAAAACCCTCTCTATGTAGAGGAATTCTTGAGTTTTTCTTAAAACTATCTTAAATCCACTTATGTGGTACTTTAGCCTGAGGAGGCTATGTGTGCAAAGAATACCTGGTTTTAGCTTGAAGAAGTTGTGTTACAAAGAATACTTAGTTGTTTAGACTGGGAAGACTCAATTTAAAGAATATCTTGTATTAGCTAGAAGTGGCTGGGTTCAAACAATACTTGTAACCTTTTCACAGTTGATAGTGAAAACTTAGTATTTGCTGGGTAACTGGACGTAGTCTTGAATAGACGAACCAATATAAAAATAACTGTGTTTAAGTTATTTAATCTTGTGACTAACGAGGATAATTAAAACATAACATTATTTGTTAAAAATAATCTTTCAAGATAATTTTTACATCGTCTGAACCTGTTTGAAAACAACAACAAACGATAAAGAAATTTTTTATGAATAACACAATTCAACCCCCCTTCTTGTGTTTTATTCTTTACACATTACAAGCAAAAGTCAGATTAAACAAGCACAGACGGAAGATGATCCTTCAAAGATTATTCATGGTCAAGTCATTCGTCTGTCCCAAAGCCATGTCATCAGACGAAAACATAAGACGATACTATCTTCAGACGAAGCTCAAAGACGTTACTCAAATTGTGAAATGCATCATCTATCGAGGAAGTGAAGTTCGATGAAGTAAAAACGCGTCAATTTCAAAATCCAGCTGCTACTCTCACAAGTTTCCAAAATAATCAGTATGGGGACTCGAGATAACCTCATCAACACGGAAATGTAACATCCTTTCTGATGACGTCTCTATACAAGTCAGAAAAAGGTTCTGAGCGCCACCAAATCCGCTGCGTAAAACATCACATCATTGATTACACTCTGACACCTTTTGAAGACTTTTGCTTGGAAAGCTCAACGACATTTTTCATGTCTCTAACGGATCTTTGAAGACTTGCCTATATAATGACTTTACTAGCTCAAGATCAAGTAGGCAAACACGCTATAATTTCTATCTTACTGTGATTTCGCTCACTTGTCTTTTGAACTTCATTGCATACCCCTCCCTACGAAGAGGAACTTTTTCTTTGAAAAATCTTTTAAAATCCACTTTTGTGGTGCTTTACCCTAAGGAGGCTGTGTCTCAAAGAATACCTCTGTATTAGCATGAGGAGGTTGAGTTTCAAAGAATACCTTGTTGTTTAGCCTGTGAAGGTTGTGGCCAAAGAATATCTTGTATTAGCTAGAAGTGGCTAGGTGCAAATAATACTTGTAACCATTTCATAGTTGGTAGTGAAAACTCAGTTTGCTGGGTAACTGGACGTAGTCTTGAATAAACGAACCAGTATTAAAATACTTGTGTTCAATTTTATTACTTGTTAACTAACAGGGATAATCAAAGTTAGACGTCTGTCATTAAAATTAACTTTTGAAAAAGAACAAAGTTTCGTCTGACTGTTTTTAAAATCAATAGACGAAAGGACTAAATTTTTTAATTAACACAATTCAACCCCCTTCTTGTGTTTTATCTTTTACATATCAAATCTTTCATATTATTCATATTTCTAGTATTAGCAAAAATATAATAATATTCCACTTAAGAAATTAATTAATCATTTGATCATATCAAATATTAAAATAATTTCTTCAACAAAGATTAGAACACTCGTTTGCGTGTGACTCATAGGTTCAATACTAAACTGGTAATATATCAATCAAATTAATATATTAATAAAGGTAGACATCTAACAATATTTCTTAGCGCCTATAGTTGCCTATAGTTTGATTCATAGAACTCAAACTCATATTACCAAGAGTTGATGGATCCCTTCTTGGTTAGTCATTAATTTTACATGTATTTAATCCTATCTAACATCCATTCAACAAGTGCTCTAAAGCACTGCGTGCCCAGAATCAAAATATAATAAATAAATTGTTAATTATAACAATTTCAGGTCAAAGAAAATTATTTAACCTATTCTTGAAAATTTTCTATTGACTGTTCATAGTAAATTTTAACCACTAAAAAATTTCAATTGAGACAGTTGATCGATGACATCAACATGTGACTCATCTTTATGTGAATAAATAAATGAGATCTATTAATATTTATTCAATAAATACTATCACATGTATATTAATCTATCTAAGTTATTGATATCTTATTTTCAATAATTCTATGATCAATAATAATTTAGATTAAATTAAAATAGACTTATTTCTCATTATCATGATCTAATGAGTAGTCTTTAATTTTAATCGAAGACATTATCTTATAAATTATTTAATCAAATAATAATAAAATAATACTTTAAAATTAAAATTAATTTTATAATGACTTGAACTACAGACTTACTAATTTATACCCAACAGAAAATTATATCCTTGACATGATGTCAAAGTTTATACTTAATTGATTATTGTGAGGGAGATTTGGATTTCTTATTAATCAGTAGTAACATGACTGTAACTTATATCCTTTACATGACGTTAGTATATAGAAAATCCTGCATATTACACTGCAAAGCGTGGATGGAAAGTCGTTATTTGTAACCACCGAGGTTTTGGAGGTGTTTCAATCACGGTTAGTTTTTCACTTTTTCTATACAAGCTAGAAATATACGGGATAAAGGGTTGATACACTTTTAAGACATAACTTGAATACTGTTGCTATACATAAACACAGTTCAGCATCTATATTGTGCTTGCCTTTAAGCAGCTAAAATCTAAATCAGTAAATCAGGTAGACTAAGCTTGCTAATCTATATGTATGTCAAGAAAAAAGGTTCTAGAAATATCCATTGGTTGAGAACGGTAAAAGGGTCAATCCTTCTTGTTACAGTATTAAGATTATTTTGCATCTAATACTGATTTCATGTTGTGGTGTAACAGTTTTTTTCCTCTTGTAAAGCTTTTTTCTTTTAAAAGTCATTTCAGTCTAATAGTTCCTACAATGCTGGATGGACAGAGGATGTCCGCAGAGTGGTTAATTATCTCCACAAAGAGAAACCTAAGGCACATCTGTTTGTAGTTGGAACTTGCATTGGAGCTAATATTCTGGTATGTTCATAGCTCTAGTATTCTGCAATACTTACATTAAATTTCATAACTCTCCAGGCTTGAGTCTTACGGATTTTATGTTTAAGTTTTAAAAAAGTTACATTGATTCAATGATTGTTTGGAGGTTAAATATCTTGGAGAGGATGCTATGAAAAATCACCATAATCTGTCTGTCATTTGAATTAGTACTCAGTTTAATTGTTTGAGTTTAATTGAAGAAACTAAAACTATTTTGTATGAAATTGAAAAAAAATAAGGGTCTTGCTAACTAGTGCCGGGTTAAGAGATTAAAAGGAAAGAAAAAGTATTTTAGTTTATTACACATTCGAATAGATAGTGCAATTTCATGGATCGGAATCAAATCTTTCTCCTTTTAGTTTTTTAATCAAGTACCCTTAGTCATAGAGTACACTGGTTAGCATTTACTGTAAAATAAATCAAACCAAATAATCAAATATATTTTGAAAATTCAAGTTTGGGATCTATCATTGCAAAATGTCTTAAAAATCAGGACTTAAAAGCTGTGGATGCAATTATTGTTCGAAATTATGGATGGAGCTTTACTGAATTTTAACTTCATTGTTCATGTATACATTTGGACTTAAAGATTATGCAAAATTGTATGTCTGCATTTTTTCAGCTGAATTTAACTGTCTTGTTGACAAACTCTTAACATACCTATTCAAATCTTATATGCAGACAATGTGTAAAGTTAAGAAGTTTTTCTCTATAGTTTGTTACTTGACTTAATGTGATATTTTTACCAGTATTCACCGCAGACACTAGTCTCACTTTACACGCAATTCTAATTGGGAAGGAATAGAAAAAGTAGCCTCACTCGTTATAATTTAATGTTTGCTACTGTTTTCAGTATAATATGCAAATCATGTGGTTATCCTACATTTTATTATGTTGACCTGTTTAGTCTATGTTCATTCTTTTAATTTCTCTAATGGTAAATCATGTACATTTCTTTTGGCTATGCAGTCACTTAGTGTTCTAGATTTTGATGACCATGCCACCCGAGTCGTTGGGAAGTGTGAGGTACTAGTGTATGGCCTAAGTTCTGAAATCTTCTATTATCTTGTTTTATCTCTTTTTTCTACTTCTTTGCATCGGTTTATCAATATGAACTTGTTTCATAGAGTGTGGATACGTACTATAGACTCAGCAGCAGTTCTACTTATGTGAAATCTGTTTCCCTTCCACTTCTCTGAATTAGTGCTCTGGATGATCCAATTTGTACAACAGAAGCCATTCCCTGGGATGAATGCAAGTACGTTGCTATATTGTTTTATTGGTTCTAAATAATTTGCTTTCTCTTGTATATTACTTTAGCACCAATTTTAATGTACTATATATACACTCTTTTGATAGGGTAAATAAAATATTGTGTTGGCTACTGTGAAACATGGAAGACATTTGGCCTTTTTTGAAGGGATAACTGCGTCTCAACTTTGGTACATCTGTTGTTTTCTACATCTCTTTATTGTTTATTCTTTTTTATATCCAACAATCTTTTGTGGGGTATTTGTTGTAATATTCTACTAATATGAATATCATTGGTTGGTTGGTTGGTTCAAGTTGTACTAGTATGTGACCTGAATTCCAATCAAGCTGCCTCTAATGTAATGAAAATGAAGAGCATTTTTTTTCCTCTTGCAGGTGGGTTAGAGCTGCAAATGAATTCCTTGGTGTACTATGCATTAGCAGTTGTATGGATGTAAAGGTAAAAAGTTGGTAGCATATTTGTTTTTACTTAGAGAGTAGAAACATAAGAAGAGTATTTCTATTTGGTGAATTCTGTTTTCTTTGTTAAATTTGATGTAGATTTCTAAACCAAACAAAACATTGGACTTGTCAATTGAACATGGTCTACTGTTGCTGAAAATGGAACGGTGGCTGCATTGAACAATGACTCCACAGTAGACAATGTGGAAGAAAAGACACACATGTAATCCAGGATATACATTGCATCATGACAGGGTTTCACAAGAAAATATTTATTAAAATGATGAGCTTGTGCCTAACTGTCTCAATCCAGTGGCAATGGACCAACGATGCAGTGACTCTTGATTTATGACACTTTTCAGGTGATGCTTAATCCTGTTAGTATGGCATGGATTCGAATAAAAATATTAAATAATGAATTATGTAATCTATTTATTATTCATAAACTAAATTTAACATTAAATAAGTTTTTAAGGAATAAAATAGGTATTTTAAAATGCAATTAACTCATACAATAATATGTATGTATAATACAATGTTTGCATCATAATTTAAATAAGCTAAATAGTCCAGTGTTTAGGTCGTGAAGGAAAATGAGAGGAACTTATCTTCTTGGGTCCTATGTCTACCACTTTTTTACTATTTTCTTCGATCATTTTATTAAAAAATAAAAATTATTACTGTGTCAGTAGTTGGTTTTAAACTATATAGAACTTTATTAATTAGTGCTGATATAATAGATTCACATATGAATTTCAATTCATTTTACAGGTATCCATAATGTGGCCGGTGAAAATGAGCTTTTAATACAATCGGTTGAGGACTTGGGTTATTGTATTTGAATTTTAAAATCAATTTTACACTATTGAGTATTGGTCTAAATGATTGGGTTGAAAAGTACACGTTTTGCATATTGCTGGTAGCACCGACCAAAACTAAAATACTTTAAACTAAAGAGTTCAAAACTCATAAACTAGTCAAATATAAAAGATAAAATAATACATATAGACAAAAAAAATATATTTAAACCAAACTCAGTTTATTTTGATATGCATCATATCAAAGTGAAAAGCTCAACAAGAAAATGATAACATGTAACCCTCATGAAGGACTTAATTTATTGTAACTTTTGATACTTCTTTCTAAGCTATTGTTGATTTAACTTATTGGTAAAATTCCATCACTCCCAAACTAGAGAAGGCACGACAAGCAACTTGAAATTTTGAAAATCCAGAGAGCTTGCACAAATTCTCATATTGTTTTTGAGTTCTTTGCCTCCCACCAGCCATGATATACATGATGTTGTCAAGGGTGGAAACAAATTGGGATTCTGTAGTTGGTTCTGGTTCTTCTGTCATTATGAACTCCACAACAATCACCTTTCCATTTGGAGACAATGCTTTGTGACAATTGCTTAAAATTTCTATGCATTTTTCATCTGTCCAATTGTGCAATACAGACTACAATAATATCACAAGGACAGAAAAAAGTGTTACCACATTAACAATGATATTATATTAATATTAACACAAACCTTAGAAAAATATATATAGCCTATAGGTGTTTATTAAGTATACTAACTAACCTTTAGTATTATGGCATCACCATGTGGAACTCTTGCAAACATATCTCCTCCAACGTACTCAATTCCTTAACAAATTGGTTCATTTCTAATTAGTAATTTGACAAAGTTTAAAACTGAAAGTACATGTATGTTTATATCATTTAACATTTTGATGTGTGCATGATTAAACACTATATAACATGCTACCTGGACGTGGTGGTGCATTTTCAATGACTTGGGGCAGATCAAAATTAATTCCTTTGATTGAAGGGTATTTGGAGATTATTATACCGAGATTTTGTCCATTTCCACCTCCTACATCAACCAATGTTGACAATCCCTCAAATCCAGTATATATTTCAAGCATTCTTTTCATCTCTATTGCACACAGATCTGCCATTGAGTCGTTAAAAATTTGGCTCATTTTTGGGTCCTTTTGCATGTACTCGTACATAGTTACTCCATGAAGTGTCTTGAACAAGTCAATATCTGCACCAACTACTGCTTCCTTGAAGTTCAGCCTAAGAAAACATAGCAAAGTAAGATTCTTTCTTTTCTCTTTTATGAAAAAATTTAAATTAACGTCTGCATTTTGAGTCATATTGTTTAATATATTTAAACCGTATAAAAATGTGTATTTTGTCTTAGTATTTTTCTTTTTGTAGATACCACCAATATCTTTCACAAGATGGTTATTTAACAGTTTACATATTTAAGATTCAAACTTAAAAAACAGATTAACTATTAAAAATTTCAATCTCAGTAGATTTATTTCGGCACTAATTTTAACATATCCAAAATGTTTAAAATAATTTTGATATTTTTCTTATTAGAAGATAAGGTATCAATTTTCATTTTTCCATTCATCTTAAAATGTACCAAAAATAATTACAAATTTTTTTCACACACATCTTATTAAATAAAATATATCTTATACATGATACACCTAATAAAAAAAAATATATTTTTTATGACCAATTAACTGTTTTATAAAATATAAAAAAAAGAAAAAAGATATTAATAAAAAAATATATATAATTTTCTAATGTAATTAACGTATATATCAGTTGATCACCAAATATTTCTCATAAAAAATTATACTTAAGAATGTCCCGTAAATGATATTGTATTGGAATTAAAATGACTTACCAAACTTGTAACATTGGTGGATAAAAGGAAAATTTTATGAATGTAGACAAGCTGGTCATACTTCCATGAGAGACAAAGTAATTTCCAACTTGAGAGAGGGCATAAACTGTCTCAGTAGAGTCACCATCTTGTGTGGGGCGAGTGGAACTAGTAAGAATAGAATAACTAGCAAGCAAACGTAGCATGCGATCAATCCTATTAGGCAAGTCAGCGTGTTGTGTTGGAAAGTCAGCAGCAATTTCATTGGATGACACATATGAACCTGGTGATGATGACGTTGCCTTTGCTATCATCTCAAATATGTTCAGCTCAATTGCAGCATTTAGTACAGCAGGAAACACAAGATTATTACCAAGTAGCATAGCAGAAAGGCAAGCACCATCCTCACTATGTTGAGGGGAAGTTGCAAGCAAGGGACTCTTGGTGATATTGGTATTATCCCCCATGTTTGCTTGGTTAGTTACTCTCTAGTGTCCCATTTTTATAGACTAAACTTTTTCTCTAATTAGTGAGTATGCTACTTTGACCAAGATTCTCTTGTGAGAAAAATCTCCTGTGGAAAATTGTGTTTTCCCACCCAATAAATTAGAAATATTTGTTTTTTTCTTATGTATTACATTTTCTACGAACACAATAAAATCTGAAGAAAAAAAAATTAAATATATATATATATATATATATATATATATATTATAAATTAATTAATTTGTTGATCACGCAATATTTATCTGTATTTCCATACCATCTTTACATTAATAAAATCACACTTAAAGATTATAAAAATTAAAAGTATATAACTTATGAGTGGATACTTAATACGTAAATATTGATATTATAATTTTTTAATATTTAAGAAGGCGATGTATTTAGGATATATTAAAATTATTTATAAAAAATATTATATATTTCTTAATAATTTACCTTTATGATGATTACAATTTTTAAGAAAGATATTTGTGATCACAGTAATTAAAATATTATTTTTATTTTTATTATAAATTCATAACTAGTTTTAGTTTGATCAGATTAATATTCCACAACTTTACCTCTCTTTTATATATAATGATGAAATTTAAATATTAGAATGCACATCAACTAAATTTATTATCCTCTTTCCATCCATTTTATTTGTCATCCATAAATGAATTAAAGAGAGTTTATATAATACGAGGAAGAATATGATTATTATTTTTGAATACTTTGAGTGTGTATGTTAAAGTATCTAAGCAATAGTATGTAAAAAGATACCTTCCAAGTATTTTGGTAAAATAAAGTTAAAAAATAAATAGAAAAAATAGATATACCTTAGATACCTGTCATGAAATATTGGAAGAATATTGATGTCTGATACAGATACACTTAGGACATGGATATTTTATCATTTTTAGAGTATCTGGGCTTCATAACCATATAGCAAATTTTATAGAGACAAAAATTTGTATAATTTTTTCTATGACCAAAATGAATATTATTTCTAAAATACTTTTCTAAACCGTGTAAGGAGGTGAATTTTATAGGTACAAAAATCAAATATTTTTATAATTTAAGTGACACAATAAAAAAAAAAATTCTTCTATTAATCGATTTATATATAGGATTTCATTCAATCCGAGTGACTTGGAAATTAATAATTGATTTCGTCTATAAAGATTTTGACAATAATATCTAAATATTCTTTATTCTTGTGTTTAGACATAAATGAAAAAAATAAATTTCACAAGCACGAATTATGTCAAATATTTTTCTACTTTTAGTATTAATTTTATCATTTTCATATATTAGTACAATACTTTTATGAAGAAAGTAGCCGCCGTTTGAGAAGATTCAAAGTTGGCGGTTGCTAACAAAACCCTAAGTGCCATGATTGTAGCTTTCAAATACTCAGCACACCCACATACTAGTCTACCTTTCAAAATCTAACTCACTATAGTCTATCACTCTTCATATTTCTCATCACTTGTTACCCTGACCACAAAACATTTTTCGCACTAAGAAAAAGAAGAAAAATAAATTAATAAAAAAGAAATATATATTATAATTAGTTTAATACGTTGAGAGAATAACACGTAGGGATGGTATAAAATTTGTATGTGTGGCTCATGGATCAAATCTGCTACAAATAATAGATAATTTGAACAATTTATTTTTGTTTTCGAGTTAGTATTTTTTTTAAATAGGTTGGTATAGAAGATATGAGTCAAATGCAAAGAGCACGTGCTGCCGTGCGAATTAATACCTATGGACCGACACTAATTCAATTTTATTTAAATTTGTAATTATTATACAATTTTTATATTTTTATACTATAGAAATATAAAAAATATTATACCTAAGTTTATATTTCTCACCGTAATCTAAATATCTTTAGATAAAATAACTAATAATATAATGTACTAAAAAAAATTAAATAGACTTTTTTTTTCTTTTTTCTTTTTTACCATTCTACTTAAACATACATACTTTTCATAAGCATATATATATATATATATATATATATATATATATAAAAATAATGTGCATATAATATTGTTATCTCAAAAAATGAAGTATCAATAAAATTTAGTGGAACTTATTTCGAGTTATTCATCCACTGTGGGTCAACATTGTCAACCACAAAGTTATCAGGACATTTTTTTTTTTTCAAGAATTATCAAAACATCCAATAACAAGTTAAATACATCATAAATATTAAGATTTATAAAAAACTTAACTCAAATGATGCTACTGCGAATAAAAGTAATTTATAACTACATTTTTTATTATAATAATTATCATGATTATAATTTATATTAGTTTTAAACATCCAATACGTGCAACACTCACATATATATATATATATATATATATATATATATATATATATGTTGTAATTAAGATTTTTAAGTATATTATACTTAAGATAGAAGTTTTCATAATGAAAGTCATGATTAAAATTTGAATCATATGAACTTAATCTTTTATTGAATTGAAGAAAATAATTTGCTGTAATTTGAATCTACAGAAGTTTCATCATTTCCTGTGATTATATTTTGAAAGAGATCAATTTTTATTTATTTTTTTACGAGTGTCATTACCATGTATATATACGTATAAAAAGATTTATTTAATTTATTTACCTTTAAATTAGAGATGAATATTTTATTGTTTTGTATTTCTTCTTATAAAATAGGTTGAATATATTTTACTAATATTTTCAATGAAAGGATGAGGATAATATAAAACATTTTTTAAATTCCTTCGTCAAAACTAACAATTTATAAATGTACTTAAAGCAAAACTGGTAACTTCTCATCAATTTAATAGTTATTTAAGAGATACGAAAGAGATAGGGTTAAAAGAATGGTAAAAACTTATGTATTTAGTTCTTAAATTTGTCTTAATTTTTAAATTAAATTCCTGATTGATTTTAGTCTTTAAATATTATTTCTGTCATGCTTTTAATTCTTATTATTAAAAATTAGAACTAAATAATGATTTTTAAAAAATTTAAATATTATTTTAAAATATGTATTATAACAAAAATATCGTCATATCATTACTTAATAATTTCCTGAGACAGTGATTGTTCTATAACATGTTCAATTTCTATATATAATATTTTTCTAATTTTACGTTTAAATATTAAAATATAAAGATGATCACACTTTTTAAAGGATAGATAAATTGAAAAAAGAGAAATACCCAGTAGATACAGTGTCCAACAATTAGTCCGGTGTAATTGTCAAAAGAGAGAAATATAAACCAAAAAAAAAAAAAAAGGACAAAGTAAAGATATGTAGGATAATATATATATATATATATATATATATATATATATATATATATATATTTCAATTAGAAAATTAAATACACTTACAACTATAATTAAAATATATTACATATATTTTAAATTTATCGTTTTCGATATAAATATAATATTTTATTAAACAAAATATTATATATTAAGTCAAAAAATTAAATTATTGATATATGAAAAATTATATTTTTAAAAAAAATATATATCATTAGCCAGTGAAGTTGAGAACGACCTGTTCCAATCCATCTAAGACGGCTTCAACTTTTGAATCCGACCCGTCAAAAATTTATTTAACTTTAGTAGTCAAAGAAGTAGAAGCAAACCCGAATAATCTAACTAAGGCTGCAAAAATTGGATTTTTAAAAATCAATCTTCATCTTCCACTTTTTATGGACTAGATTTGAAATCAACATCCAATTCTTTTTTAAAACAATTTAAATTTTAAAAATTAATTTTAAAATCAATTTATAATTTAAAACTAATTTTAGATATTTAAATTAAAAATAATTTTTAAAAAATTTATTATATAAATTTTTTAAAATAATAATAATAATAATTTGATAAATAATATTAATTTAATAAAAATAAATATATTTTTTTCATTGAAAATATTATTTTTAAAAAAACTGGTATGTCAATTATCTATTTTACTCTTTTATTGTTTTCGGTCATTACAGTAGAGTGATATGCATTATTAAAAGTTTGGTTTTATATTTCAACTGTTTTGTTTAAGTCGTGCATATACATAAAAAGACAAAATATATAAAAAGACAAAATATAAGAAGAGGGTTGAATTATATTAATTAAAAATTTTATTATTTCGTTTGTTAGTTTAAAAATGGTTAGACGAAACTTTATTCTTCTTTATATGTTGATTTTAATAACATACGTTTAATTTTGATTATCCCCGTTAGTCACAAGTATAATAAAAACAAATACAGTTATTTTTATATTGGTTTGTCTATTCAAGACTACGTCCAGTTACTCAGCTGAATTTTCACTATCAACCGTGAAAATGTTACAAGTATTCTTTGAATTCAGTCAATTCTAGCTAAACAAGATATTCTTTGTCCACAGTCTTCCCAGGCTAAATCAATAGGTATTCTTTGGAATACAGCCTCAGCCTCCCTAGGCTGATACAAAAGGTATTCTTTGGAACACAACCTCCTCAGGCTAAGGCACCACAAAAGTGGATTTAAGAGAAATTTCTAAGAAACAAGTTCTTCTTCGCAGAGGGGTATATAAATTAAGTACAGAGCAAGTGAGCGAAATCACAAATGAATAGTTATTGTAGAGTATTTGCCAACTTGAAAAGTTGCAAGAGAAGTGCTTTATATAGGCAGTGATTTGATAGATCAGTTAGACCCATAAATCTACCCGTTGTCCTTTGCTTCCTTGAAGTCTTCAATTGTGTCAGAGTATAATCATGAATTTGACACGTTGCACAGCAGAATCAGAACCTTTTCTGACTTAGCAGAAATAAAAGCGAAAAGTAAATTTACTTTTTCGTGTTGCAGAGGTTAAGCGCGAGTCCCCATTCTGACTTTCGAAACTTCTTGAGTAACGTAAACATTTGAATATGACGCGTGTTACTTAAGTGAAAAAACTTGAATTTCTTTATTCTTCATAGACGATTCGGTCTTCATAAGCTTCAGTCTGATACTTCATCTTGAACTAATTCATTGAGCTTCGTCTGAAGACTTCTTCTTAAGCATATCGTATTCTTTCATCTTAAGGCATAACTTAGAACAGACGAATGATTTGAACTTAGATGAACTTTGAGGGGTCATCTTTTGCCTGTGCTGATTCCGTCTGATATTGGCTTGCAATGTTTCAGTCTGATAAGTTCCGTCTGTTATGTAATTAATCAAAACTTGAGACGTCTTGATCTAACAATATCCAAATCTAAATAAAAAGATAATTGAATTAAAAAAAATATCGAGATTCATTAAACTGGATTCAAATTAAACCAAATCACGATTAGGGATAAATTTAGAAAACTGGATATTTTTGTCCACCCATAAAACTAACCAAAAATAAATTAACAAAATTACATTTGAATATTCTAAAAGAGACTCTCTCAAATTATAGTAGCATAGTGACAGAGAAAACATGAATCTTGTAATTAACTAAGACAATATATTGTTGTTGTACTGATTGCAACATGTTTTATGTTTCGTTTATTAGTTGAACAAAATTGGAAACCAATATACTTGGAGAAATGTATTGCTGCTTGATTTGTAACTCTGTTTCCCTTGGTTCCGTATGTTAAGGTTAAATAGCAGCAAGTTCTTTTTACTGATTAGGCAATTAAAATAGGTAAAATGCTCTTTCTATCTACATCCCACATTAGTGCTTTCATTCAATGCATTGATCTATGATTATCATAACAATCATAACACAAATTGCAACCATGTCAAGGAAAAAGAATGAAAATAATTAATTGAAATAAATAAATAAATAAATAGACAATTTCTAACTGAAATAATATGAGAAGACTTGGCAGAGGCTAAATGACACATATAGGCCAGCTACAAAAATTAAATTTGTAATTGGACCCAACTACAAACTTATTAGGGGGTTCGTTTTGTAACAGATGCGGAAGAGGGATGAGTGCCACACCTGAGAGCGCGACACGAGTAGGAGTGACTACCCAGGTTGAGTGCCCATGACCAGAGCGTCAAACACGCCATTGGTCCACGTGGTGTGATGTTAGAGGGCCATTCGTGTGTGGCGGGATCCGTTTAGGTACATTCCATGGGGTGTTGCCACGTAGTGTGACACCTCTGTCCTGAGCGCCCAGCCTTTCGTGAGTGACACGTGGGTGTGGCGTCTGGGCCTTGAGCGCCCAACCCTTCCTTTACCTCACACCTTGTCCCTCTCTTTTTCACAACCGTAAAAAATTCTTCCTCTTCCCCTCTCCTCCTCCTTCCTCATCCGTAAATCTCCTCCGGCAGCTACAGTGGTCCCCTCTCTTTGTGTTGTGATGGTCTCATTCCACGTTAGTATTTATATTTTATGTTTTGTAGTAGTTTAGTTAGTTTAATAGTGATCCCATTTTATTGTATTTTATTTTTTGTAGTAGTTAATTAAATTTGTTAATATCGTGTCTATTAGTGTAAATACAGAATTATTTTTGAAAAATAGTAAATAATATTGAATTTATAGTAAATAGAATTGTTGTAATTTTAGTATAGAAATAATATTTTTAGTGTTAAAAAATATTGTAGAAATTATGTTGACAGTGTAGTTAAAAAAAATTGTGAATAAAAATTGTTAATAGATGAATTAATTAGAATATTTGTTAGTAATTTAATGTTGTTGATAATGGAGGTTAAAAAAAATTTAATTGGTAGGTTAGATTAAATGTTGGTATCATAGTAGTAAGTATAAAAATTGACTAATTTTAAATTTGAGACGTAGTTAAAATCTTGTAGAATTTGAAGATTAAAAAAATTTGTTTGAGTAGTTAAATTTAAGTGTTGATATAATTAGTAAAAAAAATTATTTGTGTTAGATTAATCTTTTTATGGTAAATTGTTGGACAATTTATTATGTAAATTGTGTGAATAAATTATTTCTTATTATTTTCAGGTTTATTATGACTTTTTCGTCTTCCTCTGGTGGCGTCACAATAGAATCACGACCTACAGAGTCAGATTTGTTATGGATGCAGCCGTACCATACATCTGAAAGCATATTTGAAACACCAGTGACAACAAGAAGTTAAAGTTGAGATGAACTGTTCTTATATATCAGCCAGTGGCCTGATACTATTTCCCCTTGTTTGATTGAGGCTGAGTTTTTTTTTTGGGTGTGCCAACTTGGGTATCTTAAACTTCATGGGGGGTTATTACATGCATTTATTGAACGCTAGAGGTCTGAGACCCATACATTCCATATGACGTGTGAGAAATGTATTATCACGTTAGAAGATGTTGTTGTATTACTTACCTTACCAATTGATGGGAGACCAATTATTGGATCAACACATGCAGACTAGGATGACATGACAGAGTCCTTACTGAGAGTAAGGTCAAATGCAGATGAGATGAGATGTTCTTATGTAAAATTAAGTTGGTTGGGTGAACATTTTAGTGATGTTACACCATTTCTAGATGATCCTGATGTACTGCGCCGATTCACCAAAACTTGGATAATGCGATTCCTGGATGGTGTAATGTTTGTAAACAAAAATAGCTCCAGAGTTTCTTTGCGATATTTGCAGTTCTTAGATAATCTGACAGAAACAAGGAAATATGCATGGGGAAATGCCTTATTAGGATATCTGTATCGTGAATTATGCAATGCAACAAATATCAACGCAATGTTCATTGGAGAGATGTAGTTCTGGTACAATTATGGGCATGAGAATGATTTACCCCCTTAGCCCCGCATGTCATGGTGACCCGTGATGAGGACACACCATTTGGTCACAAGTAACTATTTAATTAATGTCTTCTTTATTATTTTTTATTTCACTAAATTTGACCAATAAGTTAACAGTCGATTGTTTTATTTTTGTAGGTGGCTTCTGGTTCAAAATAGAATTTTCTTTGATGATGACGTGGAGATTATCCGAAGAAAATTAGATATTTTAAAATCACATGAGGTAAATTAGATTTTTTAAATTGTAGTATTGACAATCATTATATTTAAATTAGACATTTTTGTTATGACTTTATTTTGAATAATTTTTTTTTCATGCAGTATGTATGGATGCCTTATTCTAGAGCGGTCTTTGGTATGTTACCTCATATTTCTTTGGAGAGCCAGCAGATATGGAAAGTTGTTGTGCCTTTGATTTGTTTTCATATTGCTGAGTGGCAGCAGCCTAATAGGTTATTTAGTAATTTGGTTTCCGACAATCTGTTTCTTTTATGCCATCTCAGCCTGATAGTCTACATCAACTAACCTTGAAAGGCAAATAAGACAACAATTGGTTCCAACTTCTCCAACCTGTACTACAGATTTGGGAAAATCAATTACAGTTGATTGTAAAGGCATATCACATTCAGAGCTCATGAGCTACAATGATGAATATATGGTGTGGTATAGGAAAAAGACCAAGTTGTATATTGATAGAAAAAATGCAAAAAATGGATGTGACACACGCGCCGAACGTGCGTCATAAAACTGAATTTTAGCAACTACTTTGGAGTAATAGTGAACAATAATTAAAAAGCAATTAATAGATTATTTAAAAGCCTCAATCCAATCTCTATCAAATCCTAATTTTCCTCATTGGTTCAACAAAAAATAGGGAACTCATCTATGCAGTGCATTGAAATCGAGATCTTTGCATGCCAACACTAAACTAACGCTCTAAGATCTTAGAGAATTATCATCAAATACTTGTTGGCCTTTAAACTCACACGATCGCATGAGAGCACACAACTTGCTTTCGAATAATATAATTAGTTTTCTGCATTCATTATCAATCAACAACGATAGAATCAACAATATCAATCCAAAATATTAATCAACATAATAAAATCAAAATTATAGAATCCAAAACGAGTAATCATGCAATTGAAAACGGAGAACCTAAGGAAATTAGGGATTCTATTGAGATCGAATTGGTTGAAGAAATTAGTTGCACATAATTGAAATTAGACTAAGCATAAATTGAGATTTCATATTAGAAGAATTAAATTGCAAGAAGGGAGAGAGAAAGAGAATTGGAATCACAAACAAGAAAACCCTAGCAGAGCGACTTGAAAGGAAAAGAGCAATGCTAAAAATTGAAATTGATTGAAAGGTAAAAAGTGTCTTCAGATTTAGGGTTTTTGCCTATTTAAAAGTTGGGTCATGTGACTTACACATGACCCTTTAAGTGCCTCAAAGTGCTGGGTTCGAAACCCACACAAAGCAAACATTTAAATGGTTCAATTACATGATTTAAAATGGGCCTAACTAAGTCTTTTCCGCTGGAATTTTGTAACAGGTTTCGTGTGTCACTTTTGAGCCCGAATTAGCTCTTCATGTCTTCATAGCTTTTGTAGCTCTTCGAGTCCTCTTTAATTTGACATATAATGGAGCCTAAACAGACTTATGTGGTAATAGTTATGGTCATTTTAGTGAACCTTGTCAAAACTGAAATTTTTAGTGAATTTGAACAAAAATAAGCACTTAAGGCCCAATTGAGTCCAAACTCATAAATGCATAAAATCATGCTAATTGACCATTAATCATGTTGTATTAGGATATAAAAGATGCAGATAAAGTGATCAAAATAATGACTCATCAAATTCCCCCACACTTATCCTTTTGTTCTCTTGGGCAAAACTAAGTCCTAATGAAAATGTGAAATTGGATGCAAAATTTCATCTGGTCTAGTTTATTTCATACTCTCCAAAACAACCATCAATGCCTCAAAATTGAATATAGTGATCAGAGAACAATCAATCTAATGATTATATATTACAGTGTCAAACAATTACCGCTTCAGATAGGACCAACTAGACAGTGAATTAATCATGCAAGTCAATTATAAGCAATAGCCTCACCAAAAGTGTATCACTCAAACTCTCAAGTTTATCAGGCGAGTGTTTACTCTCAAACCATTAAAATGAACATTATTTTAGCATAGACTTGCAATCATTCTAGCTCTCTACCACTAACAATCACAGTCATGCATGATTCAAGAGGACTTGCAAAAGATGTAATGAGGTCAAGGATAAAGGTTTGATAAATTTGGTCAAGTGACTACTATTTCACAAATATTGAAATCAACATCAACAGATTACAAAAGATATCAAAATTACATGATAAATCTGCAAAGTTGCTATTTCAACAACTGCTTTAAGTACTCAACTCATTTTGCACACTTATTTAGATTAAAATTTTTCTATTTCGCTTTTATTTCTTTTTCTTTCTCCATATATTATTTCCATTTTTTTTCTTTTCTTTTTTTCAATTTTTTTTAATACCACTTTTGGTATTTATTTATTTTTCATCTGTATCAGACTCAAATAGCAAAATAGCACTAAGATAACATTTACACAAGCGTGTTGATCAAAAAGCAACCAAAATGTATCAGTTCTAAAACTCAAACTCAAATCATATTAATTGTAATAATATTCTACCCCCACACTTATTTTTTTGCACGTCCCGAGCAAACACCCCTACATTTACCTGCCTCACATAACCAAAAGATGGATAATTACTTAATATCTTTAAAATCAGGACAACATTGTTTTACTCTTAAGGCTTGTAATGCAAGTAGTGAAAGAAAAGGTTTCAGGCGCAAAGGGACTAGCAAGAGATAAAATGTCAGGTAGGTTATCTTGTCAAGTGGGGAAAATAGAAATGAATGTCTCAATCATGATCATGCACTAAGTGATAAAATGCAGCTTTGAAAAGAATAAAAGCAAGTTCTGAAAAATAACATTCACAAATGGCATATATCACACTGAAAAAAAGAGAATGACATGTAGATGAATCTATTCAAAACAGGCCCAAAAACTCACATGTTCAATATTGTCAAATACTTATCAAAAAACAGTACATAACTTATTCATACAAACTAGTCTAAAATCTATCAGAGGAATATATCAACACCACAAAATAATCCAAAAATTAACTCAGCTCAGATTCCAGTTCAGATTCCCAACATGTAAACCATAATGCAGATGTACTAATAACCAGACTAGAATCAAATGAATTAAATAAAACATGGAAATCCTAATTACTCCTAATTACAGAAGGCAGAAACATAAGAAATGAATGAAAACAAAACGAAAGAGAGTGGAAGGAGAAAATAAAAACTCCCTCGGCCGCTCAAGGCGGCGGTGCGTCTGCAAGTGGTACTAACTCCTGCTCTGCGGGCTGCTCAATGGAGCTCTAATGATAACGCTTTAAGCGCTGCTCGTTCACCATGAATGTATCCTTGGTACCTACTACAAGAAACAAATACACATCTGGGTCAAATATCACAAAATCATCTACAATAATATGTAAGTCATTCTTTATCAGTGCAAATGATTCAGGGTGTAGGTATGTGTTTTTGCTATAATCAGTGCATTGTGGTGGTAGGAATAAGTTGAATACCATAATCATAATTTTCCATTTGTTCATTTTAATCTTGGCATCTAAATTGAACAATTCACATGTTTCACTTACTGTCAAATCAAAGAACATGGAATAATGAACTCTAACACCAATAACACAATTTAAAAGAGAGAGTAAAGAATTAGAGTGTTTCAAGGTAGCATGATTACTCTCTATTCCATCTCTAATGTGTTTAGACATTGGTTCGCCAATAAGGTAGAAGCTTGCACTTGACTCTCTATTGTTAACTTCTTTAACGACCTATAAGAATATATAACATCATGAGAACAAAAGCCATTAGGAACAACTAAGAGGTTCAAATCAGCAAACTCAATGATAGTCCGGGCTTTAATTGCATAATAGTTTAAAGTGAAACATTTAATGTTGTTCATATTGCAATTATAAAGAGTATCAAATGATAAAGAAATCTTCCCTAGTGGTTGCTCTGATTTCCTGGATACTTCACTCTTTCCACAGTGTTTGCTCCAAGGAAACTTTATGGACAATTCTCCACTAGGTACCAAGACATGAGGATTTTTGTAAGGAGGAGGGTCACAAACAGCTTCACCGTGTGCTTTATGTTCTTTCTTATCTACATAAACATCTTCACACAAAAAGTTGTTATCTTGTATTTCTTACTTAGGACTCACTCCTAAATCACATATCAAAAGAGAATCAACATAAACAAAGGAAAGATTAGTATAAACAATTAAATCATCACATGTTTCCTTATCTTGTTTATCTGTCACTTTTTCTTCCATGTCTTGTTCTTTCAAATCTTGTTCTTGCAACTCTTTCTCTTTAGCTACAATCTCCATGGTAATTGTCTTTTCTAGTGGTGCAGTAGGTTCCACCAATTGCTTACCAGACCCCAAAGTAATATCACTCACATTCTTACCATTATCATTCAAATTGGAAATTACTTGTGAGGGTAGACTGATGGATGCTTGAGGTTGGTTCTAACTAATTGCATTGGATAACTGTCCAATATGAGTTTGGATACTCTGAAGGTTGGCCTCAGTTATCTGCTAAAATTGCAAGTTGTTGGTGGCCATCTGCTTGATTAATTCTTCCAAAGAAGGACCACCTTGTGGCTGGGCTAGTGGTTGTGTAGGATATTGTTGAAAAGCTGATATATGATAGTTGGAATTTTGTTGCCAATTTTGTGTCGGATGGAAAGTGGAATAGTCAAGTGAACTCTGATAAATATGATCTCCCCATCCAGGATTGTAGGAGCTGGAATATGGGTTGTACTGCTGCTGAGGTATGGTATGAAAAACTCCTGCCTCTGCAAAAGTTGTGTTGGACTTAAAGCTTGATGATGCTTGAAGCTGCTCAACCTTTAGTGTTTTGCTTTTGATGTTCATGTAATCTTTTGTTTTCCTTAGATAAATTGTAATAAGCTTTTCATTGTATTGATTGTTAAGGATAGGCTTGTGCTTGTGATTGTTCTTGTGTGACAAGTCTTAGGTAAGTAAAGTCATTACTTGTGTTAGAGATTCAAATCATTCATTTCCCTCTTTGTTTTTAAGAAAAAGTTTTTGGTAATTGACTGAGGTAATAGATTACCAGAAACTGGTAACAGATTACCAACTAAGGTAATAGATTACCAAAAAACGGTAATAGATTACCACAGTTTGGTAACAGAGTGGAAATTTGTGATTTTCTCTGTGGTAATCGATTACCACTCGGATTAATCGATTACCAGAGGTTAAAAACACTTGAGATGATGTTTACTTGCTGGGATAATCGATTACCAACAGCTGTAATCGATTACCACCATCAGAAATCAATTAGATTGCTCAAAATGGGTTTTTATCTTGTTTTCTATATAAACTCTCTTTCAAAATATTTCATAAGAACTTTGAAAATACGAAAAGGATTGATCTTACACTTTCATATCTTCTTTGAAATTGAGTTTATATTTTCTCCAAGAAATCCTTCAAAGAATTGAAAAGGTTTTCAAGAAAAGTTTTCAAAGAGCAATCTTGGTTGAGTTTCAATGGTTGGTTTGTCTTGTGCTTCATGTTGATCAGATTCTACACTATCAGGTGTTCTCTAAACTGATCTTTATTTTTTGTTTAGGTTTGGGTTGATTACTCTAAGAGAGAGGTCTCTCTAGGAAAGAGTAAGGTGATTTGAGAAAGGTTTCTCAAAGGATTGGTTCTTGGAGGTGTCAAGACCAAGGAGAACTGTTCTTTGGATTAAAGAACAGGTGTTGGGTATTTTGATTTCGTTTTTATGTTGCTTGTGCAGAGTGAATGTAAAGAACATAAAAGGGATCATTGTTATAGTGGAACACCAATTGCAATGATTGTTGAATTGGGACTGACGTAGGCTCTAAGCGAACCAAGATAAAATCCTCTTGTACACTCTTCTTCTACCTTACGCTTTTATATTTTGTCAATACGATTAACTGTAACATTGAATTACATTGTTTACATTTGGTAATTGACTGCGTAATTGATTTATATCTTGAACACTTGAATACAAATACTGATACTCTAAGTATATTGATTGCTAATATGTTTCTCTGATCTTTCTTAAGTGTTTCCGCTGTGTATCTTTGATACATCTTGTTCTAACGCTTATTCATTTGAGGTTGATTAGTTAAACAAGATTAGATTTAATCTGAAATAAAAAGAAAGTAGAAACGACATTAATTTGGGCATATTGGGAACTTGAATCTATTCACCCCCCCTCTAGATTCAACATAGGGACCAACAATTGGTATCAAGAGCTTTAACTAGTAAATCAATCTAGTAATCCTTGTTAGTTCCCTGGAATGGCTAGTAATCTTTTACCCTTCGCTGAAGGAGCTTCGATAAATAGACCTCCATTGTTCTGCGGTGATAACTATCCATTTTGGAAAGTTCACATGAAGATCTTTATGGAATCTATTCACAGAAGTATCTGGCAGGCTGTGGTAAATGACTACAAAGTTCCAATAAAAATAGAAAATGGAAAAGAAATAGAGAAACCTTTTGAGGAATGAGACTTGGATGAGATTAGAAGGGCTGAAAATAACGCTAAGGCCTTGAATATCATACACTCTGCCTTGAATTTTGATGAGTTTTTCAGGATATCAGTTTGCACAACAGCAAAAGAAGCATGGGAGCTTATCATGGTGACCCATGAAGGTACTGCTGAGGTGAGAAGAGCTAGGAAAAACACACTCATTCAGGAGTATGAGACATTCAGAATGTTCCAAGGAGAGTCAATCATGGAAATGCAAAAGAGATTCACACATATCATCAACCATCTCAAAGGACTTGGCAAGAACTTCATTGAAGAAGAGGTGAATGTCAAGATTCTGAAATCATTGAATATAAAGTGGCAACCTACAGTGACAGCCATAACTGAATCCAAGAACCTTACTGCTATGACAAGTGCTGAACTGTTTGGGAAACTTAGAGAATATGAAATGGATATGACTCGCATGGCAGATGAGGAACAAAAGGACAAGAAAACCAAAAGCCTTGCACTGAAAATGGAAGACACATGAAGTGAGTGTGATACATCCAGCTGGGCAAGTGAGTCCGAACATGAAAACATGAACCAAATGGTAAGAAAGTTTAAAAAGTTCATGAGAATGAAAAATGGTAAGAAAAGGTTCAACAATTCTAAGAAGGGCTTCAAAAGAAGTGAGAGTTCGTCTTCAAAGGTGACTTGCTATGAGTGTGGCAATGTTGGTCACTACAGGTCTGAGTGCCCCAACATGAGGAATGCCAACTGCAATGAGCCTAGAAGATCTAAACATAATGAAAGGTCCAAGAAGGATATATTCAGAAAGAAGAAAGCATATATAGCTTGGGAAGAGGATGATTCTTCTACCTCTACTGAAAGTGAGATTGAGGAAGAAAATATTTGCTTCATGGTCAAATCAACAATGGATGAAGAGGTAAATGATTCTGATTCATCTACTTGTTATTATGATGAATTGCATACTGCTTTTTGTGATTTGTATAAAGAAGCCAAAAGATTAAGCAAATTGAACAAGGTTTTAAAAAGCAATGTTTCTGATTTAGAAAATAATATATGTGCTTTAAAAAATGATGTTCAAAGATTGAAAGATGAAAATGAAGTTTTGAAACAACCATGTTTTAAGTGTGCTTCAACTTTTGTTTCTTTGAGAAAGAAAAATCTGAAGTTATTTGCATTTGAACAACCATGTAAAAACAGAACCTTCACAAGTAGTTATTGCATGAAACTTGGTCATAATTCTTATAATTGTATGATTAGAAAGGAAGGTATATCTTGTGGTTTGTTTAAGTGGGTTAAGAAAGTTAAACTTGATGATGCTAACATGGCTGGACCCAAAAGAAGTTGGGTACCAAAAGCAAAGTAAACTTTCTTGTGTAGATATGTTTGAGAGCTAAACAATCAACAGTTGGTATCAACAATTGGAATCGTGGAACAATTGGTATTCTGGACAATGGCTGCTCAAGACATGTGATTGATGAAGAGATCAAACTTATCTCCTTTCAATCAAAAGAATTTGGATCTGCAGTTTATGGAGATAACATAGAGGGAAGATTTTATACCTATATCTTTGATAATTCATATTGCTTAACATGTAGAAAATCATATCATTGCATTATATTTGGCAAAACATAGCTCATATTGCATGAAAACATGTTTTTAGAAAAATCTGATGCAGATAATCGATTACCACCAAGGGTTAATCGATTACCTGATATATTTTGGCCCCTTGTGTATTGTATGTTCACTGGAGTAATCGATTACCACATGGGTCAATCGATTGCCTCTTTACACTGCTATATTTGTGAATATTTGATAGGCACGGGTTAATCGATTAAGACCTTAAGTCAATCAATTACCCATGTATTATAACTAATGTCTTTTCAACTCATGTTATAAGAGCAGTAACAGGAGTCAAGGGTCATCTTTTCATACCTTCTCCAAAGGATGGATGAAATGAAAGCAACAACGACTTGATATTTTCTTTAGTTCGTTCATTCTTATCTCTATTCTCTATATTTGATTATAATTATCTCTGTTTTTGCTTTTGATATACCAAATAGGGGGAGAAGTATAAGTTGATAGAATATAGTTGATAGGGGAGTAAGGAGTAAGTAGAAATTTGAGTTTTTGAGCTCAATATATGGCTTATATGAACTATATGAACAATTATTTCATGAATCTGCAACATTTCTATTTTGTGCTTGCATTGCTAACAAATTGCAGGTTTATCAAAAGAACAATAAGCACCTAGGCACTAAGGAAAACTCAAAGTTGGATTTGGTACATCAAAACTAAAAAGGGGGAGATTGTTGGACTTAAAGCTTGATGATGCTTGAAGCTGCTCAACCTTTAGTGTTTTGCTTTTGATGTTTATGTAATCTTTTGTTTTCCTTAGATAAATTGTAATAAGCTTTTCATTGTATTGATTGTTTAGGATAGGCTTGTGCTTGTGATTGTTCTTGTGTGACAAGTCTTAGGTAAGTAAAGTCATTACTTGTGTTGGAGATTCAAATCATTCATTTCCCTCTTTATTTTTAAGAAAAAGTTTTTGGTAATTGACTGAGGTAATAGATTACCAGAAACTGGTAACAGATTACCAACTAAGGTAATAGATTACCACAGTTTGGTAACAGAGTGGAAATTTGTGATTTTCTCTGTGGTAATCGATTACCACTCAGATTAATCGATTACCAGAGGTTAAAAACACTTGAGATGATGTTTACTTGCTGGGATAATCGATTACCAACAGCTGTAATCGATTACCACCATCAGAAATCAATTAGATTGCTCAAAATGGGTTTTTATCTTGTTTTCTATATAAACCCTCTTTCAAAATATTTCATAAAAACTTTGAAAATAAGAAAAGGATTGATCTTACACTTTCATATCTTCTTTGAAACTGAGTTTATATTTTCTCTAAGAAATCCTTCAAAGAATTGAAAAGGTTTTAAAGAAAAGTTTTCAAAGAGCAATCTTGGTTGAGTTTCAATGGTTGGTTTGTCTTGTGCTTCATGTTGATCAGATTCTACACTATCAGGTGTTCTCTAAACTGATCTTTATTGTTTGTTTTGGTTTGGGTTGATTACTCTAAGAGAGAGGTCTCTCTAGGAAAGAGTAAGGTGATTTGAGAAAGGTTTCTCAAAGGATTGGTTCTTGGAGGTGTCAAGACCAAGGAGAACTGTTCTTTGGATTAAAGAACAGGTGTTGGGTATTTTGATTTCGTTTTTATGTTGCTTGTGCAGATTGAATGTAAAGAACATAAAAGGGATCATTGTTATAGTGGAACACCAATTGCAACAGATTGTTGAATTGGGACTGGACGTAGGCCGGAAGCCGAACCAGTATAAATCCTCTTGTACACTCTTCTTCTACCTTACGCTTTTATATTTTGTCAATACGATTAACTGTAACATTGAATTACATTGTTTACATTTGGTAATTGACTGCGTAATTAATTCATATCTTGAACACTTGAATACAAATATTGATTCTCTAAGTATATTGATTGCTAATATGTTTCTCTGATCTTTCTTAAGTGTTTTCGCTGTGTATCTTTGATATATCTTGTTCTAACGCTTATTCATTTGAGGTTGATTAGTTAAACAAGATTAGATTTAATCTGAAATAAAAAGAAAGTAGAAACGACATTAATTTGGGCATATTGGGAACTTGAATCTATTCACCCCCCCTCTAGATTCAACATAGGGACCAACAAGTTGGATCACTGAAACTCTGCTGCAATAGTTCCCTAATAGTCTTATTATCTATGTTAGCCTAAATGAATGCAAATCAGCATCTCTACCTCTAGTGCATCAGATTCAACAATAGCTACAAAAACAACAATAGCCACAAAAACAACAATATACAACATAAATAAGCAAAAACAACACTAACTAACATCACTCAGCAGGATATCACTGTCAGCAGGCCCCAAATGACCAAAATAAACTTCCAAAAAAGTATCAAATGATTTTTAAAATTTATGGGACTACCACAGGTCAATTCTAAACCATCCCAAGACCTCAAAAATGTAGTGTAAAATTTTAAAAAATTGAAAAGAGGGTTTAAACGATGGAATTTGGCCTCGATATTGTGGTGTCTCATGCAAAAACTACCACCCTACAAAATTTCAAAACCAACGGAATTAGTTCAACAATTCAAAAATACCCGTTTTGTTCCCGCAGGACCGGAATAATTGCAAAACAGAAAAATCTGGAAGGAATTTCGTAAAACTAATGCAATTTTTCACCCCTTTGAAATGAAAGGTTTGCTCAGAAAGCCAAATTACTTTAGAAAAAGTAATTAGAATGACCAAATAGATCCAAAAATCCAAAATCAGATGACCAAACAACATATAATAGGTCAAACAAACACAAAACAAAGCATGAAATCAGTATACTGCAGAACTTATTGAATGTAAACTAACCTATCCTAAGTCTAATAATAAAAATAAAAAAAATACATATAAACTATGAGAATTAACAAAGCAATCCCTGGCAACGACGTCAAATTTGACACACGCGTCGAACGTGTGTCAAATAAAATCGAATTTTAGCTACTACTTTGGAGTAATAGTGAACTCAGATCGTTTCCCTACGGATTACTTTGTTATTTCTCTGTAGCCGAAATTTTAAATGCAATTTTGGGGGTTTTTTGTGCAGAGAGAAAATTAAAGGCAATTAAATAGTAATAATTAATAAATGACTGTAATTGAACAATAATTAAAAAGCAATTAGTAGATTATTAAAAAGGCTCAATCCGATCTCTATCAAATCCTAATTTTCCTCATCGGTTCAACAAAAAAAGGGCACTCATCTATGCAATGCATTGGAACCGGGATCTTTGCATGCCAACACTGAACTAACGCTCTAAGATCTTAGAGAATTATCTTCGAACACTTGGTGACCTTTAAACTCACACGATCGCATGAGAGCACACAACTTGGTTTTGAATAATATAATTAGTTTTCTGCATTCATTATCAATCAACAATGGTAGAATCAACAATCTTAATCCAAAATATTAATCAACATAATGAAATCAAAATTATAGAATCCAAAACGAGTAATCATGCAATTGAAAATGAAGAACCTAAGGAAATTAGGGATCCTATTGAGATCGAATTGGTTGAAGAAATTAGTTGCGCATAATTGAAATTAGACTAAGCATAAATTGAGATTGCATATTAGAAGAATTAAATTGCAACAAGGGAGAAAGAAAGAGAATTGGAATCACAAACCAGAAAACCCTAGTAGAGTGACTCGAAAGGAAAAGAGCAATGCTGAAAATTGAAATTGATTGAAAAGTAAAAAGTGTCTTCAGATTTAGGGTTTTTGCCTATTTAAAAGTTGGGTCATGCGACTAGCACATGACCCTTTAAGTGCCTCAAGGTGCTGGGTTCGAAACCCACTCAAAACAAACATTTAAATGGTTCAATTACATGATTTAAAATGGGCCTAACTAAGTATTTTCCGTTGGAATTCCGTAACAGGTTTTGTGTGTCACCTTTGAGCCCTTTTTCACCCCAAATGCAGTCCAAATTAGATCTTCATGTCTCATAGCTTTTGTAGCTCTTCGAGTCCTCTTTAATTTGACATATAATGGAGCCCAAACAGACTTCTGTGGTGAGAGTTATGGTCGTTTTAGTGAACCTTGTCAAAAATGGAATTTTCAGCGAATTAAAACAAAAATAAGCACTTAAGGCCCAATTGAGCCCAAACTCATAAATGTATAAAATCATGCTAATTGACCATTAATCATGTTGTATTAGGATATAAAAGATGCAGAGAAAGTGATCAAAATAATGATTCAGTAGGTTGTGTGGTACAAAATTCTTATTCCTTACATTTTCTAGCTGAATAAGCTTTTAAACTTGACTAAGACTTTGTTTTTTTTTTTTTTCTGTGGTGACATAACAGAATCTCTGCTTTATATGGGGACCTCTGAAGGATGGTTGGCACACACTGCGGATGACATGATGGATCTGGGAAGGAGTATGATAGTATTATGTTGTGATCCGGACCGTATAACACAACCAGCTACTAGTGCACCACCAGCTACCGAAAGATTCCCTATTGAGGATCCTTACATACTTCCACATAGTCTAGAGATGCGTGGACTTACACGCAACAGTCCTTCCGTCACCCAAGAGTCATATATTCTTCCACCTATGCCACAGAGAGGGGCTGGGATGTACTACACACCTACTCAATTTACGCGGTTACCATCTCAGATGTCTCCTATGTACCAGTATTCATCTCCTACTACTAGCCCACCACGTCAGACGCCTACGGGTGATGCATCAGGATCGGGGACTTGGGCTTTTGAGTAGTTATTCGATTCTTCTCCTTCCTTAGGTGATGGATTGGATGCACAGACGCCCACCTCACAGATGGGTCAACTGTGGAATATTCCTGACGATATTCCACACATGGACGATTTACTTGGGATAGATCTCCGACCACAGTTTGATGTCGCAACCAGTAGTCGCCAACCAAGGCCAAGACAGAATCCAGAAAGACAAGCGCGGGGATGGGATAGACCATGTGGTATAGGGGACACCATGGCAGACATTGATTTCATTAGTATTTTAGAGACTATGTATGTTAATGATAGTATGGATTTGTATTCACATTAGTTGTTTACGATAGTATGGACTTCATATGCTTATTGATATTGTTTTTTAATTAAAATTTTATACTTAATTTAATCTTTAAACAGTAAATAAATAGTATAATCAATCAACATTAAATATTAACTAGTACAAATTTAATATCACAAATCATGGTTGAGAATTAGAAAGACATAATAGTCTATTGTTACCCTCTTGACCACATCTACAAGATCTTTTTTTTTTTTTGTGAAGGTTCAACCCAATCCATCTCATTTCAAATCCTTATTAATTTTGGGCGGCCTTTACCTCGAATTGTAGATGGATCTGGAATCAAAATCCATGGTTGCTCAACATGATCCAATGCATCTTCATTCCCTAGAGGCCACTAGTCAGCAGAATATGTGTTCAAAATGTATTCGTTTTTGAAGACATCATCAACGTATTGAAAGAAGTTGATATTAACATGTCCACAAACAACAATTATGTGCGAACATGGATAATGGAATGTTGTATACCAGCCAGACTGACAATATATATCATTAAGATTTATTGTCCACTTATTCTCACCTCGTTGTGTCAATGAATTAAATGTTTCTTCTATCTCAAACCTTGTTTGCTAAATGTCATAAACACGGACGATGTGGGAATATGCTTCCACTTGATGTCTCAGAATAACGTGAATTGTGTTACTTTAAAAATTTTGTTCCTTTCGTCTGTGAGTTTAAAGGTGTTCAGACAAAACAGTCTTAATCTTCAAAAGTTGATTTTAATGAACAAACGTTATAGTTTGATTATCCCCGTTAGTCAAACACTTAAGAAGACAAATACACATGTATTTTTATACTAGTTCGTCTATTCAAGACTACGTCCAGTTACCCAGCAACAACTGAGTTTTCACTACAAACTATGAAATGGTTACAAGTATTATTTGCGTCCAGCCACTTCTGGCTATTACTCGATATTCTTTAAACACAACCTTCGCAGACTAAATAACTTGGGTATTCTTTGAATAACCAGCCTTCTCAGGCTAAAACACCACACAAGTGGATTTGAAAGTGTTTTCTAAAAAGAAAGTTTCTTCTTCGCAGAGAGGGTTTTAAAATAAAGAGTAGAAGTAACAGTGAGCAAATTCACAATAGTTTGAATACTTGAAGCGTGTTCGCCAACTGAACTTTGAAGAAGCAAAGTCTTTAAATAGGCAAAGTCTTCAAATATCCGTTAGACACAGAAGAATGTCGTTGAGCATTTTCCAAGTGAAGTCCAAAAAGGTGTCAGAGTGTACTTGAGTGATTGATGACGTGTGAAGCGAATTAGGTAGCGTGCACAATACTTTTTCTGACTTGTACAGAGACTTTGACAAAAAGGTGAAGACCTTTTCGAGTTGCATATGTAAGCGCGAATCCCCATATTGATCTTGGATGTTTCTAATGAGTACTTCTTAAGATTTGAAATCTTGGCACGAGTGACTCATACTTTGCTTCACTTCTTTAGCAGACGATGAACTTCTTCAGTCTTAAGAGTTTTCTTTTTAGCCTTTCGTTTGATGACTTGACTTGAGATAGACGAATGACTTCAACTTTGAGGAGTCATCTTCCGTCTGTGCTTGTTGCGTCTGACTTTTCTTGTTGATGTTCCGTATGGAAATGTTCCGTCTGTCTTGTAATTATCAAAACTTAGAGACGTTAATCATCTTGATCTAACAATTCGTGAACAACAAACATGACATCACTTAGATCTTCTTGTGCTCGACGACACCTTTCAACAAAATATTCACGGCAACAACTGTACTTTGACTTCACTAAAGCTGTTATAGGTAGATTTTGCAACCTTTTAAAACCTTATTTATGCATTCAGAAAGATTAGTAGTCATGTGACCAAATCCATGTCCTTCTTTATCATATGTCATACTCCACTTTTCCTTAGACATTCCTTGAAACCAAGTTGCGAGTTGGGGACTTTTGTCACAAAACTTCTCCAAATTTCGATCAAATATGTGCTTGCATGGAGTATAACCTACACAAAAAATGAAGACTTTACATTTCTATGTATAAATCAAATACATAGCAAAAGTGGAAAATTGTAAAATTCATAACAGAAAAAGGTAACTTACCTAATTTCACCAACATTTGTTTCTGTTTTTGGTTTTTAAACTTATGATTGAAATTAGAAACAATGTGTCAGATGTAATATACATGATATGTGTGTGGTTGACACCATCCAATTGCCTTATTTTCAATTGTCGACTTGATGTTTCGATGTCGATAAGAAATAAGACAAATACCAGATTTATTTGTAACAGTTACGTAAATTAGACAAAACCATGACCATACTAACAAAGTTTCACCCTCAACCACGACAGATGCAAGTGGTAAAACATTGTCATTTCTGTCTTGCGTTGTTGTAATTAGAAGTGTTCTACGATATCTACCGTATAAGTGGGTGTCGTCTACCTGTATAATTGGCTTACAAAAATTAAAGGTTTCCCTACATTGTCGAAATGTTCAAAAGACACGCCTAAATTGGCAAAATTCACGGACTACCCTGTTGCCCACAACAAAATCATCGTCAAAGATTTCATAATAAGATCCGGGAGAGTGAATTTGCATGTAATGTAACTAAACAGGAAGTTTCGTATATGATTCTTCCCAATTTCCAAACACCATGGTCATTGCTTTTTGTTTAGCTAACCATGTCTTCTTGTATGATATTTTGTAGTTAAACATATTAGCAATTCTCTCTTGGACTAATCCAATTTTAGTGGATGGATCTTCCCTTATCATACTTGAAATTGCAGTAGTCGTGATAAACACAAAAATTTCAAGAATAAAGATGTCATTGAAACTAATTTATTTTGACTTGCCAACAATGCACGTACTAATCATATTTGAATCAAGATTTTCATGGTCTTGAGTCAAACTTGAATTTAAACAATTGTGTGGACCACCCATTTTGTCACTTTTCATCTTTGTGTCCTTTTTGATTTAATAGCTCGCATATGAAAAGGACAAGGAGATTCATCACAATTTTTAGGGCAATAAATAACATATTTTGTTGATTTGGACTCCTCCACCCTCATCGTTTGATGTACATTCATTAGGTATCTTGCAACAGCAATTTGGACTTCATCTTTGCTATCAAACTCCATCCCGACAACTAATTCTTGCCCAATGGACCAATTGGATTCAACACTTAAACCCCACAAATCTTCTTGATCAGAATATTCTCAATTAATGCTTGTATAATGTGGGGTTGTTTGCCAAAATGGTTCTCCACTTGCACCCACATGAACATCACATTAAACAATTATTTAATTATTCAAAAATATTATTATTAAATAGACTAATCCTAACCTCCTTGTGTTCTAACAACACTGTGATCTTGTTGCATGTTAAGGCTTAAACTCTGTACATCTTCGTTTAATTCATCATCATCTGTGTAACGCCCCTCTATTTTCATTACTAAAATATTTTCATTTTTATCCAATTATTATTATTATTTGAAAATGTTTCCCTTCATTTAGATTTCTTTAAATAAAATTTTAAAATAATTTCCCTTGCTAACAAAAATGTCACCAAAATAAAACACATCACATAGATCACATCGTAATCATACATCAAAAGTTATTTACAAAATGTCACATAGTACGTAATATTGTGATAATTATAATATACACATTATTCACAAAAATCCTCATGTTTGCTTATCCTTCGTTCACATCTCCAATAGATTTATCATGTTAATCTGCTCCCCCAATTAAAATTTAGGATCATCACAGGTGTCAAACCACAGACACAAACACGCAAGGGTAAGTTCCAAAAATCTTAATAAAAATACATATCATATAAAATTATCAATATAATACATATCATAATCAAATAAATAAAGAATGAATTATGACTTAAATGAAATTTCTATATGATGCATGCTCCAACCTCAACTCCAAAAATATGCAATGTGGTACCATCTCAGATAATACGACATCATCATCGTAAAACTTACCGACCAGTTGGGATTTCACAGTGGTGCACAAAATCTCATAAACAATCATGTGATCATCATGAATTAAATGAATTCTCACTATAAAAATCCCCCAAGTCTGGCATCCCACCTAGACGCACGGATTAAGTTATTATCTGCACCTCTAACCGAGGCCACCTCTTTTGAGGCATGCATGAATGAATGAAAACTTATCTCCCTTTCTAAAAATCTCATTTAAAATAGCACCAATCTTGTTGATATTACAAGTCCACTCCATCATTATATTTTATGTTATGGGTTAATAATTTATAGTATAATAGTCATAGTTTTCATCACGATCTTCAACGTGCATAACATAGGTAATTAATCACAAATCTCAATCATCAACCAAATTCAAAGAAAAGCTAAACATACACAATCCAAGTCATTATACAAATATACATCCAAAGTCATTCACATTCAAATCAAATTTTCCAATTACTCTTTAAAATTGTTAAAAATCTCCATAAGATTAAGTATTATATAAATAACTTAAAGTTATGAAATCAGTAAAGGTGGCAGAGCCTCCTAGTTAGATCTCATAATTTTAAGATCTCAAATTATCATTTCATAAAATTAAATATTATATAAATAACTTAAAATTATGAAATCAATAAAGGTGGCAGAGCCTCCTAGTTAGATCTCATAATTTTAAGATCTCAAATTATCATTTCATAAAATTAAATATTATATAAATAACTTAAAATTATGAAATCAGTAAAGGTGGCAGAGCCTCCTAGTTAGATCTCATAATTTTGAAATCACAAATTATCATATGAAATATAAACAAATGAAAGCGGAAATATTTAAATATAAAGATATAAATATGCGGTATTATAAATGAAATTTGGACTAGTTCAGTTGGTTAAGACATGACTGGAAACATCAAGGTTTTGAGTTCAAGTCATGCTCACTTCATTTTTAGTTATATATATTTTTATTTTTATTTTTTTATTTGAAAATTTAAGTAAATTGCAACTTCTCTTACCATTCTTATTACTTTAAAACTTCAATAATAATTATAAGTTCATAAATTTTAGAACACAAATATTTTGAGATTATTCTAGAATTTTTAGAAAATTGAAAACTTAATTAAATTGAAAACTTAAAATAATTTAGAAACTTCCCTCACCTTAATTTTTCTCCCTCTTGGAAATGCTTTGAAAGATCTTCTAATGGTTGAAAGAAGGTTGATCCTACTCTCAAAGTTAAATGAAATGGGTTTTTGGTGAATTTAGGAAAAATTTGGAATTTTAGCAAAATAAGCTTATGGTTTTGGGAAAATTGGAAAAACTAAGATTTTGGTGTTTTGGTGCAAATGAATTCATGGCTGAAGTGTTCTCAAATGGTTTCTATTTATAGATGAAATAAAATTTAAAATATTATTAGTGGTAAATTTAATATACTTAGTGGTTTTACCATAAATAATTAATTATAATTCTTTTTCTTTTTAATGCTCCACTAAACAAATTGATGTTAACACCACTAACTTAGTGCATTTTTTCATCACTCATGACATATTGCACTTGTTCAGAATTTTCCAACTTTTATTTATTTATTTATTTATTTTATTATTATTTTATTATTATTATTATTATTTTATTTTATTTTTTTATTTTTAATACTTTATTATTTTAATTCCATTGTTCAAATATCATATATGATTATTCTATAATTAATATTATATTATAAGGAGTCTAAAAAATATTTTTCCCTATTTTTCTTACATATTTCTCTCGTAATTATTATATAGATTATATTTATTTTAAAAAATATTAAACAGACTTAGTAGCTCAGTTGGTTAGAGTGGTGGCTAAATAACTTGCAGGTTGCAGATTTGAATCCTGCATGGGCCATTTTAAGTTTTTTTTTTTAATTTATTTATTTATTTTATTTTTTTTTTATTAATTCTTAAAATGTTTCTCAAATCAAATATAAAATAAGATTTCTTAATAATAATATAATTAAAACAATGAATTTACAGTAATTCGGAAATATAAAATAATGTTTGAAATATCAAATAATAATAAAAATGTCAAACAACAAATTTATTTTTCTACTACATTTTTTTATTTAGAAATGTAATCATAATTTTCTCAAATTACGTAATAATATTGCTACCCCATGATAAATTATTTTTGAATTATGTTTTCTGTCTAATCAAATTATAACAGTAAACAGTTAATATGCACATTTTTATAGAATTTTTAGTAAATGTTTTAACTACGTAATTATTTATGAAAATTAATTTTGAGGGTGTTACAATCTGACTTAGAAAAGTTTCCATCAAAATCTTCATCTTCGGATGATGAATCAATATCCAAATCTGAAACAACGTAATCTTCATCATTGTCACTAAAGTTTAGCCTTGTAAAATATTCATCGTAAGAACTATCCGCATTATTCCCAGACGATGCACCACCTGCAACAACTACTTCAACACATAATTCTATAGGACCACCGCCCTCTTGTTGAAGAAAATTAGTAATCATAATATCGACATCGACTATTTGTAGTGGAGCATATTGATTTCCTACTAAATATCTTGTTGTAATAGAACCAATAACTTGGTTATATTTTAATTTAAATTTATTATGAATTCTATTTTTTTAATGAATTGAAACTTATGTCGCGTTTAATATGTAATGCTCTTCTCGGTCCTTCGAATACAGTCCCTTCATTAATCTCATGTATCCTTCCATTAATATACACAATAATAGTAATTGCAGAAGCCATATCACGACAAATCTCCTACAACAAAAAAATTTAGTATTGAACATTATTAAAATCAATCCTAATTATAATATCTAAAATTAAATTAACAAAAATTACATACACCTTACCTTAGTACAAAAATTACTATTATTAAATTATTTCTAACAAAATAAATAAATAAATAAATTACCTAAATTATCAATTATTAATTAAATTAAGTAACTGAAATCTAACCTCCTTGAATTGGTTGTGTCGTGAACTACTGACAGGGGAGTATATATAGCAATTACTGACACTTAAGCCTATATCACCAACAGTAAACCTTACATTGGGCGCCCCAAGTACAGACACCATGTCCAGAAACTAGACACTTTTTATCTATGTGACGTGGCGCTCTTACACAAGATGTCACTCATGATGTATAACGCCTCTCTCTTCCACGTCCATTAGAAACAAACTTCCTTTCAAAATAAATTTGTAATTGAGTTCAATTACAAATTTAATTTTCATTACTAACTTATGTTTTTATATATATATATATATATATATATATATCATTTAGTTCTCTCTACGTACTAATAGGTGTTATTTGAAACATTAGTTGGTGATTAATGACTAAATGAGAACACTTTTTATTTTTAAAAAAGTTAAACAGCAAGGGATAAACCTTGAAGTGGAAAATAGGACAAATAAAATTAGCAAGCAAATAAATATTTTATTTTGTGTATTTAAAGTAACAAAGTTCTAATTTAATATTTCATTAACTCTTGTTAATCTTTTGATAGATAAGGTCACACCTATTATTAAGATTATGATTACATTTTATATTAAATAAGAGTTAATCTTTTGATAAAATTTTATATAGGAGATATTTTAGGATATTATTTTATTATATTTTTAAGATTTATATTAAAAGTAATTTAATTATATTATATTATCCTTTGAGTTTAAATTCAAAATCATGTCTTAATATTTTATTAACAAAACATCTCAAATATTTATATTATTTATATTCTTGATAGTAACAAAAAATATAATAATATTTCACTTGAAAGCTTATTTATCTAATCAAATTAAATTTTCTAATCTAATTATTGAGTATTAAAAGTAATTTTTTTAACAAAAATTATAACATTTATTCAGGCGTAACCATGAAGCTTGAATGCTAAGCAAATAGTATATTATATTAATTAAATTAATATATTAACAAGGAAAAGACACCTGAATACTTCTCAATTAACAAGGAAAGACACGTAACAATACTTCTCAACATTGAAATAATATGAACTAATATTTTATCTCTTAGAATTATTAATAAAATAATAATTTCTTCCATTAATAAAAAATTAACTTTAAAGTACAGTAGTTCCGTTAAACTTTAATATATCAACTTCCAATGACATAAGAAAGTTTTAATAATTAAGAAAATAAATTAAACTCGGGATTTTAAAAAAAAATATACTATAATTGAAAACAAAAAGCACCAATTAAATGATATTACAATATAACCATCAACTAAGATAAATCATAAACCAATTAAATAGCAATTAAGGTGGAATCCTCGTACAACAGCAACAAAAAAATATAGAAGAAAAAATGAGAGATATTAGAATAATAATAAAATAATAAATTCTAAAATTAAAATAAACCACAAAACCTAATAAAGAAAGAAAAAAAAAATTAAACATTTATGGCTAATAAAACACAAGAAATATTAACTAATGTTCCAAAACATTCTTTTAAATGATCTATTTACTTATTTATCTATTTATTCACTTTTCCCTCATTTATTTTTTTAATAAAGAAACTGTTGGGTTAGACCCACTGTTTATTTTACGCTGTTGGATCAGGCCCGTTACCCCTTTTTCTGTCGGACACTTGCCATTGGGCCAGGCCAACGAGTCGGATCCACTTGGATCGACCCATCAGCGCCACGGTCAGAAAACCCTGGGCGCGCCATTGCGCCACCGCCTTCAACGGCGGTGTTCTTCCGCGCCGGCGACGCCGCTGCAAAAGGAGCGCCACTTCGCGGTGACCTTCCCCTCACCGGCTCTCCCTCTCTCGGTGACTCTCTCTCTCCCGTCGCCGCACTCGCCGCTGCAGCGGCGACCTCTTAGTTCACTTCGCGGTCCCCCCTCCGTCATCGCAAAACGTCGGTGGCTGGAAGGATGCTGAGGTCATTTAAGTCAGGTCATTTAAAATCAAAAAATATTTTTTAAAAGAATATCAATAAATACTTTACAAATATTATATAACTACAAAATAATAAATATTTTTAACCGGACATCATTCTTTATATTTCTGAAGACGGCGATTCCCATTTCCCCAACTTCAGCGGAGAAAACTTCCATGTGGAAGCCTCTTTGACGTTACAACAAAATAATTATAAACCCAAAAACGACAACGTTGCAATCAGGAAAGCACGATTTAGTCACGTGTACATTCCGCACAGGTCGCTTATTTCACGCGCTCCTTCTCCTCACACCACCGCACTCTCCTCTTTCACACACAAAATAAAATTGTCATCTAAAACAGTCACTAACAAACATTTTTCCAAATTCAATGGATTTGGATTGGTCGTTCTCTTCTTCTTTTTCGTCTTCTTCTTCAACCAACGCCTACTATCTCCTCTTCCAATCGCTCTCTCTAATTCCAATCTCGCATTACTTTCTCTTCGCTTTGTTCATTTTTGTGTCGTTCGTCTACCGTTTCATCGAGTGCCATTTCCTCCAAGACCTATTCTCCTTCTTCTCAGGTTCACGCGTCACGTTGACCTACAATTCCGGTTCCCGGTTCTACGACGCTGTCGTTTCAAAATGCAAGATTCTTCACGGCACCTACCTCGCCACGCCCTGGCTCTCCAGTCCGCATCTTCAGACCGTGTTTTTGAACTTCTTCGGTAGACCTCCGTTTTTCAAATACAGAAGGTTCTTTACTATAACTTATTCTTTCAATTGTTAGCGTGCGTGCGTGCGTTCGTTTGATATAAGAAATGTGATTCGTGTGCGATTGGTGTATTGGATTGTTCCTCAAACGAATGCTATTAATTTTGTCCTCTCTTTTTTCAGACAACTCTTTACTACTCCAGATGGCGGAACCGTTGCTTTGGACTGGCTTCTCAGTTCCGATGGTATTATATTATTATATATCAAATGTTCATATTTACTGTTTATGTTTTGATTTTTAAAATGCAGACGCACTTAATTAGTTAGTTTCAGTCTTAAATACTCCCTCCGTTACTTTTTAATATTTGGATTTTTGAAGAATTTTTGTTCCTATGTCTATTGATTCCAAAGTTGAAGATCACATTAATTACTCTTTTTTTTTTTTTTATCAATTATACTCTTACTTGTTTCCTCATCTTTAATTAATTTACATATAGAATTTATTGCATTTCGTGGTTTCTACGGGTCAACCTTAAGAGATAGATAAAAAGGAATGAAGGTAGGACAAAACTTTGATGTAGATTTTGTTACGTGCATGTAGTATTGTTCTCTGATTAGAACTCAAGTTTTAAATCGGTAACTGATGTTGATATTTAATGTAGACCTTTATTATGTATATTATCAAGATAAATCACCAATTCTCATAGGAGAAAGATACTAAAAACACCTTGGGAACCGCTTGCTTTGTCCTCATTTTGTTTCACTTTATTTTTCAGCTGTTTTGATCCCTATACAATGTTTTTATTTCTTTTGATGTTTGACGCTATCTAGTGGCTAATGGAGATTGGAAATCGGATATGATGTTTTCAATAACAGGGATTAAGATGAAAATCTTCTGATATAAGAGAAATCTATATAAAATGTTTAGTACAGTTTTATAAGGACAAAAATAATAACATCAGAGAGCAAAATGAAACAAAATATTTTATATAGACCAAAACAAGATAATTTTTTTTTGTTAAGAGGATCAAAACGAAAACAATCATGTGCTATAAAGATGTTTATGTCTTACTTTTATAATGGTTATCAAATTAGAAACCTCTAGCCAAAGTACATATACAATTCCAAGGTTTATCGGTCTAATGTGTTGAATCATGGGTACAGTTTCCGCTGGTACTATCCATATGGATGATGTTGTTTCTAAAGATGAATCCACTCCCATTGTTGTAGTAATTCCTGGTCTAACAAGTGACTCTTCATCTGCTGTAAGTTATATTATGTTTCTGTTTATGTGTATGCCTAATATTCTTGTTATTTTCCTCGTTATGCAACTTACTTGGAATTTTGAAAGATCACTGTAGTTATCCCATCCCTGTGGGTAACTTGACTAATAAGTCAGGCTTCTAAACTTCCTAGCCTAGTGCCTAGTGGTTTGCTACACTTATGTAGTCCTACTCTTAATGTTATCATTGTTATATACATACTGGACAAGATAGGATTAGGAATTCATTCATTAAGGGAAAAAGTTGGGGTAGCTCCTATTGTAGAAAACATGGTAGAATTTCGCTTTAGGTGGTTTTATCATGTGTGTCAAAGTCTTGTGTAGGCCATAAAAAGGAGAGTAGATCAGTTGGAGGATAATCTAACCACTAGAGGCAAAGGGGAACTGAGAAAAACTATAGGCAAAACAATTAAGAAAAATTTAGGTGTTATTTGGTTTGGGAAAATGTTTTCTATATTCATTTTCTGAAAATTGTTATCATTTCCAAATTTTGAAAATTGAGAAAACATTGGGAAGTGTTTAAAATTACATCCTTGTCACTTTGTTTTCATTATTTTGAGTATGAAACATTGGAAACGAGTTTTTTAATTTCCTATTTTCAGCTATATTTTGGAAATGTTTCTATTGAAAATGTTTCCAAAAATTTAACTAAACATGTTTTCACTGTCATTTTCTGTTTTCTTTGGAAATGGAAACAGGAAATGCTCAAACCAAATGATTTAGTACAGAATGTTATGACATGATTCATGTAGCTGACCCACCACCTAATGAGAAAAAACACTTGGTTGTTCATGTTGTTATCATTGTCTCAATAAATTTCTATACCCTTTTTTGTGTTTTTGGGTCTGATTTCTTTCATCTAACCACATGATATTTACTTTATACTTTGCAATGCATGTTAATGGGGCTTTACTGTGCCATTTATTTGATTTTTGGTTGAGGCTCTTCAATTGTTTCAAATACAGAATATATGTTTCACCTTTATGGTGCTTGTATAGTATTAATACATATTCAGAAACCACACTAAATAATGCCATATGTGGTAGAGTCCTCCACAAAGCCCCGGTCTGCCATTAAGTTTTTCCATGTGCAAGTGGAAGTGAGCCAGAAGCAATATTAGGTTGATATTTGATGAATGCTGAGGTGTTCATGCTATAAAGGCCATGAAGGGTACTAATTGTTAAAATGGAGAATGTGTCTTGCACCATCATTTTAAAATTTTAATTTATTTATTGTTAGACATGAAGTTTGCCGGACATGCCCTTGTACTTGCATGAAATGTTTATTAATTTATTATTTTTGTTTCTTTTTTTTATTATTATTAGGATCTAAATTTTATAATATATTTCTACCTTACAGTTTATTTTTCCTTTTTCCTCTCCCCCCCCCCCCCTCTTCTTGGTAGTATCTCAAACATCTTGCATATCACACAGCAAAGTGTGGATGGAGAGTTGTTGTTAGTAATCACAGAGGACTTGGAGGTGTTTCAATCACGGTTAGTTTTTATGCAACCTGGAAATATCTACATTAACAAGTTTGTTTTGATTTAACAACATATTGAAACTATCAGCATCTATATAGATTGTACTTACCCATAAGGCTATAAGCATTATTAGGCAAAGACTTGGATTGGTAAACTCAGTTAAATTATATCTCTAAACTCTAGCTTGGCTTCCTACTGATCAATTAACATTACGAATATTGATATTTGAGGTCAGTTAAATAAGTTGGCTAAGTAAGCTCAGTAGGTAGGCAAAGTTTGCCAACCTATTTGTGTTGAATAGAGAGCTTTAAAAAAAATAGCCATTGGTCGATAACCATTGAGTGTTTAAAGATATGTTTAATCTAAGCATATGATTTTATTTTCATTTCTTCTTTTCAATTTTCCATAATAATCATGACTTTAACAAAATGGTGAAAACATCAGTTTCCTGTTAATAGAGCTAAGATGATATTTTGTAATTTATTGGGTAAGAGTTGAAATGAAAATGAAAAACATTTCCTCAAACCAAAGTGGCCCTAAGGAACACAACTTAGAACGTGGAAGAGACAGCAGCTAAAATCCGTACTTAAAATTTTCTTTTTCTATTCCCTTTTGCCAGAATATTAAGATTGTTGTGCATGTCAATAATCAATACTTTGATCATGTTGTGGTGTAATAGTTTTCTTCCTCTAGTAATGCAATTCCTCATTAAAATCATTTCAGTCTGATTGTTTCTACAATGCTGGATGGACTGAGGATGTCCGCACAGTGGTTAATTATCTACACAAAGAGAACCCCAGGGCACCTTTGTTTGTTGTTGGAACTAGCATTGGAGCTAATATTCTGGTAAATTCATTGCCTGAGTTTATTTAAACATGAAAAAATGGCTTTGTTATGTATATTCTCAAATTGCAACTCCTGTGTCAATGCTTAAATATTTTATAATACTACATTGTGACCATTGGTTCATAGTCTATCTGCTTTCCAAACTACAGCAGAACTTGGAACTGTACAATTTTTAACTTATTCTCAAATGTAATGAGCTTAGTTTCGTCACTGCACTGTTTGATATGATTTGAAAGTTGTTTGCAGATAAAATATCTTGGTGAGGATGGTGAGAATATTCCTGTAGCTGGAGCTGTAGCTGTATGCTCTCCTTGGGACCTTTTGGTTAGTATTCTGATTTGAAAATTCAAGTTGGGATATACTTTTAGCAATGTTTCAAAAACTGGATTGGTCCTTGGACCAATAAAAACATTCAATCACTATTAATAAATCAACCATGGTTGAAACAATGACAATTGAATATATTTTTAATGTTATCAAATATACTAAATAATAAGCTAACATAAAATCATAAAAAATCTACTCAGTTAATCTTTTAAATTAACATGATTATATTACATATCCTACAAGATAAATTCAATTATAAAAGGCTAAATATTGTCCATCCATACATGGACCTTATTCGTGTGAATTTATTTGCTTTGTAAAAATATTTGTTTAAACAAAAGGATGATTGGTTCAAACTGTTTTTTTTCATAGATTTTGAACTTTTTCTGAACTGATTTCTTTTTATTGTTTATGTTTTGAGGGTGTCTAGACAAGCGATGTAATTGGTTCAGCCTCTTTCTTTTCCATTTTTTTACGAAATAGCCAATATTGTTTGGTTTTATATTCATGGCTTTTAGGCTTTTAGCATACAAGGTGTATATGCTTTTGTTTCAGTGTTTTAATATTTAATCTATAATCTATTTGACATAATCAATGAAGTTTTATTGAATTTGCACCTATTAAATATTACTTTAAGTTTGAATTATTCTTCATTTTTCCTGCTGTTTACCTTAAGACAAAGTTTTGTCACCTGTTCATTTGCAGATAGGAGACAGATTTATAACCCGTAGGCGTGTGCAGAAGTTTTATGATAAAGCACTTGCAATTGGACTTCAAGGTTATGCAAAATTGTATGTCTTTGTCTTACCAGTTAAGTTTAAATTTCTTGTTGGCAAAATCTTGGTTTTTCATATACTAAACTCTAAATATGCACACAGTTATTACAAAACTAACAAGTTTCTCTTGCTCGTAGTGTGATGTAAATTTATATTTATACTTATGAAAATATTCATTGCAGACACCAGCCTCATTTTTCTCGACTTGCTAATTGGGAAGGGATAGAAAAGGTGACTTTACACTCTAAAGTTCATATTTACTGCTACTAAGTATAAAAGCCAAGGCATGTGGTTATTTAAAATCTGTATGATATAGATGTGTTTAATCCAAGTTTCCTCTGTTATTTCATACTCATTTTTATTGTTCTCTTTTGTAATGGAAAATAAAAATCAAGGCAAGTTACTACCCTGTACCCTGTACTGGTAAAATAAGGAAGATACATAGACGGGGTTAAGTTACTTGCCTAGGAGTGTCTAGGACTATCATATGTCATTTTTATTTTTGTTCCTTAATCCTCTCGATTGTGATATTTTGTGAGGCTCATTTTAAATTTGAGTTGAGGGCATTAATCAAGATTTCATGTGATTGAATGATGGATGTTAATTTTAGAGGTCAAATGGTTGTTATTTGCTACTTCTCACTTAGCTGTTTGGATATAGTTTTTTCCATAACATGTAGTGCTTCATTTTTCTAATTCATACAACATTCTTAAATGTTATGTACCACATTTTATTGTTTTATTTTAAGTTCTTAAATTTTAACCAATCAAATGTGCATATATAATCTTGTGATTTGCAGTCAGTTTCCATTAGAGATTTTGATAATCATGCCACCCGCATCGTTGGGAAGTATGAGGTATGTATCACTTAAGATTTGTAATCTTCTACTTTCTTTGTCTTATCTCTTGTTTTGACTCATGTCAGTTAACTAAAATCATTTTGTTTCCTTAGACTGTCGATACTTACTACAGACGCTGCAGCAGTTCTATTTATGTGCAATCTGTTTCAATTCCGCTTCTCTGTATTAGTGCCCTGGATGATCCCGTCTGTACCAGGGAAGCCATTCCCTGGGATGAATGCAGGTATGTTGCTTTGTTTATTTTCCTTGGTTCTAATTAATTTGATTTCTCTTGCATTTCTGCAGCATCAATATTTATGTTCTACTATTCTGATAGGGCAAATAAAAATATTGTCTTGGCTACTGTAAAGCATGGAGGACATCTGGCATTCTTTGAGGGGATTACTGCATCTGGCCTGTGGTATGTAGTCATTTACATCCTACTTTTTGGAATTTTTTTACATGATCTTGACAACTTATCCGATTGCTGTTCTTCAATTATTACCACATGTTCTATTGTTTGGGAGAGTGGCATTATTGCAGCATTCTAATATCATCTATATGATTACTTGGTTGGTTCAAGTTGCAATAGAACATCCATGACATTAACTAAATTCTAATTATAAAGAAAATGAAGAGCAATTTTCTTTATTCATGCAGGTGGGTAAGAGCTGTTAATGAATTCCTCGGTGAATTACACGCTGGCCATTTTATGCATGTACAGAAGAAGGTAAAGATATGCTACTGTAGTTATTTATTTATTCCATTGAATGTGTATTCATTTTCTGGTTCTGTACTATTTTAACATGTTATAAAACGATTTGGTATATTAAAAGATATAAATCAGGATTGTGGTAGACTAAAGGAGTTTTTACATGGGGTACTAGGCAGAGCATTTCTGGTGGCTGAAACTGCTGTTTTTTCTGTTGCAGATGGCTAAACCAAGCATACCATTGCAATCGTCAATTGATCAGGGTCCTTATGTTAATGTTACTGAAGATGGAATGGTAGCTGCATTGAACAATGAGCCAAAAACCGACAGTGTGGAAGAAATACAGGATATACACGACAGTCAAGTGAGGAATACAGTAGAAAAAGTGGGTAATCAAGATGAGCCTGAAACCAACGCAAAGATTGTTGGTTCTTCTGGCACTGGTCAAATAATTCGTCCTGATGATGCACTCGTCAAAAGATACCTTGGGCAACTATCTCGACAAAATCGATGGTCCGTCTGGTTGCTAGTTTATATTGCTATTACCACAAGTTGGCCACTGGTTGGTTCGGCTCTATATATTGTATTTGGGAAAAAGAGAAGGAATATCATACCAGGTGGATTGGGCAGAAGATAATTTCTTGATTGCTAATATTATTGTTGTATTTGTCTGTGTAGATGTATAATAATATATACTCGTCCTATTGTTTCTTTGCCCTTCAATTGGGGGAAATCTGCATTTCTAGGTTTATGGAGAAATTAATTTGCACTTTCAGTTGTTTCTTGTTTCTGCTTAAACCACTGGTTGCTAATTAGTTCTCATGCTGCCCTGCAACAAACGGAAAACGCCTATATGTAATTTTATTATTCTATTAAGATATCTTGTGTATCATATTGTGCATAAAACGTGGTTACGTGTACACGTAAGAGTATATAAAGATGGAAGCTTACCATATTTCGAATACGAGCAATATAACCAAAAAAATTTACATAACCAATTTAAATGCGCACAGCAACGACTACCAGAGATTCTTTGAAGTCAAATGGTGGTTTGAGTGCGTGTGCGTGTCGTTTTAAGAGATAGACAAACATTGAAGTTAACATGTTGGTAGTTTATCATCATGGTGAACATGGTGCAGTGTGGTTGGATAGATAATAATATTGATAAGAGGTTTAATCCAGTGAGTATGAAAAAAAGTATTTGTTGGGAGCAGTTTTTTAATACATTTTCGGGGATTTCCAATTGATGATTGGTCTAAAAGATATACCATTTGATGTATCTACCAAGTTGATCTCCATCTTCAGGGATTTCTAAATTATCACAACAGAATTTAAACATCTTGCATCAAAGATAGGGCCACACCTATTGAGCTTTACTCTCACTGTCCAACAATCATACATTTCAGACATAATCACACTCACGATGTGAATCACAAGCTCCACGATGGTGGGGAGTTAGAGAAATACGAAGAGTGAAAGAGAGACAAATAAAGCGCGCTTACTTGCATTGGTGTCTTGAACGGTTCCATTGCGATGCAGAAAAATTCAAAGAGAAACAAGAAAGGAGGATTACAATTGTATATTACCATCGGCTTGGTATCAGACTTGTATTCTGAACTGCCAGCATTTGATTTTTACTATTAAATAAAATAACTTTTTTGCTGCTAACTTTTTTACTCCAAAAATCACACACACACACACACATACATATATATATATATATATATATATATATATATATATAAAATTATAGTTTAAAGATTATGTATCTAGAATGAAAAATAATTTTATACGGTTAATTAATTATAAATTAGTTTTTATATGCATTTTAAATTTTTTCTCTCAAAATTAACAAACTTTGGGTTATAATTGAATTGTTACTCACAGGGCATAACTTTTTCTCTTAAAACTAAACATTTAACACAAATATGATTTAAATTAAATCTAATTTTAAATAAAAGACTATTGGTTTATCTATAAGATTCCACTTATTTTGAATATAAAAGCTTGTAATTATGGTGCATTTTAAATAGATGATTCTAACTCATTTATTATTTTATAAAATATATTTCAGTATTTTTAATCCTAATCGTTATACTGTTACTCCTATTCCTTTCAATTCTTTTACTTTTTTACCTGTCTACATTCGATCTTATTTTAGGAATAGACGACGAACTCACTTTCTTCTTTGGCCACCTTGTAATATATTTCATGTAGAAGTTTTAATAAGATGTAGACAGATTTTGAGAACCTTAATTAATAAAAATAAAATAAAAGATTTGTGAGAACCTTAAACATTAATTGAAAACAGATTATTGGCAAAACTTGAATGTTTTAACGTGACAATTGAAAGTGCAATTAAGGAGAAGAATAATAAAAAGTTAATGTTGTTTAACAAAGTGTTGTTAATTAAATGTTTAAATATTATAGCAATTAATGTCCAATAGCATCTTCCTCGCTAATGATAATAATACACACAAAGTCATCATTGCTATTTGGAGAGTGTCAAAGATGCCAAGAGTTAGAGTGCAAGAATCGTAATACCTGGAAGATCCCCAAACGTATTACAGCACTGTTCATAATTACACCCATGATCCTCAATCAAAGTATTAAAAACTATATATTATGCAAATTATTAGTATAATATATTTTGAGAGAAGACAACAGCTGTAGAAGCAAAATGTTTGCATCTTAGGATGCAGACAACTAACATATGGATGCCGGTGTCTCTAATAAAATAAAGATATTCCCAATACTCAAAAAACTACATAGCCATGATTTCACGGATCATGTCAATGTGAATGTGAGAGTCACAACATTACATTTCTTACTATTTTTATTTCAATAGTACTTAAAGCTGACTTTTTAAAATATTTTTTTTTATTTTGTGATCACTATATAATATGCATGAAAGATTGTGTGAACTGAAAAGAAAACATTAATGCTTCTTGATTTGAGTATTAACTATGCTATGTTTGAGAAAATTAGATGATGGCATGCAGAAGATTTGGTTTATTGAATTGAATTATAGGTGATATGATTTGATAAAGTATAACATAAATTTAATAAAAAAAATTAAGTATAAAGTTTTACTTTATTATAAAGATAATGAAACATTTAATAAGTATTTTAAAAATAAAAGAAGAATAAAACATGAATAATTAAAATATAAAAACTAGCGTTTTATAAAATAATACTTTAAGTATCATCTATAAAAACACTAAAAACTATTAAAAAATTTATTTGAAGTAGATAAATAATATTTTTAGATAATAAAAAAATAAAATCAGCTATAATGTACTGCAAAACATAATTCATATATTAATATGTTGATTAAAGTCATTAATATATAATTTTCATTATATTATATATATATGTGTGTGTGTGTATGATAAAATATTTCAAAGAAAAGACTTTTCTTTAACACATAAATACATGTCAGGTGAGAAAATTATGTATGAAATAAATTAAAAAAAAGGTAAGTAAAGTAAGTACAGCTTGAAATAAAATAAAAACATTAAGCACATATGATCAAGACAACACGTGCTACGGATCCATTGATGCACACGTATATTTGTACACATCCACAAAGCTATGATGATTCTACTTAGGACTCCTAGATTATTGAAAGAGAAATTACATATATATTTATATTCTTATCATTTTCATGCAAAGTTACGAAGCAATATATATTTAATTTGTAATAATAATATATTTTCACAAGTGATGGAGTGTGTGGTTGATGAGTGATGAGTGATGAGTTACTTACTCCACTGCTCTTTCCCCATCCATCAATATATTTTTCCTTCTGATGACTGACACGATTGCTATGCAGAACCGACCACAGGACCTTTCTCTCTTCAACCCCCCACCACTCACTCACTCACTACTTGCTTCTTTTTTCATCTTGGCACGCAAGGAGTGTATCCTCACGCAAAGGGAAAATTATAAAATCAAAACACACTCATATATTTGGGAGGGACGTGTTTGTTTCTTGAGAAAAGAGAGTATGAAAAAACCCTCACGTGGGGTTGTCTGACAAACCTCATTTTTGTTTTTTTATTTATTTGTTTCCACTGATCTGAATGGGAGATTGAGAATGCCTATTGAATTCTCAAGTACTTGTCCTTGCATCATCACACCCTTCTTTCTAACACACACCCCCATCATCCTTTCTCTTTAGTCCACTTCATGCTTTCTATTACACACGTACCCTTTTGTTTTCACTTTATTTTTTTAAATCTTTCATCTTTAAATACAATTGTTAACTAGCTTTTATATTGTTATTTAATATAATTTTCAATGATTTAAATAACATTTATGAATTATTGTAAAATATTGTGTGAATTATTTTGAGAATCGGATTAAATGATAAATATTAAATTAAAAAATTATTTATTTTTAGAATTAGGGTGTGTGATAAAATGGTATTTTTTTTTATTTATGATTCATTTACTCAAGTAATAGGGGGGAAATTTTTTTTTTTTTTAAAAAAAGGAGATATTTTTGGGGTTTGTTTTTTTGTCTTTGACATGGGGTGGCAGAGGGGGCCTCACGTGGGTTTATCTGACACCAAAGCATGTTTTTCTACCTTACCACTTTTCCTTCTTTCCTCCATTGTTTTACCTTTCCATTCATCATGTTGAGACAAAGAGGTTTCTTGCATTTGGGTTTTGGTCTTCTTTGTTATTGCTTTTTTTCTTTATTTTTTTAATTAATTAATTTCCTCGTAGATTAATTACATGTTGTGGATTTATATGCAAAAGAAGGTTTCTTTATGTTAGATGCTTTTATTTTCTTCAGTTATCTTCTCAGATTTGGATAACATTATCCTTAGAGCATCCAAGAAAGTGCCATGTGTCAGCCTCAAATTGCACGCTCATTGTGTGTGTGTCCTATTTGGAGCATATTAATAGTAAGTTTATGTGTCCTCCATTAACAAGACAATCAAGAATTAAGAACTTTCCCATGTTTGATGTGACCTTTAAAGGATCCAGCACCGCTGCCTATGACTGTTTCAATCACCAATGCCAACACCGATTAATAACTCCTTCTCTTCCTTTGTATCCGGGACATCATTATTTTTTTGTTTCGAAAGTGATTGATAGGCACAAATTTCTTCGCAGATTCTTCATACAACTATATAATAGTTAATTTAACATAATTATTTAAAATTACAATCTAATATATAACCATTAATTAACTATACATCCATAAAGAGTAAGTGAATTTCACTTTGTGTAAACAACATATTTTATATTAACTAATGGTAGAATTAACACAAACCTAGTGATTAATTAAGGCCATATTAACCTTATGCGCATTCAATTGATTATGTGTGAACTACTGGTATTTTAATGTAAAATTACGTAAAAATATAAAAAAAGAAAAGCAAATCTCATGTACATTCATTTGTGCAAGAGATGCTAAATGAAGTTTGAAATCATATTGGATATAACACATGCTATATTGTCCTCAATGGATTGCTATATGCTACAACAGTTAGTGATGGCAAGTTCCTAATAAATATTCACAATGGCAGATGCTCTGTGGTTTAAAGGAAACCCTTTTTCTCTCATTCATCCCACATTTTACTGCCAAAAGGAGAAAAATGAAGTTGAATAAACATATACAGATGATATCGATACAGTGCATATTCATAAAAAATATATATATATATTTAGTTTATTATCACACGGGTAAAGAGGTGTCACTTTTTGTTAGCATCCATTTGTCTCGGCATATTATGATAAGAAAGTGTCAAAAGTTTCCTCACAGAAGATCCCAAAGTACTCAAGGAATATATATGCTAAGAAAGGCAAATCCTTGCAAGTCACTCTAAATTGTGCCAATTAGAAACCATGTTGAGAAGACTAGGATCCAAATTTCTTTGTTTCCATCAATGGCAATATAAATAAAAGTCTCCAAAATGTAGCTTATATATTATAGCTAATAACTAACTCACTAGCTACTTGAAATGCATCATGTCATTGACTAATGTATATATTTATTTTAAAATATGAGCAAAATTCAATGGCTTGACAAAATATAAAACATATTTAGTCATATGTATAAATATAACGTGTAGTTGCATTAATTCCTAGCTAATTGATCAAATTAGAGGAAAGGAATGTGTATGGGGGAGAAAAGGAATAGGGATGATGAAGGTAACTTATTAGGGCAAAATTAATTAGAAGGAAAACTGTGTGAAGACAATTGTTTCAAGGACGGTACGTTTGATTCCTCATTGACAACGCTGTCTCTTGTCCAATTCATGTGGCATCTTCCAAGCCTTCTCAACTACCAAAGGAGTAAAAACCCATAATAATAGATTTGATCAAAAAGCACTTCAATATAATAATAATGAAAAGATCAATGTGTTTTTTTTTCCTGACCCAAGACACTGATTCTAAAGAATAAAAAGATACCCTTTCTTAATCTCTCCGTCTTATTTGAAATTATTTGAGAAAAAACAACATCTCTCTTTCTTCATCTTTTGCTCCTATATATACCCATGTCATGACATAAGAGAATTTTTGTGAGTTCCTCCCCCATAAAAGTCCACAACCATATCAGCTTCATGTCATAGATTTACTCTCCCTCGCTCTAAGAAAAAAAAACAACTTTCTTTCTTCTTTTTCTCTCTTTTTTTAGATATGGAAGATTCAGATGAGGATGAGCTTTTGAATCTTACCCTTTCAGTTGCTGCTGATAGGGAAAGGAAAAAGAAGGGAAAGATAATTAGGGATCATCAACACAATGTTTCTATGAGTGGCAGTAATACTGCTACTACAACTAGAAACTCCTATGAAAGCTATCATCATGAAGGGAAAATCTTTAGGCTTCTTGAAATGAGGGAGAAGATGCTAAGACAAGACCATAGGAGAAAAGAAGTTGTTGTAGAAGATGTTGTGAATCATCATGGCTCCTCTTTGATCCATTTGTTGCTCTCAACAGCTACTTCAGTTGATGACAACAACTGGGATTCATCTTTAGAAAATCTCACTGATTTATACCAAACAGTTTCCCTAACTGGTGACTCAGTTCAACGTGTTGCAGCCTATTTCGCTGATGGTTTAGCCGCAAGGGTTCTCACAAGGAAATCACCATTCTATGACATGCTCATGGAGGAACCAACAACTGAAGAAGAGTTTCTTGCATTCACAGATCTCTATAGGGTTTCACCTTACTTTCAATTTGCTCATTTCACTGCAAACCAAGCCATCTTAGAAGCCTTTGAGAAAGAAGAAGAGAGGAACAACCGTGCTTTGCATGTCATTGATTTTGATGTTTCTTATGGCTTTCAATGGCCCTCTCTTATTCAATCACTCTCAGAGAAAGCAACAAGTGGAAACCGCATATCACTCAGGATAACTGGATTTGGAAAATGCCTCAAAGAGCTTCAAGAAACTGAGTCTAGGTTGGTTAGTTTCTCAAAGGGATTTGGCTCTCTTGTGTTTGAGTTTCAAGGGCTTTTAAGAGGGTCAAGGGTGATTAACCTAAGGAAGAAAAAGAATGAAACTGTGGCTGTTAACTTGGTTTCTTATTTAAACACTTTAAGTTGTTTCATGAAAATTTCTGACACATTGGGATTTGTTCATTCTCTTAACCCTTCCATTGTTGTGCTTGTGGAGCAAGAAGGTAGCAAGATTACTCCTAGGAGCTTCTTGTCAAGGTTCACTGACTCTTTATACTACTTTGCAGCCATGTTTGATTCACTTGACGATTGTCTTCCTCTTGAGAGTGTAGAAAGGTTGAGAATTGAAAAGAAGCTTTTGGGGAAAGAGATCAAAAGCATGCTCAACAATGATGTGGAAGGTGTGGAATGCCCCAAGTATGAGAGAATGGAAACATGGAATGCAAGAATGGAGAATCATGGGTTTGTTGCAACGAAAATAAGCTCAAAGTCTATGATCCAAGCTAAACTGTTGCTAAAGATGAGGACTCATTATTGTCCTCTTCAGTTTGAGGAAGAGGGAGGTGGCGGTTTCAGGGTTTCTGAAAGAGATGAAGGAAGAGCTATCTCTTTAGGGTGGCAAAGTAGGTTTTTGCTTACTGTCTCAGCATGGCAATCAGTCTGAGAGAGACCTAACCCTTTTCATCATTTTGGTAATAATCTACACTCAAAATGATGGTTTAGTTAATATTTTTGTGGTTTTCTTTTGTTTAATTAGTTTGCTATCTTTTATTTCCATGTCTTGAATTCTGAAGAGTTTAATTTCAGTAGTTGGTAGATTGTTCAAGTAATTAAGGATTAAGGTAAATATATAATATATATGAAGCATATATCTATTTTTAGGAATGTCTCCTTTCTTACTCATTGTTTAGGCATGATGAACCCTAATTTTCCTCTTTCTTTTGGTTTAAAGTGGGAAAACCCTAGTTTAAGTCATGAAACATATTTATATATCTGATATGAAACTTAGGTTTACCTGAGTGAGATGCGGTTTCCTGTTATCCTAAATTTTATGCATAATCAAGAGGATTTTAGAAGTTGCTGATGACTTCATCAATCATGGTTGCCAGCTAGGGTTAAAAAATATTATATAAATTTCACTTCTACATGGGAACTGTTGTTATCCTTGACGAGAAGTGTGAGTAAAAAATGGTTTTGCGAAAAGTAAGTCAAACAAGGAAAAAGAAAACTGAAAATATTTATAACTATCAAGATTCGAGTCACTTGAATTTACGAAACTCATTTTATTGGAATATAAGAAGTGGGGATGGGGGGATTTGGAATTAAAATATACAAGAAATATAACCTTTATGGGTATGAGGATATGCCAACAAAAAAAACAAAGGATATTTTGACATAGAATGTTTGAAATGATTAAGGGTAGCTGGCAATTACATGGATATTTTGACTCTTTTCAAAACATATATATATAACCAGAAATTAAAGAAACTTTAGGCAAAATCTAAAAATATACATGTTAAATGAAAAGAAAATCTGAGATTAGAAAAATCTATACACAGTTAATTAGAAAACATTAAACTATAATTAAAAGAGTAAAGTGTCATTCATTAAAAATGAATGAACTGAGAAATTAACTTTTTGATTTGTATTCTAGTTTCTTTTGTTTTATTAAGAAAATCTGTCTTGTTAACAAAAAAACTTAAAATTTCTCTAGAAAACAGAAAAAAAAAGAGAATATTTTATGACATTATGTTAACATTTATAAATTTTCCTTTTTGAGAACAAGAACTAAAAATATCAAAAAGCTGTTCTTGTCTTGTTTTATTTTCAAAAGAGCATATATAATTTATACACTAATAATATAAGAGAGGTTTATATTGATTAATGAAATAAAAAAACATGTATGTTAAGTTTATTTATTTTTATAATAATCATTTTAAAAGACATACCGATAAATATCAATAATAATTGTCGGTGGGTTACAGGTCTAAAATTCTTTAGACTAATTAATAGTGTATATATTAAATTCTTTAAAAACACTTGACTTTTTAGAATAATTGATAAAAAATAGATCATCTATTTTTTTTTTTTTGTTTTTAAAATCTATAGATAAACTATTCAATTGTTATCATATAAGTCCTAAATCATTCTTAAAAAAAAGAATATAATTTAATTCATTTATATAACATATAAAATTAACATTGAAATCGATGCATTTTAACCCAACCTCACCACGTTGATATTAAGGGTTCTCTTCCATATATAAACCTTTTAATATCGTACTTTTTGGATATATATGACCGTTTTATGTTCTAACTATAGGATGAAAACAAATATTAGCAGCTATGTTAAAGAGTAAGAAAAAGATAATCACTTACACTTCAATGCTCTCGTTAATTATTAATACTTTTGTGATTTTCTGGTAATTTTAAGAAATAGTTTCGAATGTAGTTGAATAATAAAATCACCTTTTTCTTTTTAAGTTTTATGTTTTAACTATAGGATGAAAATAAATATTAGCAGTTATGTTAATAAGTAAGTAAAAGATAATCACTTTAACTTAATTCTGGATTTCAAAAGATAGTTTTTAATGTAGTTGAATAATAAAATCACCTATTAAATTTCTTTTTAAGTTCAAACAAACAGATACTTATTCTTCTTTGGTTATCTCACGAGTCTGTGCATGAAGTCAATGAATCAGTGTTAAAGAAAATATTAATTTTTTCAGTAGATAGGGAAATAATTAAGCACGTGCAATTTTGGTTAATTGTTTGGTTGAAACTATGTCTAATCAATCATATATCAGTGCAATGTTGTATATATATTTATATAACTAACAACTTAATGTCTTATATATTTTCTAAGAAATTATTTGTATTGACTTTTCACCCGTTACAATCACATTTAATAGCTAAAAGTATGGTTTAAAGAAAACAACATAGTTGAGTGCAATGTATTAAAATCACTTCTCTCTTATCCATACATAACTTACTAATTTCAATGGAAAATTTTAAAATAGTTTTATTTTTAAAGATATAAACGCAAAGAATTTAAAATTCTTTTGCTGCAAAGTAATGTGACATAACCCAAATGGACACGAAATGCCTTCAAAAGTTCCTATACCTAGCTACGAATATGTAGCATGTACGCTATTTTTGTTATTCGTGTAATATTTGACTGTTGAATCATTAGTACCTTGTAAGTACATTGTTTTGGCAATACGAGCTAAAAGCAATAACATGTTTTTGGTATTTGACTAATGTTAATTTTTGCAAAAAAGAAAATTAGTATATATATAGAATACTCACAAATGTCATTGACATATATAATTAGTAATGATTAGAGAGTAGCTATAGCAACATTTTATTTTTGTATTTCATTACATACTATAGTGTATATGTGTGTGTATATTTGCACTAAAAACCAACGAAAAGGGTACATTTATTGTAGCTTGTAAATCACAATCTGCTATCTCTATGGGGTATCGTGACCCATGAGGGAGTAGTTGCAAAAACACCCTCTTTATGTTAATGGAATCTCTAGTGTGTCAGGGAAAAAGAACACACAAGATTTTTAGCCATTTGAAGCAATGAAATAGTCAGCATTTTCCCGTAGAACTTTTTTCGATTTAAAGGAGGTGTATCTTCCCTTCACGACCTAGGTTCAGATATTAGGATAGCAATAAATTAAATAATTAATTTTTCTACATATATTAGGTAAGTTAGTAGTATAGGTATGAGATAACAATTGGTGCAGAATTAGAAATGTCCTTACTATAAACAGTTCCTATGACTTTTACAAGTTTTTTTTGAGTTATATTATCTTTACACCTTTTTGTAACTTTTTTTCAATTTATTTTTTCTCTAATTTGGAGATATTTAGATTCTCGTAACGTTCTTTTATTACTTCAAATTATTTTTTAAAAATTTATATGTATATATAAAGGTTTTGATTAATAATCTGATATATCCTTAATGGTAATCAAAATATTGATTAATTTCATATTAATTCAACAAAATAAAAGAATATTAATGTGAAGATTGGAAGGCACATAACATCTACTTATAAATTTAATATGTACTATCTATAATTTCACCGATCAACATATTATTAGAAATATTTTCACAAACTTGATATGTTAGCTAAACTAACTAAGAAATTAATTGTCTTAGATATTTTAGAAAGTCCATCAATTACCATCTACAATTTATAATTGGTTTATTGCCTTTCTTTTATAGAGTTTTTAAAAATATTATAAAATCTAATTTATAATTGGCAGAATTTGACACTCATCAGAGTGTAATTTAATTTTAAACTCAAAACTTAATCATATTTAAATTCATGATCTCCTTTCAAACATTTGTTTGGCAAAAATAAAATCAAATTAATCTCCTTTCAAAGTATACTATTAACCTAGTCAAGTTTCAACAAATTAACGAGAAATATCACTTTAACTTTTACACATTTGTTTTCATATGTAACTAGGCTATATTCTTAAGATTTAAAACTTTAATTACAAAAAATAGATAAAATTTGTTTAAATTTAATGTATGACGGCAAAACAGTTTTAAAAAGTATATATGTATGGCCCTCTTATTGAAAATTGTTCTAATGATTGGAAGTGTATAATATGTTGTATTATTGCTTATTCCTACAGAGACTTGTCATCATCAAATGCTAATCTCTCTCTACTTTTTATCTGGATTTCACCACACCGAATCTAGTTAGCTTCTTCTATTGTGACCACTCAATCAACCGCCAAAGAAAAAAAAAAAAAAGAAAAAAAAAAGTATTTCTCCGGTCTACAACGCAACACACCAAGTGAAAACTAAATAATAAGAAATTTAATTATCAGCATGATAATGGGATATAATATATTTGACATCAATAAATAATTTTAAAAAATTATAATATTATATTATAAATATGAATTATAATCTAATTTAACATTATAAAATTAATTTATAAGATAAAAATAACTCTTTACTTATACACACTTAGGTAAGGTGATTTCTCAATATTTACATAATTGATAACAAATAAGTGAAATAGGAAGATTATACCATGAAGTCCACCTAATAATAATAAATATAAAAAAGTTTTATATTAACTAAATTCGACAACCAATTAATCACCACATATTTTACTACATTAACCATTATTTTCTAACAAGTGTACAATTTTGGTAATCATGAGAGCAAGAATATATTAAAACCTTTCTTTTTCTTTTCAAAATTAACAAAGAAACTAACATGACTGATGGATTATTCTTGTTAGAATAATGAATTTTCAAGATTAACTTAATTATGAGATGTTATATGTATAATAATTTATACAATATTACTATCTATATTTATATCTATTTATTATTATAAAACAGAATAAATGATGTTCCATAAAGGGACATATACATAAAAATATTGTTGTACAAATTATTATATAAATAATAGTTCTCTTTAACTATTTATTCTTTGCATAAATACTGTTTGAGATCACATGGTTAATTATTTTTTACCGCCGTTTTTTTTGGTCAATTATCAAATATCTTTTTGTGGGTAATTGACCACCCGAAACCAGCCAATTATATGTAACGACTCACCAATTTTAGTCTTAAAGGAAAGAAGATAGGGTAATTGAGTTTATTGAAAAACAAAAAATAATAAAGTAGTATCTAAATATGTATTATGTTTTTAATTTTAATTTACGAAACATATTTAATATTATCTTAATTGATAAATTTTATTATTTATTATTATTTTAATTTGTTATTTAGGAATCAAAATAAGAATATTTAAGAATTAAAATAATAATAATATAAATTTTAAATTATTTTATTACTTTTAGTTTCAAAAGATAAAATCTTATTCTATTAGGAAGATTTACTCACTCAAATTCTTGTCTTATATCACAACCAAGACAAATATTCATATAGTAATAAGATAAAATAATAGAGTTAGAATAAAATAATATATTGTTAGATCAAAGATGTTTAACACATCTAAGGTTTTAATTTTTATAAGACAGATGAAACTTTTCCAGACGGAACATCAGCAAGTAAGTCAGACGGAACATCAGCAAGCAAGTCAGACGGAACAAGCACAGACGGAAGATGACTCCTCAGACTGAAGTTATTCGTCTGTTTCAAGCTAAAACCATCAGACGATAGGATAAGACGAAATATCTTAAAGACTGAAGAAGTATATCGTCTGTCCAAGAAGTGAAGCAAAGTTTGAGTCATTCACGCCAAGATTTCAAATTTTAAGAAGTACTCATTAGAAGCATCCAAGATCAGTATAGGGATTCGTGCTTACACATGCAACTCAAAAAGGTCTTCACTTTTTTGTCAAAATCTCTGTACGAGTCAGAAAAGGTACTGCGCACGCAATCTAAATTCGCTGCACACGCTATCAATCAATCAAGTACTGTCTGACACCTTTTTGGAAAGCTCTCAAAGAAATATTCAACGACATGCTCATGTGTCTAACGGTCATCCGAAGATGGTGTCTATTTAAAGACTTCACTTCATCAGAATTCAGTTGGCGAAAACGCTTCTATCATACTATCTTCTGTGATTTCGCTCATCTGATTATATTGCATTGTAAAACCCTCTTTGTGTAGAGGAAACTATCTATTTTTAAAACATCTTCTTAAAATCTGTTGGTCCCTATGTATGAATCTAGAGGGGGGTGAATAGATTCTTGTTTAATTTTAGCCGAAACTCGCAAGACTCTAATTCCTTTTGAATTCAAACAAATCGGTTCTAGATTCACCTATCAATTACCGTATCAATTACCGATTCAATTACCTATTCTATTACTGATTCAATTACCGTATCAATTACTGAGTTGATTATCAATACAGTTACCAAATATACTGCAGAATTTAAACAATGATAATAGCAATATAAGGAAAACTGTAAAGAGGATAAGGAAGAAAATGAGTGAACAGCGATTTATACTGGTTCGGCCAACTGCCTACGTCCAGTTCCAACCCAACAACTGTTGCGATTGGCTTTCCACTATCAAATGATCTCTTTTGTGTTCTTTTACATTCACTCTGCAACAAGCAACACAAAAACGAAATCAAAACACCCAAAACCTGTTCTTCAACCCAAAGAACAGTTCTTCCCTGACCTTGGCACACCCAAGATCAAACCTTTGAGAAAACACTTCTCAAATACACTTACTCTATCCAGAGAGACCTCTCTCCTAGAGCAACAACCCAAACAAAAAGAAACAAGTAAAGATCAGTTTAGAATACACCCGATGTGTTGATCCATCACAAAGAATGCACAAAGAATGCCACCCAAATAGAGAAATACAACAGGTTTGCCTTTCCTTTGGAAAACAAAATCAGCTCTACAAGTTCTCTTTGAGTTTCTTGGAAAGAAATGATAATCTCTGATTTCAGAGTATATGAAAGTGTAAGAATATGTTCAAAAGATGTAGTTCCAAGAGTTCTACCAAGATTCTCATCAAAGAGCCTTTTAAAGATGAAGTTTGAAGCTTGTTTTTGGCAAACTGAGGGCTCAACGGTCAAGATAATCGATTACAAGAAGTGGGTAATCGATTAAAATAGCCGTTGCAACAGTTTTGGGTGCATTTTTGAACGTGGTAATCGATTACCAGGGGTAATCGATTACCAGATGAGGGTAATCGATTACCCCAGTGGGAAAACTCAGGTAATCGATTACCAGGGGAGGGTAATCGATTACTCCAGAGAAGGAGGACTTGGTAATCGATTACCTAGGGAGGGTAATCGATTACCCCAGTGAGGAATGCAATCTTAAGTGATTTTTGAGCATGGTAATCGATTACCTATTGTTGGTAATCGATTACCTATTGTTGGTAATCGATTACTCCAGTGAACAAATGGATTTCCACACTTTGTTACCCATAGTTTGGTAGTTGATTACCTCTTGTTGGTAATCTATTACCTCAATTGGTTCCCAAAGGTTTTTCAAAACTTGTTTTAAGAAAAGGAAATCAACCATTTGTCAAATGAGTAATCACACACAAGATAGCAAAAACTCCCTGAGTTATCCAAACCAAAAAATCAAACACAAACATGCCTAAGCTCAACAAGCAATACATAGAAAGATCCTAAATACATTTCATCTAAGAAAAACCACAATTCCATAACATCAAAATCAAAACACTAAAAAGGAGAACAAACACATCTTCAAGCTTTAAGTCCAACAAAATCCACTTGTGTGGTAGTTTAGCCTGAGGAGGCTGGTTGTTCAAAGAATATCTCTGTTGTTTAGCCTGCGAAGGCTGTGTTCAAAGAATATCTTGTAATAGCCAGAAGTGGCTGGGTGCAAATAATACTTGTAAACCATTTCACGATTGGTAGTGAAAACTCAGTGGTTGCTGGGTAACTGGACGTAGTCTTGTGTAGACGAACCAGTATAAAAATAAGTTGTGTACTTATCTTCTTACTTGTTTGACTAACGGGGACAATCAAGCTATAACGTTTCTTACTTAAAAACAATCCTTGAAGACTAAGAAATATTTCGTCTGAACATATTTGAAACCCACAGACGAAAGGAAAATTTTTTGTTTATAACACAATTCAATCCCCCTTCTTGTGTTCTATCTTTTACAGTTTGGTATCAAAGCTCAGCCTCTAAGGGTTGAGCGCTTTACAGTTGCTAGAGGAAAAGATCATAGATGGAGTCTCAAGGACCTTCGTTCTTATCTGGAGGGTCATCCATGAACAAGCCACCGACGTTCTCTGGAGAGACTACCCTTACTGGGCAGATCGGATGGAGATGTACATCAAATCCACACAGTACAGACTGTGAAACATCATAACCCAAGGAAACATTCCTATTGTCAAACCTGAGGTTGAATGAGGAAATGAAGAATTCTCGCTTATGGAACTCAACAACAAAGCTAGATATGCCATCATGTGTGCATTATCTAGAACAGAATACAACAGATTCTGTGCATATAAAACAACTAAAGAACTCTGGGATGCCCTCAAAATTTCCTATGAAGGAACTGAGGATGTGCGAATGAGGAAAGCTGCTACACTTCAAAGAGAATATGAGATGTTCTCTATGAAGAAAGGAGAATCTATCGATATGATATTTGGTAGATTCTAAACAATATTGAATGGACTCACTGCGCTGGATATTACCTTCACCAAAGCTCAAAACAACATGAAGATATTGGATAGCCTTCCTCCTCCATGGGAAGCTATGTCCACTGCCATCTCAGTCGGACGTGATATGAAGACATTAACTCTTGACGAGTTAATAGGAGCTTTGAGAGTACATGAGGTACTCTTGTACAAAAGAGACAAGATCAAGGTTCAAGAACCAATAGCTCTTCCGTCTGTCAATAACACAACAAAGGAGGAAACTCCTAAGAAAGAAAGAAAGAAGAAGCACAGAGTGTTGAAAGCCGACACCACTGAATCTGATTCGTCTAATAAATCGTCTGATGATGAGATTTCTCTCATGGCCAGACGCTTTAAGAAGATGATGATGAAAAAGGGAAGAGGTCAACGCTTCTTCAAGAAGAAGGAGAGAAAGCTCCCTGAAAAATCATCAAGCAAGGAGGAGAGCTTAGAAGTTATCTGCTATGAATGCAGAAAACCTGGACACATGAAATCAGAGTGTCCAAGACTAAAGAAAAGATGGAATCCTCGAAAAGACAAGGGTAAGAAAAGTCTAGTGACTTGGGAAGACCTTGATAGCGAAAGCTCAGAGGAATCCACCGAAGAAGAAGAAACTGCAAACATCTGCCTCATGGCTGGAGACACCGTCTCATCAGAGGTAACTGAATCTGAAACTTCTTCATCCTCTTCATCTGAGTCTGGGTCAGAATCAGAAGAAATTTTATTCGATACACTTTTGGCAAACTCACATTTTATTGCTAAGTAATACAAAGTATGCAAAGCCAAGTTAAAACAAACTTTGGAAGAAACTGCTACTTTGAGGACTGAAAATGAGTTACTGCAAAAAGAGGTATCAGATGAAAAATCATCTGAGTCTAAAAAAGATAAGTTTATTTCTGAAATTGAAAGATTGAAGAAAGAAAATGAATCCTTACTCAAAGACTTAACGAAGTTCACTAAGGGATCCTTCATGTTAGAAAATATTTTAAAATATTGGAGATCTCCGTCTGACAAAAGTGGATTTGGTTATGTTGAAGAGTCAGACAAAATGAAAAACAAATTTGTTCCGTCTGCTCATAAAAGGAAGATCAAAAATTATAATAAGGTTCCAAATAATTATAGAAAAAGAACCTTAAACAAGAAGAAATCTTCTTTCACTAACAAAGAAGGACCCAAAAAGATTTGGGTACCAATGTCACTCATTATTCCTGTTGCAGATATCCTTAATAGGAAAAGAGAGGACTTCAAACTGGTACCTGGACAGTGGGTGCTCACGACACATGACGGGAGACTTGTCTATGTTCCAAGATCTCAGACCAAGTAAAGGATCTGTATCGTATGGTTCAGGGAAAGGTAAAATCTTAGGCATTGGGACTGTTGGTAAGACACCCAATCCTCTTATCCAAAATGTGTCTTATGTTAAAGGTCTTAACTTCAATCTACTTAGCATAAGTCAATTTTGTGACAGTGGATATGAAGTAGCTTTTAACTCTGATGAATGTATAGTCAAAAATAAAGACAAATCCATTCTATTTATTGGAAAAGAAGGAATAACCTTTATGAGGTTTGCCTCTCTGACCTTAGTGATCAGAATGTGACATGTTTGATTTCAGCAGATGATGAACGAGATATTTGACACAAAAAGCTTGGACATTTAAGTCTCAAGTATATTTCAAAAATTTCTAAAAAGGATCTTGTAAAAGGTTTGCCGAAAATATCTTGGAAATCCAATCGTCTGTGTGAATCTTGTCAGCATGGGAAACAACTCAAAGCTTCTTTTAAATTAAAAAATGTTGTTTCCACGATAAGACCGCTAGAACTGTTGCATATTGATCTCTTTGGACCTACTCAGACTAAAAGTCTTGGAGAAAGAGATACGGATTTGTAATTGTAGATGATTATACTAGATTCACATGGGTATACTTCCTAGCACATAAACATGAGTCATTCAGTGTTTTTAAAATATTCTACAAACGTGTTCAAAAAGAAAAAGGAATATGTATTGCGTCTGTTAGGGGTGATCATGGAACAGAATTTGAAAATTTTGAGTTCAAAGCCTTTTGTTTTGAAAATGGTATCTTTCACAATTTTTCATCTCTAAGAACTCCTCAGCAAAATGGAGTTGTGGAAAGGAAAAATTGTACCTTACAAGAAATGGCTAGAACTTTGTTGCATGAAAGCTCTCTTCCAAAATATTATTGGGCAGAAGCAATTAATACTTCCTGTTATATTCAAAACAGAATATTGATAAGACCAATATTGAATAAGACTCCATATGAACTATGGAAAGGAAGAAGACCCAACATTTCTTACTTCCATCCTTTTAGATGTGAATGTTTCATCTTAAACATCAAAGATCAACTTGGAAAATTTGATTCAAAAGTGGTGAAGGAATTCTTACTTGGATATTCCAATACGTCTAAGGCTTATAGAGTATTTAACTCTAAGACGCAAGTTGTAGAGGAATCAATTCATGTAAAATTCCAAGATAACTCAAAGGCTGATAAGGAAATATCATACCTAGAAAATTTATTTGATAATTTGCAGATTAACCCTTCTGGTCAAAGTTTAAGTCAAAATGATAAACTTGAGTCAGACGAAAGAACAGTCACGAGAGCAGAAGATAGAAGCACAGACGAACCCTCCTCGTCTGATACTCATCAACATGAAGATCAAGCCCCTGTGAGAACATGGAAGTTTGCATCAAACCACACAGAATATCTTATCATTGGAGATAGACATCAAGGTGTTCAAACTAGATCCAAACAAAAAGAATCGTCTGGATATGCTCTCGTGTCAAATATAGAGCCCAAGAATATTGAGGAAGTTCTACAAGATAATGACTGGATTTTAGCTATGGAAGAAGAGCTGAACCAGTTTACCAGAAATGATGTTTGAACTTTGGTAGAGAAACCAAGAAGCAAAAGTATCATTGGAACCAAATGGGTTTTCAGAAATAAACTTGATGAAGACGGAAAAGTGGTAAGAAACAAAGCAAGATTAGTAGCTCAAGGTTATAATCAACAAGAAGGTATAGATTTCACTGAAACTTTTGCTCCTGTAGCTAGATTGGAAGCAATTAGAATTTTACTTGTCTTTGCTGCTTATAAGAACATCATCCTATATCAAATGGACGTAAAAAGTGTTTTTCTAAACAGTTTTATTGAAGAGGAAGTATATGTAAGACAACCTCCTGGATTTGAGAGTTCATCTCAACCAGATCATATTTTCAAACTGAAAAAAGGCACTATATGATCTTAAACAGGCTCCTCGAGCTTGGTATGAAAGACTAAGTTCCTTTCTTCTTCAAAATGGTTTTTCAAGAGGGAAGGTTGATACTACTCTCTTTAAGAAAAGCGTTTCAAAAGACTTTATTATTGTTCAAATATATGTAGATGATATAGTCTTTGGAGCAACTAACGAATCCTTGTGCAAAGATTTCTCTAAGTTAATGTAGGAAGAATTCGAGATGAGCATGATAGGAGAACTGAAGTTTTTCTTAGGACTTCAAATCAAACAGACTAAACAAGGCATATATATTCATCAACAGAAGTACACTAAGGAACTTCTAAAGAAATTCAAAATAGAAAATGTCAAACCAATGAAAACTCCCATGCATTCGTCTGGAGTCAGTCTCAACAAAGATGAATCAGGTAAGACCATTGATCAGACGGTATACAGAGGTATGATTGGATCTCTTCTCTACCTCACTGCTAGTAGACCTGACATTATGTTTAGTGTCTGTCTATGTGCACGTTTTCAATCTGATCCTAGAGAATCACATTTAGAAGCTGTTAAACGCATTTTAAGATATCTTATTGGAACCACTAATCTCTCTCTCTTTTATAAGAAAAGTAGTGATTTCAATTTAAGCGGTTATTGTGATGCTGATTATGCTGGAGATAAAGTGGAGAGAAAAAGCACAAGTGGTGGATGCCAATTTCTTGGTTCATCACTAATCTATTGGTCAAGCAAGAAGCAAAACTCCATTGCACTCTCAACCACTGAAGCAGAATATATTGTTACGGCTGGGTGTTGCTCACAACTACTTTGGGTAAAACATCAACTTGAAGATTACTCCAGGTTTGAAACTCAAATACCAGTATTTTGTGATAAAACAAGTGCAATAAATCTCAGCAAAAGTCCTATTCAGCATTCAAAAGCCAAGCATATTGAAATCAAATTTCATTTTATAAGAGATTATGTTCAAAAAGGTATTTTCGACGTACAATTTGTTCAAACTGATTTTCAATGAGCAGATATCTTTACAAAAGCTTTAGACGAAACTCACTTTAATTTCATTAAAGAGAATTTGGGAATTATTCCTTTAATTGATTAAGTTTTCTCTTTCGTCTGAGCATTTTATTTCGTCTGTACCTTCGCATATCTTTTCGTATTAAGACGAAACATTGCGTCTGATCAAGTTGAATCAGTCTGAAGAAATTCGACAGTTGCAAGGATATTATTTAAATATTTTAAAGTTAAGTGTGCATGGACAAATTAAAAGTAGCAATAAATGTGTCTGTCATTTATTGCACTATTCTAGGACCTTGAGAAGCACGCGCTGTGAATTGCAGAAGTCAAATCAATCATTAAAAAGGGCAATGATGGGGACACGTCAAATCAGGGGCGGTTTAAAACTGTTTTGTCTGATGAATCACAACCGTTTTTTTTTTGTTTTGACTATAAATACTCTTAAAGTTCACATTCTTACTCTTTACTGCATTCACACTTTCTCTGAATATTCTACTCACAAAACTTAACTCTCTTTTTTTCAAACCTAACAATGCCCGCCAAGAATACCAAGGCAACCGAAGCAACCTTCTTCGCTCAAGATCTCTTCTTGCCCAGCAAGTGAATATCGAGAAAGACTGTTGAGAGCATCTTCGAAAGAGTGGCAAAGATGTTGGTACACAACGGATGGATGGAGTTCGCAGAGATGAGAGGGCCATGGCTAATGGAGGTCTATACTGAGTTCTGAAGTGACGCAAAGGAGTTTGATGATGGTATCGTAGGTACCATTGACAACAAGAAGTATATTATCACAATAGACTCCATTGCAGAGGCTGGAAACTGCAAGGCAGAAGGGCGTTTTTACAACCCTGACTGGATGAAACTTGAATCTGAAGAGCACGTGGACAAGATTATCTACGGGAAGATCCGCAGCTCTGAAGATTCCAAGTTTTTGAGATCAGGAAATCTTTGTCCCACTGCAAGAATCATCCACAACCTCCTTTACAACATCTTTACCCCCAGAACTGGCTCACGAGACAATGTGAGTACTCGAGACAGGTTCTGCATCTTCTACTGTCTGAGGAAAGCGAGGATGAGTCTCCCTCATATCATTCTTGACCACTGGATAAGTGCGTTAAAGAATAGGAACATCCGTAGGAGAGCAGTATTCCCTTCGCCACTCTCTTCACCAAAATAATCATCAACCAAGGCTTTGATGTCACTGGCGTCGTGTGACACAAAGAAGGCAAGGAAGTCAAAGGAAGCACCTTTGCCAAGATGCATCTGAACCCTGGCTTCCTTCAACATACTGCGAGTGAAGAACATGTTCCCCTTTCACCAATCACCAAAGACCCCCCACACAGAGCTCGCATCAAACGCGCCAGAACCCAAATATAAGCCCAAACACAAACTCAAACACAAGCCCAAACACATGACCAAACACAAAAATAAACACCCTTACCTCTTCCACCAGTGGTTATATCTGAAGTCCCTTTTGAAGATGCTCTAGAGGAGCCTCTTAAGAAGAAGAAAAGGACTATTAGAATAAAGCACGTTGCTGCTAAGACGCAAGAAAAGACGATATCCCCGAGTGAAGATAAAGGGGCTAGACTATCGTTTGAAGGTGTTTCGTCTGTTAGAACTCTTTCAGACGAAGAAAGGCAGAAGAAAGCAACCGAAGAAAAAGCAAGAGCTAGAGAGATAGCTCTTCAAAAGGCTGCCAAAGGCAAAGAAAAGATGAAGCAGAAACTTGCGTCTATGATTGTTGGAGAAACAGACGAAGCAAAACAACTGAAAGAGGCTATGAGGGTCTCTATGCTGCTTCAAGTTGAACGAGAAAGAATCTTTCTTGAAAGCGTTAAGGGCATTGGATCATCTGAAGGTGCATCTGCTCCAGCAACTTCAGAGGGCATGAACAGTGAAGAAACTGCTCAGATCCAGGAGGATAATGCCCAGTTGGCAGAGGAATTGGAGACCATGCTCAATGATGAAGTCTCTACTATGGAGGTTTCTACATCTACTCTTCAAGACGAACATAGGACAAATGTGTCTGACCCTATTGTTGCGTCTCCTCTCAACGCTGCCTTTGAACAGACGATACCTGTCGCGTCTGAAGAAGCATCCCACCAACAGACGATGGAGATTTCGTCTGAAGAAATTCTCATTGAAGATATAAGTTCTTCGTCTGATGAAGAACATATGGAAGTTATAAAGGTGGATGCATCATGGGTGAGATCTCACGCCGAAGTCATCAATCCTAAAGATCTACCACCCAAGCACAAGATGGACTATTCGTTCCTCAACAAATTAGTTATGAGACGCTTTGCTGAAAGCTCTTGTGCTGAAAGACCAGTCAAGCCTGACTGGATTTTTGGAGAGAAGATTGAAGATATCTCCAACGATGGTGAACCGTCTGAGTCTGCTGAAGATGGTCACTTGGCAGACGATGAAGACTGCTTTATAAAGGACACTCCCTACATTGAGTTGAGAAACCCCTATCGGTACAGAGGCAAAAAGGGATTTCAACTTGGGAGATTTGTCAACCCCATCGTCTATCACAAACCCCTGAAACCAGTAGATTTCAAAGAAGATTTCATCTACACTCCTGATGAGCAACGCGAATGGCTGAAGCGTCTGCCTTGGGACGTACTGGACTCCTTAGACATCAAGGGTTTAGAAGGAATAAAAAGGTACAAGGATTATCTAGCTGAGTCGGTGATTGAAGGACCAGCTCTTGGCTATGAACCCCACATCCCTTTCAGGGAAAACATCAAGTGGAAGGTTCAACATGAAATCAACGCTCCTGCATTTCACCACTGCAGATATGGAGATTCTAGCTTCACCATCTATGAGCCAAAGGATTGCTCACATTGGCATCTGGACGCCATTGATCGTCATGATCCTGTACCATTCACAATTCCGATGAATCAAACAGAGTATGTAGGTCTAGGACATACTCTTGGAATTGTTCTTCCCTGGACAAGACCTCACTGTTCAGGCATCTGCCCCCGCTATTCCATCCTCCTCGACGAATTTGAAGACCCCGAAAAGTTTGCTCACGCTCTTCTTGAAGACTACAACATGTCTTTCAAACTGATGGCCGGTGCTTATAGAAGGGAAGCAAAACCTAGATCAACTTCCTTCTATCACATTGAAAGAAGAGCAAAGAAGGAGAGAAGAGATTGTCCGTTCATGGTTGGATCCCAATTCTCGTCTCTGGTTTCAGACGAAACAAAGTTCTCAATCGTCTTAGACCGAAAACGACCTTGCTTGGTCAAGTTTTTGGCTAAGGAAAAAGAGAAGAAGACTCCGTCTCTCTCCAGATCCTTCAAGTTCGCAAGGCACATCCCCCGGAGACTTCCGTCTGCTGCATACTCGCATCTCAAATCTCTTCAAACTCATGCCTCAAGACCTATCAATCCTAAGATTCAAAGGATGATAGAAGATCATGAAGCCATATATGCATTCTGTTATGGAACTTCATTTGATGAAGATTCCACAATCTGTGGCAGGGTGTATCCTAAAGAAGCCTTTGCTTATACACATCCATCACAGGAGCATCCAGATCTTGAGCTTTCTGTTCCCACTAAGACGTACTCTTGGCAATGGGAAAGAGACTTTACTGCATACTTCATACTTTCACTCTTCACTCTGCGTCTGAAGAGGACTCCAACAGTGTTCATCATAAATGACACTATACCTATAGTGGAAGAGCCTCAAACACCGCTTATAGAGATTGATGATAGGGTGGAGGTTGATGATAGGGTGGAAATTGCTGAGGATGAGGCGAAGGACGCTGCTGAGTATAATACTCTAAAGTGAAAATATGATGCCTTAGACGAGAACTGCGAGCATCTGAAGCAAAAGAACAAAGATCTTGAGGACAATCAAGCCTCTCTCACATCTGAGGTGCAGCAGCTGAAGGAGATTGTCATGAGCCTTCTTCAAAAGAAGCCTAAGCCTTCTTCTTGATCTTGTTTTTGATGATTCTCAGCCCAAGGGGGAGAGTAAAGAAGTTGTTATGCTGAGGGCAAGTGCATCGTTTGAGGGGGAGCAACCTACTATGCTGAGAGCAAGTGCATCGTCTGAGGGGGAGCAACCTACATCGTCTGAGGGGGAACAATTTTTTTTTGTATTGTATTGATTCTTTATTATTTTGTAAAGTACATACATGTATTTTATGTAGAACGTTGGTTTTCTGTATACCTTTGTAACATTGTATAAGGTTTACATCGCATTGATGTAACAATTCATTTTATAAAGAGGTATTATTTTAGAAAACATCGTCTTGATGTAAATCTGACTTGCGTTTTATCTGTGATCACTAACCTTATCTTATGCAGATGTCTTCTTGAGAAAAGTTATCAGTATGGTCTGTAATCATCAAAAAGGGGGAGATTGTTAGATCAAGATGTTTAACACATTTAAGGTTTTGATTTTTACAAGACAGACGAAACTTTCCCAGACGGAACATCAGCAAGCAAGTCAGACGGAACAAGCACAGACGGAAGATGACTCCTCAGACTGAAGTCATTCGTCTGTTTCAAGCTAAAAACATCAGACGATAGAATAAGACGAAACATCTTAAAGACTGAAGAAGTATATCGTCTGTTCAAGAAGTGAAGCAAAGTTTGAGTCACTCGCACGAAGATTTCAAATCTTAAGAAGTATTCATTAAAAGCATCCAAGATCAGTATAGGGATTCGTGCTTACACATGCAACTCAAAAAGGTCTTCACATTTTTGTCAAAGTCTCTGTACGAGTCAGAAAAGGTACTGCGCACGCAATCTAAATCTGTTGCACACGCTATCAATCAATCAAGTACTGTCTGACACCTTTTTGGAAAGCTCTCAAAGAAATATTCAACGGCATTCTCATGTGTCTAACGGTCATCCGAAGATGGTGCCTATTTAAAGACTTCACTTCATCAGAATTCAGTTGGCGAAAACGCTTCTATCATACTATCTTTTGTGATTTCGCTCATCTGATTATACTGCATTGTAAAACCCTCTCTGCGTAGAGGAAACTATCTGTTTTTAAAACATCTTCTTAAAATCCACTTGTGTGGTAGTTTAGCCTGAGGAGGCTGGTTGTTCAAAGAATACCTCTGTTGTTTAGCCTCTGAAGGCTGTGTTCAAATAATATCTTGTAATAGCCAGAAGTGGCTGGGTGCAAATAATACTTGTAAACCATTTCACGGTTGGTAGTGAAAACTCAGTGGTTGCTGGGTAACTGGACGTAGTCTTGTATAGACGAGCCAGTATAAAAATAATTTGTGTACTTATCTTCTTACTTGTTTGACTAACGGGGATAATCAAACTATAACGTTTCTTACTTAAAAACAATCCTTGAAGACTAAGAAATATTTCGTCTGAACATAAATGTTAATTATTCTATTTTAAATATTTTATAATAAAATAAAATAAAATATTATATTTTAAAAAACATAACTCTTAATTTTTATATTATTCATATTTTTAATTTTAAGAAAAATATTTTACTTATCGTATTTAGGATCCATTTGACCAATTAAAATAAAAAAAATTGAAACTTATTTATATTTCTTTCTATATCCCTCTTTCCCGTTCTATTTAACATATAAAAGACTCATTCCACATAAACAAGCATTAGTTAATAGTAATCAATAAATTAAATTAACATCCTTCCTTTGAATACTAAACCTTTTTTCATTTTTTTTTTTAGTAATAGGTATTGTATATCATTCTGTAGCAGGCAGAAGAATGCATCAGTCATTTTATAGCACAGGATTCAAAATCACTTACTGGAAACAGTAAGCAACTTATTCACCAACCCACAATACGTTATCCAATAAAAATTGACTACCCCAACTATAACCTATCATTTTGAAGAGGCTTATATTTAGGACAAAAATACTAACTTACAATAAAATAGTTTATAATCTGAAAGGGGTTAAATGTTATTTTCATTCTTTAAATTTAGACATTTTTTATTTTGATTTTTTTAATTTTAAAAAGTTCTATTTCAATTTCTTGTATTTTTAAAATATATCATTTTACTTTTAAGTATTTGTATATTAAAAATTTAATTTTATGTGTATTTTAAATAATTAATTTAAAATAATAATTTCTTTTACGAGTAATTATACGTATTTTAAAGATAATAAATAAAGTTTCGTATACATATAATTCTATGATCAGGTTAAAAGTTATCATAATTTTAAATTAGTAATAAAAAAAATACTTAAAAGGTTAAAATAATACATTTTAAAAATATAAAAAATTAAAATAAATTATTTTAGATTTAAATGATGAAAATAGAAAATGTTCCATTTTGAATAAAGTCACTCTTAGCCTTTAAAATATTTGATCTTATTAATGAGATTTGTTATAAATGTAAGTGGCCAGTATTGAGTTTTGAATGCTTTAATTACTTTTAAATTCAAATTCTTTTGGATGAAAAAATGTTGTTAATAGGGAAAATTTTATCGAGGTGACGAATTAGATCAGTAAGCTGGTTGATACTAAAAATTGTTTTAAAAAAAAAATGAGATCAAATAATGGAATTATAAAAAAAATTACATTTAGTGATGCTAATTAATTTATGTTCAAAGATAACTTACATTGAAAGTCTTTTTAATGACATGGATTATACATAAAAAAGATTACAAGGTGCGACTAGCTTAGTCAATTTAACCGCTTGTTGGAAAAATGACTAAGATCTTGATTTCATTACTTGTGAGTTGTGAATATTACAAAGAAGAACTCATGTTAGAGAAAGAAATTTTCTGTCATTTTCTTTATATATAGTCTTCCATTAAAAATGAATGAGTAGGTTATTAAATAAAATTATAAAATCTCTTTACACCTATTAATATATAGATTTTTTTACATTTTATAACTAACATTATTAACTTTCATAATCATTATTTTATAACTTACACTTAAAATTATTTTAATTAATTACCAATAAAAATTTTATATTGATGGTAATACTAAGGTAAAAATTATTAACGTTGAGGTTGTTTATTCATTATGCAAGAAATTGATAATTGATAAATAACTACGAGGAACCTAGGAATTAACTTAAGTTATTTGAATGACTACATCCACATATTAGTAAAAAAAGGGAGTCTTATATGTTTGTGTTCTCTTAGCTACTAAGTATTTGAAGGACCAATCCCTTACTTCTCATTATTACATATTTCCTTACATTTATCTTGTATTTTGTTTTTGCATCTATTGAAGTTTACTTTCATGCTTAGTTTTTTTTAAAAAAAAATCAATCAAAATAATTTGTATACCAAATATATAAAAAGCTAAGTTGAATTGCATGTGCGTGGAGAATTTAAGTGGCTCAATCCAAATTCCATGTGGAGACAATTTAAAACTATTTTGCATATTTAGTACACTTGTTAAATGTTAGTTAAAAGTGAAGATCCACCGAGTCTTCTGACACCATCATCAAAGAATTTGGTTTTGAGTTGTTTATCAAGTTTTACATAAAGTGTTTTTTTAATTTAATACAATTTTATTTCGTTAATAACTGCCATACGTAACTAACTAGTCATCTTACTCACAAAATATATACGTATTTCTCTCTTTTCACATTTTATACACATACGTGTTTCTCTCTTTTCACATTTTATAACTGATTGTCTGGTTTTCTGCGTATTTCAGTTGTCTACCACATCATTTCCAATTTTGTTTACTTCTTTATTTTCTTTTCTTTTATTTACTTGTTTATAGCATAGTATACTTAGTTTAATTTTACTATCTCCTCTAACTTTACATATTACTATAGTGTGCTTTGTTTTGCATGGGAGGTAGCAACCCTTTTACTATTATGCTATTTAATCCTGAAATAGCTAGGTTGGAAAGACATATAAAAGTAAAGACGTGAAGTCAATTAAAAGCTTTTTGAGGATTTTTCCTCATTTAATTTGCCTTTGATAAAATATGATTTTGAGGGGGAAAGCATGGTCGATGGTAATAGAAGAATTTCGATTGGGGAAGAAAATGCAGGGGATGGTAACAATGAAATTCCAAGGCAAAGGAGAAGTCTTGGTGATTATGTTGACCAACATGGTCCAAGGCATTTTAACAGCATCGTGGTTCCACCCTTCATGTAAAGAGTGGTGAAATTAAAACCAGATCTTCTTAGCTTGATCACTTCACATCCTTTATCTGGAATGGATCACGAGGACCCATACACTCATCTTTCTACTTTTATGGAACAATTTTACTTAGCTAACAGTTGCAATACGTAACGAACCAGCCAACTCACATACATAATATATATGTATTTCTCTTTCTTCATATTTTATAACTAATTGTCTGCGTATTCCAATTGTCTATCAAATCATTTCCTTCATGGAATTATCTAGTACTGTATGGAAACTTCTAATGAGGATGTTGATGCTATTTACTTTAGAGCTTTTCCTTTCTCTCTCTCGACATGGCTTGGATCTCACCCCAATAGAAGCTTGAACTTGGGATGAAATTGAGGAGAAGGTCATCACTAGATTGTTTCCCTCTTCAAGATTCATAAATGCAAAATCTGGGAGTTCCAACTTTCTCCCAAGAAGCTGATGAGCCATTTTGTGAGACATGGGAGCGGTTCAAATATTTACTAAGGAGTTGCCTAAACCATGGCTTTGACGATGCAGCTCAATTGCATATATTTTATAGTGGTTTGATGCCTCAAACCAAGATGATTTTGGATGCTTCAGTTAGTGGAACAATGATGTCAAAAAGTCCTGAAAAAATAATAGTTATAATTGATTCAATTGCTGCAAGTGACTTCCAAAGTCACCATGATCAAGCCCTAGTGCAAAAGAAAGGCATTTTGGAGCTAGACACTCAAAATGCCATTCTAGCCCAAAATAAACTTCTAACTCAGCAAATAGATGCACTTACCAAGCAAATTGGTTTCCTACAATAGTTTTAGTAAGGGAGTTCTCAAAAACCTCATCCTGCTCATTCCACTCACCAAGTGCAGTAACTTCAACCAGTTTTGATATGTTATTTTTATAGATGTGACCATCAAAATGGTTATTGTTCCACTCAATCAAAGTTTCCTCAAGAAGAAGAGACACATTTTATTCAAAATCAAGGAAGACCAAAACTGAGTTTTCAAGGGAATTACCAATGTTTCCTTTTCTTATTACTTACTTATGTGAATGGCATGTAGTTAGTGTCTTCCTTATGTTTCCTTTTCTTATTATTTCCTTATGTGAATGGTTTAGAATTCGTTCCCCTAACAACAAAAGTTGTATTCACCACAATTGTTGTCTTGAAGTGATTATTTCGTAAGAGACATCCAATCTTTGCTAGTCATTTTTCACCTGGTAGATGTAACTGCTTTTATGAGTCGTCGTCTTAGCCTAAATATTATTAATTAGTTGACTGACATTTAATTAAATGATAAAATTTGCAACTTTATGATAGTTAGAATGATAAATTTCATAAATACAACAATTTACGGACATAATTCACCAAAATATTAAAGTTGAGTACCATAAATCCCGTTAAACATTTTAAAAATTATTTACTATAAATTTTTAATTATATAAATATGACTATTTATTTCATACAAGGTACAAAATAAAATATATTAGTTGTATCAAAATCTAAATCAAATTTTAAACTTTTGAATACTTTTGTTACCCTGTAAAAAATTCTTAGATTAATCATGATGTAAAGCTTATTTAATGCCTATTTACATACTATTTCATATATGGTTTCTTTCAATAAATATATATACCGGTAAATTTCTTTCTCGTGAAGGTGTAATGTAACGCATAGAAAAAAAATAGCCGTTGGACCTGAATTTTCAAAAAATACAAATCCTTTCACTCACTCACAATTTCCACGTTCATAAAACTATATTCTTTTAATCTTCTTCAATGGCTGCCATGGCAATGGCAGAAAGGAACAACAACAACAATAAGAACACCGAACAAGAAGTCAAAACCGGAGTACCAGTTCTGACAGTACTCAAGAACAAGGCAATCTTAAAGAACATCATCATCGTCCAAGATGACAAGGACAACAACGAAAATCAACCGGTCCTAATTGGGCGACACCCTCATTGCACCTTCGTGCTCACGCACCCTAGCGTGAGCCGCTTCCACCTCAGGATTCGCTCCAACCCTTCTTCCCGAGCTCTTTCCCTCGTTGATTTGGATTCTGGTGCGTCCTTTTCTTTCTCTGTTTCTTTTTTTTTTTTTTATCTTTGAATATTGATGATGGGTTTGGATTCTGTGTGGGACAGTGCATGGTACGTGGGTGTGTGGGAGGAAGCTTAAGCCTGGGGTTAGCGTGGAATTGAAGGAAGGTGACACCTTTATGGTTGGGATTTCCACAAGGGTTTATTGTCTCAGCTGGGTTCCTCTTACCCAATTGGATGTGTTTGTGCCCCAACAACAAGAAAAAGATTATCAACAAGAAGAGATAATCAAGGTTCTTTTTTTTCTTGTTTTTTGATAAAAAATATTCGTTTTGAGTTGTCATCACATCGTTTTAAGTTTTAGTTCTTATATGAGAAAGCACGTTAAGTTTTAGTGTATGTTTGGTTTAGATTCTAGAATTGATTAAAAATTCAACTTTGACTCAACTCAGTGTAATTGCGCCATGGTTTCACCATCAAACCGAACAAAGCCAAATAGTACCTAGTTCCTACAGAATTTGTTGTGACGGTTTATCAAGTTAGAAGTTTTTGTAGCTGCTAGAAAGTTTTCTATGGTTGTGGCAATAAAGACCAAAAATTAACTTTTATATGTGTACTAGGAGTCTAGGACTATAACTTCTTTTCATAGAGAGACTAAAATTGAAAATGGGAACAACTTTTAGGACTAAGTGAATAGTTTAACCTTACTTTTTTAACGTTTAGAGAACGCACATCAGATGTTGGTGACGTTGTTCTTTCTTTTTGATCGTTTGAAATTTTGGAAATTACTTAGGATGGTGAATGTTTTAGAATTGAGACATTTAAAGGGGATGCAGATGTTTGGTAAATGGATGTCTACAAGCTTAATGTTTGGTAGTTTGGTTTATTTTTTCAGGGCCTTTGTTTGGTATTTTGTTAAGTACATGCTTAATGTTATCTTTGATTTTTCTTTCTTTTGGTTTGGGCCTGCAGGATGAGAATTTGGAACTTACTGTGGAACGAGAGATTCCCATGGCTGAAGACATTGTTTCTCTTTGTTGTGATGAAGAAAGGAAGAGCCATTCTGAATACGAGGCATTTGGAGTTGTCAATGGAATTGAAACATTATGTGTTGGTGATGAAAATGTACTTTGTGACTGCCAGAATCATGTTCTATGCCCACCTTATATACATTCGGTTGATGAAATTGATAATGTACAGAATATTGAACCTTATCCTGAGGTGGAGATGCCTGAAGATACTAATTTGCTTTGCACATTGAGAGAATATTTGACAAAGAACATATGTATGCCAGTTGTGGAAGCAGTTCAGGGGACCAAGATGCAGCAATTTCAAGCCCCACCTGATACTTTTACGGGATTACCAGCTTTGTTCGAAATGAACGGGTCCAGCTTGCCGACAAATATTGATTCCATGTCTTTTGATGAAAAAGATTTTGCTGCAGTGGATGTAATACCTACAGAATCCGAATTTGGATGCACACATGGGGATAATGACATGGTTGAAGATATTTTAACTAATGGAGCAAAAATTCTCAATTCGAGAAGATGTGTTTGCTAGTTGATGAGGATATTCCTGATTTTAAATCTCAACAAACCAAAGTTGTTGAAGAAGTTTCTGTGGATTCAATAACTGATGGAGAAAAACAAGATGAATCCATTGAGACAGAGTTGCAGGATCTGAATACTAAATCTTGCTGTGAAGAAGGGCATTCACTGGATGAAATAGTTGATGATAATGGAAACAAATGCATTGAAAACATAGATCCTGCATCTTTTGATGGAAAAGGCTTAGCTGCAGTGACTGTAATAAGTATAGAATCTGAGTTTGGATACACATTCAGAGATAATGAAAGGATTGAACATATTTTAGGAACAGATTCAAGAATTGTCAATTCTGAGAACACATCCTTGCTAGATGAGGAAGCAACAAAATTTCAACTAATCAAGATTGTTGAAGAAGTTGCTATGGATTCAATATCTGATGCAGAAAAAGAAGATAGATGTGACAAAGAGTTGCAGCCATCCCTAAATGCTAAATCCTGTCAGGAACAAGGGAACTATGTGCATCAAATAGCTGAAGATACTTCATATTTTTATGAAAAAGGCTTAGTTGCAGTGACTGCAATGCCAACAGAATCTGAATTTGGATGCGCATTAAGTGATAATGAAAGGATTGAAGATATTTTAGCAACAGAATCAAGAATTAACAATTCTGAGAATTCATCATTGCTACATGACGATGCTGCCAAATTTCAACTAATCAAGATTGTTGAAGAAGCTGCCATGGATTCAATACCTGATGCTGAAAAAGAAAAATGTGGCAAGGAGTTGCAGACATACCTGAATGCTAAATTCTGTCAGGACCAAGATAACTCAGTGGATGAAATAGCTGAAGATACTGGAAACAGATCTGCGAGCAGCATCTCCTCCACTTCATCTCGAGTAGGATCACAACATTCTTCAATGCCTCAGGAAGCTATTCTGAGCATTACCAACAAGATCAAGAACCAAACTCCTCAATCACTCACAGCTGTGACAGGATGCTATGTGACGGATATCCTTGAAACCTGTGCAGAACCAACAGAGGAAAGTTCAACATATGGCAACATTTGGTCAAGAAGGGCTAAGGCTGCTAGTGCTCCCCAAGTTCGAGCCAGAAAGAGTAGACTTATGAGTACATCTAAGGTTGACACTGATGTTAAAATGAGTAAAGTGAAGGATGTCATAAATAAACCAATGCCGAAGGATCTTTCATCTGTTTTTGACGAGGAAGAAGAAACATTCACTCCAAATAAGGAAAACTTAAGTCCAAATACCTATCACTTGCGGTTTATGAGAAAGGAAGGTAATCTACAGAAAATCAAATATTCCAAGACACATAGGTCACACAATTTGAAAGCTGATTTGAGTCCCAACATCTATTCAGCTGAAAGTTTAGGTGCTTTAAGTGCTGTTTCAAACAAAGTGAACCAGACCTCAAAAGCAGCTCAAGAGAAGAAGTCATGGAGAAAGCCTCTTGAATGTCGTACCAACTTGGTCCATGAGCAAGATATGATGGAACTAAAAAGAACAGAGTAGAAAGGGTACCCTTCCAGTCACTAACGAACTCTGGAGGCAATGGTAAATCAGTGACTGTTTCTGCTGCAAAAAGCATTGATGATTCCAGAATCTGTGCACAAATTTCAAAGAAGTGCTCTAAATCTTCTGTATGTCATTTTATATTCATATATCATTCTTATTGTAAATGGCTCAAGAGTTCATTTAGAATGTATCCTTACTTTGTTTTGTTTGCAGCATATTATTACAGAACAAAAGAAGGGCTGGGACATGGTTGTAGACACTACTTCCCTTCTGAACAAGGAGTCAAGGAAAGCTTTGCAACTTCTACAAGGTCTCAAGGGTACTCGTTTAATCATTCCAAGATTAGGTAATAAGTTTTAGATCATTATATTATATGCCTTATTATATACTTTGTTTGGATTGGAAGTGCTGTTGTTTTTCACATATGTCAAAAACTGGTTCTCACACTAACACTCTAATGTCAGTCATAAAGGAACTAGAAAGTTTGAAGCAACAATTTAGAATTTTCAGAACAACCTCAGAGGCTTCTTTGGCATTAGAATGGATTAAAGAATGTATGGAGAAAACAAGGTGGTGGATTCAAATCAAAAGCCCAATGGAGGAGTGCAGGCTGACAGCTTCTCCTCAGACTCAGTTTACCGAGAAGAGTTGGACTTTTCCTGGTTTCAAGATCTCAAATGAATGTGCTTCACCAATACTTGAAGATTACATTCTAGATTTGGCTCTTATGTATAGAAGAAATGAGGATGTTGGACAACTTGTCCTGCTTAGTAATGATGTCACATTGAAAATAAAATCCATGGCAAAGGTAATGTCTATTTTTCTTCTCTTGGATTTACTATCACTATTCCTCTTGTTATATTTCATTTTCCAAACTCGTTGATGTTGGCTCTTATGCAGGGTTTGCTGTGTGAGAAAGTTAAACAATTTCGCCAGAGTTTAGTGAACCCCTTCTCTGAGAGGTTCATGTGGCCAAAGAGCTCTCCTCGGGGACTGACTTGGTCTTGCCATGATGATTTAGTTTTAAGGGAGAAATATTGTGGATTGCCATCAAAGGCTGGTTTGAAGCTCATCAATGAGCACTTTTTGTACTCTCCATGATTAGTTTCTTAATAATAGTCTCATTTTCAGTTTTCAAACTTACTCTTAATCTCCAATTCTCCTCTTAACTAATATAATTTCTGCATCCATGTAATTCATTATAAGTTTTATTTCCACTTAATAATTTCACATTGGTGGAGTCCTGGGAGAAAACTGGTGATATCCTCCATGTTTCTTCTGTTAGACTAATAATTTACTCGCAACTAACTGCAATATGAAGCTAATCAGCCAACTGATTGTTTGAATATTTGTCTGGAACAAATGTCTACCGAATATTTATCCTTGAAACGAACTTATGTTATAATTGATTTCAGTATTCAATTACTTTTCTTACAATAAATTTTATGATAAATATTTTCATATCCACTCTTCTTATACCTTTTGTATTTTAAACACTTTTCTCTTTTCTCTTTGTATCTTTTTCGTTAGGCAGATATTTGTTGCAAATATTTACTGTATAATAGCGAATATGCCATGTCAAACAAAAGAAGAAAAAACCGAATATGCGATTACTTTTCTCGTAATGCTATGTTGATATAAAAGAAAATTCGGGCACAATTATAAGCCACTCAAAACTGATAAAGACTGACATGGTTTTAGAAATTAGGAGTGACAAAAAAGAATATTTCACCCGCTTATTTATTTATATTTTTATATGATTAAATTTTGTTTGAAAAAATAACGGGAAAGAAAAAGAAGTAATAATTAAAAAAAAAAAAACAACAAGAAAAATAATGAAGAAAGTGGATAATGAGTGTATGCTTAATTTGTAATAAAATTCGTAAAAATAATAGACATGAAAGTTAATTAATTTTTAAATTTTATTAAAAGTGGGTGAAGATGAAAATAATGATTAAAATATGAAAATATAATAAATAATTTTATAAATTTAAAAAGATAAAATTATCAAATAAAAATAAAGATTAAAAATAAATAAAAAAGGGTAATCCATTTTATTAATAATTATAGAATATTTTATTAAGAGTAACGTAAAGATAAAAACATGATGATTGAAATATAAAAATATAACAAAGAATTTCATAAATTTTAAAAAATAAAATTTTCAAATGAAAATAAAGACAAAAATAATTAAAAAAGGAAATTTCCTTTATTAATAATTATAAATATTATCTCTTTCTATTAAAAGTGGAAAATTGAGAAATTAAAAGAATGTGAAAAAAAAAGAGGTGATATTTAAAAAGAGAAAAGTAAGGTAAAGAAAATTTCAAAATATTATAGAATTGAATCAATAGATTGGTTAAGACAAGACATCAAATGACGGCAGTTACAAAACTGTTGCTACAAGTCTGGTTGAGCACAACCACCCTTTATCAATACAAAAATTTGAAAAAGTACTAACATGTTTTGTTAAATAATATCTTTAGCATTGAATAAAGCTTAGGTAATTTTACTAAATAATTTGTACCCATTCTTTGCTGGCTTAAACCCTCATTGAATTTACTTAATTAAAGTAGAGAAAATCTGTCAATTATGCCAGACTAATACCTCTCTACATTCACCAAATAATATAAAATAAAAACCACTACTTCTTTAAAGATAGATAAGCTAATACTTCCTACATTCAATAAAAAAAACTTATGTAACTAACTACCAAGGTCTCATTCACTTAAGATTATTTTTTATTTACACTTTTACTAATGATTATAAATATTTCACTTCGTTTTTGTGTTGCATTTTAAAGAATTATATTGGAAAACAAACATTCTTCATGCACAATAAAAAAAATATGATATTTTTATAATTATAAATAAAATTATTGAATAAAAACATAAAACTTTTTTTCAATGTTAAGAAATGGGGAGTACATGACATCATTAGGCTTTACAATTTGACAAAAACAAAAGGATTATTCGATTACCGGGAAATAAATAAAAACATAGAGCTTATATAGAATAACATTATTCTAAATTGTCATTACAGATTGTCAGAACATGATTCACCGCCACCAAATTTAGGAGCATAGTTAATGGATCCTGACATGAGAAAAGAGAAAGAACCTTCTGAATCTTCAAAAGGAGGTTGGGAGAATTCATTGAACTCACCAAAGTTGCAGCCTTCGAAGTTCAACGATGAGAAATAATTCATAGGATCATCAATATTACCTTTCACATCCATCATGTTTTGCACTTCATTTTCACTTGAAGGATTTGATCCAAAACAGAAGTTCATACCTGCCACCTTATTGTTGCTTTCTCTGTTCTGGATATCAGGTGGCTCAGCCACTGCTTTGTTGTCTTCCAAGGGAATTGCTGGTGTATGACCTTGGAAAAGAGCAATGTGTCCAAAAAGCTTGTCTTTCCTTGAAAATGTTGTGCCACATGAACAAAGCCATTTATCCTTACCACAGTGTTTCTCATGAGTTTTAAGGTCTGCCATGACTGAAAACTTCTTGGTGTTGCATCTGCTGCAAGTGTAACTCTTGTCACAGTGTGTTCTCTTGTAGTGGTTTTTGACACACAAAATAGTCTTCAGTGGTTGGAATTTCTTGTGATCCTTGTTACGCTTGCAGCCGGCAAAGGGGCAGGAATACCTCTTTATAAGCTTTGGTTCAGAACCAATTTCCTTGTGTGGTTTTGCAAGAGCTGCAGGAGTCTTGTACTGTCACCATGGCCCCGCATGTGCATCCGGAGATTTGCATCCTCTTGAATCCCTTCCCACATATTGTGCAGAAATGAGTGTGAGGGGCAAGGATTTCTTCTTTTTCTAATTGTAAAATCTCGTAGGAACCTGGAGGAAGATGTTCTCCATCATCCAAATCTTCTTCATCTTTTGGCTCATGTTCTTCTATGTGGTGGTTTTGTTCCATTTCACAATTAATAGGTAGCTCGTTCTGAGTGGACTGATCAAACAGTTTACTTCCACTGTTATTTTGTGGCATAATACCACTACTTGGTTCTGATACAAAAGGGAGGTTAATCCCAGGAAGTTGGCCAACTAAGGGATTTGTGTTTGTGAGGGTGTGCCTAACAGAGGGGAGAAGACTACCAGCAGTAGAGATCAATTGAACAATAATTGATGTAAGATCAGCTGTGATGAGCTGCTGTTCCTGAGTCACTAGTTCATGAGGTTGTCCAAAAGGTTGGCACTTTTTATTAACAATCACATGCACTAGATCCCGGAGATGATGAATCTTTTCCTCAAGGAAGGAAAGGTTATTCAACATCGCACCAGGATTCCAATCTTGGAGTGTATCGATATGTGATGAGTCCTCATTCAGTGGACAGTTTTCTTGGTCAGGTATCTCAATATCTTTGTTAGATTCACCTGGAAGTACAGATTGGACCGGAGGAGAAGGAGGGATGAATTCTTCGAAAGGTGATTCAATTCTGATCCCATAGAAAGAGGGAGGATCTGAGGGCAAATTTGCTTGTAATCCATTACTAGGAGAGGTTAAGGAAGAGGACCTCGTGCAGTTATTAGCACATAGTGGATCCATTTTAAACTCTATCTGAAAAATCAAAATCCCTATCAATCAAGGTATCCGTGTAAAGAACACATGATGTACATCAAATCTTTTATAAACAATCAACAATAGGAAAAAACATGTCGCATTAGATGGTTTACTTAGAGACCAACATGCAAATACAATTATCACATGCCATAAGATTGACAGATTGGTGAAATCAAACCACTCTAACAAATCAATCTACTTTTGATAATCATATAGCTAGTAAAAGCTAAGCCTTTAATTTAGTCAAACCTACACAGTAGTCTCAACTCTCAAGACCAAGCTATCTATTTTCAGTTCAAGTATCTTCAGATCCAAAAACCCCCTATCCAAAATTTCCCCCTTCCAATAAATATTTAAATCATCTTACAATCAGAAGAAAGCAAAATCCTCATTGGCTCACCTCATCACTAATCAGTTCTTCTATATAAAGCTGCATATCCCAATACCCCATTTGTAGATAATCAATCATCAAATCTCTTAAAAGGAAGCACTTAATACTTACATACCCAAAAATCTCTCCACCCATTCTCACCCTTTGTTCTTTCCAATCATCAATTTCCCCAATTTTCAAAACATCAAAATTGGTTGAAACTAAACACCAATTAAGATTATGACTCCCAAAAAAGGGTAAAAAAAATAGAGGCCATTCAGAGAAAACCCATCAAAAAATTCAACAAATCACTCAAGATACCAATACAAAAATCCCAAAAAAAAACAAAAAAAGATGCATGCTTTCTAGAACCAGAGTCCATACAGCAACAGAAATAAATCCAAAGAGTAAAGAACTTACAATCACAGATTCAAAGCTGAATGGACTCTCTAACAACCTGAATACTCCACTTCAGAGCAAAAGAAAAAGTTAAAAAAAAAAAATAGTGAGGAGGAAGAGAACATGGGAACTGAAACTAATGCTTATATAAGCAAAAATAATAATGATAATAATAATAAAAAATTAATAATTAATAATATAACATATGAGTTACGAAGAAGCTTTAACTCTGTATGTTCCTTCGTGTTGAACACAACACAGCAGAAGCATATTTGGTCAACCCCACAGTTACTACCGTCCATTTGGAGGGTCAATGTTTCTGTTGGGTCCACACTGGCTGTGTCTTGTGCGGTCATTTCTTTTCGTCTCGTTTCTACACGCGTCAATCAGAGCCGTTGGATGGGTTTTGATTCATGATGAGATGAAAGGGGTCCCACACAAGAGGGTTTAGTGTTTGAATGAACATGCATGCATATGAAAAAATTGACTTGCTTTTATTTATTTTTTTTCTATTTAAAAATGAAAAAGCGTGTGTAAAGTTTTGTAATAATAGTTGTCTGTTGAGGTAGCTGGTGGAGGCAGGTTCCTGTAGAGGCAACTCAACTCAGTTTAGCTTTCCAGGAAGCTACGTTTTCCTACAAATCTGCCTTTGTTTCTCGTTTTCATGTACAATGCTTCTTTCTACCTTCATGTCTTTCTACGTTACCTCTTCGTGCCAGACATAAAAATAAATTATGATAAATATAAAATAATTTATTCTTAAATTTGAGTGTAGAAATAAATATATTATTTTATTCTCACGAGAAACAATACATTATTATCCATTATTGTAACAATAATCGATTATATATTCAATGATAAAAGTTTCATGACTCTCTGTTGCCATGTTGTTTCTTCACAACAACCAAACATAGTGTACGTGGTGCCGGTGTCTTCTCATGATCCTCTCATGTTAATTGTTTAAGTGTGCTATGTAGTTATATCACTTCTTAAACTTTGGTCTAGAGTCGAGAAAAAGCTTACTCTAAACTTAGTCTAAGAATAATTTAATACGTGTGTCTTAAAATTCTACCACCACTTAAGTACTAAGTTAAATCAGATCAAGACAAACCTACACTTTGTTTAAAGATCAAATCAATATATGAAAGTGTATCCTTAAATTCTATCACCATCTAAGTATTAAATTAGAGTCAAGACAGAAACTAGTTTCAGCTCTGTCTAAATAACAAATCAACACAGAACGCGTGTCATCTTAAGCTAGTTTCAGCTCTGTCTAAACAACAAATCAACACAAAATATGTGTCATCTTAACACATCAATTCTCCTAGATTATCATTACCTGCAAGATCGGTTGATAGATTAATAGACCATACATATTCAATTATAATTAAACACGACAACCCATGTCACAATATCACTTTCTTACCCCCGCTTAGTCAATTCCATTATATATAAATACTACATATTTCTTCAAGGAAATATCTATAAACTCTAATAAATTCTCAACTCTCTACTCTTAATACTCAGACAATGACTTAAGTTTCAGAGTTTTGTAGGAACTGCCATCTACTATCAACACCCATTTTTTTTTATCTTGACTATTTATAAAAGGACTACGTCTCGGAATATTCCACCTCAGTTAGCTCGGATCCGGCGGGAACACATGGCATTATATTCTTGGTCAGTCATTATAGGCCTTCGAGTTATTATTGGAAATGAAAATTTGAAAGAGTGATGACTTTTTGGTAGGTACAAGTTTTAAACACTTAAGTTAAGTAACACTCATTTTATTTTTTCTGATTATTTTTGTCTTTCCCGTCACTTCATGAAAGTATAATATTTGATACCTACAATATTGAGTCTGTTCATCTCCATTATTATGTAAACAATGATAAAGCAAGGGATACACGTGTCATGATTCACAAAAGCCAATATCCAATCGTTTTATCCGAAAGAGGAAGATAGGTATAGGAATCGAAGAATGAGGCAGAGAAGTGCTACAACTGTTGAGATGATGTGAGAAGTGCGAATAATTCCTCTTACATTGAATTTTAACCTCATCATATGAAAATAGTCTTTCTTTTTCAACAAGCTTATACAAATTATAATGGAACCTCATCTTTTAAATATAAATCAACAGAAAAATAAATACTTTTTCTTTTAAAATTCTCAAGAACGTGAAACAAATATAGTTGTGTCTTTCTATCTTCTTATTTGGCGACCAGAAAACGATGACACAAAAGTTAATATATATTGTTTAAGGTTTTATATTTGTGGGTAAAGTTCCACTAAGATCAAACACCCGTCAGAGAGATTTTGTTTTTGTTATAGCAATTAAAACCATTTTCTAGAGTTCTAGTGGTTGAACTTGAAGGACAAAAGTGGAGGCCCAGATGCAAAGCATAGTCGTCAATTATTCAAAAATGTGATATAAGCAATGACGAAATGACAGAATGATGAAAGGAATCACTTTAACAAGCCACGAAAATGACAATTTATACAAAAAAAAAAAAAAGATTATTTTTCACATGTGAAATACACCATCAGCACTAGAGAATTGACACCTTTAACTACATTTCCAAGCACTGGTGTGTCTCAGGTACTGAGTAACATGTTTAGAATACTGTTGAGGATATTGAGCACATAATGTAATCTAACAGATAAAAACAAAGTGAACATAAAGACAAGGATCTTAATCCGTTAGCAAAATTACTTTTGCAATAGTTTTCCAAACATAGCCTAACTACACCAATAGAACCAAAATTCCTTTCAACACAACCAAGTTATTGAAAAACTATGCATTTAACTATCCCATGTTCATAGTGTGAGTTGATATAATGGCACTCATTTTTTGTCTGTTGAGTTGGTGACAGTTACTCCTTCAACAGTTTCCTTCAGAGAATCTCTTCTAGGCCGGGCAACCTTGTTGTTAGGATCAAATAGTAGGACTTCTTCAAATGCCTTCAGAGCAGACTTGTAGTCTTTTTTACTCTCATAGGCATCACCAAGATTGTTCCAAGCTGTGACATAGCCTGGTTGAAGCTTGACAGCTGTCTCAAACTGAGCAATTCCTTTGTCAACTTTCCCATCACGAACATAGCTCACACCAAGAGCGTTGTAAACCTATTGATAGATTGGATGATATGATCATTATTGAAGTTGTTAACATGTCATTTCAGAATACGGAAGATTGGTGTCTAACACACTGTACTGTTGATAAATTTATTAGAAACTACAAAATCATAAGTGGAAGCTCATTAAATAAAGAGTGGAACCTGCAGAACTTTGTGAATTCTAATTTCAGTAAATAATAAAGAGGGTGTTTTAGAGAACTAAAGAATTTCTCTCTGGTATTTCTTTATTAGAGTAGGCCAATAGTGATAGAATTGTATTGACCACAACTCAACAGCACAAAAATGCAACCATTCTTCTAAATTTATAGTAAATTCGAAATTCAACATGTGTTTTTACTTTGTTAGAAACCAAACAAGTCCTCTAACCTGGGCAAGATCTGGATTATCCCCATCCCAGTTGTCAATTGCTTGAAGCAAGTACTTGGTAGCTGCAGGGTAAAATTTCCTGCGAAGCATCACTGCACCAAGTTCAAAAAGCTCAGTTGCACCGGCATCACCACTTCTTACTTGCTCCTGAGACAATGAAAGAAAATGAGCAAGGATAAAGCATCATAAAAAAACTAGTTCCATTCCAAGTGGCTTGTGCTTGTGTATAATATTCATTAAGGTACCAAACAAGGAAAAAAAATAATACTGACGTGAAATTCAGGGTCTAGTATATTTCAATGAGTCTAATGCCATATATATGTCCTGCCCAAGAGAAACGTCTACAAATCTAAAGGACCAAAAGGAAGATGCATAGGCTCTTACCTGCAACTCTTTGGCAGATAGATCAAGTTCTCTGCGGACAAGAACTTGGCGTATCACAAAGTAAGTCCCAGTCCCTAGCAAACTCAATAGCAATAGCAGGTATATTAGTTGGATGCTTAAATCAAACAACTCTCCAACCTCATATATCTCATTTATCCTTGCTGAGCTGCTTGCATATGAAACCTCAGGAGAAATCACTGATACAGTTTGTCCAAACAAGAATGCCGAAACCCATCTGAATGATCTTCCCTCATCTTCAAGATCTTTGGTTGTAAAGTCATTCACTGAAAATCCAGAAAGACAAAATTAAATGCTGAAATGTTTCAAGTGACTATTAAGATTTTAAAACAAAATTGAAGACATTTGCCTAAGTGTTAGAAACAAGTTTAACGCAATGCTTAGAATTAACAAGGGACAAATTTTTTTATTGATTTTACTCAATCAGCAATCTGAATATTTACAATAATCAATAAAATTAATTTTTAATGGAAATATCACAACTCTCATTGCCCCCTAGAGATGTAAATTGAGTTGAATCCAGTGTAGATTGTACCCTTCTTAAAGACAAGTTCAACCCAGAGTATTGCCCACCTCCTTTAACCCACAGGAAATGGGTTGGCTCTCTTATGCAACAAAAGAGAGTTGAATAACTTTTATGATGATTAAACTAGGCCAGTTATGCAGGTTAACTTCTTAGCCTGTTCAACCAAGTAGAATTATACTTGCTTATACTTTATACCTTAATGAAGAAGAATTATACTTTTATTGCCTTCTAAAAACATTTATTGGAAGTTATTGTTATTTAGCTAAGTTGACTAATATAACCTACCAACCCTATTGAATTGGCTGGGTTAGAAAATTTGTGAAACTTAAAAATGATTAGAAATCACTTGTCCTCTTTTTTGCCTTTCCAATTAAAAAATGACACATGGTTACAAACAATATTATCTCTCCTGGTTTTTAATTTTTTAAGTGAACAAGAAACGGGGACAGTTGGTTAGGTTCCCTGCAAATCAAGACGGTGACCCATCCACAAACTCATGATGTGTCATGGATAGTTGAGACATTGAGCAGCTTGAACATCAGCCATGAGAATAAAAAATTCAAACATATCAATAAATAAATAAAAGAAAAGGAAAGAGGGGGATCAAATTACTGACAAAAAAGGTAAAGCACTTCAAATAAGTGAAATAACATAGATTAAACAAAGGCCATAAATAGCAGAGTCTGACACAGATGGGAATCTTCTCAACTAGCAAAAACGTGCATCCATATCACTTACTCTAAATACAGTTATGTAACTAACCTATGAACTTCTGTAAATTTAAGTGCTTAGTTGACATGATAATTTATCCTGTAGTTCATCCCAACAAACCTCATGATCATTGTATAGATACAATACTTCAGAGGTTTATCAAAATTAGAGCATGATAACATCAGATGGTCGGTTTCAACAAAACAACAGCATACTGGAAATCTTGATATCAGCAAAACCACATATTTCATACCATTAGAAAACTTGCCATTTTTCTATAAAATACATTACACGAATCCACTCGTGGTACAAAAAAACATGTAAGAATAAGAAAATTAATAACAGAGAATAGGGAATTACTCATACATTGTTTGTTGACAAGGGTACTAAAGAATTCAATCGGCATTTTCCTTTGAAACTTCTGTCTTCGTCCATGATAGAAGAAAAAGTTAGTATCAGAACTTAATGTGTTGAGCAAAAAGCATGAACAATGAGAATTCTTCAATATTAAACTGATAATGGAATTTAGAATGAAGTCTTAGACTTTGTCAAGCTAAATAGAAGAGAAACCAATGCATCAATTAGGACCGTAAGAAAGAATGAGATGATCATATTATCAAGTGGAAAAATGGAACACATGATTCAGTATATCACTAGAAGAAATAAAATGCTTAGTTTTGCAGTAAAATATGCGAAAGCTAAGCAACCTGCAGCATGATCCTGCTCTTGATTGCAACAAGGTTGTCTCCTTGTTGAACAGATCCAGTTTGCTGAATTCCTGAAGCTTTTATCTTTCTGTAAATAGTGCCCCAAGTTAACGATCATCAATGCATCATACATTCACACCATACTGAACCACTAAAGAAACGAGGCTTTAAGAGGGTAATAAAATTGAATGTCTTGAATACTAACACATCACGCTACAAGTCTAGGCATTAATATTCCCCCACACTCCTACATAGATCACTCAATTAAAACAAGAGAAATATTATCAACACGCTCTTTACTATTAGCTGAAATTCGCTGAAAATTCACAAAACTATTTGAGTCTCACTCTTAATTTTGCAGTTTTCAATAATTTTAAGCAAATAAGAGTGTGCATTTTGCTATCATTCCTTGTAAAACAACCAGCAAACATCATGAAACTTGGAAAAAAGAAACTTAGTAGTCACGAATTACGAAGTTACCCAATTCAGTACTCTCTTAAACAACATTATCCACTAAGTAAGAGCGAAACAAAGCACCCCATTAACCCATGATGCTCAAGCTCTAATCTTTTTAAGCCAAGAGACAAAAATGGTAAAAAAGAATTGAAGAGATATAGAAAATGGGATTACTTTACAGAGCATGCGTAACGAGGAGGAGCAGAGGATTGGAAAAATTGGTTGCAGATAAGCGTGAAGGGAAGAGATTCATTGATGGGTTTGGTGGGAAATTTGGATGGTAATAGAGTGGAAAGAGAAGGAGGAGAAGATGAAGGAAGAACGAGGAAGTGAGTGAAAATGGAACCACCCATCTTCGCTTCTTCAGTGTTCTGTTCTGCCTCTTAGTTTATGTTATCCTGCTTCAGCAACTATGTCTCGGACGGGAACATCATTCTTTTGTTTCCATCTAGATTTATTATCCTCGTTACTTTTAAGGATTAATTCACTTTTTTAACTTATGTCTATTTATATTTCTGTTTTTAAGTTTTAAAAATATGCTGTTTCATTTCTAGTCTCTAAAATATTTTTATTAATTTTTTAAGTAATTAATTAAATGAATAGTATTTTATGGTAATTTCAATTGTCAAAAATATTATTTTAACTGTTATAAAGAATTATTTATTTGATCATGACTAAAAATAATAACAGTATATTTTTTTAGACTAGAATAAAAACAATTTAAATGGTAGACAATAAAAATTTGAATAAAATAAGAGATTGAAAAGTTAATTGAACCTAGTTTTAAATAATTATGTTTATAGTATATTTTTTCTGAGTTTAAAAAAATTATGCATTATTAATTTAAAATAATTTTAACAATAAATATAAATTAAATTTTGTATAATTTATAAAAAAAATTATCAAAGTTAATCATGTAAACGTTTTACGCTGAATTTTTTTCATCTTTTGCTTAAATAAAAAAGATATGTGATTATAAATAAAAGAATGTAGTGATTTTATTATTAATAAGAATGCAGTGATTATATTATAATTTATCATATTAAAGTTTATATTCATTTTAAAAAATCAATAGTTACAAATTATTTTTATTAATCGAGTTATCATTATCCGTTATCTTAACCTTTAATTTCATCATTTATATTTATTTATAAATATTTTTTTCCTTACAAGTGCACTTTTATCTTAGGTTCGATTCATTTTTATAATAAATAATAATGTTTTATTTACTATATTTGAAATATATAATTTACCAAATTCCATGCTCTAATTTCTTTATTTCACTTTACTATGTAAAGCGCGGGTGATTTATTAATTAATTAATGTTAAGTATGACTATTTTTAATTTAAATTTAAAACTGATTAATAATTATATTTTTACTGTAAATATTATTCTTCGAGTTAAAATTTATCAATTTGTTGGATTAATTAATCGTCTTGTCCCTTTAATTCCATTATTTCACAAATTTTACTACAACATTATTATTATTTTTTCCTTTTATCATAAATTTTTAAAATTATATGAATTTTGCCCTTGTGTTAAGGTTAGTTAATTAAGTTTAAATTTTTTATCCTTTTATTTTAAAATTTTTATTTGATCATTTACATTTTCGAAGCATCATATTTTAATCTTTTAAATAATTATAAAAAATAATTTTACATTATTATTACTATAATTTAAATTTTAAAATTATGATATCTTTTAATATTGAAGAGTGAAAAAATGACATATATTAAAAATATAAATAATTAAAATGATTATTGTCTTTGGGAATGAGCACCGAGCTCCCCCGTGACGTGGCGATTCGCCTCACCGAATCGGCCGAGTTGAACATAAATAGAACAAATCTGAACAAATATGAACATATATCTTTTCCCTGATTTAGCAGGATTCTTGGGTCTAAAGCAATCTTCCCCATGAAATCCACGAATATGGAACCTAATTATGATCCCTATAAATACTGATAGAGGATCTGAGACACACACACGAAATAAAACCTAAATCATTCATACAATCAACGAGGGTTCCACCCCCTCACGCCGCCGGATATCTTAGGGCCGAGCTGAGCTCGGCCCACCTCAAAATCCAGCGAGAACATTTGGCGTCCACCGTGGGGCAAGATAATTCTTAATCCCACAACCACTTGCTAGTTCTTAATCCCGAAACAGCCCCAGATGGTTTGCACTCGCAGCAACTCCAACGCCGCGGTGGATCCCGCCATAGCGGAACTCATTCAGTCACGGGTGGATGCGGCGTTGGCGGAGGCTCACGCGCGGATGGACGCTGCGAGGAAGCTTTGCGAGCCCATAATCGAGAAATTGAGAGGGCATTGCAGACCACACAGGCAAATTTAAACACTGTCAAGCGACAGCGTGAAGCCGATCTTCTGGAATTGCAGGCCCTACGACAAAGGAACCAAGAAAACTAGGGCAGAACCCCCCTCGTTCCCAACCGGGATGACGAGCCAAGGGCGCGGGAGGAGGCCAGGTCTAATTCACGCGTCAGTCCCAACAACCCACGCACTACGGGGAGGATATGCATGTCGCAAACTCCGAGCCCCGACACGACCCCTCTAGGATTCGGGCAGCTAACTCCTCGGTGCGGCCCGAGGCCCTCCCCAGCTCGGTCATTCGGCGACCTCGGACCCTCCCTCGGACACAGTCCAGGTCAAGTCTGGAATCTCCACCCATTCATTCCGGCCATCCTCTCTGTCCGGGTCCCGGAATCTTGGAGATGGTCATCCTAGGACAAATATGATGGAACTACGGACCCGGTTACCCACGTGAGGGCCTTCCTCACTCAAGCCGCCATGACCGTAGACGACGACTACGTACTCTGCCGGATGTTCCCCTCAACATTGAAGGGGATAGCCCTAGATTGGTATTACTCGCTGCCCCCGTTGTCGATCGAATCCTTCAATTCCCTATACGAACACTTCCAAGCCCGGTTTGCGGACGCCAGACCCACACCAACCACCTCGGTATCGCTTCATCACCTGGTGCAGGGAGAAAAGGAATCACTCAGAGACTACATGGCCCGTTTCGCGTTGGCCTGCCGGAATATACCCAACCTCCACCCCGCTGTCGCGTTGCATTCCATTCAAGTCGGGCTCAACCCCGGCCCCTTCTCTGACTCCCTTTTCACTGAACCTCCTGTCAACATGAACGACCTCCGCTCCCGAGCTGCCCGTTTCATGAGCATAGAAGATAACGCTACGGCTAAGCGTCGAGCGCGGGAGCATGGCCTTCCACCCAAGCAGAAGGAGTCCTCCTCCTCCCGTGGACCCGAGTCAAAAGGGAGCGCGCGCCAACTCGTATACCTCGCCACACCCCACGAATGCGTCCGGAGACGATCTTTAGGAAGCATGCGCTTTAGACCTGGTTCGCCGCCCTAAAGCTTCCCAGTCACCAGTGGACGCCGACCCGACAAAGCAGTGCGCTTATCACCAGAACACGGGGCACACCACCGAAGATTGTCGCCAAGTACGAGACCTCATAGAACGACTCATTAGATCGGGCGAGTTACGAAGATTGCGAGGAGAGCGAAAAACACCCGAGAGGTATGCTATGCGAGTCGTGACACCTCAAAAAATTAATTTTCATAAATAATTTCGTAGTTAAAACATTTACTAAAAATTCTATAAAAATGTACATATTAACTATTTACTGTTATAATTTGATTAGATAGAAAATGTAATTCAAAAATAATTTATCATTGGGTAGCAATATTATTACGTAATTTGAGAAAATTATGATTACATTTCTAAATAAAAATGTAGTAAAAAAAAAAATAAATTTGTGGTTTGACATTTTTATTACTATTTGATGTTTCAAATATTATTTTATATTTCGAATTACTGAAAATTTATTGTTTTAATTATATTATTATTAAGAAATCTTATTTTATATTTGATTTGAGAAATATTTTAAGAAATAAAAAAAAAATAATAATAATAATAAATAAATAAAAATAATATAAAATAAAAAAATAAACTTAGAATGACTCTAGATGCAGATTCGAACCTCTGCAACATACAAATTATTAAGCCACCACTTTAACCAACTAAGCTACTACATTTATTTGATACTTTTATAAAATATAAGATATATATTAAGTACTAGTTTATTGTTTAAAAAAATTTTAAAATTAAAATGTCACATGTAGGACTCGAACCTGCAACCTTCAGGTTAGAAATAGAATGCTTTTACCAACTGAGCTAATAAGTTTATTTGATAAATTTTAAAAATATAAGGTATATAATAAGTACGAGCGAAATATGTGAACCAGAAAAATAGAGAAAAATAATTTTTAGATTCTTTATAATTTAGTATTAATTATGGAATAATCATATATGATATTTGAATAATGGAATTAAAAAAAAAAATTAAAAAAAAAAAAAAAAATAATAATAATAATAATAAAATAATAAAATAATAAAAAAAAAAAAATATATATATATATATATATAAATAAAAGTTAGAAAATTCTGAACAAGTGCAATATGTCATGAATGATGAAAAGATGCACTAAGTTAGTGGTGTTAGCACCAATTTGATTAATGGAGCACTAAAAAGAAAAAGAATTATAATTAATTATTTATGGAAAAACCACTAAGTATATTAAATTTTACCACTAATAATATTTTAAATTTTATTTCATCTATAAATAGAAATCATTTGAGAACACTTCAGCCATGAATTCATTTGCACCAAAACACCAAAATCTTAGTTTTTCCAATTTTCCCAATACCATAAGCTTATTTTGCTAAAATTCCAAATTTTTCTAAATTCACCAAAAACCTATTTCATTTAACTTTGAGAGTAGAATCAACCTTCTTTCAACCTTCAAAAGCTTTCTCAAAGTCTTCCAAAAGAGTAGCCAAAAGAAATCAAGGTGAGGGAAGTTTCTAAATTATTATGAATTTTCAATTTAATTAAGTTTTCAAGTTTCTAAAAAATTATAGAATAATCCTAAAAAAAAAAATATATTCTATATTTTAATTTTTATAATCTTATTCTCTTGGAATTATAATTATTATTGAAGTTTTAAAGTAATAAGGATTGTAAGGAAAGTTGCAATTTATTTAAGTTTTCAATTACTAAAATAATGCATATTTAAAAAAAAATAAAAACAAAAATGATGTAAGCGGGAATTGAACCCATAACCTTTAGATTCTGAACCATGTCCTAACCAACTGAGCTATTCCAACTTTTGTTTATAATACCGCATATTTATATTTTTATACTGAAATATTTCTGTTTCCATTTATTTATATTGCATATAATATTTGGAGATCCTAAAATTATGAGATCTAACTAGGAGGCTCTGCCACCTTTCTTGATTTCATAATTTTAGTTATTTATATAATATTACAATGATTAATTTTTCTATACTTTGAACTTGGATGACTTTTGATTGAACTTGAATAACTTTGGATGTGTACTTGGATGATGACTTAGATTGTTTATGTTTACCTTTTCTTTGAACTTGGATGATAATTGAGACTGTGATTAATTAACTATGCTATGTACGTGGAAAGACTGTGATGAAAACTATGACTATTATATTATAAATTATTAATCTACAACGTAAAATATAATGATGGAGTGTACTTGTAATATCAATAAGTTGGTATTGTTTTAAATGAGATTTTTAGAAAGGGAGATAAGATTTCATTCATTCATGCATGCCTCAAAAGAGGTGGCCTCGGTTAGAGGTGCGGATAATAACTTAATCCGTGCGTCTAGGTGGGATGCCAGACTTGGGGATTTTTATAGTGAGAATTCATTTAATTCATGATGATCACATGATTGTTTATGAGATTACGTGCACCACCGTGAAATCCCAACCGGTCGGTAAGTTTTACGATGATGATGTCGTATTATCGAGATGGTACCACATTGCATATTTTTGGAGTTGAGGATGGAGCATGCATCATATAGAAATTTCATTTAAGTCATAATTCATTCTTTATTTATTTGATTATGATATGTATTATATTGATAATTTTATATGATATGTATTTTTATTAAGATTTTTTGGAACTTACCCTTGCGTGTTTGTGTCTCGTGGTTTGACACCCGTGATGATCCTAAATTTTAATTGGGGAGCAGGACATAACGATAAATCTATTGGAGATGTGAACGAAGGATAAGCAAACATGAGGATTTTTGTGAATAATGTGTATATTATAATTATCACAATATTACGTACTATGTGACATTTTGTAAATAACTTTTGATGTATGATTACGATGTGATCTATGTGATGTGTTTTATTTTGGTGACATTTTTGTTAGCAAGGGAAATTATTTTAAAATTTTATTTAAAGAAATCTAAATGAAGGGAAACATTTTCAAATAATAATAATAAATAGATAAAAAGGAAAATATTTAAGCAATGAAAAAGCAATGGCGTTACGGTTGGTATCGAAGCGGTATGTTTTCTTGGACTTGTGAATTTTGAGCTAACCATGTTTTTGTTGTGATTAAATGATTGGTAGAAGTTATAAGGTGGAGTATAAGATTGTTTGTTTATGTGCTCTATATTCTTGTGTGATTGTTAGTTGATGTGCTTTGTGATTTTATTTTCTGTAATAATAATAGATGGCTGGAGGAAATGATAAGGCAATTGCTGAGGCACTCGAAAAACTTGCCCAAGCAATTGGAAGTCAAAATAGGAACAACAACGAACATAATGAATATCGTGGTCTGGAGCGTTTTGAGGAATAATCCGCCTACTTTTGGAGGTGGATATGACCACTCAAGAAGGTGCTCAACGATGGGTAAGGAAATTGAGAAAATCTTTCGGGTAATGGGATGTTCGAGGATAAAAAGGTAATTTTCGCAACTCATATGTTGGTGGATGAGGCGGAATATTGGTGGGAAAATGCTTACCAAAGATGAAGCGCGGGAAGGAGAAACAATAAAATGGGGAGAATTTAAGGAATTGTTTTTAGAAAAATATTTTCCTGAAGATATAAGGAATAAAAAAGAAATGGAGTTTTTGGAATTAAAACAAGGGAACTTAACAGTAGCTGAGTATGCGGTTAGGTTTGAGGATCTAGTCAGATATTCTACACACTACCATGGAAAAGATGGTGAAAGGTCAAAATGTGTTAAATTTTTAAATGGCCTCAACGTCTGAAATAAAACAGGCTATAAATTATCAAGGTATTCACCAATTTCCAGTACTTGTAAATATGTGTAGAATATATGATGAGGATTCTCGTGCTAGAGCTGTATATTATAAAAATAAAAATATTGGTGGACCCATTAAAAATAAAAGATTTGGGTTCGAAAATAAAGGGAAACCATACCAAGCTTCTCAAGGATTTAAGGAACGTTCTATGGGAATTTTTCTAAAGCTCCTATGAGAAATAGTGAATCTAATCTGTTAATGTCAAGTGTTTTAAGTGTGGAGAATTTGGACACTATGCTTCATCGTGCAACTGGTGCTACAAATGTAACACAAAGGGACATCTAGCAAAAGATTGTCGAGGAAAAGGAAGCATGTCCGAAAATCCGTCTGAAAAACCGAAGGCTCAAGGAAGAATTTTTTCTCTTAATGGGCCGAGACTTGAACCTTTGATTCGAGGTAAATGCTTCATAAATGAAATTCCTTTAAGCGTGTTATTTGACTCTGGTGCTACTCATTCTTTTGTGTCATATTCTTGTGTACAAAAATTGAAACTCCCATGTGTCTTCATTAAACTTTAAATTAGAAGTAAATACTCCAACTTGGGACTTCGGTTTAACCTCGAGATATCTGTCTAGATGTAAAATAAAAATTGGTGATAAAACTTTCTGTGTCAATTTGATTTGTTTACCCCTTCAACAAATTGAAGTTGTTTTAGGTATGGATTGGTTGTCCACTAATCATGTTTTGTTGAATTGCTTTGACAAAACAATTATTTTTCGAGACTTCGGAGGTGAGTAGGGATATTGAAATTGTTTCCATAAATAAAGTCTTAAAATCTTTAAAGGAAAACAATACCCAAGTATACATGATCACCGCTAATGAAACTAAATCTGAAAATGAGGTGAGTAGTGTGCCAATAGTAAAAGATTTTACGAGAGATATTTCAAGAAGTGGATCAATTACCTCTGAAAGAGAAATAGAGTTTTCCATTGATTTAGTTCCAGAACAGGACCAATTTCCATAGCACCATATAGAATGTCTCTGTAGAATTAGCGAGAGTCAAGAAACAAATTGAAGAATTGTTAAGTAAACATTTGTAAGGCCTAGTGTATCACCCTGGGGAGCTCCGGTTTGTTAGTTAAGAAAAAGGATGGAACCATGAGAATGTGCATAGATTATAGACAATGAATAGAGTAACCATTAAGAATAAATATCCACTCGCCTAGGATTGATGATCTTATGGATCAATTAAAAGAACTGTATTTTTAGTAAGATTGATTTAAGATCAGGATATCATCGGATTAGGGTAAAATCCGAGGATATTCCAAAATCGCTTTTCGATACAGTTATGGGCACTATGAGTATTTAGTTATGCCTTTTGGAGTGACTAATGCTCCAGCAGTATTTATGGATTACATGAACCGAATTTTTCACCCTTATCTTGACCATTTTGTAATTGTATTCATTGATGACATATTAGTGTATAGTAAAACTAGGGAGGATCATGCCAAACACTTAAATATAGTATTACAGATTTTAAAGGACAGAAAAACTTTTTGCTAAATTATCTAAGTGTGAATTTTGGATGGAGAAAATGAAATTTTTAGGTCATGTGATATGTCGAGGAGGAATATCTCAGAGATCCAGGTAAGGTACAATCTGTTTTGGAATGGGAGAGACCTAAAAGTGTAACGAGAGATTAGGAGTTTTCTAGGATTAGCGGGATATTATAGGAGATTTATTAAAGATTTTTCTAAAATAGCTTTACCTTTGACTACCTTGACTAAAAAGAATCAGACATTTATTTGGACAACTCAATGTGAGGATAGTTTTCAAACTCTAAAGGAAAGATTGACCACTGCTCCAGTATTAACTCTACCTGATCCCAAAGAACCTTTTGTAGTGTATTGTGATGCATCTAAAATGGGTTTAGGAGGAGTATTGATGCAAGATGGTAAAGTGGTAGCATATGCTTCTAGACAACTTAAGATTCATGAGAAAAATTATCCAACCCATGATCTAGAATTAGCGGTGTAGTAGTATTCACACTTAAGATGTGGAGACATTATTTGTATGGAACTAGATTTGAAGTATTTAGCGATCACAAAAGCCTTAAATATTTATTTAGTCAAAAAGAATTAAACATGAGACAAAGAAGATGGATGGAATTTTTAAAGGATTATGATTTTGAACTTAATTACCATCCCGGAAAGGCTAATGTGGTAGCAGATGCTTTAAGTAGGAAGTCTTTGATTATGTCTTCACTGATGATTAGAGAAATGGATTTATTAGAACAATTTCGAGATCTTAGTTTAGTGTGTGAAACTACTAATACGAGTATTAGATTAGGAGCTTTACAAATTTCTAACACATTTTTGGAAGAAATTAGACAGAAGCAAGAATTTGATCCTTTTCTAAAAACTCAAATGAAAATTTTGAATCAAGGAAAAAGTAGTGAGTTTAAGATTGGAATGGATGGTATTTTGAGGTTTCAAGATAGAATTTGTATTCCTAATATAATAGAAGTTAGAAAAACAATTTTGGAGGAAGCACATAAAAGCAAATTAAGTATTCATCCTGGTGCCACTAAGATGTACAAAGATTTGAAAACCATGTTTTGGTGGCCTCGAATGAAGAAAGAAATTTGTGAATATGTGTATTCTTGTTTAATTTGTCAAAAGGCTAAAATTGAACATCGAAACCCTCAGGTTTATTGCAACCTTTAGAAATACCACAATGGAAATGGGATAGCATATCTATGGATTTTGTGGTAGCTTTACCAAGAAGCCCTAGAGGATTTGATTCAATTTGGGTTATAGTAGATCGTTTAACTAAGTCTGCACATTTTATTCCTATTAATATTAGGTATTCTTTAGAGAAATTAACTAATTTGTACATAGGTGAGATTGTAAGATTACATGGTGTACCATCTAGTATTGTATCAGACAGAGACCCTAGATTTACTTCAAGATTTTGGGAGAGTTTACATAAAGCTTTAGGCACCAAATTAAAATTAAGTTCAAAACTTATCATCCCCAAACCGATGGACAAACCGAAAGAACAATCCAATCTTTAGAGGATTTATTGAGAGCTTGTGTTTTAGAACATAAGGGTTGTTGGGTAGACTTTTTGCCTTTGATAGAATTTACCTACAATAATAGTTTTCATTCTTCCATTGGTATGGCACCTTTTGAAGCTTTATATGGAAGAAAATGTAGAACTCCTTTGTGTTGGACCGAATCGGGAGAAAGTTTAATTTTAGGACCTGATATTGTACAACAAACATTAGAAAAGATTAAGTTAATTCGGGGAAAAATGAGAACGGCCAAAGTAGACAGAAAAGTTATCATGACAAAAGAAGAAAAAGATTTGGAATTTGATGTTGGTGATCACGTATTCTTAAGGGTAAATCCATGGACTTGGTATTGGAAGAGTTTTAAAATCCCGAAAACTTTCACCGCGTTTCATTGGTCCCTTCCAAATAATAAAAAGAGTAGGCCCTGTGGCTTACCAAATTGCTTTACCCCCAATTCTTTCTAATCTTCATAATGTCTTTCATGTTTCACAAATTAAGTAAATACATTCTGATTCATCACATGTAATTGAGTTAGATGACATACAAATAAAGGATAATCTAACCTATGAAGCATTACCAATAAGAATTGAGGATAGAAGAATCAAAACCTTAAAGGGAAAAGATATTCCTTTAGTAAAGGTTATCCGAGAACGGATGATGCAACATGGGAATTGGAAAGTGAGATGCGAAAAGCTATCCTACATTATTTCAATGAGGTAAATTTCGAGGACTAAATTTCTTTTTAAGGGGAGAGTTGTGACACCCTCAAAATTAATTTTCATAAATAATTTCGTAGTTAAAACATTTACTAAAAATTCTATAAAAATGTACATATTAACTATTTACTGTTATAATTTGATTAGATAGAAAATGTAATTCAAAAATAATTTATCATTGGGTAGCAATATTATTACGTAATTTGAGAAAATTATGATTACATTTCTAAATAAAAATGTAGTAAAAAAAAAAAATAAATTTGTGGTTTGACATTTTTATTACTATTTGATGTTTCAAATATTATTTTATATTTCGAATTACTGAAAATTTATTGTTTTAATTATATTATTATTAAGAAATCTTATTTTATATTTGATTTGAGAAATATTTTAAGAAATAAAAAAAAAATAATAATAATAATAAATAAATAAAAATAATATAAAATAAAAAAATAAACTTAGAATGACTCATGCAGGATTCGAACCTGCAACATACAAATTATTAAGCCACCACTTTAACCAACTAAGCTACTACATTTATTTGATACTTTTATAAAATATAAGATATATATTAAGTACTAGTTTATTGTTTAAAAAAATTTTAAAATTAAAATGTCACATGTAGGACTCGAACCTGCAACCTTCAGGTTAGAAATAGAATGCTTTTACCAACTGAGCTAATAAGTTTATTTGATAAATTTTAAAAATATAAGGTATATAATAAGTACGAGCGAAATATGTGAACCAGAAAAATAGAAAAAAATAATTTTTAGATTCTTTATAATTTAGTATTAATTATGGAATAATCATATATGATATTTGAATAATGGAATTAAAAAAAAAATTAAAAAAAAAATAATAATAATAATAAAATAATAAAATAATAAAAAAAAAAAATATATATATATATATATAAATAAAAGTTAGAAAATTCTGAACAAGTGCAATATGTCATGAATGATGAAAAGATGCACTAAGTTAGTGGTGTTAGCACCAATTTGATTAATGGAGCACTAAAAAAGAAAAAGAATTATAATTAATTATTTATGGAAAAACCACTAAGTATATTAAATTTTACCACTAATAATATTTTAAATTTTATTTCATCTATAAATAGAAACCATTTGAGAACACTTCAGCCATGAATTCATTTGCACCAAAACACCAAAATCTTAGTTTTTCCAATTTTCCCAATACCATAAGCTTATTTTGCTAAAATTCCAAATTTTTCTAAATTCACCAAAAACCTATTTCATTTAACTTTGAGAGTAGAATCAACCTTCTTTCAACCTTCAAAAGCTTTCTCAAAGTCTTCCAAAAGAGTAGCCAAAAGAAATCAAGGTGAGGGAAGTTTCTAAATTATTATGAATTTTCAATTTAATTAAGTTTTCAAGTTTCTAAAAAATTATAGAATAATCCTAAAAAAAAAATATTCTCTATATTTTAATTTTTATAATCTTATTCTCTTGGAATTATAATTATTATTGAAGTTTTAAAGTAATAAGGATTGTAAGGAAAGTTGCAATTTATTTAAGTTTTCAATTACTAAAATAATGCATATTTAAAAAAAAATATAAAAACAAAAATGATGTAAGCAGGAATTGAACCCATAACCTTTAGATTCTGAACCATGTCCTAACCAACTGAGCTATTCCAACTTTTGTTTATAATACCGCATATTTATATTTTTATACTGAAATATTTCTGTTTCCATTTATTTATATTGCATATAATATTTGGAGATCCTAAAATTATGAGATCTAACTAGGAGGCTCTGCCACCTTTCTTGATTTCATAATTTTAGTTATTTATATAATATTACAATGATTAATTTTTCTATACTTTGAACTTGGATGACTTTTGATTGAACTTGAATAACTTTGGATGTGTACTTGGATGATGACTTAGATTGTTTATGTTTACCTTTTCTTTGAACTTGGATGATAATTGAGACTGTGATTAATTAACTATGCTATGTACGTGGAAGACTGTGATGAAAACTATGACTATTATATTATAAATTATTAATCTACAACGTAAAATATAATGATGGAGTGTACTTGTAATATCAATAAGTTGGTATTGTTTTAAATGAGATTTTTAGAAAGGGAGATAAGATTTCATTCATTCATGCATGCCTCAAAAAGAGGTGGCCTCGGTTAGAGGTGCGGATAATAACTTAATCCGTGCGTCTAGGTGGGATGCGGACTTGGGGATTTTTATAGTGAGAATTCATTTAATTCATGATGATCACATGATTGTTTATGAGATTCTGTGCACCTTGTGAAATCCCAACTGGTCGGTAAGTTTTACGATGATGATGTCGTATTATCGAGATGGTACCACATTGCATATTTTTGGAGTTGAGGATGGAGCATGCATCATATAGAAATTTCATTTAAGTCATAATTCATTCTTTATTTATTTGATTATGATATGTATTATATTGATAATTTTATATGATATGTATTTTTATTAAGATTTTTGGAACTTACCCTTGCGTGTTTGTGTCTGTGGTTTGACACGTGATGATCCTAAATTTTAATTGGGGAGCGATTAACGGGATAAATCTATTGGAGATGTGAACGAAGGATAAGCAAACATGAGGATTTTTGTGAATAATGTGTATATTATAATTATCACAATATTACGTACTATGTGACATTTTGTAAATAACTTTTGATGTATGATTACGATGTGATCTATGTGATGTGTTTTATTTTGGTGACATTTTTGTTAGCAAGGGAAATTATTTTAAAATTTTATTTAAAGAAATCTAAATGAAGGGAAACATTTTCAAATAATAATAATAAATAGATAAAAAGGAAAATATTTAAGCAATGAAAAACAGCGAGGCGTTACAGGGTCGAATCCTAGGACCCAGCCCCGAGACCAAGATCGGGACACCCGAGATGGCCCGAATAAACGCACTGACAGAAGCTGGGGCATGGGGACTGACCAAAATCCTGACAAGGTAAAAGCGACGATCAATACCATTGCTATAGGCTTCGCTGGAGGGGGTGCCACCTCTTCGGCCCGAAAACGATATGCGAGAAGCGTCAACCACATAGGGTTCCCCAAGAAAAGAACTTTGCTTGCCATCACATTCTCTGATACTAACTTCAGCATAGAGGATCCAGACCAGACTAACCCCATGGTCATCTCGTGTACCGTCGCCAACTGGCGAGTTCGCAAAGTGCTGATCGACCAAGGAAGCTCGGCCGATGTATTATATTGGTCAGTTTTCAAGCAGCTGGAGCTGCCCGAGTCCATCATCAAACCGTATCCCGAGCCACTGCTCGGGTTTGTTGGAGAAAGAGTTCATTCTCGGGGATACATTGACCTCCTCACTACTTTCGGTGGAAGCGAGGCTTATAAAACAGTGGAGGTCAGGTATATTTTGATCGATGTCGATACATCCTATAACGTCATCATCGACAGGAGAACGCTGAACCAGTTGGGAGCCATTGTGTCCACACCACACATGGCGATGAAGTTCCCAGAGGAGAGGGGAAAGATAGTCACAGTCAAGGCCGACCAGAGGACGGCCCGGGTACACCACGCCCGGAGTCTGAAGGTCGCACCATATTCCATCAAGAAAGAGGATGGGAGGCCGGCCTTGAACATCTGCTCTGTCCATAGCGGCACCGACGAATCGTTGGATATGGATCCCCGGACGAAATTCGAAGAGGAACGTCCCTCCTTCGCCGAGCCGCTGCAGCTCGGCCCAGAAACGGGTCAGGTCACCAAAGTAGGCACTTCCATGTCGGTCTCCTCCCGTCAGGAAGTGATAGCAACGTTATGCGAAAACGCAGACCTTTTCGCGTAGAAGCCGTCCGATATGCCCGGCATTGATCCCAATCTGATGTGCCATAAGTTATCCCTGCTTCCCCATGCCCGGCCAATGGCGCAACGAAAAAGAAAGCTAGGCGAGGAGCGCCGTCTAGTGGTTCAAAAGGAGGTCGATAAACTTCTGGAGGCTCATTTCATCCGAGAAATCATATACACCACCTGGTTGGCCAATGTTGTAATGGTCAAAAAAGCAAATGGGAAGTGGAGGATGTGCACGGACTACACCGATTTGAACAAAGCCTGTCCTAAGGACACCTACCCCTTGCCTAGCATCGACAGGTTAGTGACAGCCGGGTATGAGGCATTCAGTTTCTTGGACGCATATTTTGGTTACAACCAGATACCGATGTATCCCCCCGACGAGCCGAAGACTGCGTTTATGTCAGCCACAGCCAACTATTGCTATCAAGTCATGCCCTTCGGTCTGAAGAACGCAGGGGCCACCTACCAACGACTAATGGATAAGGTTTTTAATGCCCAGATCGGGCGTAATATGGAGGTATACGTTGATGACATGGTGGTGAAGTCGAAAACTCATGCTCAACACGCCGCTGATCTAAGGGAAATATTTGCAGAAATACGCCGACATCAAATCCGGCTGAATCTGGAAAAGTGCGCCTTCGGCGTGGGAGGAGGTAAATTCCTCGGCTTTATGATCTCCCAGAGAGGAATAGAGGCCAACCCGGACAAGTGCACGACTATTACTAACATGCCTAGCCCGACCTGCTTGAAAGACTTGCAGAAACTTAATGGACGCCTGGCCGCCCTATCTCGGTTTCTGCCCAAACTAGCCGAACAAAGCAAACCCCTGTTCGCGTTATTGAAACGATCGACTCGTTTCGAATGGAACAAAGAATGCACCTCCGCATTCAACAAGTTGAAGACCCAGATCGCCTCGTTACCAACCCTGACTAGCCCCTCTCCAGAGCTGCCCCTGTATGTTTACTTGGCAGGTTCCGAGGTCGCCATCAGCTCGGTCCTGGTCAAGGAAGTCGACAGAGTTCAGACCCTGGTGTACTTTGTGAGCCGCACACTCCAACCCGCAGAGACTAGGTATCAAACCATAGAAAGGCTAGTGCTCGCCCTTGTCTTCACTACTCGCCGGTTGAGACACTACTTCCGTAGCCATGATATAATTGTAAGGTCTGACTACCAAATCAGACAGATATTGCAGCGACCCGACCTCGCCGGTCGCATGACAGCCTGGGCGGTAGAGTTGTCAGAGTTCGGGCTTCAATTTGAACCCCGAGGCCCCATGAAGGCACAGTTCCTGGCCGACTTCCTCACCGAGTTACCCGAGCTCGGCGACCGTGAGTTAGGCTGAACGCTGAGAGTTGATGGCTCTTCTAACAGAAAAGGAAGCAGAGTAGGAGTTATATTGGAGGGACCGGACGATCTCGTGTTGGAACAAGCTATACGCTTCTCCTTTGCAGCCTCCAACAACCAAGCTGAGTATGAGGCCCTTTTTTAACACCCCCCTCTTATTTACTTACTTATCTTTTTTTAAATTAGTAATTTAAGATTGTTAATGATGTAGTAGATAAAAGAGAGATTTAGGAAACAACATTTTTATTACATAATATTCAAAGGTCATTACATCTAGGTTGCATAACTTTGTCATTTTATTATTCTACATAATTTTCTCTCTACTTACTTAGCAAATCTACCCCCCAAACATAACAAAACATCTTCTCGGCAAGACAGTATCAACAATCATTGCAAAACATCCACATCTTAACCCTGCAAATCTGTACCCCCGAACGTTATTCGAGATCATCACAGGTGTTAAAAACACAAAGTGCAAGGGTGAGCTTTCCTTAACCATAATTATAAAAAATTGATTGTAGTTCAAGGAAAACCTTTTCTTTTATAAATTTAGAATATTCTTCAAGGTTTCATCAAAAATATCATTTTAATAGTATAAAGATAAACTTTTATTTCAAATATCATTTGAGAGTACAAATACGATATTTCTTCTTTAAAAACAATCCAAGATAAAGTGTATAAATTTCAGAATCATTTTTTATAAAATTTAATGAAGATATTTTAAAATAGTTAAAAATTAAAGGAAGATATCATTTTTAGAATAATACTTTCATACTTATCCATGATCATCAAAATATCAATCACATAGTAAGCCAACCGACAACCATCAAACAAATCCATCAATCACAATCAATGAGTCAGGCATGAATTCCAATGAATCATACATTCAATCAAACACACAATCAATAATGTATGCTCCTAGTTCTATATGATGCATGCACCTCCACCATGCATTTTCACTCTTCACTCGAAATGCAATGTGGCGCCCTCCACTGGAATAGCCTGGGGCATCTGATTCTCACACTCAACAGACCCACCAGAGGTAGACACTCCGTAATTTGTCGAGTTCCCTCAGTGTTCGGTAGGACCTCCCCCGCAACATGTGATCATCATGAGCAGGGCAATTTCCCCACCAAGAGAACCCCCAAGTCCACGACATTCCACTCACTCAGGCGGAAACCCGTTCAAGGACTTACGGACTTGGTCTACTACTATCCAGTCACCAATGCAACATATTCTAGGACCTTGAATTGTATAATGACCTTCATCATATTTTAGGTATTGACCCTTCCACCAGGTCATCTTCATCTCACCTCATTCTAAGTATTGCCCATTCAACAAGCAATCTTAGAATATTGCCTCTCCACTAGGCATTTCCAATCGGTCATTAAACAATTCAAGTCCATCGTCATTTCAATGCAACCATGCATGTCACCACTTACTCACATCCAATTCACCAAGTAATTGCATATCATGCACAAGTCATTCTTGAATGTATAATAAAACAACCATGTACCACCACAAATTTGTGTTTATGACATATATATACATGTTAATTTTCAAAAGAGGTTTTGATTAAAAGACAAAAGATTGAAGTTGTTCATAATAAAAGTAAAATGCTTAATATCAATAATAAAGGTTTCTATTTCATTTACTTAGTTATAAAGTAGTCATAGTATTCAAAGAAATAGTTGAAAGAGGAAAACAACTTTAAAATGATCTTTCAAAGGGTAAAGAAAGCGCAAACTTAAAGAATTAAAAGGAGTGTAAGAAAGATGAAGAAAAGAAACACCAAGAAACCAAAGAAAGATAATGAAAGTACCAACAAAACAAAGAATAGAAAAGAAGGATAAGGAAAGATCCCCTTACTAGTTTCTCCTAGCTTCCTATATTCTTCCTCTACTTACTTGTTCCTACTTGGTTGGAGAGATTTCTTCTTAGGGTGGAGAAGTATAGAAAGGTTCTTGAAATGGAAATGGTTTGAGAGAATGTAAGAGTGTTCTTTGGATTATGTCTTCATTTGACACCCCTAAGTCCTATTTATAGACTTCCCAAGAACTATCTAGAGAATTGGAGATTGATTCTAAAGAAAAAATCTTAGTTTCTATAAAAATATCTTAAAAGGTAAAAGAAAATATCTTAGTTTCCATCAAAATATCTTAAAAGGTAAAAAATATCTTAGTTTCCAAGAAAATATCTTAGTTTCCATCAAAATATCTTAAAGGTAAGAAAATATCTTAAAGAGAATTCTAGAATGGTTGAAAAGTCATCATTTTGATCACTTTCGGTAAAATAGGCATAACTTCTTCCACAAATATCGTTTTGAGCTCAGGTTTCTTGCAAATGAAAGAGGATTGATAAAGCTACAAATGTCATGAAGACACAAAGAGCCAATTCTGACTGCATCTGGTGTGAAATTAGCCTTGAAAGTGGACCACGAACCAGTGACGTGAATTTACTGTATTTTTCCACATTTGACCACTCTTGGTAAAATAGGCATAACTTCCTCCACAAATCTCCAATTGAGCTCCGGTTTGTTTCTAATTAAAGAAGATTGAAAGATCTAGAAATGTCATGAAGACATCAAGAGCCAGTTTGGACCGTTTCAACATGTAGAGTAAACTAGAAGTTTCTAGAAAAATTAGAATAATAAGGAATTTCTAAAATCAACAGGAATTTTCTAGAAACATGTAGAATAAGTAAGAGGTTTCCAAAAAAATAGAATGAATAAGAAGTTTCTAGAGTTAAGTAGAATAATCAAGATTTTTCTAGAAATAAGTAGAATAATCTAGAAGTTTCTAGAATAAGAAGTTTCTAGAACAAGGTAGAATAATCAAGATTTTTCTAGAAATAATCTAGAAGTTTCTAGAATGATCAAGAATTTTCTAGAAAGACATAGAATAAACAACAAGTTTTTAAAATAATTTAGAAGTTTTACGTTGAATATCAAAACAACAAAGGTAAAGAAAAATTCTAATATTAGACACAAACAAAGGCAAGTGACCACAATTAAGAAATTAATCTAGCAAACACAACTAAATCACTTATGTCTTCTGTAAATTGTTCTACATATTTTCTCTATTCTTTGCCCTCTGTTATAAAAACCTCTTAAACCATATTTAAATTTTTGGGATGTTGCACTTTTGGCCGGCCTCAGGTTAGCCCGGGACATGGGCATCCGACACTTGAAATGCCTAAGTGACTCCCAGCTGGTTACTTCTCAGGTTAGGGATGAATTCCAGGCCAAAGAACCCCTCCTGCAGCAATATTATCATAGGGTGAAGAACATGTTTTCCCACTTCGCCAAGTTCGAGATTATCCACGTTCCCCGTGAGCAAAACGACAGAGCCGACATCTTGTCTAAGCTGGCGAGCTCCCGTAAAGGGGGGCAACATCATTCAATCATCCAGGAAGTCCTCATCTCCCGAGCTGGGACAAGGATGAGGTCCACTCGATTGGTACAGAGCCGAGCTCGTGGATGGACCCCCTCATGGTGTTCTTGCGGGACGACGTCTTACCCGACGACAAGAACGAGGCCCAAAGGGTGCGCCGCCAGGCCCCATACTATGTGCTGAGGGATCGAGAGCTGTTCCGGAGAGGCTTCTCGACCCCGTTATTAAAATGTTTGACCAAGGAGCAAGCTCAGTACGTGATGGACGAACTCCATACAGGCATCTGCAGCATGCACTCAGGGGCCAAGAACATGGCGGCTCGGCTGATCCGAGCTGGGTACTTCTGGTCCACAATGAAGAAGGATACCAAGGACTATGTTAGGAGCTGTAAAAAGTGCCAGGAGCACGGCTCGTTGCCGGCAGCACCGTCGACCGAGCTCCAGCTCATCTCATCACCGTGACCCTTCGCCTTATGGGGAATGGACATCCTCGGCCCATTCCCGCCCGCGCAGAGGCAAACAAAGTTCTTGCTGGTGGCCATCGACTACTTCACCAAGTGGATCGAGGCCGAACCGGTAACAACGATTTCAGCCAAGCAGGTCCAAAAGTTCGTTTGGAGACATATCGTTTGCCGACATGGCATACCTCACGGCTTGATCACCAACAATGGGCGCGGTTCACGATGCTACTTTCGCACATTCTTATCCCAACTCGGTCCAAACAGACGTCATCAGTGGAGCACCCTCAAACAAACGGACAAGCTGAAGCAGCCAATAAGGTTATCCTGAACAAGCTGAAGAAGAAGCTCGGTCGGGTAAAGGGAGATTGGGCGGAAGAAATACCAAGTGCATTATGGGGATACCACTGCACACCCCAATCCTCCACCAATGAAACACCATTCCGCCTCACTTATGGGTTCGACGCCATGATACCAGTTGAGGTCAGAGAGCCCTCGTGGAGGAGGTTGACATACACGTCCTCAAATAACGAGACTGCCCTCAGGGAGGAGCTCGACCTTATTGAAGAAGTCCGAGAAGAAGCTAGAGTGAGGGAGTTGGCCACGAAGTTGCGAGCAGCTCGTCGTTATAACTCCCGAGTTCGGAAGCGGACCTTCCTCCCGGGTGACCTCGTTTGGAGAAAGACCGGGGAGGCAAGGCGAGACCGAGCTCATGACAAGCTCGCCGCCAACTGGGACGGCCCCTTTCGCATCCTCGAGACCCATCAGAATGGAGCTTACAAGTTGCAAGAAATGGGGGGACGTCTAATTCGCAGAACTTGGAATGCTAGTCACCTGAAGCCCTACTTTAGCTAGTGTACTCCCTTTTCTAATGTTCAATTCAGTAAAGTTTAAACAATTTGTTATGTTTTTCGTCCATCATGTAGGTGTACTCTTTTTCCTAAGCCCGGGTTTTTCCGGGAAAGCTTTTAATGAGGCACCACATGAGTATTCAATAAAGAAGAATTTCTATCATCACACTTATGTTGTAACCGTGCTCGACGGCTACCGAGCTAAAGGAGACATCGCGTCCCTTTACAAGCCCTTGACCGTGCTCGGCGGCTATCGAGCTAAAGGAGACACCGCGTCCCTTTACCAGTCCCTGACCGTGCTCGGCGACTACCGAGCTAAAGGAGACATCGCGTCCCTTTACAAGCCCTTGACCGTGCTCGGCGGCTACCGAGCTAAAGGAGACACTGCGTCCCTTTACTGCCTCGACGGGTGCTTTCGGCGGCTACCGAGCTAAAGAGACATCGCGTCCCTTTACAAGCCCGATCGTGTTTCGGCGGCTACCGAGCTAAAGGAGACATCGCGTCCCTTTACAAGTCCTTGACTCGCTCGGCGGCTATCGAAGCTAAAGGAGACATCGCGTCCCTTTTTACAAGTCCTTGATCATACGGCGGCGGCACGAGCTAAAGGAGACATCGCGTCTTTTACAAGTTGTTGCCGTGCTCGCGCTACCAAACTAAAGGTGACATCGCGTCCCTTTACAAGTCCTTGACCGCGCTCGGCGGCTACCGAGCTAAAGGAGACATCGCGTCCCTTTACAAGTCCTTGACCGTGCTCGGCGGCTACCGAGTTAATGGAGACATCGCGTCCCTTTACAAGTCCTTGACCGCGTTCGGCGGCTACCGAGCTAAAGGAGACATCGCGTCCCTTTACAAGTCCTGACCGTGCTCGGCGCTACCGAGCTAAAATGACATCGCGTCCCTTTACAAGTCCTTGACCGTGCTCGACGGCTACCGAGCTAAAGGAGACATCGCGTCCCTTTACAAGTACTTGACCGTGCTCGGCGGCAACCGAGCTAAAGGAGGCATCGCGTCCCTTTACAAGTTGTTGCCGTGCTCGGCGGCTACCAAACTAAAGGTGACATCGCGTCCCTTTACCGAGCTAGGAGCTCGCACCCGGGACCCGTTGGAGGTCGGTCGGGTAAGCAACATAAGCAAGCATACAAGCGGAGTGAGCGCGGAATAAGTAAAAAAGAAGAAGAGTAAAGCAGGAATGAAATGAAGACAGATGATGATATAAATGCAAGAAAAGGTAAACATTGTGCGCCCAAGACCATAGTTACAACACAAAACGGCCGACCTTAAAGGCCTACCACAAAAAAAAAAAAAAAAAAAAGACAGGTAAGTACAAAGTAATGACAAAGACGAGGGGGCCTAGTTGGTGCGGTCCACCCACTCCCCATCCACGACGTCCTTGACATAGTCAAAGGACTCGGGATCCAAGGTCGGGGCCAGGTGACAAGCTTGGCGAACCGCCCTGTCAAAGCCCGAGCGTGTTTTCGACACAAGCGGCCTCTTTCATTTCGCTCCATCTTGGCCTTTGACCGAGATGATCCGCTCGACCGCGCAAGCTGCTCGGTCAATCCCGAAGACCTTAGTATCCGCGTCCACGCCGCGCGGTCGGCCGCTAAGCTCGCCCGCCCCCGGCTCCTCCCCATCCGCCTTGAGGCGACAAGTTCCTTATGGAGAGCCTCTCGGTCCTTCTGGAGCTCTTCCCGGTCCGCCCTCGCCGCCACGAGTTCCCGCTTCAGCTCTTCCCTGGCCATCTTGGACTTGGTGACATCCATCTCCAGAACGGTTGCCCGAGCTGCGCACTCTTGCTCCCGACGAACAGACGCGGCCTCAAGCTCGGCCACTCTCCTCTCGCTATGCCGGGCTATGGCCAGGAGGCGGCCTAACAAGACTTCAGCCCCGTCCAGATTATCCGCCACTCCAACTGCATCTAGCAGAGCATTATCATAGAGCTCGGGAAGGGGTCGCCGACCCGGATGTGTTCTCCCCTCGCCGGAGAGTCCCAAAGTGATTGACCGGCAGACATCGGCCACCATCTGCTCAATGCGGGGCCCGGCACCATCCTTGCCAAGCCAAGAAGCACCGGCTGGAAGCTTCTGGGAAGTCTTTGCGGTCGTTGAAGTTGGAGGAGCACCCTCTCCCCTGGAAGCTGTCTCGGGTATGGCCACCTCGGCCCGAGTGCTGGGAGAAGTGGAGGTGGCGGTGTCTTCGTCAAGTCTCGGCCTCTTGGGTGAGGTCCCCACACATGCCGAGGCGAGCTCGGCCACGTTGGCTCTTGGCCGTTTGGGGCTGGGAGTAGCCTGCGGAAGAGAAGGTTGGGGAGCCGGGCTTGGACCACCTCGTGGCCCGGTACCTGATCGGCGCGCCTTTAGAGCAGCAATCAAGCTAAAGTTATCGGCCATGGAATCTGCAAAGAAAGTACAAGAGAATGTTAGTCAAACGATTCACAATTGGGACGAGGAGACACTAAGGGTTATTACCTAGGAAGTGCTGGAAGGGGTCCTCCTCCCAGGCCGAGTGTATCAGAGCCCGACTACTAATGGGCAAGGGGAGACCGTGCAGAACTTGGATAATATTTTTGTCACCCGGGGTCAGCAATTCCTCGGGAAACCGGGTGTATTTACGGGGGAGGCACCAATGTAGAGAGTACCTCGGCGTCAGATCGTCCTTCAAAAAGATGGCCTTGACGACCCTATTGTTGACCGGGGACAGCTTGAAGTAACGCTCCTTGAATTTCTTGTATGATTGGGCATAGGGGATGAGTAAGCCCCCCCCAAGTCCGGGCACTACTCAAGGAAGCTCAGCCCACCTTAGGACCGTGCTTGAGTTGGTAATGATAAAGAAAGACGCGAGAGCTCGGCCTGACACCGAGCATCTTGCATAGAATTTGGAAAGTGCGTAGGAAGCCCCAACTATTGGGGTGGAGCTGACTAGGTGCCACATTAAGGAAAGATAACACCTCGGTCTCACAGCGACTCAAGGGGAAAACTAGGCCGTACTCCCTAAACATATACTCGTATACGGTGATAGCATACCGACCAGGACACAAGGGTGCGAGCATGAACCCCTCGATTGCGCTTTGCAAGTCCGGAATCCGAACCACGTCGTCGAACCCCTCCCTTAGATATCGTACCTATCAAGGACGGCTGGACACTTTCTATGTTGTCGAAGGAGGATACTCGGCTTGACACTTTTTCCGGAAGCCACGAGAAGTCGGGCTCCCGGGCGGTATGGGAACGTAGAGGTCGGCCTCTCGGCCTCCCCTCGCTATCTCTCCTCGGCACGGGGAGGGCGTTGCGCCTCCGTAGCAACGTCGACGCGCCTCACCTCGATCTCGACGGGGAGACCTCGGCGACACCAACGGGTGGGACCTCGGCCCCGGCGGACCTCGGTCGCAACGGAAGAGGTCCGGATCCGAGATCGGCCTCTCCGTCGAAACTTCAAGGAGGAGGAAGAAGCCTCCATTGATTCGGGCTCGAGCCCGAAACCGGCGAGGGGAATTAGACTCTACGCTATGGGTGGCAGAGGAGTGAGAGGAAGACATACCTAGGGTGAGCGAAGAGCAGAAATTGGAGACGAGAGAAAACGGCGAGCGTAGAAGACAGCGAAGAGACAATCACAGGCCGAACCAAGCCTTGAACACCACAGGTGACGGGAAAGACGAACGGAGATGACAGAAAGCAAGAAGCGAACTCTGAGGGCAAGAAACGACAATGCAGAGAATGAGGGCAAGGGAGAAGAACAGCCACGCAAGAGAGAAAAATGCGAAAATGAAGGGGCAAAACGCTTAAAAGGGAGCCGTTACCAGCCAAAGGTAACGGTCAAGCCCATGCAGCAGCCCATCAACGGCAAGGCCCATCCAATGCCAATAAAAAAAAAAAAAAAAACTTCATAAATTTAAACGAAGGAATACCAACCGTCACAGAAGTTTCCCGCCATATTACCTCGGATGATCGAGCTCATGACTTAACTCAATGTCAATCAATCGCTTGGCCTGAGCTCGGGGGGCTGATGTACCGGGCTGGGGATGAGCACCGAGCTCACCCCCGTGACGTCGGGCTCGCCTCACTGACCGGTCGAGCTAAACATAAATAGAACAAATCTGGACAAATATGGACATATATCTTTTCCCTGATTTAGCGGGATTCTTGGGCCTGAAGCAATCTTTCCCATGAAATCCACGAATATGGAACCCTAATTATGATCCCTATAAATACCGATAGAGGATCTGAGACACACACACGAAATAAAACCTAAATCACTCATACAATCAATGAGGGTTCCACCCTTTCAAGCCGCCGGATTTCTTAGGGCCAAGCTCAGCTCGGGCCACCTCAAAATCCATCAAGAACAATTATGTTTTTTAAGAAAATTAAGTGATTAAAACGTAACAATTTATAATCATAAAACATTAAATTAAGACTATTTACATGTAAAACACAAAAAAAAAATTAAACTACAATAATATTTGAATTTGTGTTAATTAAATACTTGTCATTAGTTTAACTAATCAAGTTTTGGGTCCATGTAAATAGAAGTGAAAATAGTTCAAACAAGAGGGATACGTTATCTGACCTGTTTTTATAAACGAATTAAGTTAAGTCTAACTTTCTGGTCTATTTTATTATACAAGTTAAGTCTATTTTTTTGACTTATTTTATTAGATGAGGTAGACTTAATATATTTTTTTAATTTATTAAATCTATTTGGTGAACTTAATGAACTTGATATTAAAAATACGATAAATATAAGATTTAAACTTATGTATCTAAATTTAAATAAAAAATCACTGATCACTAAATATCATAAAAAATTCTATATAAATTTAAAATAAATATACGATAAAAATAAATCTCTTTAATATGTTTTATAAATAGATTTTTATAAATAGAATGACTTATTAAACTATAGTCTAAATTAGACTTTTTAAATAAATCAAATAAACTGAAAAATATAATCAATTACAGGCCACAAATTAAATTCAGACATATAAAATGAAAAATAAATATTAAATTTGACCTAACCTAATTTGTTCCATGCCTTAATCCTAACTTAGACAATTAGTTAATAAAATATACTAAATTTTCAAAGTATAAGAATAAAGAAAAACAAGTACAATCTATCAATAATAATAATAATAATAATAATAATAATAATAATAATAATAAATAATGATGAAATTGTTAAAATGTTAATTTAACTTTTTTTTTTTCATTGAAACCTCAAAGCCATTTGTTTAGTTTCATAGATTAAAAAACATATTATATATATATATATATATATATATATATATATAATACAATAACATACCTCGACACTCAAAATTTTCATGACATTGTAAAAATTTTTCTTGCCTTTTCATTTATTATATGATATTTTAATTATTTAAAAAATATTATACCAACATCTTTTATATATTTCAATTATTTTAAAAAAATCACACCATATTTAAGAAACTTGATTCATCATAAGTCTAACTCGATTCACCATGAGACTAGGTGAATATAGGTAAAATATATATATATATATATATATATATAAATAAATAAATAAATGAAAAATATAACTGAACCTACTTAAAAGAAACGTACTTAAGACTCAGCCTACTTAAATTTAACATGTGATGAGTCTCACTTCTGTCTCCCAAGTACTGAAACAAACCTAACAAGACGAGACTTAATTTTAAAATTCTAAGGTAAATGGGGGAAAAAAATCTAAACTCAAGCTTAGCCCGGATAAAAGTAAAAAGAAGTAAAGCAGTCCCAACCAGTGTACATAAAAATTGTTATAGAATTTCAGAAAATGAATAATATAACAAAGTAAGACCGTTACTTACTTAACATTGAGCGCTACGGTGGTTGAACTTGTAACCTCCGTCTCTTTTCGATGAATTCGAGGATACCTTTTCTTACTTAACAACTACATTCAACCAAACCACACTCTCTCTCTCTCTGTCTCTCATTTGCGTTTTCATTTTCATTTTCGATTCAATTCACAATGTCTCACCTTCTCCACACTCCTTTCATCCCTTCCTCTTCCTCCACCGCGCTCCGCCGCGTCCCCATTCTCCCCCACCGCAGAACGACCTCTCCCCTCGTCGTTCGGGCTAAGATCCGCGAGATTTTCATGCCCGCACTCAGCTCCACCATGACCGAGGGCAAAATCGTCTCATGGACCAAATCCGAAGGCGACAAGCTCAACAAAGGCGACAGCGTTGTCGTCGTCGAGTCCGACAAGGCTGACATGGACGTCGAGACTTTCTACGACGGTTACCTCGCCGCCATCGTCGTCGAAGAAGGCGGCGTCGCCGCCGTCGGATCCCCCATCGCATTCCTCGCCGAGACCGAGGATGAGATTTCTCAAGCCAAGTCCAAAGCCTCCTCCTCCTCCTCTTCATCTTCTTCTTCTTCTTCCGCACCTGCTCCTGCTCCCACACCGGCGCTGGAATCTCCACCGGAAAATGTTGCGGCGCCTGTTTCGGCTGCGGCGACGGCGACGGCGGCTCCGATTGTTGCTTCCACTCATCCTGCTTCGGAGGGAGGGAAGAGGATTGTTGCGTCGCCTTATGCGAAGAAGCTCGCCAAGGAGTTGAAGGTGGTTTTATAGTTAGTAATTTGTTACAGTTATGAATCAGTTAGATTATATAAATTTCTCTATGGGCACTTAGAATGGAAGAAAATGAAAGGCAAATTGAATCAAACTTATTCTATAAGTTAAATTTTCCATTTAGATATGTTTAGAAACGTTAAAAAATAGCGTTTTTTAGAAGGTTAAGCATACGAGTTGGTTTTAACTTTTAAGTGAAGTTTAATAAATTGGACTGCATAAGTTGATCCATTTTTTAGGAAACTAAGGTATTGGTACAAAGTGTGTACCACAGAAAGCAGTGACAAACTTTATGGAGGACCTTGAGCGCACACAATGTGGATTAGGATTTGATTCACCTCCTAACTTAGTGTTTTCCATTCCCAAGCTGATTAGGATTTGATTCCTGAACCAGTCAGTCAAGGGACACAAGCCGCCTCTACTTATGCCAACATGTGTTGGTGCATAAGTTGATCTTAAACTCACGAGAAAAGTTTAATTCATTTTGCCTTGTTTTCTACTCTTATAAGTGCTGTATGAGAAGTTTATCCATTAAGGTCTTAGTTGCATTTTGTCTCATACATGTAGCCTCATTGTGTAAGAGTTTTTTCGTTGTATCGCATTTACATTTATCTGCATTTTCTGATTCTTTGAATTGTCTTTGCTTGTTTGGGCTCATGGCATGTTTTGCAACAGGTGGAGTTGGGGAGGATTGTGGGGACTGGACCGATGGGGAGGATTGTGGCTAAAGATGTTGAGGCATTTGCAGCTTCTGGGGATGTTGCAGCACCGGCACCAGGGAAAAGTGAGGCTCCTGCTGGGGTGGAGTTGGGATCTGTGGTGCCTTTCACCACAATGCAGAGTGCTGTGAGTAGGAACATGGTGGAGAGTTTGGCGGTTCCCACTTTCAGAGTTGGTTACACCATTACTACTGATGCACTTGATGCCTTGTACAAGAAGGTGAGGTTTGAATTTGCAATTCAATTTGGATGTGCAATGCATTAAGAGTGGTTGTTTTGAGTTGCCATACTGGTTGACTAATTATCTTTTCAAGGTCTGTGTTGGTTTTTCTGTGCGGTGTTTGACAGTACAATGGTATGTAGGGAGGAGATCACACCATCACCATGATTATAGATCTTTTGTGCTTGGTTTTTGGACTGTTTGGAATGTTCTAAATGCTTTTCACCTATGTTTCTTGGTTCTGCATTTTTGTTGAAAGCTTGCTGCCTTTAGAGATTAATGCCCACCACACAAAAGGATGAAGAAAATGGGAATTCACATACTCTATAGTCTATCCAATACTAATTGTAAATAATTTACCACTAAGTCAATAGCACATGATTGTGATTATGATTATGATTATGATTGATCCTAGATGAATATCTCATTGTTTCTTTTTGAGGTTGCACTAACCTTTTTGTGTTATACGTATGGGCACTTTATCCAATTTACATATTCCATACTATGTGTAGTTCGGCTGGGATGACTTTCTTTGGCCTTGTGATGAATGGGAGTTTATTCATTGACAGAGTTGCAAGGACTGTTCCCAGTTTTTATTTATTTATTTATTTACTCTGTGAGATGATTTAGGATCTTCATAGTACAACACAAAAAGGATTAAAAAAAAGCTGGGAGAGAAATTTATTACCACAAGTGGTCAAGTGTACTCAATGAATTTCTGAGCTAAATAAAAGGAAAATACTAGTGATCTATGATTCTATGTTCTTCATGAAGTTTTTACTTGTCATTTGAACAATGGTGCTTGCAGTTCATGATAGTTTGTATCTTCAGATTTCAAATTATTTCTAGTCAGTACCCTGGAGTTCTGGATACCCAAATTATTAATATCTGTCTATTGGTTGATTCTATTTTATAAAATTTCAGATCAAGTCAAAGGGAGTGACAATGACAGCATTGCTTGCCAAGGCTACTGCACTTGCACTGGTTAAACACCCTGTTATGAATTCTAGTTGTAGAGATGGTAATAGCTTCACATATAATAGCAGCATCAATGTTGCAGTTGCTGTCGCTATAGATGGTGGACTGATTACACCAGTGCTTCAGGATGCTGATAAGGTTTTTGGATGCTCTAATATTAGCTGCTTCTAATTTCCCCCTTTTCTAATACAAGGTAGTTTTTAATTGTAAAAAGGCATTTGATATATGTTGTAGGTTGATGTCTATTCATTGTCAAGAAAATGGAAGGAGTTAGTTGATAAGGCCCGAGCCAAACAGCTACAACCTCATGAATACACCACTGGTACCGTAATTACATATTTATACTTTATATTTTATTGAGTTTGTTTTGTATCTTAATAAAATTTCCAAGTTATTGTAGAATCCTTAAATATTGTAGGTAGGGTACTGGGGATGTTGATAGTTGACTGAACATTAATTTCATCGGATGTTTATCACTGCACACATAATATCCTTGTCTAAACTAATAGATCAGAGCTTTAAAAAATGATTGACAATGGTGGAGTTCAAGTTCCTAATTATTGTGGGCAGTTGCGTCTAAACTCTAAAGTTAATTTCAGTCTCAAAATTAGATTGGTATGCTTGGTGGATTATCAACCACTTAGTTTTGTTCTTTTGCTGGAATTGCCAGCAGCTGTGAAATCAATGAACACAAGTACACCTGTCATATGTTTTATATTTGATCGGTTAGTTTTAGGCATTGAATGAGATCATATAGGCATAAAATGTAATTTGTGAAACTTAGGGACTAAGTTAATATTTACAGTTTCTTCATAAACCCATTTGCAAATTATTAAAGTCAAGGTTTGATAGTCTACATATCGATAAAGAAAAAGGTTATAACTTTTAACTATAAAGCAGAGAAAATCTGAGCTTAAATGCCTACTTCACTGAGATAGCTGAAGACTGGTCTGAGTGCTTATGAAAATTCTTTTTTTGAGTGAGATGAAGTGATATAATATACCAGTAAATCGATGCAGACCAGTTTTCAGCACGGTTTTAATGTCTATAATTGTATTTTTTGAGGTTTACAAATTTTTTTTACCCAAAAATTTTAGTTTTTCATTGTTAATTTTTTGTTAATTTTAGTTTTTCATTGTTAATTTTTTGTTAGTGGGAGGGTTTGAACCCGCAAACTCTCCCTCCTTCCCTTTTTAAGACCACCTTCGGCCTTCCCCACCATTAGTCCAACCTTATTTCTCCTAAGGTTTGCAATTGTAACTAGCGCATATGGTTGGAAGAATAAATTGGGCTTAAAAGACTGAGCAGGAGGGTTAATGTTGCTAGAAATATGACTCAGGATTTTTAATTCTGGGATAGCATAGGATTTCTGTTCTATTATTTGTCCACAATAGGGGTTTTACTGACCATAAAACCAAGAATGTGAAAAGATTAATGAAGAGAGAATGTGAAGCGGACCATCAGACCATTAAAGGGCAAAGTTTTAGTAAAATAATTAGCACAAGGTCTTATAATTCTTATTGTTTTCTTAATTATTGTTTAACCAACTTTAATTGTACTTTCTTTCATTTTATCCACTCTACTACTCACTAGAGTCTGCATTGATATTCTTCTCACATAACCTAGTCACTTAGGTGGGTTTTGGTCATCTCCTCAATAGATGTTACATCAAGGCCTAGTCCTAGTGTTAGTTTTCTATTCTTCTGTCTCTACCTTATCCACCACCGCACTATTTTCTCATTTTCTTTTTTGCTCTCATTAGTACCAAGATAGATCCAAGATACCTGAACTGCATAACTTTTGGTGTGATGTCTAGAATATTAAACTCCCTTTTCCTTGCCAATCTTAAAATCTCAGGTCTCACTTTACTTGAGTATAAGAGACATTTATAGACTTCAGGATTGTTTTTTTCATTAATCAGATATTACACTGCCTTATGTGAGTGTTATACATTCTATCAGCTGATATTCACTAGGGTACAAGAGACACTTACTGTTTCTGTGACGGTGATCTATTGAAGAAGCAGGATACAGAACTATTATATTCACTTTACTTGAGTATAAGAGACATTTATAGACTTCAGGATTGTTTTTTTCATTAATCAGACATTACACTGCCGTATGTGAGTGTTATACATTCTATCAGCTGATATTTACTTGGGTACAAGAGACACTTACTGTTTCTGTGACGGTGATCTATTGAAGAAGCAGGATACAGAACTATGATATACTTACATAAAGATATTATGTCCTTGTTATGGTTGAATTCTGACATTCAATTTGATGCCAAATTATGGACTCTAATTCTGATATTTCCTTATCCTCATTGATTATTTTTATTTTCTATAGGTACCTTTACTCTTTCCAACCTGGGAATGTTTGGTGTTGATCGCTTCGATGCTATTCTGCCACCTGGAACTGTGAGTGTCTTAACTCATGTTTAAATATTGCCAGAGATTGACTATTTGTTCTGATTATAACAGTGATAAGCAACATGAATGTGATCATTCTCGGGATTCATTTGTGTAGGGAGCGATAATGGCTGTTGGAGCATCAGAGCCAACCGTCGTGGCTACCAAGGATGGTCGCATTGGCATGAAAAACCAAATGCAGGTAAGAGAGTCCAGACATTTGTCCATCTTAGGACTATGGCTTATTTATTGTTAGAAAAACGTAAATTCAGTATCAGACTTGTGTTTCATACAATTGAAGAAGTGCAAATTTGCAGGTCAATGTTACAGCAGATCATCGAGTAATCTACGGTGCTGATGTGGCTTCATTCTTGCAAACCCTGTCAAAGATTATTGAGGACCCCAAAGATCTTACTTTCTAGTCTTATTTTCCTGACAAAGTGAAATAGCAATGCCTTTTATGGGTATGATTCCTCTCATCCTTGTGGGATTATTAATCATTGACAAGCAGAAATTGAGGAGCCAAATACTATTCACTCGGGATTTTGCAAAGAACAGAAGAGTTTTTGAATAGGAAAATCTGAGTTGTAGTTTCTTAAAATGATATTTTTAGTTGAATATACCATTTACATTTTTCTTTAATGCTGCTTTGATTTTCTTTGTCTTTTTTTCCTTTTTTGGGATGTTCATTGTTGTCTAATAATGTCCATTATTCATGTAAGCATAAAGCTTTTTTTCCCTCTTAATTAACAAGGAAATATGCAACATCTAAGTATGATCCATTTAATCATAATATCAATCATTATCTTAAGTAAAATGTGTTTCTACATTTTATTTAGTATTTTTATGTAATTCTTAATAAAATTCAACAAAATGTTTTGTTGGACGATAAGTGCATAATCAATGGTCTTTATCATTTTAATGACAGCATTTTAGTTCTATATATTTGTTCATCATTTTCAAAATATTTTTCCACTTCTGGTGAGAAAAATATTTTTATAATTTTTCTTCTTTATAGTATCTTAGAGCACCTTTTGTACCCGCATAAATTCCAGCGTCTAATATTCTAAAAAAATTCTTAAAATAATGTCGAGAGTTTCAAAGTCAAAAATTAAATATTAAACAAATAAAAAAAATATTTTCATATAGTAAAATAATATGAATATGAAAAAAAATATTTGATTTTATTTCATTGCTATTTTGTAATAATTATTCTGGTTAAGATTATTATCATGATATTGCACACTATCATTACAAATTCTCTTATAAACATTCATTTATGGGAAGGAGCAGATGCATCCACCTAGGATTTAAACAATATATATATATATATATATATATATATATATATATATATATATATATATATATATATATGATGATCCCATCAATTATGCCATGAATCAACTACAAAAAGATTATCTTTGTATAACTAATGTTCTAAAGTTAAAGATTAAACATGCATTTGTATGAAATACTAAGATAAATTTATCACTCATAATGTCGTATCTAACTCATATGTTGTTTTTAATATTAATAATAATATATGAGGACAAAGAACATATTAAAGTGATATATGATTAAAGAAAGAAAACAAATAGAAAATTGATGTTGCAAAAAGGCCTAATTTTATTCAGAGACAAAGGAACCTACCTAGTTTATAAAATAAATAACAGTCAAAAGAGAGATCCTAGAAATAGGACTAATACAGTTTCATCAAATCAGTCAACATGACTTTGTTTATTCTCCTAAAAGATGGCATAAAAATCTGATATTCTGCAACAGCTTCTAACAGTCATTAAAAAAGGACACAGTGGAGAGCAAATAAAGAAGGAAGCAAACATTATTACAGAAACAAAAAGAAGAAAAATCAGTAAAGAAAAGCAAGCATGGGGGATTCAGATTCCAATGTTAATGACCAAAGTGAGGATCTTGCATGTTTATCTGCAATGCTGATTGGTACTAACATGGTGTATCTTGGAGTCTTCAAAGCTGCTATTGAGCTGAACTTGTTTGAGATGATATCAAAGGCAACATCATCATCACCTGGTACATATGTGTCATCCAATGAAATTGCTGCTGAGTTTCCAACACAACACGCTGACTTGCCTAATAGGATAGATCGCATGCTACGTTTGCTTGCTAGTTATTCTATTCTTACTAGTTCCACTCGCCCCACACAAAATGGTGATTCTACTGAGACAGTTTATGCACTCTCACAAATTGGAAATTACTTTGTTCCTGAGGGAAGTAGGGGTCACTTGGCTTCAGTCATTGAATTTTCCATTCAGCCAACACTGTTGCCACTTTGGTAATCAACTCCTTTAACTCTATTCATATATATAAACTGTTGTCTAAAGAAAATTAGCAGAGAATTATTTTGAAGAGTTTTAAATCGTTAAGACTAAAATGTCTCTTCATGAAGTGTAAATAATAAGTCAATATGTGCAATGAAATCTTGTCTCCAATGTTGTTAACTTGTTTCCAGGCTGAACTTCAAGGAAGCAGTGGTTGATGAAGACTGTGACATATTCAAGAAATATCATGGATCAACAACGTACGAGTACATGGAAAAGGATCCAAAAATGAACGAAATTTTTAACAAGGCAATGGCAGATGTGTGCTTAGCAGAGATGAAAAGAGTGGTTGAAGTATATAATGGATTTGAGGGAATATCAACATTGGTTGATGTAGGAGGTGGAAATGGACAAAATCTTGGAGTAATAATCTCCAAACACCCTTCAATCAAAGCAATAAATTTTGATCTGCCCCAAGTCATTGAACATGCTCCATCACGTGAAGGTACCCTCTTATATTCTGCTTAATCATATCAGACCCATCCTCAACATTGTTTAAAGGTGTCTTCACAATGGCCATGAATTTAAAGGCCCAAATGAAATTTTTCTTTATTACTTTTAAAGAAAAAAAGTGAGATTGAGTTCTTTGTTTTTTCCATTTTAACTTATAAGTTCTTTAATTTTAGTCTCAAATTTAAACTCATGAGTAATTAGATATTAAATTTTCATCTAATCATTTTATAGATTGGAACATTATCTAATTTTATGTGGTAATGAAAATATTTTATCCCGGCACTCAATCATGCACACATCAAAATGTTAAATGATAGAAACATACTTATACTTTCAGTTTTAAATTTTGTCAAATTACTAATCAGAAAAGAACCAAATTTTGTTAAGGGATTGAGCATGTTGGAGGAGATATGTTTGTAGAAGTTCCACAGGGTGATGCCATAATACTAAAGGTTAGTATACATTACACACGAAACACCTTTGTTTCTACTGTCATCACTTGAGACAGACGTGATATATTAATGTTGATATGTAATGATGCTTTTGATACTTTTTACAAATTTAATTTTTGGTTTTTATAGTTTAAAAGTGTCTCTTTTAATCTTATATTTTACATTTTAAATCCATTTTTGTCTTTTGCCATCAAAACTTCAATAATGTTTCAGGTATTTAAGTGATGTGTCTTTGCTTGTTTTTTAAAATGTAAACAGTATTATTGAATTCTGACACTAGTGACGAAAATGGATTTAAATTGTAAAATGTAAGAATTAAAAGGGATATTTTTACATTATAAGAATTAAAAGATAAACATTATGAAACTATACAGAATAAATAAGTAACTAAAACTAATATTAACAAAATATAACTGCTAAGGTTGTAACTCTTGTTCTGTCCTTGATGAAATTATTGTAGGCTGTATTGCACAATTGGACAAATGAAAAATGTGTTGAAATATTAAGTAATTGTCACAAAGCATTGTCTCCAGAGGGAAAAGTGATTGTTGTGGAGTTCTTAATGACAGAAGAACCAGAACAAACTACACAATCGCAGTTTGTTTATGCTCTTGACAACCTCATGTTTATCACGGCTGGTGGAAGGGAAAGAACTCAAAAAGAATATGAGAATCTGTGCCAGCTCTCTGGATTTTCAAGTTTTCAAGTTGCATCTCGTGCCTTCCATAGTTTGGGAGTCATGGAATTTCAAAAATAGCTTGAAATTTTTTAAGATGAAAATATTGAGAGCAAAGTGATAATAAAGACCTGCATGTGAGGTCAATGTCACCACTTTCTTGTTCAACATTCGGTTTTGATGTGTGTTCTTTTTGTTAGTGTTGTTTAGTATTATGCTTTGATGTAGTTTAACATTCATTGATATTAAAATAAATTGGTTTTGGTTTAAATATACTATTATGACCACATTTTTGTAAGGTGATGGGTTAAAGGCTCTGAGACTCTGTAGTCATAAGAATTTGAGAGGAACATGAAATTATAAGTTGGGTTAATTGAGTTTTTAATCTCTCAAAATTTTCTAATTGTTAGTTTACAATAATTTTCTTTTGTTCTCTTGTTTATTTGTTGTTTAGTATTTTTAGTTCATGGTGTTAAATTAGAATGATCAAGTCAACGTTTAAGTATTAATTTGATGTCGAGATTACAAATATTGATAAAAAATTAAGAGGGAGGAAAATTTTAATTAACCCTTATAAGATCTACATCAATGTAACTACTATATAATCAAACAAATAATAAGATAATTGCTTTAATATTTTAAATTTTAAAAGAGAAAAAAGGCATTTATATTAACAGTAATTTTTTTTTTATTACACTATCATCTAATTTACAGGAAATTTCTTGACTTTCACATCAAATCTCATCGAGTAATTTAAAATGCTTAATAGAGTGGTATGATTTGTTGGATTAAATAATAAGATAACTTAGATTTTTTTTTCCTCTTTACTTTCTAGGAGTGAATTTTTCATATGTCTAGATACTTATCAATTGATATGAAAGCCGATTCTCTATGCCTCAAAAAGAACTAGTTATAAATTGGTTTAAAATGCAAATCAAATAGATAGGTAGTCAACTTGGATCTTCCTCCCTTAATTAACAAGGCAACTAGCTTTTAAGGTTGATTAGTAAAAAACATATGAAGTTTAAGGAATTTAAATACTTTTTCAAAAAGAAGACAGATGCATAATATCTGGACTATACCAAGTATTCAACGAGTTTGAAGAATTAGAAATTAGTAGAAAGAGGTATACATTTAATTTAACATCTCATCCCTGATGGTATAATGAAATATTAAAGTAATAAAATCAATAAGAATGAGAAGTCAGATTTCTAACGTGAGTGTGAATGACCTATCAAAAATTTCTACATACAAACAATCCCGAAATTTAGATAAAGAAATATGAGGAGCCATAATAGTGGTAGTGATGATCAGGGAGTCATTTGTTGCTGTGCTTTTCTCCCAAGACATAAATGAATTATGTCACAAATGAATGGATACAAGAGAAGAAGAGATATGATAAAAACATAGCCACAAAATTATGTTTCCATGGATGACACAGCACATTGTAGGATCATACTCTGAGACACACTTCACTTCCATGGGAAACACCTGTGTGCTGAATCACAAGTCACTGAACTGTGACACAAACTCAGAATTGGATGGCCAGCAGAGATCATAACTTGAACAGATACGGAAGAGACTGGCCATGTACATCATCATTCATATCAAGCTCAATAGCAATAAAAATGTTAACAAAAACTGCCATTATTCTGTTGCTTATTGATGTCTAACCCTCTTCTCGTCCAACCTATGACGAAACAGCTTGGCTATGTGTCTCCTTTCGCAGTCCTGCACATGAAAAGTTAACAAAAATTAACGAAGAAATGTACATACATACACTAGTGCATCAACTATTGCAGTGCCAGAAACCATCTACATAGAGCTGTGCTTAAGTTTCTTCACCTTGAACATGTTCAGATGAAAAGGCTTATCCGGATTCATCCTTCTCAGCTTCTGATAAGTATATGCAAAACTCAGCTGATCACGAGGGGTGAACCGGTCAACTTCATTGAACCAAAGACATGAAAACAAATTTGACATCGGCGTGTGTGCTCTAATGATGAAAGAACCTTCAGGTACATCTGTCAAAGGAAAATATATAAATTGTAAGTCATTTCACTACATTTTATCAAAAAGATTGAAGAACTGACAAAAATTTCTTAAAAGGACATACTACTAGGAAGAAGCTTGTTTGGATTTGATGCATTAAACTTTTCCAGTCCATCAGCACGGTAAAATGCAAATTGTTGGTCTATAACTGTATGATTATACTTGTTCAATTTCTTGTTCTGAGCTACCTCTTCCCACACACAATGCCGATCATAGTGATTGGATATTGCAAATTCATAACCCTTTCGCCACAAAAAGTACTCCAAGATAAGTAAAGGATCAAGCTGCAGCCGTAATTTGCTATCCAACCAAATTGAATACCTATGAAATTAGAAAAGCAGAAGCTTAAATTATTGAACATATAAGAACACAAAATTAAGAATATTATATACAAAACAAACAATTAGTAGCTAAATAATATAGAAAATCTTGAAGAAACCTGATTAGAAATTTCATATACCCACCTATAAAACACTACATCAAAAATGGATTTAAAATTATGTTAATGCCAACTAAAACAAGGACTTAACTGTTCCAAAGCCCTAGATTCTAAAAATAGGAAATGCACAAAGATTCATTTCCTAAGTCAGTTTAAGCTAGAAAGGTCGGGAAATTTAAGGCATCAACTGTAGTTAGTAGTTACATACCAAGCTGGCTTGGAATTTTCATAGGAACCTTGAACAATGTGTGTTTGTATTATCATTTCAAAGCTTAAAAATTTCTGTTTTCACATTCCGAGGCACCAAATAAAGAAAAAATTAAACAGTATTTTGATTGAAGATAACATTGGTTACATTTGTTTCAACTGTTTCCAGAACACACTCTAAATCATTGGAATACACAGCAGCATCCACAAGTATAAGGAAGCCTTAATCACAGTATATTCAACCTGACAAATCATTGATCAAAATTGCTAAAATAGTTCACCCAAATCTTTTTCCCCATTCAATCCCATCAAAGGAATCATCTTGCGGTAACCTTGGTGCAATTATAAGGTTCTTTATCAGTAGTAAAACCTGACAGTGGCATTTAATGCTGTCACATTCTTTAGTTTCAATTTACCTTCATCTTTCCAACACTAACGGTTAGGTCAACATACATAATAATAGAATCAAATGCTAAAACCACCTAAATTGAAGTTTTACCATTTTATCTTATGTGATACATCATCAACATATCTGTCTTGGTGTTTAATGCTATTTAGCAGTTACCATGATTAAAACATCATCCAAATCAATACTGTTAAATTCAAAAGAACAACATGCCTTATCATATCAGTCTCACCTTGCAAAAGGAAAAAGTCGGTGTGGCAATAACTTAGGTATTTTTCCCACTCTCCGCATATCATCATATGGTAGATTTTTCACTACCACTAACTTCCAAAAGCCAATGAAACCCATTCTATCAGGCACATGACCTTCAGAAGAAAGTGTCCGTACTGTAATTTCATCAGTAAACATAACAAAACAAACATTCTTCCTTGACAATCGAGTGACCTGAAATCAAAGTGACTTGGGTCAATGCAATAAAACACAATTTGTGGCAAATGTATCAAAAGTTGATGGTTGGACATATATAAGGAGCTCTCTTCTTAAGATTCTAATAGTTCCAACAACTCACATTCAAAACCAAAACATTCAATGTTAATAAAAAAACTCCAATTTGAGAAAGGTAAGTAATGATTTTATGATTTGGTAATGCTAAAAAAAATATTACCCTTGAGGGTGTACAAAATCTTTTGTCCCTTTTTCCTAAGCAATTTAAAAAAATAAAAATTGAAGGAGTATGACAGCATATATTTTCTCCTACAGCATGATAACTCAGTTAAGTGTGGCTAAACACTTGCTGAATGCCATTCAGTTGCAGCAAGCAAGGCATTCCAATCAAAGTCCAAATATCTGCTTATTATCTCATTATTGAAAAATCCATGTGCCTTTGGTGGCCTATTGATTAGAACTTTAGGAGGACCACACCACAAAAGTTAGTCATGTTAGTTGGACTGTTGGAGAGCTCAATTCCTTAAAAACTCACACCAGAATCCCATACATCTACTATGGAACTCAAGTCAACCTTGCAAGCCTAACAGTCTACCTCAATATCACTTGTCAAATATGCATATTAAATACAAACAAGCATATTATTAGCATCTTCTGAAGTCAATCTTCAAGACAAGGTATTAGCCTAGGAATTAAGGACACAACCAACTAATTACTATCACGTCAGATATCATGATCAGAGAAATACTTTGGGGAGGAACAGTCCAAACAATAAACATGGAGGCACATGCTTACAACCATTGTAAAAATGCAAACAGTTAGTATCCAAATCCTGCAGACTTTTGCGTAATCATATAATCAAAATCCACAACAGATTTAGATCAGAATAATTATAGATCAGCACAGAGAATAAAGAACTGCCATTTTTAACTTGAACGGAACTTGGAAGAGTAACATTTTACTGGAAAATTCACACACGATTCTTTACCTCCAAACACCTCTCCAACCCCACAAACTGAAATAAAAGATAAGGTAGAGCCATTACCGTTTTGGTGGCTGGGATCCTCAAGCGATCAGAATTTCCAAATATGCAGGAAACCACAGCAATGTGGCACCTGCTGATGTAACTTGCATCATCTTCTGTCAAGTCAAATCCAGTGCTTTGAGACCCTTCAGGACCTTTAACGAAACCACACTTAATATTCTGATCACGTGCCAAAAATGAATTTTCTCTCTCTTCTAAGCTCTGATGGCCTGCAAATCTGGGCACCCAATTTTCTTCTCCCAGGGGCTTCTCTTCTGTCTCTGTGTACTGTAAGTTAAATCTTGAAAATTTTCGACTTTCTAGGGGCTCTACAAGCTGCGAAGTCGAGTTTAACAATTTCATATCACAGGATCCTGTAAAATAGGTGAAATGTCAAGAAGAGCTTCTCTGTTTTCTTCATTTATAATTTTGTGATAAAAGTGGTGATAGAGAAAATATCATGAACAAAATCACTTCTAGGAGTGTTTGGAAAATCTAGAAGTGGCCTTAAAACATACTAAAATAAAACCAATTAGACAAGTATATATTAAATCGGAACTATTTGTAAACTATATTGATTAAGTTGTCTGAAAACTTGATTTATATCAATTATAAGAATGCCATTTCATGAATTTTTGTCAGACTTAAATACAAGAGAGAAAAAATGGTGACAGCAGGAAGTAAAGAGAAAAAACTAATCACACATAAACCATGTTAATACAGATTTCTACAGAATCAATTTAAACCAGAGATCTGTCTAAATAAGAAAAACATCATGGTTTTGAAATATCATCTAATATTCAACAAATTGGAACCCATCTTGATTAGAACAATTTATGTTATTTTGAATATAATAAAATATGCTCCAGCCCTCAAAATATTGCTCCAGATTGTAAGATAAAATTGAAACTTATGTTTGCCATGCGATTTCAATTTAACTTCCTTACCTAGACAATCATCTCCCAATTGAAAGACTAGAAAAGAAAGAAGCTCTGAACACTTCTTAAAAAGGTATTAATGAGTAAAGTATTCATATATTTTTGTCCTTAGACTTTGAAAAGACTCGGAAAGTAGACATTTTTCTACAGATAATCAGCCTAAAATATTTAGACTTGTTGATTAATATAAAAGTGGCACCAGGGTTCAGATGGAGTCATCAACAAACTGATCCAAAACACATTGAGTAGTATGTGATGCTCAGTGGAGTATTTAAGTAGCTTGGTTCAAGGGTGGGTTCCCCAAGTGCTTAGATGCTTATCAGTTAGTAGCTTCCCTTCTAAAAACAAGGCATTGGGTGAAAAATACAGTGTCCAATACCCCCCTCAGGGGTGTGTGTGAATAATGGCTATTACTCATGGTGAAAAAGATGTTGGAGAAAGTCCTCAAAATTAGATTTGGGGGGACAGTATCTGGTAACCTATTGAAAAGCTTAAAAGTAAAAACTACAAGACCACCAAAACGAAAAAGAAACAAGAATGAGAAACAGCATATTCATCATGTCAAGGACACCTTAGATCATATTCCTATTTGAATAATAAGCATAGCTCAGATATTACCCCTCATCCAAACCGATAAAAAGCCATTGAGTTTCCACTGTTTCCCATTTCCAGATTAACCCATCTGAAGAGGTAAAAGTTCTATCCTATATTCAGGAACAACCAAAACAACTCTGCCAACAGAACAGAACTATAATATTTGTCCCTACATATCAATAAGAAGAATACAACAAAATTCACTAGCAATTCTAATCTTTATGAACTTCAGTTATGAGGTAACAAATAAATAGGCATACTGAATACGGACTGAAATAACTTTCCAAAGGAGTTTAATACAACAAGTAATTTGGGAGATCTACTCAAAAACCACAGAAAGAATCAACTTAACCTGAAAATTTGCGTCGTCTGGGTTTCTTCTTTGGTTCAGGGTGTGATTTTTTAGATGATTGTCCAATAAGAGGATTTGCATGTTTAGAATTTGTTTTTCCGTCATGAGAATTTTTTTTATTCAAGGAAGATGCCCCATCAACATCCTCAGAAGTATCATCATAATCATTTTCTTCACCAACTGAATCATTAGATTCTTTCTGAACTTCATTCTCCAAGCTTAGCGCATTAGAACTAGAATGTTTCCCTCTATTTTTGCTATCACCCGAGTCTTCAATTTGAGTATCATGAAAATCAAAAAAGTCATCATAATCATCATCAATGTCATCCATTGCATTCTTCTTTTCCTGATCAGCGTCATGTGATGCCTTTCCATCATCTTCAGTGGAGTGTCCCAGATTCTTCAAAGAAGCCTCATATTCTGCTTCATACCTTTTCAACTCATGACGTCCAGCTTCATTATACAAGCCAACACCTTTTCGCTTCAAACTGTTGTTAGAACCATCCTGAGAAGACTCCTTATCACGGTCCCTCTTCAAAGAAGTATCATCTTCAGCATTTTTATCTCCAGGATCCTTATTTGTCTGCTCCATCATATCCTCATCATAATCACCATCCCTTCTCCGATCATCCCTATCCCAATATCTTGAATCTCGGCCATGTCCAGCAGAACCATGCCCAAAGTCAAGGACTTTGTTCTTCTTCTCTATCCGTGGAACATTTGTAAGAAAATCAGAATCACTCTTTAAATCATCACTATCATCACCATTGTTACTTACCTCTGCAACCACAGATTAGCAATCATATAAGGCCAGAAACAAAATCATCAATAACAATAACAAAATGAACTCTAATGATGAAACAAAACACTAAACCTCAATCTATCACTTCCCCAAACAACTCAGCCCCAATTCAACCAACTGAAAAACCTAAACCAAAACATTATAAACCAAGAAAAATCACAGATTCAAAAACCATCTCCAGCTCAACAACTTCTCCCTAACAACTTAATAATAAATCACAATCAAATTAATGCAAAACCCACAACATTGTGCCCAAGAACCCCCACAAAAACCAAGGCATTGTGATCAAGGAAAGAAAAAAACATAGAAAGAAAGCACTCTCATTGGAAGAAGAACTTCACCGTCTCTAGAAATGTATGAGAACACAAGCACAGTGACGACAAGTACGAGGAAGAGAAAGACAAGGATTGCCAGCACCGACAAATGCGTGCCCCAGTAAGATCGCGCCGATCGCCGGAGCCGCGGCTGCTTGTGGGCTGCACCGCCGCGAATCCCGATGGAAACATGATCTCCGGCGCCGTTGGCATGGTGCAGATCTCTCACCCCAAACCTCTCCATTCCCGATTGCCTCTGCTGAGCCATACCATAACAATGCCACACACACACACACACACTTTTTTCTCTCTCAAACAAACACCACTGACCCACGTGCTTATTTTGCTCAAAGATTCAAACTTGGACACTTTGGTGTGATGGGATGGTGAAGATTTTAGGTGGGAGTGAGGTGAAGAAGAGTGTAAAGCAAGCGATGGAAGACGAAGCTTGATTTTTTATTTTTTTTTTAATGTTATAGAGGAAAAAAAAATGGGTACCCCAATTTTCAATTTTTTATTAATATAAAAAAAAAAAAATTGATGTATATGAGCAAGCAAAGGATGAGTAAATAAGAGAGAGAAATGTGGCCGGCGACGGTGTATCACCGGAAAGTTGGCCGGAATTGGAAATGGATATAAATTTAGAAACAGAAATAAAGGGTGTAATCTTTTTCTATGTTGTTTGTTTGTTTGTTCTTTTTCTTTTCTGCTTTGGTGTTTGAAAGAGAAATACGCGTTGTTTAATTATTGATGGGTTTGTATTAAATATATCATGTTTTCATGTAGTTTTAGCAGATCTCACATCACATGATAAGACTGGTGTTTCAATAAGGATTAATTTTAGTTTTGGATAATAGATTAAGGTTCATTTCAGTTCACCAGTTTTAGAAGATCTCACACATTAAATTTTTTACTTAATGGAGATGAATTTTAGATTTTGAAAGAGATTTTACTCAACTCTATTCTTGAAAATTGCAAAATTCACAAATGAAGCATCATCATATGTGCATGCCACACAGGCCACAGCACAGAGTGAGTAGAAATAGTATCATAAATGCGATGCACACTTTTTAACGGATTCTACATGGTTGATTGAAAAAGGGTAAATTCTAACATTGAATGTGTGTAAGAAAATATGTATGTGAAAATGTATCACTGACATTTCTCGTAACAGCATTAAGTTAATATAAACATGAGCAACCTATTTTTTGTTGCTTAAAAAATATTCTATTGATCAAGTTTCTAAAGTACAAAATTTATTTTCCTCAGGAAGGAGTGAAAAATGTATTACGGTGAATCTTTGGATTTATACTAATAATTATGATAAAGTACAGAAGGTATTACAGTAAATCTTTGGATTTATGTACTAATAATAATAATAATTAGGTTTTGACTTATCATTTCATGCGGTAATAAGAAATGAAAACTTATCATTTCGTACCAAAATCTTGTAAGAAAATAGTTTACGCATAAAAGGGAAAAAATAATGATGTTATTTAACTAATTATTACATATAATAAACTTATTGATTTAAAAAAAAAAACGTGAGAATACCTATATTTTTAAATGAAAAATATTTATAAATTAAAATATCTTCTTTCAATAATTCAAATCTATTAATAATTAATAAACAAATCATTTTAAAATATATATTTAAATATATTATAATTTTTTATTATTAATAATAAAAATACTCAATCTCTTTAATGATGTCAAAGTTTTTATATATAATGAATCTGACTATTGTAAATATGAAATATTTTTTTTAAAACCAACTTCTTATATTTTTCATAGGAAATTAATATTTTAAAATTTAAAGGAATACTATTTTCTTCTTTTTTCCAATATAATATAAACGTATTAGAATTTACAAGTAAAATGATTTTCAATAGTATATGTGTGTAAAATTAACCCACTTGAAAATGTATTTTCAAACTTTAAATATTCCTTTTACTTTGTTGTACAATTAGAATAACTTCGGTGTTACAATTAAAAATTCAGTTTAAACATGTTTAAGTAAATAATAATTAGTTTACGGATAAAAATTACATACCTTATGTATTGATAATACTAATTTTGAAACAAGTTATATTTTACCTGAATAACTATAGTATATTTTAATTACTGAGATAAATATAATAATTATCAAAATAAAATATAAACTTTGATAAAAGAATAATATTCTTTTCTTTCTTTTATTAAAAAAAAAACAAAATTAGTTAATCTTTTTTCTATGTCTTGAAATTACTCTATTTGAAAAAATGGTTTATGTGCAATTTTCTCAACCACCAAAACATAGAACCTCAAACTCCACAAAAACATTGTTTTTGGTTATGGTGTTGTTGGGTAAGCGAATTAGCGAAGAAGAAGCATAACAGCGATGATGGAGAGTCTCAAGTTCGCATCTTTGGCTCTGTCTCCTTCTTCTCGACCACGTTCTGGTACTCTGAGCTTTTCAATTCTCTTCTCTGTTATTCATTCATTTATTGCCCCTTTCTGGCTAATTCTGATTCTGTCATCACATTGAAAATCTCAACTTCACACAGTGAATTTAATTTTCTGGGTCTCATTTATTTCCTGATTCTTTTAGACCGTTGACTTTGGATTAGGCTTAAATGTTGCAGTATAGTTGGGACAAGTTGTTTTTGCTTCTTTTTTTTTTTTTTTTTTTTTTTTTTTTTTGGTTTTTCATTGTATTCTCTCTCACATATTGTAAATTTCTAATTTACTGGTGTTTACTGTGATCAGATGTTTATGTGTTATTTTGCTAGTGCAGGTATGCTAGGGAAGCAGTTGAATTCCCCTTTACTTACTATTGATTCAGCAGCACAGTTTTGCCATTGCAAGGTAAAGTTTTTAATATCTCTTTTTTTGTTTTCTGGTTTTATGTGGATGTTTGCTTGGAACTGCTTTATATGGAGTGATTGATGAAACAAAAGTCATATTTGGAACTATTTGGATAAACTTTCTCTGTTATAGGAGAAGAAATATGAAGTAAAAGTGAAATAAGGTTCTCTCATAAGCTAACTTAGTTTATGCATGAGTTAAAATCAGCTTTTAGAAGCTAGATGGGAAAGTTTCATTTTCCTTCTTATTTTCTTCTCTTATAAATGTTTGTGGAGAAGTTTATCCAAATAGAACCTTATGTTTATGGGTTTGTTCAGGGGCAGATTGAAAGCAGTTGTGTAAAGAGTTTAATGGGTGTTAATCACTAACAAGTGGGTTATAATTAGGAAATTTTGGGAGATTCTCTTGTTGTTAGCGGTAAAAATGCAATGGTGTAGGCAAGTGTACTAGACAGCTTTGAATTTGGGTTGGGAGTAAACACAGAAGTAGTTCCATAGTTGCTTTTGGTGTTATTTTCCGATCAAAATTAGAGTTTCATCTTTGTAATCCATGTACTAAAGGTTTGCATTAAAAGCTAACATAGATTACCAAGGTAAAACTCCAATTTTTATTAGATAATTGTAGCAAAAGCATTGAAGGAGCTGTAAGTAAATTTTGTCCAGTTATGCTTGCTATGTGGAAATTGGAGAGAAGTCAGTTGATGGAAAATGCTTGTCGTTGGTAAGTGAAGAGTGTAAAGTTTGCCATCTTTGCTTTGGATAGGACTCTTTTAGCCTTTTCATTGTGCATAATCCATGAAAGTGGCTGAATTATGGGCATTACAATGTTTGTGGGTGGTATTTATTCAGAGACTGGATACTATTTTATGTTATAAACTGAAGAGTTGACGTTCTTTTGTTCAAAAGAGGTACTTTGTTGGTATTCATTCATTCAATCATCATGGAGATTCTGTATTGAAAAGTATTACTGTGCTGACTTGTTTAACTTCCCATAACCTGGATTTTGACATTCAGGTGTCTTTCTTCTTGGATTAAAGTGTATAAGAATGTATTCTAAACCTTTTTTTCATTTATGCCTTATGCACACCATCAATCCTGAGCCTGTACATTTAAATCTGCAATGGCCAGAGTTGAAAGTTGCAACATTTAATAAGTGTAGAAATTTCATACACAAGGCTATTAATGGTCTTATGAGTCTGAAAATTGTATATGATTGTGCAGGCTGATCTTGCTGCTGTGCCATCAAGTATTCCACTGTCAAATATCAGATCGTCTTGTAGATTTTCATCAAGTTTAGCAACAGCAACATGGACCTCAAATCTTTCTACCAAACATTGGATATTTCACTCAACTGCACAGATAGAAAATATAATCACAAGTGATGAAGATCAGAGTATGTGGGATGCATGTAGACAAGCTCTTTCTGCATTTAACTTTAGTGATGAAGAAAAGGACAAGATACTTGGAAAAGCATTTGGTCTTGTTCATTCCCCTTACTGGGGAGAAGAACGTAAGAAGGAAGTTCCGAAATTCGAGACAGTAAACGGAATACTAGACTATCTGAGGAGTTTAAATCTCTCTGATGATGATCTTTCCAAGTTGCTCAAAAAGTTTCCAGAAGTTCTTGGATGTAATTTAGAGGAAGAGTTGAAAGGAAATGTAAAGATCCTCGAGGAGCGGTGGAGTATTGAAGGAAAATCTCTTAGGAACCTTCTCCTTAGAAATCCAAAAGTTTTGGGTTACAATGTTGATTGTAAGGGAGACTGTATAGCAGAATGCACTAGATGCTGGGCTCGCTTCTAGGATGAGATGTATCTTTTTACAACTTAGTTGACTGGTGCATAATTTCTTTGTTCATTCATGCATTCTTCAACTTTAATATAAGGCAGAGTTGTATGTGAAGAAAAGGTTCTCACTTTCTAGGATGCCAAGTGGCAAAAGGTAATTCATTCTCAAGTTGAAGAGGTTGGTTTAGCAATTATGGTTTAGACACTACTGTAAATTGTTGATTGCTGCGGTGTCCAGACCATGAAATGAAGTAATTCACAATAAGGTTGTTTATATATCATGTTCTTTTGTTGGAAGATTTTTCATTGTTGATGGCTCTTGATAATATTTGATTCTAAGTTGACAAAGTTGTAATTGTAATGCAAATTTTCCCTCCTCATTAGGTTGATAAAAACAGACAAGATGCAATCAAATAGAATAGAATAAAATGAAATAAAATGATTGTTTTACTGTTTAGATCGTTTAAAAATTGATGTAATGAAATGGAACATGATGTAATGTCAAATATTCCATTTTATTTAATATCTCTCTTTTTTCTTCCCTTGGAGCACTAGATGGAAAGTTTTTTATTTTGTTTTCATACCATCGTAATACTATTTAAATGATGAAATTTAACTATTTTTATTTGATTTTATTCATTATTAAATATTAAAAGGTAGCATAAAGGGGATGAATGGTTTACACCATTAGTTTGTGCAGAAAAATCTACTTGCTACATTACGGATAAAAGACTCAAATGGTTACATTGAGAAACTAAATTTGTAAATGAGATCAAATAAGAACATTTAATAATTAGAGATTACTTTTAGTGATGACACCAAGAGCTCCATCGCCCCGAGATCTTCATAGACAGTTGCGCTAAAAAGTCTTGGCACTTTCACAAATGATTTACATCTTTAGTTTGTGTAGAAGAGTCTACTTGTTACATTATGTATAAAAGACTTAGATGGTTACGTTAAAAAACTAAATTCATAATGAGATCGGTTGAGGACATTTAATTGTCAAATAGCTAAATTCGTAATGAGATCAATTGAGAACATTTAATAATCAAATATCACTTCTAGTGACGTCACCAAAGGTTCTGTCGCCTCCATTGTCTAAAAAGATAATTATGTTAAAAATCTTAAGGTTTTTATAAATAGTCGTATTAAAAGGTGTGACAATTTCGAATGATTACGTCAAAATCTCCGTTCAACAACAAAAAAAAAAAAAACTCTTTTATATATGAGAGAAAATGACTTTTTGCCCAACTTATGCAAGGTGCCTTTCACTTTTGTGTTTATGCGCATCAAAGCTTCTTCATTTGTCATGATTCCTTTCCCTTCTCTCTTTTTCGCTTTTAATTTTTATTTTTCATTCTACATTTTTTTTTATTTTTTTCCTTTTCTTTTTTCAGCTATATTTTTTATTCTTCCAGCTTCTTTTTCCCTTTTTTTTGTGCTATTTTTTATTTTGAATTTACAAAGTGAAGGCGAGGGTTACCTTGTGCATCCGTTATAGACGCTGAGACTATTGGCATGACTATTTTTTGGTCTAGTGGAAGTATTCAGACTTTTTAACGCAACTATTAACTATAACATATTTTCAACGGACTCCATTACATATTTGATTTCTCAAACAGAACCATTTGAGTTTTTACCCCATATTATAGATAAAAGTGTGCTAATAACACACCTTATAATACACTTCTAATATAATATTATTTTAGTGATTAAATTTATTAAAAAATTAAAAAGTATGTTTTACTAAATAAAGACCGAGACTCATATGAATTTGTAATTTTTAACACATTACAATCAATAATTAAAATGTGTCAGAAAGTTTGTTAATAGACAGAGATATTGTGTGCCAAGGTAGACTCTATAACTAGTAATTAAGTACGGCACAAGTAGCGAGACAATGTCAACAAATAAAAGTAGAACGAAAAAAAAAATTAAAAAAAAAAAATTTTCCTTCAAAATTATTTGGGCTGTTGGCCCGACCCGGATCCATAATCCAGATCCATTCTGACAGCACTTAGTGCTGGTTTCGTTTTTGAAGCTTAAAAAAATTGGGTCACACAAAACACAAACCAAACTGAAACGTTTCATGCACATTTCGTTTCATCATATCTTCAGCTGTTTTTTCGCAATCCAAACAAATCATCAACCATCTCACATCACATCTCTCACACTCACACAACATTTTTTACACCATTATACCAAGCTTAACACATATTAAAATCTTTCAATTTTTTATTAAAAAAAATAATTATATCTTAACACGCGTCATGTAAATATTGGTTAGGATCATAAACAAGTCGTAGTTGCTTAATATTTCCACCTTATATAAGTGCATAGTTTACTTGGTTTTCTTGAGCTAGATTGCTCTTTCATTCAATTCATTTGATGAATATTTGTCTTGATTTTGCATCAAACTAGTCCAATTTCAAACGCTACTTTGAGCAAGGTGACTAGAATTTGTCATATAGTAAGTTATTTCAATTCTTCAATGGTAACTTTTACTATTATTTAGCTTTTCTTAATGTTATGAATTTCTCAAACTTTTCCTCGTGTTGTGTCTGAATCACAGGCAAATTATGTGTTAGAACTTGGAAGGATTGTAAACTGCGTATACATAACAGAACGTATATTTTAATTTGTGACGTATTTTGAATCGTTCATGTAAATCCTGCTTAATTGATTATAGAAAAAAGCAACATCAATTTGGTTGATTTAATTTGCTTGTTAGATCTTTATGTACTCTATTCTAATTAGTAGCATTAACTTTTCCAAGGGTTATTTATTTTAGATACTAACAATTATTTTAATAGTTAATTGAGAATTATTTCTACGTTTGTGATCTTTACTCAAAGCCCCAAATTTGAACTAACTCAACAATTATGATGTGTGCATAAGTATTTTTTTCCTATTTAATTAATACTTCTAATAGTTTTTATAGAAATAGTTTGATGAATATTTAGGTAAGAAAGAAGAGTTTCGAAAGAATGATGAATCGACGCTAGCTCATTGAAAGAGATGTTAGGTAAAGTGGCAACCAGAAAATAATCTTCGGTCAATTTAATATATGAAAAAGAATGAAATATTAATTCATGGCTTAGTAATAAAAATTGGTTCCTGAATTTTCTTTTGTATATTTTCTTAATGCCATATGATCCTTACAATTAAGTGTTTTTGAATATATTTTATATGAAATATAATTGTTCTTTTTAAGGAATGAAATATAATTAAGATTTATTTTTCATATTTTATCTAGTAATGTTTTGAACACAAATTTTTTATTTTCATATAAAATAAATATTTAATTTTATAATTTAGGTGTTAATATTTGTTAACGTATGATATAAATATTTATTTTCATGAATAAAATAATAATAAATTTTATACAAACTTCTAGAAAAACCACTTATATCCAAAAAAATATAGTGGTTTATAAAAACTGCGAGTTGAACCGCCGCAATATGAACTGACTTTATGGGCTTTAAATGAGCTGACTCACATCACAGTATAACCATCGTATTGCACTTTTTCTTTGGTGTAATATAATTATTTATTTTTATTATTATGTATTAACTAATATGTTTTTATGTAAAGAATTTATTTTTGTGTGATTAATGGAAACATTATTAATATGCTTGCATATGAAGTCTTCATCTCTGTATGATGCAGATATTTTAAACTTACAATTTAGATATATCAATACATCAATCTAATAATAAAAATTGGATTAATATACATAAAGTTTCAAGATCAAACATTGTTGTTGTTATTATAAAAGAATATGTAAAATTTCTATTGTCACATAGCAATATTGACCTTTATATAATTTAAATATTACTGTACCTTCTTATAATTAAAAATAATATTTTTTTATGTGAACATTTTCATTTAGTATGTGTGTATATATATATATATATATATATATATGTATGTATATGTATGTATGTAATATATTACTTTGATTTCATGTAATTTTTTATACGTATAGGATGGAAATATTTTTTTCCAATCATTTAAAAGTTAATATACTTTATGTAAAAAAAATCTGTTTTAATATTTAATTTTATAATTTGGATGTGTGAATTCAATTGTGCAATTGTTTAATTTTTTTTTCAATATAAATATTTATTTCTATAAATATATTTAATTAAATGGTTAGTTAAAGCATTTTACTCTGTCACGTACGTTAGATTCCCCTCTCATGATTCATTTCAGTTGAATGACTTATTAAACAAGCCATGTTAGACTTTAAGACTAAATTACCAAGAAAAGGCTATATATAGTTATTATATATTGTAAGATTCAACATTATATGGGTAAATCTATTCATTAAGTTTTTTATTATATAACATTATCATGTAAGTAATATGAGGCAATCTAACTCCTGTTCAAATTGCATCATGTGACTCTACAAGTGTGATTGCTTGGGTCTTTAATTAACATTTTGCTCCATTCTTGATTATCCCTTAAAAGCATTTACTATAGCGATTTGGGGTATGCAGACAAGTTATAGACTTATAGCCACTGAACCACAAAAACAAAAATAAAAATAAAATATACATATACAAACAAACACCGTGTATAAACAGTTGATATATTCAAGGGTTTGAGACACGTATTAGTGAAACTTTATCACACTCCTAAACTACTTACTATTTACATTCAGTAAATGACAATGCATTCACTGTCAAAGTTTCACTCTCCAACATGCATACATTTTAAAAATTTTCATAAAAAATATTACTTAATTTTAGTATATTTGAACCATATGGTAAATATTATTAATAATTTTTTTTAATATTTTTAGTAACATTTTTTATTATATGGTAATATTTTTTTTTTCTAATATTAATAAGTAAATATCGTTGTCCTATCTTGACTACAAGTATTACCTAGCTAGCTAGCTAGTGGGCATCACCATTTAAGGCTTTTTTGAATGCATGGCCATACAATAGAGGGAGGTGTTGTAAATATTAATTATATTAATATATATTTCCCCAAAGGTAAATAAGCTTAGGACAAAGGGAAACAAAAAGTTTAGGTAAATAATAACACATTTAATCAGTCATCAATTGGTTCACGCCTAGAAAAAGTTTCAAAGTGCATGCATACGAATCGGGTATAGTTTGTTGAACGATGAGGATCAAATTGTCTTGCTACAGCTGGAACCTCATCTTCTATGTTGATCTTTTCCCATATAAATAGTCTTGAGATCTTCAAAGCTTGGATTCAAACTCACAATTATCTCTGTCACTGTCTCTTTGTCTTAAAACCTTGCTTTGCTTGTGACTTGAGAAATTAGCAGGTATAATTAACTGTTATGGCCCTCACAAGAAACACAGTGGTTTTGGCTATTCTATGCTTCATCTTGATACAAGAGGTAATTAAAGTGGTTCATATTCTTTATGTGTTTTCCATTATAATAATACTTCCCTTCTTTTTATTATGATATCATTATAATTTGTTCAGTAATTCATCTGTTTAAGTTATATTGTAAAGCAATAACTTCTTATCAGCAAAGCAACTTCATATATATTGCAAATTAAACCTTTGTTATTGTTATTTATATATCAGGAAAAGAAAAGCAATTAATCCAGTGTTGTCTTGTTTATTTATTTATTTATTAATTTACTTTTTCCTCTATCTCTTTTCTTTTTCGGTCTTGCCTAGCTAGATGGAATTTTGAACTCATTATAGTACTCAGATTGCTAATTTTCTCTTTTCCATTTTTCTTATGGAAAAATTTGCAGTTGGGAATCTATGGTGGAAATCAGCACATGGTCGATGCCCAAAAGATAGGTACGATTGGGAGTAATATTTTACATACTGTATTGTTTGTTATTTAATCAGTTATACTGGTGATAAAGTATGTTTAGAAGGGATCAAAAATTAAATCCAAAATCTAGTAATTAGTAATAATATTTAATTAGATTTTAATTCTCTAAAATAATAGATTTAATTAATAAAGTAAAGAACAATATTTTATTTTACTTTAAATCAACTAATAATTAAAATCATCTACAGAGAAATTAAAATAATTGTTATGTATCAGTCGACTGAAAGACTAATGAATGCATTAATTGAAAAGCTGAAAAAGACAATTCACTAAATTTTAATTTATATTGTTCCAATGCGATACCGGATAATGATATTTGATATAATTAAACTGAGTTTGATAATAATCTAAGGATGTGTTTAAACTAGGAGTTTTAAACAAGAGAAAGGGAATTACAAATAGTTTATTTTAAATTTAGAAAGCTATATATATATAAATAATTTGATAAAACCAAATAAAAGATTGAGACATTAAACTTATACATGTCAGTATAACACCAAAAAAAATTCATGTCAATATATTAATTTATTATTATAAACGATCAAATTGTAGAATATTTGATAGAAATAAACAATATTTATCATCTTCTCTAAATTCCCCTAAGTTGAAAGTGAAATTAATAAAGCATTTTGCACTGTGAATTGGAATGGTGCAGACTGCAATGGGAAATGCGATTACAGATGCAGTAAAGCTGGTAGACGCCAAATGTGTCTAAGGGCATGCAATACTTGCTGCGAAAGGTGCAACTGCGTCCCACCTGGCACTTCTGGCAACAGAGATGTCTGTCCTTGCTATGCTTCACTCACCACTCATGGTGGAAAGCTCAAGTGCCCTTGATTTTTATAATTCCAACATTAATATATTTATATATAGTACCTGAGACTCACTATAGTAATTTTCATCACCATATATATATGCATGCATGCATGCATGCAGTTAAATAGTTACATATATGAGATAATATAAATGGTGGATTGATGGGGGAATGAGGGTTTTAGGGAAGAACCATTTTATATATAGCAGTGAAAGTAGGGGATGGTTGGGTAGGTAGCTAAGTGTGTGGAAATGGATGAATAAGATGTCATTTTGTTTTTAATGCTGCAATGTATTTCTTACGGACAAGATATGTTATTGATTTGCAGCTTAATAATAACATATATTTTAGTCATATTGGTTTACTATAGTTCCACTTCTTTGTGCATCAACAAAGTGTTGTTTATCACTTAACGTTCTCTATAAACCTAAACAATTCTGATCTAACCAACAGTACTTATTCTTGTTAGCTAGTTTCGATCAAAGAATGGAAAACTAAAATTCAACGTACTTTAGAATAGTGTATAATAACTGAGTTAAAAATCGCGCCTTATCGAAATTAAATAGAAAGAGATTAATAAGGAATAAGATTCCAAATTAAAGATTGTATTGATAGATGGTAAAGGTCTGATGGTGAAATTTTCCAGAAAGATTTTTAAGAGAAAAAAATATATTTTTTTTAAAAGTTAAAATTAATTTATTTATTAGTATAAAAATTATTTTTTTAACATTTTAAAAAAATGTGATTCGTTTATAAATTAATTAATAAAAAATTAGTTTTTTTTTTATATATAATATTATGTTTATTGATTCTGGATATCTTATATTTTTAAATAGTTTATTAATATTTTTTTATTTCATTTTATCTCTTATCTCTTATCTCTTATTTATTTATTTACTTTTTAGAGACGATTTTATGAAGTATTTTCAATAATCTGATGGTGTATTTGGATTCGCACAGTTTACAATACAAAAGTTATATGTCCCATTATGATGTTTTACCATGAGAGAGTAACTTTAAGGTTATCATGGTTTTTACAACGTGATCCACCACATTTTTAAACAAACTCAAATGCTGGTTTCTTAAACCATAATCTAAAAATTTACGTTAGAATATGAAAATATATATATTTTTATTTTACGTTTTTAATGTTATGGAAGTTATATTGTAATTCTCTAATTAAACTAAAACACAACAACTTAAAAAATGATTTTCTTAAGAAATATTTTGTATCCCCTTTTTGTGCAATGAAATTTAATTTTAGTCATAAAAGATAACTTAAAGGAAAAACAATTAAATGATGCAAATATAAAATATAATTAATTAATTAATAAAGAAAAGCAAGTCGTATATTTCACATAACAAAAGTTTGTAATTTATTTTGACTTTTATTTTCTTATCACTATTAATTAATTAATATACACATTTAAAAATTGTAAAATGAAAAAAATATTGTTTATATAAAACAAGTGAAAAACGCGGTAAAATATAAACAAGAGTAGAGAATAAATCTACCTCGAAAATTCGATTGAATTGATTTGGTTATTCTGCAAAATCATACGCTGATTACTGCTTCGAATCGGTGAATCCCCAAAATGGGTGACAGAAGGAAGAAGCATCGACGTCTCGATGATTCACCCAGCTCCTCATCCACTTCGTCGTCGTCGGACTCCGACCACTCGTCTCGGCGACGGCGGCGGCGCCGTCTCGAGAAGGAGCGGCGCAGAAAGAGCGAGGAAAAGGAGGAGCGAAGGAGAAAGAAGAGAGACAGAGAGAGGAAAAAGAAGAAGAGAAGGTACGACGATTCCGACGAGTCCCAATCTTCGGAGGAAGAAGAAGAGGAACCTAGGGTTCAACCCCAAACTGTAATAACCGAAATTATGAAACAGTTTCCTAATGTTGGCAACGATTTGAAGCAGGTTTCACTTTGATTCCGTTAATTTGTTTTTTGGTGACCACTGACTAGAGTAGTGTTTGAAATTGGTTATGTTAATTATTAATTATATGCATATTCTAATGTTCAATTTGATATGTATGTTTGATTTTGATTAGTGTTGTTGTTGTTGCTGTTGTGTTTGTGTTTAGTTATTGCAAATGATTGATGATGGACAAGCTGTTGACATAAAGGGTATATCAGAACGATCTTTGGCGAAGCATTTGATGAAGCTGTTCCTTTCGTTAAACCTTAAGGAAAATGGAGATAGGGTTTTCTTGCTGTCTTCTAAAGCAAGTCCTACTTTGGATATTGTTGGCCCTTTGATTCAGTCTTATATGAATCCCATGAATGAGCAAGGTGATGCTTCTGCACCAGTGCCTGAAACGGCTTCGGTTTCAGTTGATAATGGAAATGAACAGATGGTGGATGAGCATGTAACGGCTGCTCCTGAGGATCATTCTGTTGGTCCTAGAAGAAGGTGATGAATGATATTTGTTTTTGTTGATATTAATTTTTTACTTTTTTGTTTTTTGAAATTGTTGCTTACTTTTTTGTTTTGTGTAGAGTGATTGGTCCCGCAATGCCATCAGCTGAATTGCTTGCTGCTGCTGCCAAGTTAACAGAGGCCCAGACTGAGCTCAAGTACTGAATCATTTAAGTTATTATTGATTGTATTTCTTGGCTGAATTGACTTGATTCACACTCTGACTATGTTGCATGATATTTCGAATCATTGATACTGATGTGTTTAGGGAAGCTGAGTTGGATGATGATACAGAACTATTTGTAGGACCTCCACCACCAGCTTTGGTTTCTGAAGCAGAATCAGCAAATGATGCAGAACGTTTTGAAGAGGTATTTAATCTCAATAGCCTTTAATCAGGATTGCTTTTTTGTTTCTTTCTTCAATTATTAAAATAGAATACTCAGATTTGATGGTTAATGTATTATATTCTGCTTATAAGATTGGATATTATTTGGGGAACGTGAGAAAGAACATCAATATGGTCGCATGTGCTTTCTACTGTCTCTTCTGATCATGTAGCTTCCTTCAGCTAAAGTGGACAATTTGTCATCTGAATTTGACGAGTCATTAACTGCTGTATTTGTATTAAGATATTTTGGTTTCCTCTGGTCATGGATTTTCTAGGGGAGCTCCAATTATTTTTAATGGATTTCTTTTCGGGATGGTGATGATAGTTTGGCTCTTTGAAGTCAGCTTTATTTATTTATTTTTTATTTTAGTCTTTTTTGTTTTTGACAATTGGTCATCTGTGTTTTTATAATTTCATTCTTCTTTTCTTTCACTAAAGAGTTTCTTTTCCTGGGGAAAACTCTTTTATTCTCAGATCACTTGTTAATTTATTAATGAAATGGTTTTAGATATTTATTTGTGAATATGGAGGAATGAGTTATCTCTTGCTTATTTCTCAGGTGACCAGGATCATGGAAGTTGATGCTGACAGCCCATATGATGTTCTAGGGGTTAACCATAATATGTCAAGTGACAACATAAAGAAAAGGTATGTTATCTTAAGGTTTTTTAATTAAGCAAAGTAATCACAATTTCTGGTTAATGTTTTTGAATTAATCTTCTTAAAAACTGATTCAACCTTATTGCCCCCACAGCAGAATTAGTTAGTAAATGGGCATATTGCCTGAATGATTATTCAGTATTTTGCTGCCTACCACTCCAAAGAAGTTATTAAATTCTTTTGGAAATCTTCATGATCCAAATCATTTTATTATCATGTTGTGAATGAAATGTAGACTATAAGTGTATAACAGCTTGTTCTAAACAAAAAATATTATTATGGTAAATAATATCTTAAAAATGTGACCAGAATGAACTGATTTTCTTTAAATTTTAAGGATGTGTTCAAGGAAATCTATACTGGGAACTAAAAAGAAAAGGCCACTGAAATATGTTAAGTTTTATATTCTCTAGCAATAACTGAATAAACATCCAAATATTATCCCCATTATAATGACTGCATACGATAGAAGACTAGTTAGGCCCAGTAACATAGAATTAATGGGCTTAGGTTATTCTACATTATATGTTATGATATCTTATTTTATTTCCTAAAATTTAGATGATGCCATTTGTAAGGTTATGATCCAATTAGGTTAATAGTTGAATATAATATGCTTGTTTCCTTTGAGCTCATCATCAAAGAAAAGAAATCAAGTTTTATCTTATCTTCTTTATTCTCTAGTTCTTTTTATGATAGTTTCGGTTATTTTATATAAGTTGCATTTTGCTTTCTAACAACATATGATCAAGATTATCTGGTTGTCTAATGTTATCTTGATTAATGCCCCTTAGGTACTGGAAGATGTCACTATTGGTTCATCCAGATAAATGTTCTCATCCACAAGCCCACCAGGCTTTTATTAAGTTAAATAAAGCTTTCAAAGAGTTACAAGATCCAGAAAAGGTGAGCCTGCCACGAGGATGGCTTATTATTGAAGTAAAAGGTGTTTTTTGTGAGATACTTTCTTTTTGTGAGATACACTTGATTAATTTATTTATCTATACACTGGAAGGTATAAAAGATTTGTATATTAAACTGATACAGAAAAATTGAGTACAGAGTCCTCTCTTACAGAAAAGGTAGGATGTAAATCAGGGGGATAACTATCTACTTCCTTTGGAAATAGGGATTAGTTATATCTTGTGATCTTGTCAATATTTACAAACGCATATATTTATCCTATCCAAAGTCCTATTATTTAGGACTGAGAATTCAAAGCCCTTTTTTACTCTTCATGTTTATCTATCAAATATCTTGATACTGGGGATTTTAATAAAATTATTGTAACTGAGAATTGGCGAATTTTCAAATGATAAATTTCTGACTTTCTGGATGCAATCCTAATTTATGGGCTGTTTTTTTTTTTTTTTTTTTTTTTAAAAAAAAAAAAAAGAATTCAACGAAATTTGACTGCTATAGAAGTTTAACTATTTGACAATTTGGGTTTACTGTATTTAAAATTGATTTTGATTAGTGTTCAGAGCCTTATCTATGAAATGAGTGAATTTATTTCCTCTGCTGGGATACAGCAACACGAAAGGCATTTGTTTTTGACCATCTAAAACTGATTATCCTGAATTCTTCTTTTCAGTTTAAGGACCCTAGATATGTTAAAATCACTTGTTTCAAAACTTAATGTGCGAAGCAGAACTGTTGTTTAAGGAAATTGAGTAGTCAGTAATTTAGTGGAATGTAGCTGAAATCACTTGAAAAAGGTGTTAGCAATATCTTGTACTTGACCCACATTATTACTAACATCCACATGTTGTGTTGCTAGTGAATAAGCAATCATCGGTGGTAGATTATTTATGTATGGATTAACTTATTTTGGGGGGAAATAATATTTTTCTGGTAACTTCTTGAGAGATCTTTTGTAAAAAGAGTGATTATTTCCACCAAAAGAACCTAGAACAAACATGCCCACAAGTGAGAGGAATAGATTCTTTCAAATGAGACTTGGAAATTATATAAATCTGAGTACTGTGCTTATTAATTATATTTTCATTACTTTTGGTTTTTCCCTATAGAATATCTTCAATTTAGAATGTTGTTTTGTTTTGGCATGTCCTTTTTTATTCAGAAGGTTTTTTGTTCACAAGCTTGACACAGATTAGATACTTTTGCAATATATTTGAACTCCTTCTAATTTTTATTAACATGATGTGTACTTTTTGTAGAGGAAAGCAATGGATGATAAAATCAAACTCAAGCAAGAACAAGAGGAATTTCAGGTAACTTGAACTTATTTGTCTGGCTGTAAAATTAATTGCTTGAAATTTGAAAATCCTAATGTCTTCATGTGATTGCAGGCTGAACTTAAAACCATGCGTGAGGCTGCACTGTGGAGAAGATCTCAAGGTGAGTTCCACAATGTAGAGGGTTTTTTCATTTTTATTTTCATCATTAATTGTCATGATCTAGCCTTTTGCCTGGAGAAGGTACTTTACTGTCATCATATATGTCAATAAACCAACACAAAGTGTTAGTGCAGGATAATTTGGTGACAGTGACTAAATTTTTGGTATTTTGGAATGACTTTATTGGGATGTACTTTTGTCTCTCTTTCTGGCACGCAGTAGTTGACCTGTGATCATTTGATGTTGGAAAATTGGTCTGGCAGGAACAAGCATGCATTTCATTTGGGCAGTCCTCCCTTTATGTGTGTGTGTGTGTATTTCAGTTTTACTCTTCTCTATTGAAAGAGAAGGGCCTGCAGTTGGCTGCTATTACTTGTGAACTTTGTAATCTTATTGCTAGTAAATCTACGGCAGGTATTTCCATGGAGGGTGATGAAGAGCTTCTGGCACAGACGGAGGTTAAAGTGGAGCCAAAAAGGGATGAGTGGATGACAACACTGCCTCCAGAAAGGAAAGTAAGTCCTGTTAATTGTTTGATTTTGGGGCACTTGTGCAAGCTGCACAAGAGCAATACAACACAATTGAGAAAATGTAACCCATCTATATGATATAATAGAGTAGCATTGAAATGTAGTTTAATTGTTAATTATTATTATGACGTATTGCCTCTAGTCCTTTTTATAGAAAAGAAACAAATGACTATAATTCTCTCATTAAAATCTGTTCTAATATTCACTTCATTAAATGTGATTCTAATTTTCTATATATCTATTTTAGAATAAGTTACACAGTCAAGAAATTTCAGTTATTTTGCTAAACGATACCCATTTACTTGATTTATGTATGTGTTTCAGCCTGGTGGTGTGACTATGCAATCAACCAAGTTTAGCCGAGGCCCAAAGGAAGGTAGAGGTGATACTAGTGCTTGGACAGACACCCCTTCAGACAGGGCCCAGAAAGCAAAGATGAAGTATGTATCCTCTTTCATTCTGGAATGCTTTTGTTGGTCAATTTCTCTTTCCTACAACCTTATAGTCCACTGTGAAATCAAGATCTTTATAGCAAAAATGATATTTACATGGCAGTTATTTGGAAGCATATAATGAAGCTACTGCACTAGCCTCAAATGAAGAGGACAAGAAAAGGGCTAGTGCCGATGCAGAATTGGTGGACAAATACAATAAAGCAAAACGATCAAAAACACTGGTGCAGAAGCATCAAGAAGAGGCTGCTAGCAAATCCAAGAAAAAGTCCAAGCAAAAGTCAGAGAAGGAAGAATGGGTTGGCCAACATCCATGGAAGCCATGGGACCGTGAAAAGGATCTGACGGCTGGAAGGAAAACTGTAAACCTTGATTCAGAAAGCATGACTAAGGGCTTAACATCAAGGTTTTCTTCTGGAAACTTTCAGAGGAACTTCCTTTGATTTGATTGAGTTCACGTTTCATATGCTGAAGTCTTTTTGCCTGTACACAACTTCTGTTCAATGAGCTTCTTTGAGAAATTGGAGTCATCTTTTTCCCGAGGGTTAGTTTCTGTCATTCTGATTTTCTTTTTCTTGATCAACACTATCATAGGCTAACTGATTCTCTTTTTATATACGCATGCAGTAGCCAGTGTGCTTCAAATGATACTACTACGGAGAATTCTAATCATGCATTGCGTGACTGGCAAACATTTTCTGAAGAAGTTTGTACAATAAATGGCCCAATTATTATTTTCATAACTCATACAAATGTGTATCTAATTATCTATCAAGCATGTTTATCTGAAGTATTTATGCTTGTTACGTGTGGTTATAGCTTCTGAGAATTAGTACGGCATCTTAGATAGAAGTTTAAGAATTGCTTATATATGTAACAGTCACATTAGCAGTGTCATCTTTTGAATAGGCTTAATTACATTATTTTCCCTTTATTATGGTTGTGCGGCAGTTCTTAATCATCTGGTTCATATTTATTTATTTTTTCTAATAATCTTAGTCATTTTTATTTATCAATTTTCTACTACTTAAAGCTTTATAATTTGCCTTTTACTCTTTCGTCAAAAATTAAAAAAAAAAAAAAAAAAACTCAAATAATCCGTGGGCTTGAGAGAGACTGAGTAGGGACTCAATTTTTAATGAGATTCAGGTGATTTTATAGGAAGTGAAGTTATGATACATAATTTTTTTTTTTTTCTAATTTACGTTGAAATTTACGCTTCAATTGGTAAGCATTGTGCAAAAAAGGGTTTAAAACAGGCTTAGTTAATTCTATTTCTAGACAATTTAAACAACAAAAGGATTTGATATTTTTAGATAAAGAAAAAACAGAGAATTTAATAATGGTTATTAAAGTCAATTGGGGAGTTAATTTTGAGTATAATATTATCAGCCGGCCCAAATCGTGTATTAACCATTGTAGAGACACCAAATGGGAAAATTTGGATGCTTTTATCAACCAATTAAATTGAGTAATACTTTTGTTACTTAACCGCTGAGTTAGATATTCGATTTTTGGTATGTAAGTATGGAAAAACAATACCTATAAAGAGGTTGGCTCCAAAATTAAATTTTTGTATTGGAAGGGACTAGTTTTTAATTTCTTAACAAGAAATACCTTGGTTCAGATATACTTTGACACGTTTTTCCAAATACAATAAATATTATTGGTTAAAGCTGTTTAAAAACTACATAATCATAAATGAAACTGGTTATATAAGAGTTAAGAGCCAATTATTTTTTTTTTGTAATTTTTAATAATTTTAACAATTATAAATAATATATTTAATTATAGAATTTCTCTTAAATTTATGTAGTAAATGTGTCAGTATCAATTAAGTTAAGTAACAACTCAACTGCGATAAATACTATTTTTTTAAAAAAATTGCAAGCAAACAATTTGAGCTTAGTCATGAAGGACTCATTAGAATTATATATATATATATATATATATATATATATATATATATGTATGTATATGTTATACACACTGTAATCAAGAAGATGTTCCAACATATTTAGAAAATTTTTATTTGTATGAATCAAACAAAAGTGTCACAAAATTTATAATAATTCATACACTTGTTCAATTGAGCTAAATTATTTTAATGCCTATTTAAAGGTCTTCTATGTAACTTGATCCTTGAAAAAAAAATATGAACAGTCCAATCGCTTATGCATATGGCTAGTGTATCACGAGAAGAATCACAATGCATCACCTATAACACATTTCTATTCTTTGTCACATTATGCCTCTTGGGGGAAGTACCGAAATCAACCCAACCATAGATCCTAGGTCAAACATGTAACCATCCAAGAATTTCCCACATTTTATGTCGAGATGAAGTGAAATCTCGATATGTATTAATTCAAAATCTTATAAGTAGATATTAGAAAGAGATAAGAGAGAGCAGTAAAAGCCTTACGTAAGAGTGATAAATTTTATTCATTTGCGGCATATTTTTTAATTTATACAATAGTATATTAGATTTTAAGTACTATGTATTAAATATTTAATTTTTATTATTTATATGTGAATAGAGTGATTTTTTTTTTGAGTTCTTTTGTTATATTCTTTGACATTTTTGACAGTGAAGATTTTTCTTAACTTGATCTTGTAGTTTTTGTTATTTTTATTGAGATTTTTATTTCTTATTCTTATATTTTTATTTTTTTTTTCTCTTTCTAAAATTTTAGATTGTCGTATATTAAGTTTCTCTTAATTTTATTTTATTTTACACATATTTAAATTTACATAACTTTTATTCTAATGAACTATTATTCTATGTAATAACTATAATTAATTTATTACTAATTTAAGTGTTGGAATTTTTCTAAATGACATCAATTTTATTTGTGGTTCTCAATTACAAGTTGAGATACAATTCATAAATAAATTTTAAAAATGAGTTTGAAATAGGAATCATTCAAAAATTAAACTAATATTTGATAACACGTAACTCTTAATCAAGTAATCTAGAGATTAAATCTTGACCCGTTCAATTAATTATAAAACAATTACAATTCCTAATAAAATTTAATCATTGTATCTGAGAATGACAATTTCTAAAGAAAGAAATACAGTCATCCATCAAATAAAATTCTTTAAAATTTTAAATCATGTGAATAGTGTATACAAGGTAATAGTAAATAAATAACAATTTTTTTTAAAAATAAAACTATAACTCTTTAGATAATATATATACATAAAAATTATTTGTGAGCTATTAATATCAAACTTATAAACTTAAACTTAATTCTCATTCACATAATTAAATCTAACATTAAGTTTAAATTTTTCAATGAATTAAATTCAAATAATTCACAAATAACTAAACTCCTTTACTCGAAGCTAGGATCAAAAGTCCAAGACAAATTCTTTTGTCTTACATATGATCAGGATTTCTTAAGAACCAAAAAGTTACCTATCTCTGTGTGACTTGCATAAAAACAAAAAACGTGTCAAGCTATACAAAAGCAAAAGTTCCAAGTTAAGTCTAAAATTGATGCCATCATGATTAAGGATTACCTAACCTCTGAGGGCAATTGATGATGATAGTTACTGGTTAGTACTTGCGTTTAAGGTTTCCCTTCTCCTTCCATATTTGTTCCTTTATATTTTTCCTTTGTGTGTGTGTGTGTGAATTTGCTAGATAATTCAATATCTTGGCAAGATTCATTATTGAAATAAATTATGGTAAAAAGAAAATATTCCATATTATATAGAAATTAGTTATTATTTTCAGCAATACGTACTGCTGAGTAGAGTTCATGTTAACATTCTTAATTTGAGTGAAATTAAATTTATTTATAAATTGAGAGAAAACATTATTAAATCTTGGACTCAAATTATTTATTTCTTTACTCATGCTATATATCCATTCAGTAGTCTTTGCTGCAACAAATTTAAACAAAAATGTTTGTCTATTTTTATTTTTTAACACACACAACAAGTTATTGATATGTCAATTTCAGTTATCAATATAAAGTTGATGGTGGCATTGAAGGTCGGCAACAAATACTAAGATAAGATACAATACTTATTATTAACTCAAGAATTGGTTTAGTGGTCACCAAAGAAAGAAATAATTACTTGAGGAGGGGATGAATTAGTACAAGCCTCCTCAAAATTAATTTTAGTAAAGGAGGGACCATGTGGACAACATCCAAAAATTAAATTATCATAGTTATTTTTTATTAAAAATAATGTCATTGATACTTATGTTATTGTATCTAAGTTTTCTTTTGAAATTAAATCCTTACATTATACAAAAGTATAACTTTGAAACAGAATTGTATAACATCGTTTTTTTTAAAAAAAAATGAATAATCACTACAACATATCATATTGAGAATTGTCTACTTAAAATATTTTACTGATTATATGTAATTTGTTATTTCCAATAACATTTTCTTTTTACAATCTTTAAAATAAAATAAATGAAACTAATCATATTATTATTAGTTTCATAGAACATTTTTTTTAAAGACAATATATATATATATATATATATATATATATATATATATATATATATTAGATACAATCATGTTCCAAAATGAGTAAGATTAATATGAATAACAAAATTTTCTCTATAAATTTTTAACATAATTGCATTTTAAGACTCAAATTAGTTAACTCTTAATATATGTACCGAATGATTTAATACTTTCATGAAATTAATGATAATGATGATTGGGATGTGTCAATTCTAAATTTTGTGCATCAAGTTTTATATATTATAAATAATAAATAATGTTCACTATTCAAAAATCTTCTTTTTCTATAAAAAATATCATTAATAAGTATATATATTAGAGGAGGGCATTAAAGGCCTTATCCTAGAGCTGGCCCTATTTAAGAAGTATATCCAATAGTGAAATTCTGAAACATTGGGGCAAAGTGTTTTGCCTTTTGTATATCACCATATGAAAGTAGCATATATTTATATAACATCATCCAGGTAGCTTTGGTGGCCATAGAACATCCAAAAATGAAAATAAAACATGTCCTAAGCTATTTATTAAATATTATTTAGAGTTATAGGAACAATACCAGACAAAAGGAATAATCACAACAACTAATCATCAATTCATCTATTGACACATTCTTAGGATGAGAAATTAAATTTATAAAGTGAGACAGACAACTTGGGTTGCGACACAAGGCATGTCATTATCAAACTTGGGTTGAGCTCAAAATTTGCTCTCTAGAAGGTTTGTTGTTAAAGAGAGAATCACGTAGTGTGACCAAATAAAATAAAAGAAAGCACATAATAGATAATCCATATATGGATACATATAATGAATAGAGTTGAAAAATGTATGCTTTATGAATACATTAAATGTATGTGGGACTGAGCAGCCCAACCTCCTTAGTGTAGTCCCACAAACCGCCCCAAATGGCTCAACTTGCTTGATTTGCACTATTTGTTAGTTTGATGAAGCAACCCCACCATAGCCTTATCAAAATGATGAGAATTGTATTGTAATAAAGTAGGGTCCATCATCTCCCATTTCACCTTCCAATACTTTGTTTTCTGCGGCTGCTTTCCTAACAATCTATTGGTTATCCATTCCCCTGCTCAGCTTCATCGAAAAAGACCTCAAATAGTTCTCCACAAAGGTTTGGTTCCCTACTACTACTCTAAAATAAGAGAACAAGGTAAAGAGAATAATGAATCATTCTCCTTCTTCAGTTTTAAAGGACGTCACAAAAAGTATTAGCTACTTAGCTTTGTGTTTGTCTTTTACTTCTAATTTTTGTTCCATACATTTTGTTCGTTCCATTTGTAAGGATCACCCAAAGTCTTAATTTTCAAACTTATTATATCAATTTCAATTATATATGAAAAACTTGTTAGTTTACCTAAAAATTACTTAAAAATCATATCTATTATAATTTCTTATTGGTTGATATATAATATAAAACAGTAACATTTACACTGGCAATAATTAAAAAACTAAACTTATTTCAAAATCATAAGAACGTGGTCAAGAAATTATAATTTAGCTGATAGATGTTGAGAAACTGTGGCATTATTTTATGGCAGTGCTAATTAATAATGCCAACCGCATATTTTAGTGATATAATGATATCGATCGAGGTTGAGCATCATTGCCAAAATGATATTTTTACCCAAAATAAGCAATGTCAAGCAAAATGAATAAAGTCAAATTGAGATGAAAGAAGGTTAATATTGCTAGATCCTATTAAGACCACTCTAGTGACATATCACTGGTCACTGGTGCCGTCCGGTCACCATAGACACAACTTGGTTACCGGCCATGATAGTGACTCATTGATGATCAATCTCACTTACTACAGATTTTGACTTAAATCTCTTTTTTTACTAATTGCTGTCTGAAGTTGACTAAATATGAACACTGATGAGTTTTTAATTATTCCACCCTTTTGAACTTTGGTTAAAATTTTATACTAATTAAGATAGAAATTAACATTTCATCTCTTTTAATTAGCTACTTCAACAAAAAATTGAAGCTGGACAAACTGCAGCTGTTCAAATTAGTGTGAATAGTACGTTACATGCTTTTGGCCACAATATAAGACTGAATGAATTTATTGCAATAATCCTTATGTCTATGAAAAAGTTGAAAAAAGAAGTAACAAAAGTGAAAACAAGATATTTTCTGTTGTTACACTACATATAATGAATAAAATCAGGGAACAGGATACTTACACATCATAATGATTATCCTTTCTTCCTTATGTTGCATGCTAAAATAATAATGGACCTTTTCTCTTTCAGCCAATGCCAATGAACTGTGCATCTTGTTCACACGCAAGAAGTCTCATGGTGCTTGCACTGAAACCTAGATTCCAGATTTTATTTTCTTTTATTTTCTTTTTTCCCTGTGTCCCAACTCTGAATTATAACTTTACTCATTCAAAGAAAATATCTAGTGGTGGACCTGGTGGACACACCATTTTGCTAATAATTGCTTTTCCAAAATACCCTTATGAGATTAAGATGACTAGCTACAATCATATATAATCCATAAGAGACATAGACTATAATTTTTAAAACATACATATAAATATATGATCATATATATGGGGCATGGAATTCTACTACTTGATGTGAAATTGTGAAATTTTAACTCCACTGACACAAATTGATTTTACCATGTACATGGATTTTATATATACATATATATAAAGGGTCATGTATAGGCTTAAAAACATTATAGTCTAGCACATGCAGTGTCTTGCATAATAGTATTAATTTGTGCAAGGTTTCTCTAACAAGCTTCATATCTGAAGTAGAAATGTTTACATATAGAGCAATGGTTGTCCCACCTCAATTGTAGAGTATGTAGTTGAAGCAATTGCTATAAGCTATAGCAGAGTTACTTTCAGATGGTGAGGTGTGAGAGATAGGGTCATTTTCAGACAGTTTTAGTTTATCAACAACAACAGTATCTAACATAAGATCTGAAGATGTTAAGCTTCACCACACGCGCCCATAATAATAATTACATTTGTTTTGTTCCTCTTGATTATTAATTGTCCAACATAATTACCCTTTTTGTTATGTCGAATATTCAATCCTAGCCTAGCTATCTCAAATAATTAGACAAAAATAGAATTTGATACCAATGTAATTAACATTCTTAATCAAAGATTGATGGTACTTGAAAGATGCACCTCCCCTCCAAAAAAATAAATTAGAATAGTGATAGTTCAGCCAATTAGAAATGGGAAATCTATCTTGGCCAATAATTACAGTATTAAAATATGATTGAAAACGTAAAGTCGGTAGATCATATCTGTTTGTGATGATTTTTTCAGATTGGATTCATGATTTTCTGTGATCTATGAGAAGTGATGGGTCCCCAAGATTTTTTTCTTCAAGTAGTTGTTTTTTTTAACTCTTTTTTGGGGGCGAGACTAAAATTGAAAATTAAGTAAAGATGGTCAGGGTAGTTAATTAAAGCAGTGGTTCATCCTTATAGTTAAATAACTAGTAGAAGATTGATGAGGTGATTGAAGTTGCTGAACACTAGATTCACCTTTTGTTTCTTTCGTTGAAAATTTACCACCGACTATCTATAGAAGATGTGGATAGGTTAATCTTAAAAGAGAAAGACGATCACATTTCAAGATACTGATTTGACCATTATGGAACTTGGTACAAGTTTTTGTCTCCATAACTTTTATTCTGTTTGATAATCAAGAGCACAATTAGTTTGTGATTAATTCTCTCAAATGAATAGGTATTTCGAATTAAACCAAATATTTGTATATTAGATAAAAAAGTTTGTTGAATTAGACGTAATTTTTACCTAAATTAAGGTTTAATTAATTTAAAATTATTCCTTCTTGCCTTTTCAAGTTAAATAAGAAAATCTCCAAACATAAATTAAATTAAATTATATTTCTTTAACTAAATTTAAATTTAAAAGTTGAGTTCAACTAAATGTAATCTAGATACAAACTTAACTTAATCTTCGATAAATTCTGTGAATTCACGTACATATCTTTAACTTTATTTCTATTGCAGGTTAACATGTTTACGTCATGTTTAGCGAATGAATGATTTGTATGGAGACATTTCCCTGTAGATCATGAAAATAAATAACAGAAAAATTAGACTTAGTATAGAGGCGTGCAACACATGACATTTTCCATGTCAAAACATTTCTTAAGATGTACACTATATCGTTGGAGCATTTTCTGACCTCTAAATCATTTTTTTTTAACAAAAAAAATTAAAAGTTCAAAATTAAGGTATTTCTCTGCTAAATATCAAAGACTAATTTCTCAATATATATTAAGATCTATTTAAAAGATTAACTTTTATATTGTATATTTTCTTTATAAATACAGATCCTAGAACTTGAGCTTCGAATTATATATTTAAAAGACTAAATTATCTGTTAGTTATTTCGTATATATTATATATATATATATACTCCTTGACTTTATCACTACCACAAGTAGTGCTTATTAATGTTACTACTGTATATTTAGTGTTGTGGTTTAGGTACTTATTATTACCCTAGGTCTATTCGTAGTTACAGTTGACATTTTGTCATTTATGGCAGAAAGGTGTGACGCAGAATTTTGACCCTATGAAACGCAATATGTAAGTTTTGGTCTAAATTTATAACCCAATTAATTTCTTAAATATATAGTAACTAAAGTATAAGCATATATAGGTACTAATAAAATCAACCAATCACACAGGGTAATTATTTTTAAAATCAAGAAACTGATAGATTTACCAATGAATTGTGATTAAATGATTTACTATTAAAAAAATTTATACAAATTGTTCTCACATTTTACATCCATAAAATCTTTTAAAACTCATCAAAATTTCATAAAAGTTATACCTTCAAACTTTTAAAACTGAGATCAGGCTTTAAATCTATAATAAAATTTAAATAAAAAATGACAGTTTAATAGTTTTAAATAAAAATTAACAATTAGACTAAAGTTACTTAATTTCAAAAGTAAATTAATTTAATTTAGCTCATAAAAAATTAAATGAAAAAAATCACACAATTCAAAATTAAATGAAAAAAAAAACTATATAATAATGATATATTAAAAATATGATAAATCATGAAAACCTCATGAAACATGATTTTGCTGCAATGGGAACAAAACTTTCCTCCATCCCTAGTCCCCACCCCACGCCCCTCCCCTAACTTGCTAAGCCTTCTTCCATTTTTGTTTGTTCTTTACCATTGATCATTGGCTGTTGGAGGTGGGGTCCCAAATAGGAACTTTTGAACCCTAATGTGGGTCCCCTAAAAGTTCACGAGTGGGACCAAAAATCATGAATTCTAAAACATTTATATTTTAATTGATTTCCCTCTTCTTCGTCTTCTTAAAGTAAATTAACTAAAAATGAAACAAAATAAGCCAAATTGATTCTAGAATGAACCAATCTATAACGTTTGGATTCCAGGCTTTAAAGCTTTAGTGCAGTTGTTTGCAAGCTAATAAACGAATTCACAAAATTTCAGGGCTCATACACAAGCAACCTGTTCCACACCACTAGATAAAATATACATGAGATATATTTGGAAGCAAAGAATACTTTCCATATTTATTTAACTTCTTTGTTCCCTAATTTGTGATAGGGAGCTAGTGCCTTTCTGTTCAAGTGGTGCATATAATATATACTTGAGAAAACTACCTTCAAACAAAAACTAAAACCTAATCTTTCATTATGTGTAAAAACTATAAAGATATATCTAAAATAAGGTATATATGGATTTGAAACTTATGATATGAATTGATGGGCATGAATATTGCCTTTTGATTGTTTTTGTTTTTGTGTTTGTGTTTGCCTTTTTTTTTTCTCGGTAGGGAAAGTCAAATTATGTTTTTGTTTTTGTTTTATTTTTTCTGATTTTTTCTTGCATAGTAGAACTATAAATGTAGAAAATGTATTTTACCATTAATTTATGAGCTTAAAGATTATAAGAGATAGTGTAAGATGGTTTTATATAATCAATTAATCATAAATCAAAATATCTTTTAGAGATTTTGTTATTAAAGTTAGCTAATTATTATAAATGATTATGATTGTATAAGTATTTTTTATCTTAATTTATTTCGGTCTATGCTAAAATTCTAAACTTCTTTTACCTCGTATTGGAACCTATAGATGTTAAATATGTGAATGTATAACGAAGTCACGGGTCTATTATTGTAACCCTAATATAAAGCAACAACGACAAATTAATTACATTAGAGTTTAGACGCAATAATTTGGTCTGATATATTTAACATTCTTCCTAACTAGGTCAAAATAAAATAATGTTGTATCATAGAACTATAATTGAAACGCTAAAAAAATATTATCATATTTCGGTGGCTCCTGTAGTTTAAAATTAAAATCATGTTCCTATTTTAGTATGAAGAATGAACACGCACATTTTCATAACATAGTACACAATATGTTTTTTTTTTTAATTAAAATCTTATTTTCAAGTAAGCTTTTTGAGTATCTTGATTTTCGCGTAAGTTGTTTAAAGACATTTACACTACTGAGTTTATAATCTGCCTATAAACCTCATTAGTAAAACAGAAGTCAAGTTCTGCTTTTGTTAGTAACTAATGATTATTATTTTATTGCGGTGGTTAATTATTATCATAATAATTAACCTAGCTATTACTATATATATAAAAAATAATTTCCAACCTTTCATTTTTTTAATAAAATAATGGAAAACATAATCATATAAATAAATAAAAGCTGAATTCACATAAGAGTATATATATTAGTAGTAATCAATACCAAATATAGTTAATGTGGTATATTTTCATTTACTTAAAATTTAAATTAGTTGATATAGTATGTAATTATTTCCACTACTCACTTTTTTTCATATATATATATACTCTGAAAACTATCCTGATCTAAAATCAATAGCTGGAATATACATAGACCTACATACTACTAAATGGGTTTGGCATAACTTTCAGCTAGGTTTCCAATAGATCGACAAGAAAATAATTGCTATAACACCACTGTAAAACAAAAGAAAAAATTCAAAAAAAAAGAAGAAGAAGAAAGCAATTACAAGATTTAAATTCAACAAAATTGATAAACTCCCTGACTGAAAAACTAGATAGAGTCCCTAGAATCAGGAAACAATGGTCCACTTATCTTACTACTAATTAATTTAAAACGAGCAATTAGATTAACATAAAAAGTGCATAGTGAGGACATAAAAAAGAACTGTATATGTAAGCAAGGGTTGGGACAAAATGACGTCAGCGTCAGCATTAAACCATTAAGTATTTAATTTATGGGTGACAAGTTGCTGGTTAAATATTGCTGTTCTGCCAACAAAGTCCCTAGAAGGTTGTATTCATTCAGTAGGTGTAAAGGGTACCCTCAACCTCATGTATAATAATAATATGCTAATAGTAAGCTTTCTATACAAGCTTTCGGCTTTTGGGATCACTACTCTTTCATATAATAAATGGAATTTATGTACTAGATTTCAGTACATTTATTTATCAAATTAATGTGTCTACTCTGAATAAGACAACAACAAACCCTTGAAAAGTACATATATAGTTGGTAATCCCAACTTATCTAGCCTTTGTGTGTATAATGTTATAAAACAGATCTACTTAATAATTTATCAACTTTTTTTGTCTTGTTCGCCAATCTCACTTATAATGTTATTATTATTATTATTTATTCAACAAATTTATCTACACGACAAAAATTAAAAACAATTTTTTTCATTAAACAAATTATTTTCATAATATATACATATATCTGATAATTATATCGAATAGTATTTATATTTTTTAATTAATAAAAATAAAATACCAAAAGTTTGCAACTATTAATATATCTTACTACATAAAGTACCAATCCCAAAATTACCTTTTCAATATATCCACATATAATAATATGTACATTCATTACTTTTTTATAATAAACCAAAAGAGTGTATTGTTCTCAAAGAAACCTGTTATCAGTTACTATTACTTTAGTAAGGGATAATATATTAAAGTGTATTCTTTCTCAATAATCAAGTCATTTAGCTGGAACTTCGTTAAGAGAAAAACCGCTGGTCTCTAACTTGAACTGCCAAGTTTGTTTCTTCTTGTCCGGTGTAGACTGCATATCCATGAAAATTATAAATTGTAAAACATTTACTATTATTAATTTATATCATGTTAATGTGTATACACAGTAATATGCTACTAAGTACCATGCTAACAATAATAATATCATATACGTATATGTTCATATAACGAGTTTCACAGGCAGTGAATGTAAGGTTTTACGCTATCAAATTCTTTTTTTTATAATTTTCAAGGTAATTATTATGAAATTAATTTTTTTTTGATATATATATATAATATGTTGTGATTGAATGATATAGATTAACATATATATTCTAACATGTTAGTATAATGTATAGGATGTGTCTGTCAGAAAACTCTACAGATTAGAGTACTGTAATTTGCTCTTTAAACTTTGTATACATGAACATGTTTTTGTATATTGAACATCTGTTATATATCGATCCAATGGTCTGATAATACAGATAAGAGAAGATTAATTATGGTGGAGGTGTTGTGCTATGCAGAGAATGTAAAATCAAAACCTCTCAGCCCCGATAGCTAAACAATAATAATTGGATAAACTTTGGTGGAGGACTTATGGTATGCATATGAAAACACTAAAGCAACAAGACACAAATGATTAACACATTGATATGGACAGCTTAGGAGTCTGACATAGCTTCCACATGTCATAAAAGCAATGGTGCCAAATGTTGAGGGACGGCGCACCAAACAGACAATTGTGAAAACCTCAATTGTGAATGACCTAGGTAGGAGAGGATCAGAATGTGACATGCATAACTATACACTAATTGTGTTTGTTAATTGGTACAAGAGCCTCTAATTACTTTAGGTTAATCGAATAATAATATACACTTATCTCTAATACACAGTTTTTTTTTTAACATTTTACAAGTTAGTTACCTGATTGTTACATATTGAAATTATTTACTAAACATTTCTCATATAATTAAGATAAATTCTGATATATCATCTTAAAATTATGAATTATCAACTTAATTAATCAATAAATTATCTTGACATGTATTAATCACTAATATGAAATTAAGTTAGTTAACTCATTGATTCAGTATGCAAGTATACAAGACAAGTTTAGAAGAACTATATGATCCATATATTACATATAATAATAAGAAAGAGTAGTACATTTGGTTAAAATTAAGTGAGCACTGTACATTGTTGTTTAAAGTGGTGGAAAAGGCTTAGGGTACAATATAGCGGTGGAAGGGGGGGTGGCGTGAAAACTTGTTGTCACGCCGTCCAAACAAAGACCTTTCCATATGTATCTGCCACCCCACGCGCAATCAATAACCTCATCTACAATATATATGTTTCTATATATATTATTCCTCTGCTTCTTTTCTGTACAACATTCTCTCATCCCTCTAGATAACATGCTCTTTGCAAATACATATATATATATAACTCTCCTACCCTTCTTTAAACAAACATTCACCTCATCACTTCAACACATCTCTTTCTCTCTCTCTCTATCTCTCTTGTTCTCCCTTAATCTTATTTCAGTGCCTGTTTTAGCTAACAAGCTCGAGAAGAAGATGACATTAACCCAAATTCCTGTGAGTATTCATATATATGTTCGTAGTGTCCATAGTGTAACGATTGTTTGTTTTCTTCTTTAATTTTCTTAACAGCATGTCAAGAGAAGTTTGAACCTCTCCTTGAATCCTTTTGGTAATAGCCTTTGGATGGTTTTTCTCAAATCTCAAGGGAACTACTAAGATTCTTTTTTTGATTTATTTTGCAAGAAAGGGGAACTATGTATACAACTTGATGTGTTATTATATTATATATATCCTGGTTTAGACACAAGCCTGAAAATGTTAAATGGATCTATAGCTTAGCTTTCTTTTCTTTCACATTCATTAGTTTTCTCAATAAAAATGAATCCAAGTCTGATTTTGTCTTTTAGTTTTTGTTTTCAACTGAGAACGTGTGTGTATCATGATCTTAACAGTAGAAAAAAGAATGATATGATTAATTTGAAAATTTTCAAATCATCCATCAATGAAATAGTGTCCACCATTACCTATAATTAAGAAAAAATAAGCTTTTTAAATCTTTTAGTATTAAATAGTTAGGGTTGGTTGTGAAGGTTTAAGAACCATATATGAGTAGTGATTATGTCCTTGGAAAATTCTGAAAACTAAAGCATAAGCTGATGAGTTGAACTTTATTTGTGTCATGTGTTAATGCTATAGCTACATGGTGTGTGCTTGGTGATCGTGAATTGTGATCACGACAGGGTCAGGTCTTTCTCCACCACCAGAAGGTGTTGAGAGTGCACTGCACTCAAAGAAATGTGACATGCTTGTGACAGCAAAGTCAAGCTTTTCGGCCAACTTTTGTGTTCAATATACTTTTGCCAACTTCATGTTGTCATGCAAATAAAGGCTTAAAAAAGAGCTTCTTAGGATTAATCATAGGCCTATCGTGTTAGTTAATTTGTTTTTATTATAATGGTGGGGTTCCACACATGGTCTGCCAATTTTGTCATTGCACATGCTTCACTATTGTTAGGTCCAATAACAAAGTTATACATCATCATCATCGTCATCATTACTTCTAAATATCTCATCCCTAGAGTTCTTTAGAGCTATAAGGTCGTAAACTTTTATGACTTTGATAAAATTGCAAAGCCAATGGCCATTGAATTTATTTTTTTCCTTATCTTCCAATGCTGTCCTTGTACCGTTAGGTCTTGTCCAAAAGAATACGAGCATAAATATATGTTTGATGTTAATTATTTTTTTTTCTCTTGATGCACGTAAAAGAGAAAAATATAAACTTTTATGCACATTCAAATTAAAATGGAAACATAAATGGTCAAATTGATCTTCCATCTCATAATTTACTCACTCCTTTTTCCTTATGCTTCTTTCAGGAGAGATCATCATCAATTGATATGGAATCTTGTGTGCCTCCAGGATTCAGATTTCATCCCACAGAAGAGGAGCTTGTGGGGTATTACCTCAAGAGGAAGATAAACTCTCTAAAAATCGATCTAGATGTTATTGTTGAGATTGATCTCTACAAAATGGAACCATGGGACATACAAGGTATATATATTAATTATATAGTTATCATCGCAAAGTCACAATCAATGCAATATTCGCACTAATGCTCTCTCTTAAGGGCCATACTATTCTTTTAAGCAATTCATCAAAAAGAAATCTTCAAGTGATAATTCAATAACTAAAGCTAACTTTATAAATTTGATACAAAATTGAAGAAATAAATTATACATTTATAATATAAAATAACTTAATACTATTATAGTTTTACACTGATAATACATAGTTATTAATTAGTTAGTTATTCATATCATAACCTTATATTGAGCGAGACATATTATGACATTGCATCAGTTACAATTAAGTTCATGTGATTCTGAAGAATAATAATATTTCAATATTCTATCGATATTCTTTTTTCTCTATACCTCTCTGTCTATTAAATTATATAATTTATTATATATACATTTTCTCTTTATTTCTTATTAGATGTAGGATAACATAGGTGTCCAACAATCTTTTTGTCTGAAATATGCAGATAGGTGCAAGCTAGGATATGAGCAACAGAACGAGTGGTACTTTTTCAGCCATAAAGATAAGAAGTATCCAACAGGGACCAGGACTAACAGGGCTACTGCTGCTGGATTTTGGAAAGCTACAGGAAGGGACAAAGCTGTGATGTCCAAAAATAGAATCATAGGAATGAGGAAAACCTTGGTGTTCTACAAGGGACGTGCCCCTAATGGAAGGAAAACAGATTGGATTATGCATGAATATAGGCATCAAACCTCTGAACATGGCCCTCCTCAGGCAAGTCAATTTCTTCTCTCTTCAATCTTATATTTCAACCATTGTCAATTAATTAAGTTACAGTTCAATGGTAGTACTCTAGGATTATGAAGAAGAAAATTATCTATGCATTAAGTAAGTTAAGGAAAAGACAAACACATCATTTTGAGTGGTCAAAACTATTCTTAACAACTCCAAACCACATTCTTCCTGATCCATACACTTTATTTTCAAACATATACACTCCTTTTCAAATTGCACCATTATTAAATAATGGTGTGACATTTTCTGATTTTTTTTAAAAACTTTTTTATGAAATCCTTATGAGTTTTATATATGATATGGATTTCACTTTTTATTAAATAAGACCTTAATCCAATAATAATGAACGTGTTAAAAAATATATCAAAAAGATAGTGTTACTAGCATTGTTTTTTATTATTGCATAATCCTTCTTGCTTCTCTTTCTCTTTTTCATTTATGTATTATTTTTTATTCTTTCCAATTAATTTGAACCGAATGGTTATTAGATATTTTTGAAAAAAATTATTCTTGTTTTTGGAGAAATTCTATATAAATTATTCGGTTTTATCTTTTTTTATAATTTCAGTATTTCAACTGTAAACTAATAAAGTAATATTTAATACATGGTATTAAATTCCTTTACCACCGATAAAAAAAAGGCTTTATAATTACTTTAAACAAGTATATATTAAATAATTTTCTATCGTCAATATAATAAATGCTTTTATTTTGTAAAACTTGTCATTCTCACACATGTTTAATATTATAATAAAACGTTTTTTTTTCTATCGAATATGACATTTTATTGTGAAAGTGTGGAAGAGTATAAAGAATTCATTAATTAAAATAACCTCTTTGCTGAATTTTGTTAATATAGTAGAAGGACATGTTTGACATAAATTCACCTCTCTTTTTCTTTACTTTTCAATCACCTTTTAATATTATATACTTTTCAAAAACGAGGCAACACTAGGTGAGGGAAAAATATTATTTCAAACCTCCAAATTATCATACTTTTAAAAAAATTCTCTCTTTAATTTTCAGCCACAAGTCCATGAGTATAGAGCTAGCTAGAGGTGTAACAAGATATTGGATAGTAAAAAATTGATTAGTCTCTACTTTAGGAATCGTTACTAACAACAAATTTCAAACATTCAATGAAAAGAAAATCCACTTTCTGAAAAGCTACTTTGCCTTTCATAAAGCTAGCTAGCTCAAAGAGAAAACGAAAATTACAACACATCCATCCTTCTTTATATTATGTTCATGAATAATAATAATAACAATATAGTATATAGAACGTATCTCATGAGAATCATATATGAGAAATGTTGAAGTTAGTAGTAATAATCATATTATTTTCCTATTTGTGCAGGAAGAAGGATGGGTTGTGTGTCGAGCATTTAGAAAACCAAGTCCAATTAGTCACAGGCAAGGTTATGAAGCATGGTGCAATATTACTAATAATAGTCAACAACACTTTTTCAGAGATCAAAGCTATGAAGCAAGACCCTTATCAATTGCTGACATTTTGAATGAAACAAATAGTAACAATAATGTGCATCATCATCACCCTAATGCATCAGCTGAAGGTGCAAATTTTATTAGTCACCCCTTCAGCTCTGATCTTCAGCAACACTTGATTCTATCAAACCAAACTGTTATTAATATGGACAAACAACTCATTGAGCTTCCTCAGCTAGATAGCCCCACCGCAAGTTTGGCCATCAAAGAACAACAACACCACAATAATAATGGCCTAACAAATGAAGAATATTGTGGTGATGAAATTAGGAGCAATAACAACAGTGGACAACAACAACAACAACAAGGTATTGATTGGAAGAGCTTCGACAACTTGTTTGGATCATCACAATTAATGAGTGATTCTTCAGCTTATTTTTCACATCCAAACTTGCCCTTGATGATGCCACATCCTCAAAATCAACCTAGTCATCATATCCTAGGATGCTTCCCTGATTCTTAATTCATATTAACTTGTGTTGTGTCACCATAATCCATAGCCAATTAATGAATAAAGTCTAAGTAAGGTGATGGATATTAATTCATTATTATATGATCATAGTGTTTCATTTATCTTTCCATAAGCTAATCTAGAAGAAGGTTGCTGGTGATTGAACCAAAGCTTTTTTAGGTGATGATGATATTATTATATTTTTTTTCATGATAAAGGAGATTTGCTTGAAGAGTGAATCTATCCTTTGTTTAGAGTTCAGAAGATCATAAACTTTTTCTTTTCATTTTTGGGTACTAAGTTTAACTTTTTACTCCCTTTGGTTATGTCACTTATAATTGTACATTCTCTTTATTGCATGCATAGTGTGGCTTTTCTTTGTTTCAATCAATTATACGTTTGTATTTTGTTCGAGCACTATGGGTTTATTCATCAATATTCATGGCTAGATACTTTATTATTTTCTCTTATTCTCAAAAGGAATAAAAAGACAAAGGAGATCGATCACCTATATATAATTACATTAATATTACTTCAAGGGCATATATTGCTCAACTTTAAGTACGAGGATTATAAGTTGTGAAAATTTTAAATTCTATTCATAATACCTTCTTACAACAAGGAAAGGATATAAGTGAGGGGGAAAATGAGATAAAATGAGTGATAAGATAGAAAAAATGACTTGTAAAAAATATTGTAAATTTTTTTAACGAGAGGAATTGATATTATTTGCTTATTTTTCTACTTTGCAGTTTTCTTCTAATTCATCTAGTTAAAAAAATATCATTCTCTACATTGATTCTTAACTTATTTAATTTTAACTAAATGAACAGACGTATGCCATTAAATTTTTATTCAAGGTCATATTAACATTTCACTCTTATTTATTAGATTACATAATTTTTTTACCGTACTATTCTTAAATGGGTATAAATTAATTACCATTAATAAGTATATTTAATTTTTATATTTTAAAATTTTTAAAATTATAAATAAAAAAAAAAAAACAGAAGCTACTGCTGCCAAATAATATATGATACTAAAACCAACACCTTTTTTTTTTAAAGAAAGGAATTTACAAAAAAGAAACTCTTTCTTTAATTTTAAATGTGTTATTTAATTTTACATGTATATATATAAAAAATTAAATATAAAGATAATTATATATATTATCGTCACATGTATATAGTGTCAAATTTTTTATTTATAAATAGTGAAACTGTTTTAATTTATTAATCCTTTGCTTGGTTTTTAGTGTGTGTAACAGCAGAAAATGTAGGCATCGGTTTTGTTTTCTGTTTTTCTTTTTTAAAAAAGGATTCAGTTTTGTTAAACTTTATTTTAATTTCAAAATTTTCACATTGGCTAATATATGAGACACATATCCTTTGATTCTCTGTAGCGTTGAGGTTGTGGCAGACCCCACCCTAATCGATTAGTATCTTGTTAATGTAAGATAATAAAATAGAGAGAGAAATGCTACTGTTGTTTTCACACTACTAAATTATTTATATTTGTTTAGAAAAATTGCTATTGTATATTATATTTTAGTAATAATTATTTAATAAAAAATATTATTAAAAATATTTCATGACATCAAATAATATTTATTCAAATATTTCTATAAATAATGAATAATATTTTTTAAATATTATCAATGAATGATAGTCAACAACATCTCATATGTTTTAATCATATTAGATTTGATATCTTTCATTCAGCGTTATTTTTATATCCTTCTAGAAGTGTTATAATAATATTTTTTAAATTTAAAGGAGTCAGGGTAATGCATAAAGGGACGTAAGTGTAACATTTTTCAAATTATTAAAAGATTTTGTATAAAAATAAAAGAAACGAAAGACATGAAATTTCATAAAAATATTTTGTAAATGTCAAGACAGAGAAACGAGTTAAATTATGTTAAAAAAAAAATTCACTAGCTTCTTCAGAAACATTTTTATATATTGTCTACAAGATTTTTCAAAACTAGATTTTTTTTGAAAATTTTGGTACCAAAGAATTTTTTAAAAAATTAAATAAGTCAATCTCAATTACTTAAAACAATATAAATGAATAGATAAACAATAAGATAATTTTTACACTGATTCATTTAATTCCAGAGATTTTAATATTTTTAATAAGATAGAAGTATATTATTTAATTTTTAATTATTTTTGACTAATTTAAATATTTTTTAACACAGTTTTTTTCAAATAATCCACTAAATATTCTCTCAATATGATCTTTTCAAGTTATTACTTACCATTAACTTTATATAATTTACATTAAAGTTTTTATCTAACTAAAACAATCTCTTCAACCTGTAGAATAATATATAATAATAAAAAACATAAAAAGTTTTATAAAATAAAGAAATTTAAACTTTTAAATTACATGAGTTGCGATTTATTCATAATAATCTTTACTTTAAATGTTTAATTTTTAAATTTTGTAAATGAAAAACTTAAAATAATTATTAAATTTAACAATTTTAAATTTTCATTTTAAACGTATTGTAATAACATAAATACTTAATGTCTTTTTTTTGAATATAGATAATTTTCTCTTTGTTATGATTTATCTTGTCTTTTTAATTAAAGAGTAGTTAACTTTTATGTATTTTCAGTTTAACTTGAATTATTTATGTATAATACAGATACTTAAATGTTGGAATCAATAAATAAAAAAAATACTTATTTTAATGTAATGATATTTCGTGACTAATTAATTTATTTAAATGTGTGATTCTTCTATTAACATTATTCGTATAATTGTTAGACTCATTTTATTTTATATATATTAAATAAAACTTTTCTTTTAATTATTATAATTATTAAAATTAATGATAATAATTTATCTTTTGAATAAATTTAATTTAAGTGGTGGTATTTGTTTAATTTATTTTAAATTATATATGCTTGAATGTGAGTGTATAGCTTGGTCAACCATACATCCACCACTAATTTATGTTTTCAAAATGTCTTTAATTAAGTGTGGGACATACACGTGTGAATTGAAATATGAATAGTCAAATTAAAAATTAAAAGTAGAAATCCAATTATTAGTGGTCTGGAAAAATTTGCATGTAAAACATGAGTTTAGAAAAAGAACGTATCATTTTTATTATATAATATATGTGGAAATAGGAAGCTCGTTTGATGAAAAAAAATTCTATATCAGACTAAAAATCATATTTATTATCTCCCTCTTTATTTCTCAGTAAACTAATGAATGAATATTAATGCATGATTAAATTCAATTACGCCGACTCCTTTTGAGAAATTCGTGTGATAAATATGTTTCTTTTATAGGAATTAAAAGAATATTAAAAAAATGAAAAAAATAAATTTATTTTTAAAAAAATTAAAATCAACTTTTTATTAGTTAATATACAGGAAATCTCACGTCTCTTTTAAAAAAAAAGTTAAAAGAATATATTTTATAAATTAATCAATAAAAAATTAATTTTTTTTAAAAAAAAAAAATTTCTTATTTTATCCCCTAAATGTTCTTATAAGGAATCTCACTGAGTCTGGTGAAAAAGTGATTAGACCCTTGTTAATTTAACATATGACAAGTTCAAGTTTAAATTCTCATATTCATATATTTAATGTGCGGCTGTGTCTTGAATAAAATAAATCATTTTATAGAAAAATATTTGCTAAAAATTGTGCACAAGTCTTTTAACTAGTATCTTATTAAAAAATTCAAAAAAAAGTATTTATTATATAAATTAAAAAAGTGCAAAAATAATCATGGATAAGACAATTTTATGTATTTTAATTAAAAAAATTCCTTTTAATCTTTAATCATTTACCACATTTTATATATATATTCTTTATTTTTACTCTGATCAAGTAGATAAATGACATATTTTAAAAGTTAATTAATCAACTTATTTATAATATATATAATATAATATATATATATTGATTATAATTATTTACTAGATATTTTTCTTTTAAAAAGAAACACATTTATTTTATTTTGAAATGAACGATTGTTCTAAGTTTTTTATTTTTTGAAGCAGCAGGCTTTTTGTCCAAAATATCTTAACTATTTGAACCAAACCAATGGCCCTAAAGATCTGGCCCACACAACTAGATTTAATGGACCAAGTGGATTGTCAAGCATAAATTTGTAACCATTGCAATCATTCCTCTTGGCTTTTTTCTTCTAGCACCTTTTTGGCTATTTTACATTTTTAAAAATATTTAAAAAATCTTATAAAATTGTAACAGTTATAGAATTGTTAAAGTTCTTTTAAATTTCAAAATTATTTTTCAAATGTTTTAAGATTTTAAAAGTTCTAAATTTATGTTGTTGACTAAATAACTAGGCAAATGAATTTATTCGATAAATAACATAATAGACTTAAATATGATTCATTTAAAAGGAACAACAAAATAGTAATATAATAAATTGCAGTAAATGAAAAATGGTTCAAATGAAAGTCAAATACAGAAAAAAAAAAATTGGGCATTTTTCCACTTTTTATATGTACAAAATCTCTATGATGTTTAAAGTTTTAGAAAAATTAGCCTGAGTAGGAAAGAATGAATCAGTCAAAAGCAGGAAATTTAACTTGATTAGAACAATCATTCTTAATGAAAATTGAATTCAACTTTTGCTTTACAATTTCAATCAATTCTTAATTTAATTGCAATTTGTGTATCTTTTTGCATGGTATTATTGGATATCAGTTTTCTTTTAAACAATATTGAATTTTATTTAAAAATGGTCTTAGATTCTTATTTTTGTGGTCACAAAACTAATTAACTTTTTATTCTTCTTTTTTGAGTTTATTTTATTCGAGACACTGAATTTGAACACCTTTTTAAGAGATATTTAACTTTGTTTGCAATATTGTGAAGAATTGATTATTTACTTATAAATGTCAAAATTTCAACAAGTAAGTCAATCTTTTAAGATAAATAATTTACATAAATATGGGCTCACTTTTTTTACAAATTGATTTGGTTGAGGTGGGTGATTAACTCATTCTTATTTTTTCATTTTTTGTTTTTATTGTTTTCAAATTTCTTTTATCTTTTTTTTTTACATTTTATATTTATTGGTTTTTGAACTTATTATTATGAATTAATATATATTATTTTTGTGTTTTACACACATCTTTTCAAAATTATTTCAAACACAATCAAATACTAAATATATTGATACAATTTTAAATCGAGATTTAAACATTAATTTATTAAGTTACGGAAGATTGATTCTTTTTACAGGAGTTAAAATTAGTTATGAATTACTAATATGTTGTTGACTAATGTGTCTACGTTATTACTTTTAAAAAATTTTCCATATTTTTTTAGAAAAGTAAAATATCTTGTTGTAAATTAACTTGTACAACTGAGTTAAAAAAAAAAAAATGAATAAATTAAGTTCACTCACTCTTTGAGTAACTCGTGCTAACCTAAGGTGATTTTCACAGTTTCAATTATACTAAAATTAACCACCATCAATGATTAATTAATGTATAATGTTTTATTGCTTGTTATTTGATTTCTCCTTTCCGGTAAGTATCTATTTGAAAGAATATTCTAAAATTTTTTGGAATTTAGTCAAGATTATTTGGACTTTATTATTACTACAACAAACACTATATATTATGTATTTACAAGATTTTGATTGTCTAAAGTGAACAACAATTAATGAATAGTTGAGTGAGGAGTGTTAAGTCAAATTTATTTAAAAGATAAATTATAATTTTTAATTTTAATATTTATATATGATTAAAATAAAATTTTAATTTAATGAATAGTTCTTTTATATAATTTATTATTTGTTATATTTACGAAAATAAGATAAGACAAGGTGCTGTGACCAAAAGTTGTAATCCTGAGAAAATTTGTAAAGGTAGAACTGATAGTATAATTATAAAAAAAATTGACTTAAAAAGAAATTGCACTCTTCTTCTTAATTGTGAAGTTCTTCAAAGTTGAAAATCTCCTTCTTCGCTCTCTCTCTCTCTTCATCAAAATCCATTGCAGCTGAATTTCGCAGAAGGATCCTCTCTCTCTCTCTCTCTCTCTCTCTCCCAAATATTAGGGTTTTTACCAAATCAAATAACAAGATTTCGCAGAAGCATTAAAAAAAATCCCAAATTGCCCGAACTGTCTTGGAAGGACTCGATTCGATTTCTCAACCTTACACAGTGATTGGAGGGCCCTCATGAGATTTGGGTGATTGGGATCTGACGATGGCGGCGCCGAGGAATGTGACGGCGACGAGGGACGAAGAGAAGGGCGAAGACGACGATTCACCGTCGGCGAAGAAGCCCAAATCGGAAAGGTTCCCACTCAACACATGGGAATTCGCTGTCGCCGTCGCCGTCTTCTTCGTTTTCTCGACTGGCCTCTTCTGCATTTACCTCACCATGCCCTCCGCCGCTTACACCAACCTCAAACTCCCTCGCACCCTCTCCGATCTTCGCCTCCTCAAGTACCCTAATAAAAAAAATCTCTCTCTTTTTTTTTTTTGTTTGTTCCCGTTATTTGAATTGTTTGTTTATTGTTTTTTTCCTTTTTTTGTGTTAAAGGGAACATCTTTCGACGTATGCGAGTAACCACCCTGCACAGTTCATTCTTGGGTATTGCTCAACATACATCTTCATGCAGACATTTATGATTCCTGGGACAATCTTCATGTCCCTCTTAGCTGGGGCGCTTTTCGGAGTTGTACGAGGAATCTTATTGGTTGTTTTCAATGCCACTGCGGGTGCATCTTCTTGTTTCTTTTTGTCTAAGTTAATTGGAAGGCCTTTGGTTTCGTGGTTGTGGCCTGAAAAGTTAAGATTCTTTCAAGCTGAGGTTGGTTTCTTTTGTTACTTTGTTTGTTTGTTCTCCCTTTTATGTTTGTGTTTTCAGTGGAATGTGTTTGATGTTGTTGATTCAGAGTTTTTGTTTTTTTCTTTTTTGGGTTGTTGAATCAGATTGCAAAGCGTAGAGATAAGCTGCTGAATTATATGCTCTTTCTGAGGATAACTCCAACATTGCCAAATTTGTTCATCAATTTGGCGTCTCCCATTGTTGATGTTCCCTTTCATATATTCTTTTTGGCGACATTGATTGGTCTTGTTCCGGCTTCTTATATCACTGTCAGAGTAAGCTTCTGTGCCTGTTTTGTTGTTATTTTAGAATATACTTGTTTTTCTGGTTTTTCTTAACTAGGTATATTTTGTAATGTTAATTTCTAACTCAGATGTTTGTATTGTATGCGTGCCTTGATTGTTTTGTGTTTGAGCTCATTTTGGTTAGTCTTTGGTAGTTGACTATAGGCTTTTGCAAGGTTGTCAATATCACAGTTTTGCCCCTAGGATTGCACCATTCTACTATTTCTCCTGCTTCTTCATGCTCATATCAATGTAGGATTAGTGTACTAACTTAGGATTGCCACCTAGTAAAATTTGACGAGGATCATTGGAGACACCTGCAAACCCGGTTTGGAAAAGTTTGTGTTACTCTTATCCCTTTCCACAAGTTGCAGATGGGTGGTTTTTTGGTTTGGGTTGGGTTGTGTGAGCCACACAATTAAAATGTGAATTAGATCTACTTTAAATTTGAATATGATGTGTATTTGTTCTATTTTGAAGGAAACATTTCAATAATTGTATTGAAGTAATTATTGTTCAAGTATGCTAAATATTTTCTATGCTTGTTTGTCCTTGCTTTTGTGGTAGCTTCCATTCTTCTGTTCTTTTATTATATTCCTAACCTTTCCATTGCTATTTAACTAGGCTGGCCTTGCTCTTGGGGATCTAAAGTCAATTAAGGATCTATATGATTTTAAGACATTATCAGTACTTTTCCTCATTGGTTTTGTTTCCATATTTCCAACTCTTCTGAAGAGGAAGCGAGTATATGAATGAAGGTCTACTGGTTCATCCGTTTTGTCTAAAGGCAAGTTACGTGATCTAATTAGATGGTGATGACAGTGGATCAGAGAAGATAATATTTAAGAAAGATATTCATGAAAAAGGATGGATTGTTATTTATTAAAACATTGGCATATGCTCCATTTTATTTTCTGTAGTGGAGCCCAAGTTTTTTTTTTCTTCCTCTTTTTTTGATCAAATGGAGAGAGTAAAGGGTAGAACTTAGCTGGGTGATGAACAATCAATTCAGCTACGGCTTATGAGGCTTTGATGGAGCATTAAATTATTCATATCAGCCTTGGTGGCATCACGAAGGATGTGGTGATGGTTTAACGATGCTGCACGCATACATGCTTTGCACCATATATAGGATCTGACTTTTTACCCTGTAGCATTGCTTCTTTAATCAAATATAAGATATACTGTCATTAGACTCACCTCTGATATCGTTCTATCTGGTGCATTGTCTTAACGTTCATCGATACTCCAACAGAAAGCCATATCTATGTTGCGTATGAACAGGTTGAAACGGATTGATGTTAATATATCATCAGCAGATATTGCAACCTGCCCTTAAACTGGTGTTTAGTTTCACCCCATTGCTTGCACTATACGCTTGCTGAATTAATCAAAATTTATTATGTACTTTATTAGTTTATTTCCATCAAATTTATGACACCTACTATGTATAGTTATTAAGAATAATAAAAAATGAGATGATCATGCCCACAATAAATTTCCTCGGAATGTCAATTTCTATAAAAAATAATTAGAACAGAAGAAAAATGTTTCGAGATTTTCCTCGCTTGAAAAATGTAGCACGAAGGATCATTTTAGCTGTAGAGCTTATTCTAATACGTTGATATTTTTGAGGTAGAGAATCTATGTTGGTTCAAAAGGTGGTTATGTTGCTGAAACCATTACAATTATGAAGGTTACAGGCATATAATTTCAAGAGCGGGTTAGTGGTAGGGGAATGCTGAAAATAAATTTAAAGGCAAAAGAATATTGAAATTAAATTTGTTCCATAATTCTTCAATGGAAGGCAAAAGAAATGAAAGTGCAACAAGTCTAAGCTAACAAAATCATTATAGGAGAGGTTAAAATTGGAGAGAAAAATAGCCATGTATTTGGAAAAGGAGATCACAATAATACAATATTACAATATGCCATACATTACATTTTTTCTAATTGAAGCAAAACTAGTAATGGCGAAATGATTGCATATTAGATGAAGAAGCTACAGTAATACAGTATAGTCACAGTGCACAAGATGTTCATGATTCGGAATCTTCCGATTTTAAATCGTCCATAGTAACTTTTGGGTAGTTCTCATATCCCATAATGCTATTTATCCGTAGACGTGTATTTGGCTGTTACAAGTTGAAAATCACAAGCAATGTCAAGCATTTGAAACACAACAAGGACAAAATAATTTTTCGACAAAAGAAGTTAAAATTTATTAGCACCACATTAATTGCATGGTAATATCTTGCAACAATCAGTATAATAGGTGAACCATTCTAGACGTGATTATAGCCATGGTGAAGTGATTATGACTTCCATGGAACGAGATATCTGGTTCCCAAATGTATGGTTCCAAAGGCATGAAGAAAAATTATGCCATTTTGCTTTTAGATTCCTCAAATTGTCCGATAAAGGGATAAGTTCACAAGTATTTTTTTCTCTATCTAAAAGAAAATTATGAACTACAGCAATACGGGGTTAAGAAAAATATTTATAATAGAGATTGGTCTTTCCTAATTTTTTCATAATGAAGCAAAATCAGGGTTAAGAAAATATGAAGCAGAGCTGTAGTACCTGTCTGTGCCCAATGTTTCTGCGGTAATGTTTCTTCTTTTTATATTTGAAGACAATTACTTTGGGGTCTAAACCCTGCATTAAAAATAAAATGGTTAAGGTAGAAGATTTTCTCTCATCCAATTCCTATCTGGAGAAAAAGAAACAAAAAAGAAAGAGGTGTACCTGCTCTTCCACTGTTGCATATACCACAGCATTTGTTACTATTGGTTTCCCAATGTAGCAAGTTGTATCAGTGCCAACCAGTAAAACCTTATGTAAGGCAATCTGTAGTTCCCAACAGCTAAAATTAAACTACTAATAAAAGAAGCTTGGAACAGCAATTATTCATATAATATTTAGCCAGTGTCACCCCTAACCAATTGTAAATAATATAATTTCCCCCAACATAAGCCAAATTTCTTCAAAATATTCATGTTGGAACCCTCAAATTTATAGGTTCTAAGCCATGGTTCAGATCATTAATAGGTCTCAATTATATATTGAACAATATCATATAGCTATGGCTATAAATCTATATCAGGTAAATTCTCATGATAATCAATCTTACAGAAAAGGGAATGGAGCATTCGTAATTTGTAAGCTTAGAATGAGCAAACTGCCAATAAATTTCATTGCACGATCTCCACCACAAAAACATCTATCTAGTCCTCTGAGAGAGCTAAAAGTTTGATATAATGAATGAACAGAAAGAGATATTGTAATTCATGCATTCGCGCATACATTAACAAACACTACACTGGTAATATTCACTATTCAGTTAAATATTATGCAGCTACCATCACATTCAAATGGCAGAAATATCAGCAGCAATGTTTAGGGAGAAAGTGGTGGTAGTAAGCCAGTTATAATCAAATACAGAAACAAGTATTGAATGAGTTTAAAAATGATGCAAAATGAGGCTGATGAACTGAAAAGGGGTAGCTGGAGTCGGAGAAAAACAATGAGCAAAATGTGTTAGTTTCTCTATGGGATAATTTCCCAATAGAATATTATGGTTTTGTTTTGTTTCATCCATTTAGCCAACCCCATGGTTATTGTTATTGTAACTTGCAAGGTGATTAAACATCAGAAGTTAAGCTTTTGAAGAAACTAAAACAATCTTTGCGCATAGGTAAAAATAAAAAAAAAATAATAATTAGCTTTTGAAGAAGCTAACATGAGAAAAGTTCTATAAATTAGCTTAAGCATATGTTAATTTTAACTTACAAAACTTTTTTACTTACTATTTTCTTCTCTTTTGAGAGAAGTTTACCAAACAGGCTCAAAACAAACTATGTACCTTATCATTAACATTAGCACCTTTCAACCTCTGAACAACAATCCATCGCCCGGGGTGAACAATATATTGGCGTCCACCAACCTAAACAATACAACAACAACAACAACAAAAGTTCAGAAGCACAAAAACAGAAAACAATATTGGCATAAACCCCAGAACAAAAAGAGAACCAATTTACCCATCTAACAAACCAGAACTGGAATAACACAAACAACAGTTCAAAAAATCAGAATTAAGTATTTCACTGAACAACCCCCACTTTTCAATAGCACTAAAAAACATATACACAATAATCAAAAGCATTTCGCAATCACTAAGCAAACTCATCTGGGTCAAAAATTTAAAATCAAAGATTGAAACTTTTCCACATTGGGTCACGGAATCCCACACAGAACATCGAAAAAAAAATATAAAAAAAAAAGCTATTAACCATTCATTCACAAATCACAATTGAGGAGTGACTCACCATTACGACAGCGAAGAGACCGGGTTCCCAGGAAGGGGGTTGGACCGGGACAATTTGGGCCGGTTCAGGGTCGGCCGAACCGGGTTCAGTTTGGGCCACCGCGGATTCGGAGGACTTGGGAAGCGGAGAGAGAGGTGAACGTTGCGAGAAAGCGAGCTTGTGAGAGTTACAAGGAAAGCGATTGAGATTCAAAGGTTGAGAAAGTTGAGGTTTTGGGTTGTGGGAAATGGCGCAATGGGTTCGAAAAGTAGCGCATAGTGTTGAAACAGTTGCAGTGGCCATTGTTGAGTTCAGAGACCTCTCTTCTTCTTCTGAGGCCTATCTATTCTATCCGTTTTCTCTTCCTTCAAGAGGGCTTTTTATTATTATTCACCCTAAAATAACATTTTACTTTACACCATTTTATGCATTTTTATTTCATTTTTCTTTTGCTCTATATAGATCTTATTTTTATTTCATCACCTAACTCCAATTTTTTTTCTCTTTCAATTTAAGGTGCATTTAATAAAAAAATAATTATAAAATAACTATTTACTTTTACAATTTTGTCACAAATTATAAAATTTCTTAAAATTAATGTATCTAAAATAAGGATAATATAAGAATTTAAAAACTATAATTCTTGTTCTTACATTATTTTTTTTAAACAATGAAATGAATCTTTTTTTCATTGTTATAAAATACTGAAATAATTAAACAATATTTTTATTTCTTTCCATTATAATCCATCTCATCCTATCATGTTCCAAACAATTTAATTTTAATCTCCAATTCAAACATAGCCTTAAAAATGAAATTGAGTGTTCAATCTTAAGAAAGTAAAATTGATAAATGAGCCAGCATAGTAGCACTAATGGCCACAAGGTTATAGACCCTTTATTTCAAGCCAATTTACATTATAAATATGCTGAATATATTCAACTTCACTATATGTTTATAAAGAAATAAAGAGACTAAAAATATTGCTTAAAAAATGCAGACGAAGTTGAAGTACTAAAAAAGAATTAACTATGAGTTTTCTTCTACCATAATGCTTCTGAACTGTACAAAAGAATCCAGATAGCATATCAAGAAGAGCCTTCCACTCCAAATGCATCTGCAATATTGAAGTTATAAGCTTTTTTGCTTCTGCTCCTACCAACATCTGCTGGATCACTTTTTCTCATCATTGCTGCAAACTCAGTATAATCAATTCTCCCATCCTGAAAAAAATGGATACAAAATTAGAACATATAACTCCACAGTAAATTGCCTCAAGTACCTAAGAAAGAAGACCATATATGTAAGACTAAAAGCACATTCATCCATAGAGAATTGTGCATGAGGTGAGTGAGATTGTTTTCTTAGTAACACCGAAATCAATTCACAATGAGTTGATTTTAAAAAACCACAATCATACATTTCAAATGATGATCCAAACAAGTCAGGCTCAATTTGCAATAATGACTATGTTCTGCATTAACCAAAATTTCCTCATGGCTGACTTCTAAAATAATCCACAAAGTAAAAAATGTTTCACTTTCACTAATTTTAGTGTAACAACTTCATTGTTAAAATGGAATCAACAATGGAGTTGTTCGTTAAACTAAGAGTAACAAGAATCACATCAGCATGTACCAGTGATTTTGCAAACACATCTAGAGAAACTTACATGGTCTTGATCAATCTCTTTGACCATTTCAACAAGTTGTACATCAACTAGGCCAAAGTCTCTACAAGCCTGTTGAATCTCATCAACTGTGATGTAACCACTACCATCTTTATCAAAATAAGCAAAAGCAGCAACCAAATTCTCTTCTCTCTCCATCTTATTCAAGTGAAGTGTAGCAGCTAGAAATTCACCATAGTCTATTGCTCCACTGTTGTCTATGTCAGCCTAGCAAAGTTCACGAGGGAAGGCAATTAATGATTAGAAAACTCAACATATTTCAAAGAAGCAAAAATGATATGAACTTTTCTGAATTAACATTAAACTCCTTTCTTTGTATTAAATTCTATGATATAATCAACCTACCGCCTGCATAAGGAATTTGATTTCAGATTCCATGAGATCACAACCAACACTTTTCAAACCCTCCTTGAGTTCTTCAAAAGTTATTGTCCCGTTGTTGTCTGCATCAATCATTTTAAATAACTCTCTTAATCCACCTATTTCTTCCTCTGAAAGTCTTTCAGCTATGACCTGAAAAAGGATTTTTGAATGTATAATGCAAGTGAATCTTTAAAATGAACACCAACCTATTTAAAAAATGGATAAAGCAAACAAATCATACAAAATTGACAACAATAGATATGCTTAAACTAAGAGATATTACAACTGATTTAATCATCATTAATTAGCACAAACAGAAATAGTACAAAGGATAGAAATGTCCATCGAAATTAGAAAGCTCTAATGTAAGTTATGAGGTTATCTCATTCATCAAGTTGATAACATAAAGACAGAATTAATCTCATCGTTAAAATCAAACAACAAAGGGTATGTCATACTATGATAACTAAAAACATACACGTAATGCCATCTTCTTAAGTTTATTCATATTTGAGAATTGCTTTAGGCGTGTCACAACAGCAGGGTCCAGAGGTTTGTCAGGGGCAACACTATCATCAAGAATCCAAGGGTGACCTGAATATACAAGATACCAAAGATGTTACATCTTCTACAAAGCTATGACAGCATAATGAGCTGGCATACACCAATAGCAGATAGTCAAGAAACTCACATAAGACTCCATGTGCAGAAATTCTTTTCTGAGGGTCCCTGTCTAACATTTTTTTTATCAAATCCTTGGCACTTTCTGATATACTTGGCCACGGATCAGAAACAAGATCAATCTCCCCATGTAAAATCTCTCTGAAAATTCCTGTTTCAGTATCTGAAGATGATAGAAAAAGTGAATGCAACTCAGGCACAAAGAAGATAACAATATGGCCAAAGAGGAAAAAAAACATTATAGTTGTTAATCCAACACATCCATTACAATACACATTAGAAGCATTACTTGCCCAGAAAGGAGGGAGCCCTCTCAATAAGATGTATAGGATAACACCAGCACTCCATACATCCATTTCTGGTCCAGATTGCTTGCGCAACACCTCAGGGGCTATATAGTAGCAAGTTCCTACTATGTCACTAAAGGTTTGCCCTGAGAAGAAACGAGAAACAGCAATGGTAAGTCATAAATGCATATTAAGAAGGGTGTATTGGAATGAGAATTTGAAAAACTCAATGTAAAAAGTCTTGTGGATTTTAAAAGATTTTATAGAAACATAATGACTTATAAGATTTCAATTTTTGTCTTTTTAAATTCGATCACTTGATTTAGACAAACATGCGTTGGAATTAGTATAAGGTGTTACCATTGAGGACCAATTAAGACGACATCAATTGATATACAATTGTGTAAAATTCATCAATCAGTATGGGAGCATATATTATATCATCAAATAGATGCATTGGAAAATCACCTAAGACTTGTACATGCATGCAATATGAAATTGAATTGAATAGAAAAGATTAAAGGAACCACTAACCCGGCTTGTAGAATACAGAGAAGCCAAAATCGATGGCTTTCATTTTGGCATCTTTGGCATGGCTATCAAACAAGAAATTCTCAGGCTTGAGATCCCTATGGATAACACCAAGAGAGTGACATGTCTCAACCACCTCAACAATGCTCTTCATCAACTTTGCAGCCTCTCTCTCACTATAATGTCCTTTCTGAATCAACTTATCAAAAAGCTCACCCCCAGAACAGTACTCCATCACCAAGTGCACCACAAATTTGTCCTCATAACATCCTTGTATCCTAGCCACATTCGGAGTCTCAGACAAATGGTGCATGACCTGAACCTCCCTCCACACATCATCATAGTCATCTTGGCTCAAAAGCTTCACCTTTGGGATCATTTTGCATGCATAAATCTTCTTTGTCTCTTTGTGGGTGCAAATGTATGTGATCGCTGCATGCCCTGCCCCTACCTTCCTCCCAACAACGTAGTGATCCTTAAATCTTGGTGTCTCATGCGGCAACACATTTTTGTACTTAGACATGTTTCGTTTCTTCCCTCTCCAAGAATCTGTATTGTAAAAAAACACATGAAATTTTGGTGTCAGGGGAGAGGTATGCATGGCATGCAATATTAACCAAGAAATCACGATGCCACATTTTCCGTAACGTGTAACAATTGTCAAGGCTAGGACTGTAGAATGAGTAACAGTTAAGTCTAGGCTTCCCTTATGAAAAACAATGACTGCATAACTCTTTATTTAGAAGAGTCTAATTCAACAAAACCAGTTTTACTTGTTAAAATGAGCCTTCAGTTTTATTCGTTTAACTTATTATAATCTAGCTTTACTAACATTATTAATTATTAGTATTATTTTTATTTATAAATATTTTATATTTTATTATGTTCACCTGTGAAAATGACTTTTTGTTTTAAAAAATATATTATCTCATTTCTTTAAAGTTTAATCATCACAAAAAAAAAATCTATAACTAGCAAATAATTTTATTAAAAAGAGATATAAAAAAATATAAGTCATAGGAGAAAGTGTTAACAAATTTTAAAAAGCGGAATTTTTTTTTTATTGGTATTTAAATATTTCATTGATACCTCTTATTTTTCTTTATATCATATCATAGAACCTATTTTATCTGGAGAAATATTGAGTGTAGCATAGTTGTTTTGTGTATATATGTAATATTTTTTTGGTATATATGAATTGAGTCCAACTGAGCATCGAAAAATCGAATTGAGCATTCAAAATTATATTTAATTTTGAGTTTTAATCATTTAAATAATTGAACTCAATTTCGAATTTATTTTTTTTAATTTAATTAAACAAACAAAGTTAATAAAAAAATTTCCGAGTCCAGAATACTTCTTCAATCGTTAAACTCATTTACACTCACATTATGGAAATGTTATTGCTGTTTGAAAGTAAAAACCTATAAATTTGATCTGCATAATTTTCTCACGTATACTCATAGTTAAAAATATTAAGTAAATCAATAAACTCTAAATGTAATTGTTTTTTCATCTAAATTCCACTGATAAAAATAACCATGTTGATTAATACTTTTCTTTTGTATAATTTTAGAACTCCTGAAAATGTTCGTAGCATTTTTAGCCGTTAGTTTAATTTTAGAAAGGAAAAAGAAAAATCAATTACAAGAATTTGTCATATGTTTTAATTAATATTATATTGATCATTTTAATTAATATTTTTTCTTTTTCTTCTCCTTTTTATCTAACCTTGAATTATTTGTTTTATTATATAAAACTAATGGACCACTAATATACTCAATTCGCACCAATTTTAATTCAATTAAGGGATAGACATACACTCAAATGACTTATCTTAATTGGTAAGGTACAAAATGCATATTGCCAAGAAAAATAATGAATTTCATTAAGATCTTAAATGCATACAATACAATATAACTATTTTTCTTCCAATGATTTTGGACCACTTGGTCAAGGAATAACAGCTACCACTTTTTCAACATGTGTATTGGTACTCCAAACCATATAATAGTTGTTTATCATTTTAATTTAATGCTACCACTTTTTCAACATGTATGTTGGTACTCTTAAATCATATAATAGTTGTTTATCATTTCAATTTTGTGGCCAATGGCCTAGTGAAGTAGTGAGCATAATGACACTAGTGGCCACAATGTGATAGATCCTCTAGTCTCTATCATTTTCTTCTTCTCTTGCCATAAGAAATAATAGAATTACATTTCCTTTCACTTTGGTGAACACAACACATTCAAGCCAATTTACATTATAGATATGCTGAATATATTCAACTTCACTGAATGTTTCCAAGTAAAGAGATTAAACCATTGCTCAAATAAGTAAACAAAGTTCCAAACAAATTATAACCATGCGGCTACGAGAATTTGGCTATGATTTTTCTTCTACCATCATGCATCCTAACTGTACAAAGAATTTAGGTAGCATATCAAGAAGATTCTGTCACTCCAAATGCATCTGCAATATTGAAATTCAAATTGCCTTTCATGGTCCTGGTCCTACCCATATCTGGATCACCCTTTTTCATCATTGCTGCAAACTCGGAATAATCAATTCTCCCGTCCTGAAAAAAATAATACATAATTAGAACCAAAAGCAATAGTAGCAGAAGTACCATTCAACAAATATGAGTTATGAGTTGTGATATTCATAAGTAGTAAGAGATACTACTGAAGAATATGTTTATCTAAAGATATGAGTGAAGTCAAGAGCTCTGATTCAAGAATGGGAAAGACTCCACAATATAAGAAAAAACACCTCAAGTACTAAGTGCGAAGAGAGAAAGGTATCCTTAATAATTTCATTCAAATATCACAAAGAAAAACCACATTGTGGTGCAATGTAAGTATTTAAAAATTAAAACAATCAATAGAGGATGCTATCAGAATGTTATTAGCATTTAAAATTTGCTACCAAAATAGTATTATAGATGAGTACCTCTAAAATATTGAGAATTTGGCAATATAACTACTTAGAGAAGTACAAAAGAAGAAAGGCCACCTCTAGTGGATGATACTTAGACAAAGGCTAAACTAAAAGTAATATGTGGTGTTGGAAGAACTTACATTGTCTTCATCAATCTCTTTGATCATATCATCAAGATGTACATCACCTAGGCCAAAATCCTTACAAGCCTGTTGGAGTTCATCAATGGTGATGTAACCACTACCATCTTTATCAAAATAGGCAAAAGCAGCAACCAAATTCTCCTCTCTTTCCATCTTATTCAAGTGCAGTGTAGCAGCAAGAAATTCGCCATAGTCTATTGATCCACTGTTGTCTATATCAGCCTGCCAAAATTCACAAGGGAAGGAAATTAATGATCACCCAACTCAACAGATAGAAAAGAAAGCAAAAAATGATGTGAACTTGTTTGAAATAATATTAAACAACTTTGAAGTACATCCTGTGATGATAATGATAATCTACCTACCGCTTCCATAAGGGACTTAATTTCGGATTCCATGAGATTAGAGCCCACACTTTTCAAACCTTCCTTGAGTTCCTCAAAAGTTATTGTCCCACTATTGTCTGTGTCAATCATTTTAAATAATTCTTTTAATCCACCAATTTCTTCCTCTGAAAGTCTTTCTGCTATGACCTGAAAACAATTTTTGAATCATCAGTGTGTGATTTAGATGAACACCATGCTATATAAAAAACGGATAGACCATCCAAATTGGCATGATTTGATATTATGAAACCAAGAGAATATAACTAATTTCATCATTAAATGGCACAAAGAAAAATCTTACAAAGGATAAAAATGTCCATCGAATGCAGAAAGCTCTGATATAAGAGAGAAATGGTTTCATAGAAACTGATAATTCTATATATAATTTCAAGATAATAATTAATTAACAGGATTTCCGTATTTAGATTTAAGATACCCCCGTTTTCATATGTAATATACATTCATCATACCTCTTGACCTCACAATCCTTAGGTTTATGATGCCGCAAAAGCATTCTAAGATTTACACTTCTATATGAAAAGTATTGGCTTGTAGAAATTCAGAACAAATCATGTAGAAATAATTAAGAAGCTCAACAACTGAAAATTTTATTTCACTTTCATGTCTTGGTGGTCTCAGCAATTATGGCGGTCCTTACTTTTGCAGACAATCGCTTATTAGGCAGTCAAATATGCAACTTGGATTTTTTTTTATTTTTTTGATAAAAACCAAATCAATCTTCAGGTTCTACTCTCATTCAACTTGTTAACAAAAATCTTAAAACAAAATTAATATCATTGATGAACTCAAGAAGAAAGGGTAATGCATATAATGATAACTAAACATACCCGTAATGCCATCTTCTTAAGTTTATTCATTGCTGAGAAATGCTTTAGGCGAGTCAAAACAGCAGAGTCCAGAGGTTTGTCAGGTGCAATATCATCAACAATCCAAGGGTTACCTGATTACACAAGACTCTATAGTCATTAGATCTGCTATAAAGCTGTAGCACTATGATGATCTGGCATAGTATACACCAGTAGCACATGAAAATCCAGTTATAACTAGTACTCAAGGAACTCACATAAAACTTCATGAGCAGAAATTCGTTTCTTAGGGTCCCTATCCAACATCTGCTTTACCAATTCTTTAGCATTTTCTGAGATACTTGGCCACGGATCAGAAACAAAATCTAGCTCTCCATTTAAAATCTGTCTGAAAATTCCTGCTTCGCTTTCTGTGAATAGAAAAAGTGACTAAATAATAGAAAAAGTGAATGCAACTCAGGCACAAAGAAGATAGCAACTAGATGACTGAATAATATGCAGAAGTCCAAGAAATATATACATTGCACATTTGTGTCATTACCAGCCCAAAAAGGTGGAACCCCACTCAGTAAGATATATAGGATAACACCAGCACTCCACACATCCACTTCCGGTCCATATTCTTTGCACAACACCTCAGGGGCAACATAGTAGGGACTTCCCACTACATCATGAAAGGTTTGCCCTAAGAGGTAACAAGAAAAGGAAATGGTAAGTCATACACGTATGCTAAATACACACTGTTAAATAGCCAAGGAAAAAAATTCTAGTCAACATCATGGAATAGAAGATTCTTTGTATTGAGTTCCTCTATTCAAAAGGGAATCATGGAATTGAAGATTCTTTGTGCTGTGTTCCTCTATGCAAAAGGGAATCATGGAATAACCATACGATTTGCGTGTCTATTTTTCATTGTATTTGGTGGTAAAATTACGTAGCAACATGTTAAAAACTAGAAAAAAATTGTAGAATTTACCATATTGGTAATATCACCTGAGACATATATATGCATTACAAAATAGAAAAAGCTTATATACAATTTATTAGGTGCTTATGATGTTGTTTTCCAATCAGAACCGAAGTTTCACCTCAGCAATCCATATAACAAAAGTTTGTTATAAAGATCACCATAGGTTACTGCCGTGAAATTCCAATTCTGATTAGAAAATGGACATCAAACAAAAATAATCCAGTGCTTATGTATTGGTAATATCACCCAAGGCATGCATATGCATTGCAAAATAGACAAAGCTTATATATAATTTCTTAGGTGCTTATGATGTTACTTTCTAACAAGAACCGGAGTTTCACATCAGTAATTTATCTAATAAAAAAGTTTGTTACACAGATCAACATAGGATAATGTCATGAAATTACAATTCTGATAAGAAAATACACCATCCGACAAAGATAATCAAGTGCCTATATATGCTTTTCAGGCTCAGCGTTTAAAGGGCTATACAAAATTGAAAAGAAAATATGAAAGAAATGAACCTGGCTTGTAGAAAACAGAGAGGCCAAAATCAGTGGCTTTCATCTTGGCATCTTCACCAGGTGTATCAAACAAGAAATTCTCAGGCTTGAGATCTCTATGCATGACACCAAGAGAGTGGCAGGCCTCAACCACCCCAACAATGGTCTTTATCAATCCTGCAGCCTCTCTCTCACTGTAATGACCCTTCTGAATGATCCTATCAAAAAGCTCTCCTCCAGCACACAGCTCCATGACAAGGTGCACAAACACAGAATCCTCGTACGTACCTTGTATCTGAACAACGTTAGGATGTTCCGACAAATGGTGCATGATCTGAATCTCTCTCCACACATCATCATAATCCTCCTGACACAGAAGCTTCCTCTTGGGGATAGATTTACACGCATAAAGCTTCCCTGTCCCTTTGTGAGTGCAAAGATACGTTGTCCCGAATTGCCCTTGTCCCAGTTTCTTCCCCAACATGTAATGGTCCCTTAGTCTCGGTGTCTGATACGGTAACACACCTTTGCATTTTGCTGCAAAACCATATTTCTGCATTTTGTTCCTTCTTCTGTTTTCTTCTTTGTAATCACGTTAATGCACCCTTTTATTTAACTTTTTTTATTTTCAGTGCTGTGGAATAATAATTATCAAGGCTATAATTATTGCTGGTTGAATGAGATGTATCATGAACAGTTTTATCTAAAAGAATAAGGTGTTAATGTCAACCTTTGATTTGTTTTTTTAATTCTTTGGTTAAATACTGCAGGATATGGAATTATAGAGTGGGAAATTACAATGATGATTCAGAGATGGAAATGGTTGAGATTATGATATTTTGTTGATAGAGATGTGGCAAAAGTTAACATCAATGTGCAAATAGAATAGAAAATTTCTATATTAGCCATCCATCATGTGGTTTTGTTGTTCCCTTGCCTGTGGCTGTCATAAATTGCAACATTCATCTCTCATCTCAAAAATAATGGTTAGGAGTTTCACAACTCACTCCTACATTATTAACCACACTTTGTCACATCGGTGCTCAAATATAAATATGAATATTTTTTTTTGGATGAAGTTGCATTATCTTCTTCTATAGTAATAAAGATTGATGACAAATAACACTACTAAAGTTTAGATAACAGATAAGAGTTCTTCTAAACAAAAATCAGAAAAGAATATGTGATATGGAGAAAAAGCCATAAAAAAATAGTATTTTTAACTAAATATTTATTAAATTGAGTAATGAATAAATGTTTCAACATAGAAATTATATTATAATTAAAATTTACAGTAAATAAATATCTTTAAATTTATAAATTATATTTTAAATTTATAATAAGAATTAAATTATTCTATAAATATTTTAATTAATGATTTCAAAAGAAAAGCTGTTAAAATTATTCTACATAAAATTCTTACTTTTTTAATTCTTACACAAATTCCTTAATTATTTGAAAAACATTATATGACATTTCATTATACATTACATTCACATTCTCTTAATAAAATTGCTCTTAATTTTTTTTAAAAGATGATAGAAATAATGTTAAAAATCGAAAAGTATCTTATATAATTTCACAGAACTTTAAAAAATGTTTGTATAATTTAATAGGAGAGATAAATATACATAAAAGACAATATATCATTATAAATGTTTCTATATAAGCACGTACCTAAGATCGAATAATGGCAGCATACCATATTAGTAATCGGTTGTTGAAAATGTCATTGAAAAAGTTTTTTTTTTTTTTTTTTTTTTAAAAAAAAGCACAAAAGTGAAACTCTATTATTAAGTTTGCGTGTTCTAACTTATGAAACAAGAGTAAATATATTCCAAAAAAACAGATTCATCATAGTTTATGTTATTTATGTTAAGGGGACACTAAAGACCAAATTCACACATTTGCATTTGATTTTATATTGGTGAAGAGATAATGGTGATATTGTGGATGTGTGTGTGTTTTGAGAAAGTAAATGGGTACTTGTTTTCTTAAAGAAAGTAGATTGGTATGGTCAATTACTTTTGAAAAGTTTGAAGAAAAATAAAGGTAGAAGAAAAACTTTAAAAAGTTAATGCTCCATGAGAAGATCATGATTGAGTTGTTTACATCATTCACCTCTGTATATACATTAACGTGTCAAAAACATTTTCTTCTTATCTCTGTCTCAAAATAAAATGGGTCTAGAGTTAGAAATGAATTGTGCTAAACTTAACTAGACTTAAATCAATAAGAATTGATTTAATTTACAACTTCCAAATTTGATATATATGAATATTTTATTTTAGCTCAACCTGGATATCAAAGTGAATTTAGCATCTTGTTAGTTCAGTTCCATTTGAGTTCATAACTGTTCTCCATTTATTTATTTCATACAAAATAAGAATTAACATAAAATTTAATAATATATAAGGGGCTAGTTTGTTTAATCATCCATTATAGTTTCATAAACTAAAGTTGATTTGTAATGAATAATTTTAAAAGATTATTTTACTAATTTCAAAAAATAATTAATCGAAAATTACAATTTCAAAAAATAAATTAGTTATTCACTTTTTATTAGTACTTTGTAGCTTTTGTAGTAAGTAACCTAAATTGTCATAATTCAATTTACAACTTTTATTACTGAATTTGTAAAATTTAACACGAGTATGTGATTTAAGAAAACTAATATATTTTTACCTTAGCAACGTGAACACCTTAATTATTATTTTTTTGTTTATGTATGAATTTGTGTTGAAAAGTACTGCAGGTTCTAACAGTACAGATAACATTACGTTGAGTATAATTGAGTTTGAATTTTATAAATTAAACATTCTGAGAAACCAAGTATCCAAATTATAAAAGTGGAGAGGAAATAATTTCTCTTTGCAAATTAATGACATTTCCAAGTAAATTATCCCTATGATATGATCGATAAAATTAAACCACAGCTTCATCATGCATGAGAAAAAGGAAGGAGTAGAGAAAATCTCAGAATTTAGATGTGTTAGAATAGATCAGATCATGGACCATCCTTGCATTAAAATGGAATGTGTTAAAAAGCATGAATGTGTCATCATTTTCTCTTACTTTTAGCCATACACATCATGTCCAAAAACAGAGGCAATTTTGGAAAATTCAAAGCTGTGAATAAAGTCTTTGATAGAAATGTAAAAGTCATTTTTTGCAGATACCAAGAACCTGATGATCATTGAGAATAATTATGAGATTTTATGTGTATTATCTAAATTTTTGATACCACTGAGCTGAATATTAATCCATGAATCTAATACTTTCAGATTTCGGATTAGGACTTGGCATCAAGTCCACTAATGCTATTCATCTAGCTAGATTATTAACAGCAACTTGGATGTGTAGCATCATTTTAACTCTTCAATCTGAATTTTCTTTTTCAGATTTCAAGAGTGCTTGGTATGTTCTGTTTAAATGCACTTTTTTTGTTCCACTTGTTATTTAACTGCTTGCCAAGAACATAGAAATGACCAAAACTTAATTCAACAGTTTCACCTGTCCATTGCAAAAATTATAAATAAAGATTACGAGCTCTTTGTTTTTTTTTGGGTATCCCAAATCCAATTGAGTGATTGATTGACTAATACAAGTATTATATATTTAGAATTAATAACAAAGGCTGTAATATGAGATGATCATAAAAAGTGATCTAAATGTAGATGACATGAGACATATATATTAAACATATGAAATCTGAAACCAATGTTTCTGTAGCTACAAACCATGAGATGATACAAAATCTGAATTATAATTAATTAGTCTTTACAAACAAATCAATCACTCATCATGATCATCAGAGCCTGTCAATACCTTAACCATAACCTGCATGACTCTCACTCTAGTTTGCAAAGACAATATGTAATTAGCAGTTTCTTGGAAGAGTCCATCCAACCCCAAAGAATGACCACTATTGGGAATAAGCCTCTTCAATGTTCTCACACGTCTCCGAATCCCATTGGATCCTCTTCTATAACCACCACCATCACCACTTCTTCTCTTCATCAAAATCCTTCTTGGTCTCCTAACACTCCTCTTCTTGGCTTGTGATGCTGCCAACACTTTGCTCAACAAATATGATGAAGTTTTGTTCTCTTCACTTCCCTCAATAATATCTTTCAAAGAGAAGGAAACTTGTGAAGAAACTCCCATAATGAATATATCTTCTCAAATTCAGCTTGTATTATGTAAGTGCTAACACAAGAAGAGGGTATTGTAATTGTATAGCATAAATAACATAGCAAGAGATCATAATTTATATGAACTAGTTTGCATTAAGGATTAGAAGGTGGGGTCCACAGCACAATTTCCAAGGAGGCTTCCAAGGGAATGGGAGAGAGACAGGTGTACCTAAGTGGTGTTGCTTGTTGCTTTGGGCATGTTCTCCAACCCAATGCACATGCATCCACATGATTCTTTCTCACATTTCACAAACCTCTCTAAACCACCACCTTTCATCACACACACACACATACACATGTACACCTTCATCTAATAAGACCACCCTGGATTATTCCCCCTCACACTTTCCAAATTCAATGCACTTCACTATTTGAACCTCCTTCCAGCTCAAACAACGTGGCATTCCACATACACAACCTCATGTCTTCATTATCTTTACTTATTTAGTCCCTGCTGCTTCAAAGGAAACCATGTTATATATTGGTCATGAAAACAATATAGTATTATAGGAGTATTATTTGTCACTGCTTCCCTTAACAAAAAGTAGACAATTTGGATCACAATGTTGGGATAACATTAGATTTACAATTAAACCCTCTGACATTCATGAACCGTATTAATTTTTTTCCATTGAACTTGTGATAAATGAGTTCTCAACAACCTTCTCCTTGTATACGTGTCTATGCTGATGCCCTTATCTTTACATAGACAATTAATATTATGACGCAATAAAACAACGATACATTGTACTTATATACGATATCATATGAAGTGAGATCCGACAAACATTCCTTCCCAACATAGCAAACAAACAAAGGCAACCATGGAGCTGCAGATTTACGATTGCTATGCAAATAACATCTACATACATGCATGAGAATCTAAGTAACAAGTCTCTTCCATGATCATCATAAAAACTAGAGCTGCATGCTAAATTAGAATTAAGAAAAACATTGATTTATTCACAAGAGAGAGCTTTTAGAAGAATCTATATTTATTGGTCACACACCGATTTTATTTAAGAGGCACTAAATCTTCATAGCTAGATTGTGCGGTCTTAAATTAATTAAATCTTAGGAATGAACTTAGTCATTCCTTTTTTCTATCATTTGGTTTTCCCAATTTTGCTCCACGTACTTGTTAAAAAAAATGACAGATTAACAAAAAATAAAATAAAAAAAAAGATTATAAAGACCCTAATATTCTTGCAGAATTTATAGCTGGACAATTAAAAAATAGAGTTTCGTTTCGTAAAGCAAGGAAAAAAACTATCTAAACAAAGAATAAAATATTTTTCTTTATCTTCAATGTATCATATTTATTTTTATTTTAAATAAAACAAAAAATGAAAAATTACTTCATTTTTATTTCTCAAAAATTTTCAATTTTATAAGATTAAATTGACAAAAAAGAAAAAAAATCGTTTGATATTGATAAGAAAATCTCTCTTATGCGGTGACATTTTTTCGTCACCGATGTATCATTTTTCAGGAATTAGACACTTGATCTGAATCTTATTTATATGTAACCAAGTATTAAATCTAATTTCCCCTTAATGAAATATTAAAATTGATTTCCTTTATGACAGAAAAAGAGAAGAGAAAGGGTACCATAGGCAGTAACTATCTGATCACTGTTACTCGTTCCAAAAGAGAAAAATCGATCACATCTACTGGAGACAATTTTCTTGGCCTTTGGATATAAATTGAGAGAGTGGGGATCCACATTTCAAATGAGGAGTACAAGCTCATGCAACAAGCATTTGAGGCCCAACTTGAAGTTCAAGCTTATGCTGAAGAATGAAAGCATCTGGGCTGAATAAATAAGCTTATATCATTTTGTTAACCTCTTTAATTCACCCAATTGGAAAAAATGTGGCATAAAGTATATACAATTTTTCCCAATGTTGATCTCACTTTATTGCAAGAAACAGTCACCCTAAAAAAGTCAACATCATTATGGAATTCACATATGTTAGATTCAAGAAAATAAATTGAACAAGAATTAAGTTAAAGTTTAATGAAATACGACTTATCTCCAATGATATATTCATCCATTATAAAGACAATTACGAGAGATTAAAGAAAAGTATGAAATACATTAAATTAATGTTGTAAATTAGTGTTATAATGTATTTTAATCAATGAAAAATTATTATTATGATTATGTTTTCATTTACAATTTAATTTACTCAAATAAACTATTTCATAAAATGATTAATAGAAATAATCTTTTTACCTTGTAATGTATATCTTTGGAAAAGATAAAACACAAGAAGGGGGTTGAATTGTGTTAATAAAAAATTTGGTCTTTTCGTCTGTTGGTTTAAAATAGGTTCAGACAAAAACAATTCTTTATCTTCAAATATCAATTTTAATGAACAGATGGTATAAGTTGATTACCCCTGTTAGTTGCAAATTTAAAGAAGATAGACACAGGTATTTTTTATACTAGTTCGTCTATTCAAGACTACGTCCAGTTACCCAGTAACTACTGAGTTTTCACTACAAACCGTGAAATGGTTACAAGTATTGTTTGAACCCAGTCACTTCTGGCTATTACAAGATATTCTTTGAGTACAACCTTCTCAGGCTAAACAACCAGGTATTCTTTGAACACACACAACCTCCTCAGGCTAAAGTACCACACAAGTGGATTTACAAGGTTTTCTATGAAAGAAAAGTTCCTCTTCGCAAAGAAGGGTATACAATAAAGTTCAACAGTAGCAGTGAGCGAAAGCACAAAGTCTTACCAATATAAGCGTGTTCGCCAACTAAAACTAGAGAGAGTGAGGTCCTTATATAGGCAGATTCTTCAGATATCCGTTAGAGACAGAAGAATGTCGTTGAGCTTTCTCTCCAAGTGCAGTCCAAAAAGGTGTCAGAGTGCAATCAAGTGATAGATAGCATGCGTAGTAGATTAGATGACATGCTCAGTCCTTTTTCTAACTTGTACAAAGATTTTCTTGGAAAAGGAGAGTTCTTTTCGTATAGCATAGGTAAGCTCGAATCCCTATACTGATCTTGGAAGCTCTGATGAGTACTTCAGCAGATTTGAAAGTTGGCGCGAGTTACTCAGACTGTACTTCACTCTTGTGACAGACGATCCAGATCTTCAATCTTAAGATTGGTTTGTAAGTTCCGTTTGAAGAATTTTGTCTATCCTTTCGTCTGAAGACTTGGCTTTGTGACAGACGAATGACCTTACTTTTGAGGGGTCATCTTCCGTTTGTGCTTGTTCCGTCTGTCTTTGCTTGTAACACTTTGTCTGAGATGTTCCGTCTGTTTTGTAATAAATCAAAACTTAGAGTCGTTAATCTCTTTTGATCTAACAATCTCCCCCTTTTTATGATTACAGACCATACTAGTAACTATCTCAAAAAGAGCATCTGCACAAGACAAAGTTAGCTAAAACAGAATAATAACAAGCAACCAAAGTTACATCAAGACGATGTTCTCTGAATATACCTCTTTATAAGAAATGTTACATCAATGTGATGTAATCCATTTACAAGCTTACAAGTTTCAGAAGAACAGAAAGAGAATCAAATCAAAACAACTGAAAGAATTATACGAAGAAAATAATAATAAACATGTGCAAACAGAAGATTAGAGTAAAATAAAATAAACTTCATCCTTTCTTCGTCTCCCCCTCAGACGAATGCTCTTCTATTACCATGCTCCCCCTTAACTTAACCTTTTCCTCAAAATATTCTCCCCCTTGGGCTGAGAATCATCAAAATCAAGAGGGTGGAGGATGTGGTTGATGCTGTACAAGATTCATGACGATACTCTGTCGCTGCTGCATCTCAGTAGATATAGAAACTTGATTGTCTTCAAGCTCCTTGTTCTTTTTCTTTAAGTGCTCACAGTTCTCTTCAAGAGCATCATATTTGTGCTTCAAAGCATTATACTTGTCAGCGGGATCTTTTGCTGATTCAGGCTCCTCAACAATTGCAGGTGATTGCGGTTTCTCATCAGTGAGTTGTTTCTCATCAGTGACAAGTTCCTTATTAGTCACAGGTTCCTCAACAATTGACACTGAGTCATCTTTAATGACTACCACTAGAGTTCCCTTTAGACGCAAAGAGAATAAAGGAAGTTCCATGCGGGTGCTAAAGTGATATTCCCATTGCCAAGAATATGATTTATTGAAGGTAGTAAGTTGAAGATACTGAGGTTCATGAGGAGGAAGAGTGTAGGCGAAAGCTCCTCCTGGATAGACTTTGCCACAAGTAACAGACTCTTCATCAAATGAAGTTCCTGAGCAGAATGCTGAGGTAGCTTCATGATCCTTTATCATCCTCTAAATCTTGGGATTGATAGACTTTGAGACATGAGCTTGAATAGCCTTGAGATGATCATAGGCAACAGACGGAAGTCGCTTGGGAATGTGTCTTGCAAACTTGAATTACTTGGGGGCAGATGGTGTCTTCTTCTCCTTCCCTTTGGCAAAAAACTTAACCAATCATGGTCTTGAGCGATCCATGATAATGAAATACTTGGTTTCGTTTATGACTAAAGATGAGAACTGAGATCCCATCATGAAGGGATAGGGACTGAGTTCCTTCCTTGCTCTCCTTTGAATTTGTGAAAAGGAGGCTAACCTTCCTTGTTCTTCTCTCTTATAAGCATTAGCCATCATTCTGAAGGAAATGTTATAGTCTTCCGGTAGAGAGTGAGCGAAGTCTTCAGGATCTTCACATTCATCGATGAGGAGGGAGTAACGAGGACGAATTCCTAAACAATGTGGTCTTGTCCATGGAAGAACGATCCCTAGAGTATGGCCTAGTCCCACATACTCTGTTTGGTTCATAGAGATTGTGAAGGTGAACGGATCATGACTATCAATGGCATCCAAGTGCCAATGATCGCAGTCTCTTGGCTCATAAACTTTTGAGATAGTGTCTCCATATCTGCAATGATGAAAGGCAGGTGCACTAAGCTCATGTTGAACCTTCCATTTGATGTTTTCCCTGTGTGGAATGTGTGGTTCATAGCCAACTGCTGGTCCTTCAATCAACAGCCCAACAAGATGATCCTTGTAACCCGCAATGTTCTCCAAACCCTTGATGTTCAGCTGTGCCAGCTCATCCCAAGGCAGACGCTTCAGCCAATTGCGTTGCTTGTCAGAGGAATATTTTATATCATCTTTGAAGTCATTTGGCTTCAAGGGTTGGTGAAAAAGGATGGGATTGACAGATCTCCCAAGTTGAAATCCCTTCTTTCCTCTGTAGCGATAGGGATTCTTTAATTCGATGTAGGGAGTGTCCTCAATAAAGTAGTCTTCATTATCCGCAAAATAGCCATCAGTTGCGGATTCAGACGGTTCTTCATCACTAAGATCAGAGACATCTTCAGTCTGATCTTTTATTAACCAATCTGGTGTGATTGGTGATAGAGGCCTCTTTAGAGATTCTCCAAAGAGCCCTTGATGTTGCCCAATCTAACTTCTCCATATCTGCAATGATGAAAGACAAGTGCACTAAGCTCACGTTGAACCTTCCATTTGATGTTTTCCCTGTGTGGAATGTGTGGTTCATAGCCAACTGCTGGTCCTTCAATCAACAGCCCAACAAGATGATCCTTGTAACCTGCAATGTTCTCCAAACCCTTGATGTTCAGCTGTGCCAGCTCATCCCAAGGCAGACGCTTCAGCCAATTGCGTTGCTCGTCAGAGGAATATTTTATATCATCTTTGAAGTCCTTTGGCTTCAAGGGTTGGTGAAAAAGGATGGGACTGACAGATCTCCCAAGTTGAAATCCCTTCTTTCCTCTGTAGCGATAGGGATTCTTTAATTCGATGTAGGGAGTGTCCTCAATAAAGTAGTCTTCATTATCCGCAAAATAGCCATCAGTTGCAGATTCAGACGGTTCTTCATCACTAAGATCAGAGACATCTTCAGTCTAATCTTTTATTAACCAATCTAGTGTGATTGGTGATAGAGGCCTCCTTAGAGATTCTCCAAAGAGCCCTTGATGTTGCCCAATCTAACTTCTTCAACTATCTTCAAACAAGCTTCAATGGAAGCTTTTGGTCAAGCTCCCATGGAGATAACAAGAGAAACAAAATTAGAAAATGGAATGGGGAAGAGAAATGGTTTAGAAAGGCGCCAACTTTAGAGTACTCTACAAGTCAATGAATAAGAGCCACAAGTTCAAAGGTTCAAGTACATGTCACTTTCAAGAGTGTTTCATGTCACTTTCAAATTACATGTCACTTTGTACTTGATTGTCATCCATTGGATGAATGCATCTAATCAAGGGTTAAGATTTGCTCTTGGATTAGGCATGGATCCTAATCCAAGTGAAAATCTACTTGAACCAAAACCACATAGATTCACAATTTGAAATTCAAACTTAAACTAAATTAAATTTAAATTTCAAATTTGAATTTAATATGAACTTGAACTTAAATTCATTCACCCTATTAAGCTTCACTCTTTAAGCTTACTAGCCTTTTAAGCACAACGTTAAGCAAACACTTAAAACAAAATACTCTTTTGGCCGAAAACTTACAAGGCCATCAAAATTATTCACAAGTACATTACAAAAAAATGAAATTCTAACTAAGGTAGCTTGATTGAGTGTGTGTTTGGTCTTGGAGCTTCTACTAACTCTTCTAATAATGGATGTTCCTACATTAAACCCTCCTTCTTTGCTTGAACTTGTCCTCAAGTTATTATATTCATTTGTACCTACATCAAACAAAGAAAGATCATTAATATTAAAAGAATTACTATCTCTATGATCCATGGGAAGCTCCAAGTAACATTGGTCTTTACCAACCAACACAATCCACCAGGATCAAAGACCAAACAAGGTTCCTCAAATTGGTTATTATATGATGCAACATATAGGTAAACTTGTTTCTTAAAGTGATTGCATAGTTGTAAAAGTAAATGAGACTTCTTATTCAAACACTCTTTAAATTTGTAAGATTTACCTAAGTTATTTATTTGCCAATCATATAACAACAAGATAATTTGTTTGCTAATATCAACATCACAATCTAATGAAGTAAAAGAAGAACTTAGTTGATCTTTCATAGCATAACCAAAGCTCTTTGGAGTTTTAACTTCAAGTTTTGTAGATACTAGCACTTCCTCAAGTGTGGACATGTCAAGATTGGAACTCTTAGTTAAGATTCTTCTTCTAGGTGTAGAAATTTGCAATGTACCCTCATTCTTAAACTCTTCCATCAACCTAGAAGGACATTCAACATGATTAAGATATAAATCATTAGGTACAATTAAAAATTCCAAATTGCCAAATTTAAGAATTGTCCAAGGTCTAATGCCATAATACTCAAGGTTATAACATGCAAAATCATATTTATTAGAAGTAAAAGGAATAGTAAGTGGTAAAGAAACTCTTTCAAAGGGAAGTTCAAAATTTATGGGTATTTTCATTTCTTCACAAGGTTTGTTCCAATGTTCTTTTATGCACAACTCTTTATTAGGAGTCAAATCAAAAGGAACTTTATAAAGATGACCACAAGCATCCTCACAAAGAGATTTAAGTGCATTCATTTCTACATTTTCACACAAGAGATTGTCAATTTCCTCTTGGTAGTCATCCTTTGGAACCATACCTACAATGTCCTCCAAATAAGAATCAAAAAATTCAAATGAAAGGTTAGTATAAGCAAGTAAAGAATCATTTTTCTCCTTCATTTGTTTTTCTATCAACTCCCATTCTTTAATTTCTTTTTCTCTCAATTCCTTTATCATTCTCTCTTTTTCCCTTCTCCAATACTCATCATAATTCCTTTCATTTTCTTCTAACAACCTTCTTTGTTTTTCTTCTCTCATTTCCCTCCTAAAGTCATAATAATCTCTATCACTTCTTTCACTCCCTCTTCTACTCCTCTTATCACTATATCTATGGTACTCTCTCCTTTCACCTTTATTCCTACTATTCTCTCCATTAGGCCTCTTCTTACTCTCCAATCTCCTCTCAATTGACCCCAACCTCTCCACAAAATTAGTATTCAACCTACTCATCAACACATCTATCATTTTAAGAGTTTTGGGTGACAAATCATTGCCAACACTAGGAGAACTAACCATCACTGCAAGAAAAGGTTAGTATACAAGAAATATAATAGGAAATAAAGGATCTCACCACTCTCTAAATGTATCCACTCAATCAACTCGTGTTTCACACTTAGTGACATTTTCTCTAATGAAACTCTCTTGCCTTTTTCCTCTCTATCTCTTGGTTCTCACTTAGGAATTATTCTCTAATCAATTACCAAGTCCTTATCATACCATTGTGAAAAAGGAGCAGCACCCAAGCTAGGCTTAAGAAGTCTAAAGAGACAAATACTCAAAAACAAAACTAAGTAGTCCAAGAAAGACAAGCAATAAAAGCTTAAAATTGAAAGAATGGCTACTCAAATGTGGAGTAAACTTTGATGAGACATTGGCACATGTATGGGCAGCAAAATAACATGTATTTGCAGGGAAAGACAATCCAAAACCGAGACCAAACTATAGGCATCAAAACTGGACAGCCATACACAAATTTAAATAGCCACCGAAATTTCACCAAATTTAGCGACGGAAATCTATAAATCCAATTAGCGACCGATTTGATTTTATGTCTTATAATATTTCTAACCTTCTAAAATGCAATTTGAAATCAATAAAAGGCCAATACAATCATGGTACCATCAAGTTACAGCAAGTGCAATACAAGGAAATTGTGAAAATTACACCAAAATCAAAACTACACACTCAAGTCCAAAACAAAGGTACTAGAAATTCAACTTGGGTGATGTGTGCTCAAAACAAGGTCCAAGGGTGTATCTAATGATCAATTCTTTTCACTTTTAAATCATTCTCTTACTGTTCTCACTCTTTTTATTTTTCTTTTTCATGGTTCTCATTCAATGGATACTCTTTTTTGAACCAATATATTTTTATTTTCACTACTTATTCTTTTTCTTTTGTTTTTTTTTTCACTTGTTTCTTTTCTTTATTTTGAATTTGTTTTTTTTTTCACACACTATGTATGGCTGGACCAAAACCACAAGATGAAGAAGAGCAACCTCAAAGTTCAATTTCCACAACCCAAAACGAAATTCACAAGGTTATACACAAATTGGACCTAAAGAGTGTTCTAGAAGCTATTACAAGCATGTACATGTGAGTCTTACACTAGAAGTTTCTTCTACCACTTGAAACCCATGTAAAAACTTGAAACCCAAATCATCAATGGTGCAACAACATACATCTAATCACGGTTATGGAGGAAAAACAACAAGGACTAAACAAAACTAATGGAAAAAAACATCAAACAAAGAAGCTTACAAAGGAAGTTACTCTAGAACCATGAATCTTGTTATGGAAGCTAAAGCAACTATGGGTAAAACTTCAAGTCAAGCATGCATGGACACTCAAACCGTGACTCAAAGAAAACTATGGAAACTTAGGAAACCCAATACTAACCGGTTGAAGATGACCCATTGAAGAAGACAACAAGCTCATGATACCACTTGATAGAGGCCTCCTTAGAGATTCTCCAAAGAGCCCTTGATGTTGCCCAATCTAGCTTCTTCAACTATCTTCAAACAAGCTTCAATGGAAGCTTTTGGTCAAGCTCCCATGGAGATAACAAGAGAAACAAAATTAGAAAATGGAATGAGGAAGAGAAATGGTTTAGAAAGGCGCCATGGCATGGCCAATAAGCCTAGGAGGAACCGCCATAATGGAGATGAGGATCCATTGATAAGATTCAAGAAACCTTCCTAAGGAAGACAAGAGACTTATCTCTCAAAAACTCAAAGTTTTTATTCAAATGATCAAAAGTTCTCATACAATTTCGTTTTGGGCTTTTTATAGGCTTAGGAAAACTTGAAGAGGAAGCTAAACAACTTTAGAGTACTCTACAAGTCAATGAATAAGAGTCACAAGTTCAAAGGTTCAAGTACATGTCACTTTCAAGAGTGTTTCATGTCACTTTCAAAGGTTACATGCCACTTTCCACTTGATTGTCATCCATTGGATGAATGCATCTAATCAAGGGTTAAGATTTGCTCTTAGATTAGACATGGATCCTAATCCAAGTGAAAATCTACTTGAACCAAAACCACCTAGATTCACAATTTGAAATTCAAACTTAAACCAAATTAAATTTAAATTTCAAATGTGAATTTAATATGAACTTGAACTAAAATTCATTCACCCTATTAAGCTTCACTCTTTAAGCTTACTAGCCTTTTAAGCACAACGTTAAGCAAACACTTAAAACAAAATACTATTTTGGCCGAAAACTTACAAGGCCATCAAAATCATTCACAAGTACATTACAAAAAAAATGAAATTCTAACTAAGGTAGCTTGATTGAGTGTGTGCTAGGTCTTGGAGCTTCTAGTAACTATTCTAGTAATGGATGTTCCTACATCAATTGGTCTTTCTGCACAAGAGCTCTCAGCAAATCTCTTCATGACTAATTCGTTGAGAAACGAATAGTCTGTCTTGTGCTTTAGTGGAAAATCTTCTAGGTTTAGCAACTCAGCATGTGATCTTACCAAAGGCTGAACTAGCCTTTTTATTTCCACATGTTCCTCATCAGACGAAGAACATGTGTCATCATCAGTGATGACCACAGACGGAATCTCCATCGTCTGTAAGCAGGAAGTTTCTTCAAACGCTGCTTCTATCATCTGATGACAGGATACTTCTTCAGTCGCAGCAGATATCGTTTGATTAAGGGCAGCATTGAGAGGAGACACAACAATAGAATCAGTGCTAGCACTCCTATGTTCGTCTTGGAGTAAGGATTCTGAACCCTCCATGGTTGGAGCCTCTTCATTTAACATGGTCTCTAATTCCTCTGCTAGTTGAGCATTTTCCTTTTGAATCTGGGCGATTTCTTCACTATTCATGACCTTTGAAGTTGCTGGTGCAGGAGCAGCTCTAGACGATCCAATGCCTCTGATGCTTTCTTGGAACAGATGTTCCCTTTCAGCTTCAAGCATAATAGAGACTCTCCTAGCCTCTCTTAATTGTTTAGCTTCGTCTAACTCGCCAACAATGACAGACGCAAGCCTCTGCTTCTTTTTCAACTTTTCCTTGCCTTTAGCATCCTTTTGTAGAGTAATCTCCCTTGCTCTAGCTTTTTCTTCAGCTATCTTTTTTTTATTTTTCTCGTCTGTCAGGATTCTAACAGACGGAGCATCCTTAGATGCTTTAGTTACCCCTTCATCTTCACTAGGGAAAACTTCTTTTTCTTGCATCTTGGAAGCAGCATGTTTGATTCTTATGTTCCTTTTTCTTCTGAGGGGTTCAACAACAACATCTTCAAAAGGAACTTTTGTTATGGTGACAGGTGGTTGAGACGATGGGATTGGAGTTTGGGTTTGTGTTTGGGCTTCAGAGCCGCTTGGTCTGGCACGCTTGATGCGAGCTCTGTGAGGGTGTTCTTGGGTCATAGGAGAGAGAGGTTCTTCTTCTCCACTTATAAAAAGAAGAAAACCAGGAGCCAGACGCATCTTCGCAAAGGTGCTTCCTTTAACTTCTTTCCCTTCACTATGTCATATTACTCCAGTGACATCAAAACCTTGATTGATGATGATTTGGGAGAAGAGAGTAGCGTAAGGGATGCTGCTCTTCCTTCGAATATTTCTGTTCTCTAGAGCGCTCACCTAATGATCTAGGATGATGTGAGGTAGGCTCATATTCACCTTCCTGAGACAGTAGTACATGCAGAAGCGGTCTCGATGGCTCACATTGTCCCTTGAGCCTGTTCGAGGCGTGAAGACATTGTAAAGGAGATTGTGAATGACTCAACATGTTGGGTAAAGGTTTCCAGATCTCAAAAACTTGGATCTTCAGGGTCGCGAACCTTTCCATAGAGCACTTTATCAACATGCTCCTTAGTCTCGATCTTCATCCAGTCTGCACTGTAGAAGCGACCTTCAGCTTTGCACTTCCCAGCCTCAACAATGGTTTCAGCAGTGATGATGTACTCCTTGCTATCAATGGTGCCAACTATACCATCATCAAATTCTTTGGCATCGCTCCAAAATTCAGCATAAGCCTCCATCAGCCATGGACCCTTCCATTTAGTGATGTCCATCCATCCATTGAAAGATAACATTCTTGACACACGGTTTGAAACACCTTCGAGTGTGGATTTGACAACCCACTTGCTTAGTAAGAAAAGATCTTTCGCGAAGAAAGTCTCTTCTGAAGTCTTGGTTTTCTTAGCGGCCATTTTCTAGGTTTGAAAAAGAAGAACTTTTGTGAGTATTAGAAGGTAAAGTTTCAAAGAGGATAGAATACTGTAAAGAGTTAAAAGAGTAAACTTTGCAGTATTTATAATAAAAGATTAAAGCGGTTATAATCTATCAGACGAAAGAAGTTGAAATTTCCCCTGATTTGACGTGGCCTCATGATTGTCGTTTTAATGATTGATTTTATCTCTGCAATTCATTGCGCGTGCTTCTCAACGTCCTAGAATAGTGCAATAAATGACAGACACATTTAATGTTGCATTTATTTTGTCCCTGCACACTAAACTTTAAATTAATTAAATAATAACCTTGCGTCTGTTGAATTTCCTCAGACTGATTCAACTTGATCAGACGCAATGTTTCGTCTTAACACGAATAAATTGGACAGACGAAATAGACAGTTAAAAGGTACACACGATATAACTTAGTCAATTAAAGAAACAATTCCCAAATTTTCTTTAATGAAGTTAAAATGAGTTTCGTCTAAATCTTTTATGAAGATATCTGCCCATTGAAAGTCAGTTTGAACAAACTGTATATCAAAAATACCTTTATGAACATAATCTCTTATGAAATGAAATTTGATTGCAATATGTTTGGCTTTTGAATGTTGAATAAGGTTTTTGCTAAGATTAATTACACTTGTATTATCACAAAATACTGATATTTGGGTCTCAAACCTGGACTAATCCTCAAGTTGATGTTTTACCCAAAGTAATTGTGAACAACACCCAGCTGTAGCAATATACTTCGCTTCAGTTGTTGAGAGTGCAATAGAGTTTTGCTTTTTGCTTGACCATGAGATGAGTGATGTGCCAAGAAAATGACATCCACCACTTGTGCTTTTCCTTTCCACTTTATGTCCAGCATAATCAGCATCACAATAGCCACTAAGATTGAAATCACTGTTTTTCTTATAAAACAAGGAGAGATTAGTAGTTCCAATAAGGTATCTCAAGATGCGTTTTACAACTTGCAAATGAGATTCCCTAGGATCAGATTGAAAACGTGCATATAGACATACACTAAACATAATGTCAGGTCTACTAGCAGTGAGACAGAGTAGAGAGCCAATCATACCTCTGTATAGAGTCTGATCCACGGCCTTACCTGATTCATCCTTGTTGAGGCTTGCACCAGACGAATGCATTGGTGTTTTCATAGGCTTAGCATTCTTTATTTTGAACTTCTTTAGAAGCTCCTTGGTGTACTTCTGTTGATGAATGTAGATGCCTTGTTTCGTTTGCTTGATTTGAAGTCTTAGGAAGAACTTTAATTCTCTCATCATACTCATTTCAAACTCATCCTGCATTATCTTAGAGAAATCCTTGCACAAGAATTCATTAGTTGCTCCAAAGACTATATCGTCTACATAAATTTGAACAATGATAAAGTCCTTAGAAACATTTTTCTTGAAGAGAATTGTATCAACCTTTCCTCTTGAAAAACCATTTTTAATGAGAAAAGAACTCAGTCTTTCATACCAAGCTCTAAGAGCTTGTTTAAGACCATAAAGTGTTTTCTTCAATTTGAAAACATGATCTGGTTGAGATTGACTCTCAAAACCAAGAGGTTGTTTAACATACACTTCTTCTTCAATAAAATCGTTTAGAAAAGCATTTTTCACATCCATTTGATATAGAACGATATTCTTGTGAGTAACAAAAGCAAGTAAAATTCTAATTGCTTCTAATCTAGCTACAAGTGCAAAAGTTTCAGTAAAATCAATATCTTCTTGTTGGTTATAGCCTTGAGCTACTAACCTAGCCTTGTTTCTTACAACTTTTCCAGCTTCATCAAGCTTATTTTTGAATACCCATCTTGTTCCAATGATGTTTTTATTCCTTGGTCTTTCTACAAGAGTCCATACATCATTTCTTGTGAACTGGTTCAGCTCTTCTTCCATAGCTAAGAGATCCAGTCATTATCTTGTAGAGCTTCTTCAATATCTTTGGGCTCTATATTAGACACAAGAGCGTATCCAGAAACATTTCTCAGTCCAGATCTAGTTTGAACTCCTTGATGTCTATCTCCAACGATCAGATCTTCGGTGTGGTTTGAGGCAAACTTCCAAGTTCTGATAGGGACATGATCATCTTGATGTTGAGCAAATGATGAGAGTTCGTCTGTGCTGAGATGTGTCCTTTCGTCTGTGCTTGTGTCTGAGTAAAGTTGGTCAGACGGATCAGCTTCTTGACCAAAGGGAGTTATCTGCAAGTTATCAAATAAATTTTCCAGGTCTGATATTTCTTTATCAACCTTTGAGTTATCTTGGAATTTTACATGAATAGATTCCTCCACAACTTGCATTTTAGAGTTGAAAACTCTATAGGCTTTAGAAGTATTAGAGTATCCAAGTAGAAATCCTTTCACAACCTTTGAATCAAACTTGCCAAGTTGATCCTTATATTTAAAATAAAACATTCACATCCAAAAGGATGGAAGTATGAAATGTTGGGTCTTGGAGACGAAAAATTGTGAAAGATACCATTTTCAAAATAGGAGGCATTGAACTCAGAATTTTCAAATTCTGTTCCATGATCACTCCTAACAGACGCAATACAAATTCCTTCTTCTTTTTGAACACGTTTGCAGAATATTTCAAAGACACTAAATGACTCATGTTTATGGGCTAGGAAGTATACCCATGTGAATCTAGTATAATCATCTACAATTACAAATCCATATCTCTTTCCACCAAGACTTTCTGTTTGAGTAGGTCCGAAGAGATCTATATGTAACAGTTCTAAGGGTCTTGTCGTGGAAACAACATTTTTAGATTTAAAAGAAGCTTTAAGTTGTTTCCCATGCTGACAAGATTCACACAGACGATTGGATTTCCACGATATTTTTGGTAAACCTTTTCACAAGATTCATTTTAGAAATTTTTGAAATGTACTTGAGACTAAGATGTCCAAGCTTTTTGTGCCAAATATCTCGTTCATCGTCTGCTGAAATTAAACATGTTACATTCTGATCACTAAGGTCAGAAAGGCAAACCTCATGGAGATTGTTCTTTCTTTTCCCAACAAATAGAATGGATTTATCTTCGTTCTTGACTATACACTCATCAGAGTTAAAAGCTACTTCATATCCACTGTCACAAAATTGACTTATGCTAAGTAGATTGAAGTTAAGACCTTTAACATAAGACACATTTTGGATAAGAGGATTGGGTGTCTTACCAACAGTCCCAATACTAAGAATTTTACCTTTCCCTGAACCATATGATACAGACCCTTTACTTGATCTGAGATCTTGGAACATAGACAGGTCTCCCGTCATGTGTTATGAGCACCCACTGTCCAGGTACCAGCTTGAAGTCTTCTCTTTTCCTATTAAGGATATCTGCAACAGGAGTAATGAGTGACTTTGGTACCCAAATCTTTTTGGGTCCTCCTTTGTTAGTTGAAGAAGGTTTCTTTTTGTTTAAGGTTCTTGTGTTCTATCTATAATCATTTGGAACCTTACTGTAGCTTTTGTTCTTCTTCTTATGAGTAGACGAAAAAAATTTGTTTATCTTTTCGTCTGACTTTTCAACATAACCAAGTCCACTTTTGTCAGACGGAGACCTCTCATATTTTAAAATATTTTCAAGTATGGAGGATCTTTTGGTGAACTTTGTTAAGTCTTTGAGTAAAGATTCATTTTCTTTCTTTAATCTCCCGATTTCAAGAATGAAAATGTTCTTCTCAGATTCAGATGATACCTCATCTGATACTTTCTTTTGAAGCAACTCTTTTTCAGATCTCAAAGTAGCATTTTCTTTCAAAATTTGTTTTAACTTTGCTTTGCATACTTTGTATTGTTCAGCAATAAAATGTGAGTTTGCCAAAAGTGTATCATATGATATCTCTTCTGTTTCTGACTCAGACTCAGACGAAGAAGATGAGGAAGTTTGAGACTCAATTACCTCATATGAAACAACATCTCCGGCCATGAGGCAAATGTTGGTTGTTTCTTCTTCTTCTGTGGATTTCTCTGAACTTTCACTGTCAAGGTCTTCCCAAGTCAGCAAGCTCTTCTTACCCTTGTCTTTGTGAGGATTCCATTTCTTCTTCAACCTTGGACATTCAGATCTCATGTGTCCAGGTTTTCTGCATTCATAGCAGACAATCTCTGAGCTTTCCTCCTTGCTTGAGGGCTTCTCAGGGAACTTTTTTTCCTTCTTCTTGAAGAAGCGTTGACTTCTTCCCTTCTTCATCATCATCTTCTTGAAGCGTCTAGCCATGAGAGAAATCTCATCGTCAGACGATCCATCAGATGAATCGGACTCGGTGGTGTCAGCTTTCAAAACTTTATGTTTCTTCTTTCTTTCTTTCTTGGTAGACTCCTCCTTTGGAGCTATGTTGACAAATGGAAGAGCTATGAGCTCTTGAACCTTGATTTTGTCTCTTTTACAAAGAAGTACCTCATGTACTCTTAAGGCACCGATTAACTCATCAAGAGTTAATGTCTTCATGTCACGTCCAACTGAAATGGTAGTGGACATAGTTTCCCATGGGGGAGGAAGACTGTCCAAAATCTTCATATTGTTCTGGGCTTTAGTAAACGTGATTCCCAACGAAGTAAGTCCATTTAATATGGTTTGAAATCTTCCAAACATCATATTAGTAGATTCTCCTTTCTTCATAGAGAACATGTCATGTTCTCTTTGAAGAGTGTCAACTTTCCTCATTTTGACATCTTCAGTTCCTTCATAGGAAATCTTGAGGGCATCCCAGAGCTCCTTTGCAGTTTTGTAGGTACATAATCTGTTGTATTCTGTCCTTGAAAGAGCGCACATAAGGACATATCTGGCTTTGTTATTGAGCTCTAAAAGTGAATATTCTTCACTTCCCATTCAACTTCAGGTTTAACAATAGGGATATCTCCTTGGGTAATGATGTTCCACAGTCTGTACTGGGTAGACTTGATGTACATCTCCATCCTGTCAACCCAATAAGGATAGTCATCACCAGAGAATGTCGGGGGCTTGTTCATGGATGACCCAACAGACAAAAACGAGGGTCCTTGCGACTTTATCTCAGATCTTTTCCTCTAGCAGCTCGCTCAACCCTTAGAGGCTTCTCATGATACCAAACTGTAAAAGATAAAACACAAGAAGGGGGTTGAATTGTGTTAATAAAAAATTTGGTCTTTTCGTCTGTTGGTTTAAAACAGGTTCAGACGAAACAGTTCTTTATCTTCAAAGATCAGTTTTAATGAACAGACATTATAAGTTGATTACCCCTATTAGTTGCAAACTTAAAGAAGATAAACACATATATTTTTATACTGGTTCGTCTATTCAAGACTACGTCCAGTTACCCAGCAACTACTGAGTTTTCACTACAAACCGTGAAATGGTTACAAGTATTGTTTGAACCCAGCCACTTCTGGCTATTACAAGATATTCTTTGAACACAGCCTTCTCAGGTTAAACAACCAGGTATTCTTTGAACACACAGCTCCTCAAGGCTAAAGCACCACACAAGTGGATTTACAAGGTTTTCTATGAAAGAAAAGTTCCTCTTCGCAGAGAGAAGTATACAATAAAGTTCAACAGTAATAGTGAGTGAAAGCACAAAGTCTTACCAATATAAGCGTGTTCGCCAACTAAAACGAGAGAGAGTGAGGTCCTTATATATGCAGATTCTTCAGATATCCGTTAGAGACAGTCGTTGAGCTTTCTCTAAGTGCAGTCCAAAAAGGTGTCAGAGTGCAATCAAGTGATAGATAGCGTACACAACGGATTACATGACATGCTCAGTCATTTTTCTGACTTGTACAGAGATTTTCTTGGAAAAGGAGAACTCTTTTCGTATAGCATAGGTAAGCTCAAATCTCCATACTGATCTTTAGTCTTAAAATTAGTTTGTAAGTTCCGTCTCAAGAATTTCGTATATCTTTTCGTCTGAATACTTGGCTTTGTGACAAATGAATGGCCTTATTTTTTAGGGATCATCTTCCGTCTGTGCTTGTTCCATCTGACTTTGCTTGTAACATTTTGTCTGAGATGTTCCATCTGTCTTTGTAATAAATCAAAACGTAGAGTCGTTAATCTCTCTTTATCTAACAACCTTTTTTTTTATTTTGTAATTATAATATTTTAAAATTATACAACATGTTAAATTTTTTTAGTTAAACAAAAAAATGTAAAATAACTTATGAAGTCCATTTAATATATCTATTTTCTTAAACTACACCACTAAAAAAATTTAATTATATAAAATGGAAAAGAGGTAATGATATTTTTTTAATGGAACCTATAAAAAATAAATATAATAATTTTCAATTGATATGGTCGATAAAGATGGTGTATTAATTAATAAAAGAGTAAAAAAGAAAAAAAAAAAAGAAGTTAAATTTGTCAAAAATTACATTTGAGGTTGGAAGATTCAACTTTGAACTACCAATTTTTCTTTACGTTTTCGTCTTCTCCTTCCACCAAAACAGACACTGTTCCTCTCTCTCTCTCTCTCTCAGATCTAAAATCACCAAAGCCACACCTCTCTCTCTCTTTCTCCGATGTCGAGCGACAGCGATGAGGATGAGCTTCTCCAAATGGCGCTGAAGGAGCAAGCGCAGCGCGATGTCAACTACGGCAAATCCTCCGCCAATTCTCGCAAGCCCGTTGCCAACTACGTTCAACAGCCGAAGAAATCAGGTGCACCGATGAAACAGTCTCAGGCCAAAGGCAGAGCCGCCGCCGCCGACGATGACGACGATTCCGAAGTCGAGATGCTCAGCATCTCCAGCGGTGACGAGGACAACGTCAAAGATCCCGTCGCATCCTCCCGTTCCCGCACCGCCGGACGACCGGGAGCGCGCGAAGACGATCGCGCCTGGGACGGCGAGGAGCCTAGTCGCTGGAAACACGTCGACGAGGCTGAGGTATATGATTATGGCTTATTAATCTAATTTGCTATTAGTTAATAATAATAATAATTAATTAATTAATATTATGATTATTTTCCGACCTAAACCCTATCATTTCGATTGGATATAATTCTATATGTTTTGGATTTATTAATCTGCGCATGCTTATTCCAAATGCATGAGTAAAATCTTAGGAATCTGAGATGTCAGAGAAGGCTTATATAGAAACGTATTACAGAGTTAAAAAGTGCAGAAGAGGATCAAATTGATTGATTGATTGATTGAATAATGTGCTGATGCAAAGAGTTAATCATACATTTATAACAAGAGAAATTACGTAGTGGTTAGAAAGCTAACCAGCCAACAAACTTAGTGGTTAGAAAGATAACTAACTAACTAATCAGAGAAAACTAATAGAATCAGCAGATGTTACGTAGAACCCGATGTATAGGCAATATAAACGCTAATGTGTATTACCTCTTGAACTTGTTCAGTAACTACAATGGGATGAATTCCAAAACAAAGTTGAAGAAAAGCTTGTGGAGTACTTTAGTTTTTCTTTTTATTGTTTTTCTTTCGTTGTGTTTTGTGACATGCATGCTATATTTAATTGGACCATAAAGTAAATAGTATACTTGAAAGGAGGGAATTGATGTCTTTAGCAATTCCCTTCTCTTGCGGGGAGGGGGTTCTTTAATAACTATTGTGTTTTATTGCATTTTGGTTTACTCTCTCTTTCAGCCATTCAAATAAAAATGCATTTGCTTTTTATTTTGGTTCTGGTGATAATCCATTGTGGAAAAATTACAAGCGCTCTGAGTTACATACTAATAACATTGTAGATCCTACTACTGATATCCGCACTGTAACTAGGGTGAAATTATACTGGCCTTAAATCTAATGAGTTCGTAGAGGACTGTGTATGTGCACTATGTTATGTCGGAAGAGATTAGATTTGTTGACATGTTATGTTTTGTTGGCTATATTTGGCTTGACATCTCTGTTTTCCTTTCCTTTCTTTTTTTTGTTATTAATAGTTTTATTTTATTTTTCTAATAATGTACTGTGGAATATTTTGGAATATGTTATTCATCATGAACTTGGACAATTGAAATTCAGATTCGTTGTTCATGTCGTATGAAATTCAGATTATTAAATGAAAGTACTTATGGAATTCTGTTTAATTTAATGTAGTTGGGCTTCTTTGACAGCTTGCTCGTAGGGTTCGTGAAATGAGGGAAACAAGAACAGCACCTGTGGCACAAAAATTTGTGACTCAAAAAGTTGAAAGGAAAGGTTCTACAGCGGGAAGAAAGGGGCTTACCTACTTACAGTCATTCCCTCGTGGCATGGAATGTGTTGATCCACTGGGATTGGGGTAAAGTTCATTTTGATGTTAATCTTATATTGCTTTTGCACTATTTCCCTCTACATCCTGTTAGTCTTTGGTCCTATTGGTGGTGTTATTTTCATTAATCCTTGAGATTTACTGGTATTGACATTTGGCAGGATTATAGACAACCGAACCCTAAGGTTGATCACTGAGTCTTCTCATGATCCTAAGAATGACAAGGATCTTCTGGAAGGCAACTTACGTGGTAATTATTTTTATTTGTTAGATGTTATTGTTATGTAGCATATTTACTTCATTAAAGTCAGTCTTTATAGTTCTCTTATTTTTCTGTACATAATATACTTTTGCATATCACATCTTTTGTGACAAGATTTAATTAAGAGAAAAGAAATACCTGGTAAGCACTCTATAACTATCAACCAGGACAGATGAGGTCTTGTTTTGCAATTATCATTAATGCCAATTCGTTGCAGTCCATAATTTGTCAATTGAGTAAAGGTTCTGTTTTAGGAAGATAGACAGTACCTGCAGACAGTAATACTAGGATTGAATTGGAACATGGAAGAATTTATTGGTAAATGATTTGTCCTGTGAAATAATTTAATGGTCTGAATAGGATGTTACATTATCAGAGTTGAAAAGACGTGGCCATGGTTTTTCATATTCTAAGTTCCTTGTTGAATTTAAATTGCCCAAAGATGTGGCCATGGTTTAGAAACAATTATGTTTCTCATGTTTGTTTTTCTGTAAGAATAAAAGTAAGAAACTATTATTAGAAGATGGATTTTATTATTGAAAACAAACTTTTGTAATTTAAATTAAACAGGCCATGATAGATTTGGAATATGTTGGGCAATATGGGTAAGCAGAAGGGTAGCATATGGAAATATTTTGGGCAAGTAAATCCATGATGGTCAACCTAATAATGGGAGAGTTTGGATAGTTTGCATAAAGTCTTCCATTCAAACCTCATTGTTGCCTGTTGTTCCTATAACTGTACTGAATAACGATTATAAGAATGTGGCTATATATGGGTATATTATCAAGTGAGTTCTGCTTTACAAATGTTGCAAATAATCTTTTACTAGTATTGTTTAGATTGATTAGAAAACTTGTGACACCATTCTTCTTAGTTCTCTTGTGTTTATGTGCTTCTTCTTTAAGTGTTCACGAGGTTGATAACATCTTTGATGTGATTATACAGAAAAATTGCTGTATTTTTCGGAGAACTTTGATGCAAAGCTGTTCTTATCACGGATACACTGTAATACCAGTGCTGCTGATCTGGAGGCTGGTGCACTTGCTTTAAAAACCGATTTCAAAAGTCGTACTGAGCAGAGAAAGCAGTTGGTTAAGGACAACTTTGACTGCTTTGTCTCTTGCAAAACAACAATTGATGGTACAAACTTTATTTTTGCTTGGTTTCAAATCCTAGTTTAACCATACAGAGTAATCTTTTATCCTTGAGTGGCTTGTATTTCTATCATACTCATGATCTTGCTCATCTTTCTCATTGGTTGTCCAGGCATGGTAAAATGTTAAAGTTTAATAGTGTCAATATCTAATAATTTTTTCATTTATTTTGATGTGAAACACTTCTTTTTAATTTACAGATATTGAGTCAAAGTTAAGACGGATCGAGGATGACCCTGAAGGGTCTGGGACCTCCCATTTGTTTAATATTATTCAGGAAGTCAGTACGCAGGCTAACCGCGCTTTGAAGCCTTTATTTGAGAGACAGGTGGCTGAAGTCTTTATTCTAAATTTCTTTTGGCAGCTGTTCTAGATTTCAAAATAATTTTTTTCATGACTTCTATGAATTGTGTAGGCTCAAGCAGAAAAAATCAGAACTGTCCAAGGTATGCTACAGAGGTTTCGAACACTTTTCAACCTACCAACTACTATCCGAGTCAGCATTAGCAAGGGTGAATATGATTTGGCAGTTAGGGAGTACAAGAAGGCCAAATCGATTGCTCTTCCTTCCCATGTAAAAATACTTTTATATTGCTGTAGACCTTTCTGTTTCCTTTGTTTGATTGGTAAATAAATTTAATTGAGGTTTCTTGAAATTATATCACACGTGAGCATGATTTTTTATCTCAAGTTTCATTCGTTGTTCTATACAAGAATTGCATCCATTCAGGCATTTATTAATTTAGGGTATATCATGTTTGTGGATTTTATCTGCTTATTCTAACCATCTGCTTTATCATGCTCTTTCACTTACTAACTTAACTATTCTTATGGTTTCAATTCAGATTCAGGTAGGTATCCTAAAACGTGTTCTTGAGGAGGTTGAGAAAGTGATGAACGAGTTCAAATCTACACTTTTCAAGACTATGGAGGATCCACAAATAGATCTGACAAGTGTAAGTTTTTTATTTCTTCAGCTTACCTGCTATGTTGAAATGAGATTAATTGAAAAGAAGCATTGGGATTTAAACGGGGTTGCATTTGATTATGCTGTATCTTTGTGCTGACCCGTGATGTAATGACTTATGATCATTGTAGTTGAATTGGGCTACAAAACATGTATCAGAAAGCCTCAGAGAATCGTATCATAAATCGAATCGTTTAATTAAACGTAAGATTCATGATAAAAAGTAAAACATAACACACATATATATAAGACATATAAAAACATTATAAGAGCATTGCATAGTAAAAAAGATGATAAAAAAATATATGAAAAATGAAAATATAAACTAGCATTTTACAGTCATGCATGTAACAACTTAGTGCTGCCAAGTAATATCCACCCTCCTTCTTGACCATTCTTCAATGGGTAACCAGTGTGTAGCAACATAAAGGGTAAAAAAATAGCAATTCATAAATACAGAAAACAAAACACCAGAAATGAAAAAAAGAAAAACAGAACACAACCAGCCACCAAATATAAAACTGTGCCCTTATGAGTAGCAGCAATGCAACCCAAAAATCCCTATGATGAAAAGAGATACCCGCGCTCAATAGTCTCACATGGTCAGACCACTTTGAGAAGATCAAAAAATCTTGATTTCGTAGAAAAAGAACGTTTGGGTTTGTTTGAGCAAGAAGAACGGAGGGAGCAGAACCTTCCGAGGGAGAAGAGCGGAGGGAGAAGAACCTTCAAGAGAGAAGAATGGAGGGAGAAGAACCTTCAAGAGAGAAGAATGGAGGGAGAAGAACCTTCAAGGGAGAAGAACGGCACCTCTACTCTTTCTACAAAAGGTTTTCACATAAAAAAGACCTAAACTTTTAGGATTTTAAAACACCGGGTCGCGCATGACTTGACCCGTTTTTGTGCGTGACACGGTTCTTCAAGAATCACACCAAACAAGGTTTAATCGCGATTCAGTATGATTTTCAGGCGATCTGCACGGTTCAGCCTATGATCAAACACAAAAACGATTCACAGTCCGATTCGCATCATTTTCATGTTGAATCGAATCGAATTGCATGAATCATATCGGGATTCATGCGATTCTAACTACACTGCTTATGATCACTCCTGGATCTTGCAGTAACTGATGTATAATATCGGATGAGTGTTAGTTGTGCTTTAGTCCTATTTATAATGAAACTTCATTAGGGATTTTTGCAATTCTATCAAACTCATGGATCACTTGAGGTCAAAGATTGGAACTCAATGATCATAACATGGATTGTAACATCATTTAATAGTCAGTCTGTTTTCTAAAACGGAAATGAAGTTATGTCAGGAGTGAATATCAAGGTGTGTAGGATTCTGTTCTGTACTTGCAGAAGAATATTTTAAGGTGTTATATTGGTTCTTGTTGATATTTTATGTGACATTTTGGTGTTCTAAAGCACATAAAGAAGTAAACAACTACGAGCATCTTAATCCTTATAATTTTGTTGTTTGTATGGACACTAGTAGAACCTACCTAAACTGACAGCATCGTGGAATGGTGATATTTAATGTGTTGATAATGTGTGGTGATCAAGTTTGACATAGATTGCTGTGATTTGTTTATCTGGTTGCTAGGGTGATTGTAACACTTGCTTGTTCTTCATGTAGCTTGAGAATACTGTGAGGTTACTGTTGGATTTGGAGCCAGAGTCAGATCCAGTATGGCATTATTTGAATATACAGGTTTGAAAAATCCTATTCTTGCTATGCATTTAAAATATTTGCTTTTGTTTTCTTATTTACTGCTAAAGTTGTTTTGACTATGTACTGAATAATATTGAATAGTAAGAATAAGGATAGCTTGTGGATTTCTAGTATGTTGCTGTTGGTAATGTTGTTGTGGACCTATTATGAGGATTAAGTATCATGCTGATCTGTACCTATTGCCATGCTTAAGTTTTTAAATTTTTCACCCTTCGAGCTTTGATTGTTTTTAGAACTTGTAATTTTCACTTTCAATGGGATGGTCAAATTGTTGAGTCCATCGGGTTTGTTTCCTTCACAGAATCAGAGAATTCGTGGTCTGCTCGAGAAGTGTACTTTAGATCATGAGGCTAGAATGGAAAATTTACATAATGAGTTGCATGAAAGGGTTCTTTCTGATGCCAGATGGATGCAGATCCAAGAAGATACGGATGAATCTGTAGGTGTAAAGTTTATTGTCATGTACTACCATTAAGCTAGGTTAGAAGTTTGGGGTTAAAATTTTAATACTATTTTTGTATCTATTGTCAGTCAGATACCTATCCTGCGGTCCAGTCTTATCCAGCAGATTTAACTGGTGAAGAGGTTGATAGTTTAAGAGGAAGGTATATTCGCAGATTAACTGCTGTAATCATCCATCATATACCAGCCTTCTGGAAGGTTGCACACTCAGTTTTCAGTGGAAAATTTGCTAAGGTACTGTTATTTGGTACATAAATATCTGCTTGAATTAATTTTAAAATTTTATTTACATTCTGATTTTTGGCATATCTAAAATCTTTTCTTCATTCTCTGTTTCTTCTATCAAGTTTTTAATTTCCCTTCCTTGGTAATCTGGACTGGATTAGATACTTATGGAAATGCATTTATGATCCTGTTTTTTATATTTTACCATACTATTTATTTTGTTTTAGTGTTGTTTATTCTCTTAAAGTGCCATATATAATTTACATCTGCTATATATGTGGCCTTTTTTGTTTTTCCAGTCTTCCCAAGTTTCCACTGATTCAAATTCCAACAGTACTGCTAATAAAATGGAAGAAAAAGCTGGAGATGGGAAATACTCAAGTCATTCTCTTGATGAAGTTGCTGCAATGATATGCAGCACGATATCAGTGTATGGAGTCAAGGTAATTGTGTTCACATGACCCTTTCTCCTCTGGAAATATATTTTACCAGCTTTCTTTGTGGAATTTTTCCGGGTTAGATTTATCTGTTCTTCTGTCTGGCTATTGATGTGAACAAAGAGTGCATTTTATTTACCTAAAAGAATGTTCAGAGCCTGTCTTCTGTTCTGAATAATTTTTTTTTTCCTCTCTGTCATTCTTGTGCTGCTAGGCTAGCAAAGTTTTCCATTAGTGCTATCAGTCTTGATGGTCTCCTTAATTTAACTTAGATAACCCGTTTATTCAGTCTTGGATCTAAAAATGTATGTTTAACATTTTCTTTTTCAAGATCTGGATTGTATTGGGGCCCCTCTTTTTTCTCTCTGCAGTCCTATTTTTTATTTTCTATACAAACATAAAATCATGGGATTAACCTAACCTAGTAATTAAGAGAAGTCTTGGAGTTATATCTATGTTTAGCGTTTTCTTTTTCAAATCTGGCTTGTATTCTGCCCCCTCTTCCTTCTCTCTGTAGTCTTATTTTTCAAATTTGGAAACTTAATTTTTTATATAAACATAAAATGAAGGGGCTACCTACATGTCAAAACCTAATCTAGTAATTTAGAGAAGTGAATATTGCAACATGGTTGATTTGATAAGTAGAATGTATCTCATGGTTTTCTCCTTTTGTTATTGGTTTTGCATGTGTCCTGATAGCCTACCATTGGTGCAGGTTTCTAACATTTTTCATGATCAAGAGGAATCAAATATCCTCCGGTCCTACATGAGTGATGCCATAGAAGATATATCTAAAGCATGTGCAGCTTTGGAATTGAAGGAAGCTGCTCCTCCGATTGCTGGTATTCGTTATTCAAATCTTAAAGTTATTGTCATTTGTTAATGTTCTGAGTGCTTCTCTCTCTTTGTTCCAGTTGGTGCTATCCGAACACTGCAATCAGAGATTATAAGGATTTATGTACTGAGGCTTTGCTCTTGGATGCGAGCATCTGTTGAAGAGGTTTCAAAGGATGTGACATGGGTTATTGTTTCAATTCTTGAAAGGAACAAATCCCCATATGCAATCTCACACTTACCTTTAACATTCCGTTCAGTTGTTGCCTCAGCAATGGATCAAATCAATTCGTAAGTCTAAATATTTTCATATAGGATCTGATGCCTTAAAAGTGATCAAAATGCAATGAAAACCTAGTTATTAACTATGAAGTGGGTGATCAACTTCATTTTTCCTTCTTTTACATATGCAATGCCAATTCATGATATATTATCTCTTTCTGAGTATGTAGTAAGGTGGCTGTCCAACAACACCCTAGCTTATCTCAATAGGTAGAGTTAGCTTAGCTACATGAATATGTGCCACTGAGCTCTAGCAAGTTGTGAAAACACATTTTTAGTAAAACCGTTTAGAGCTTGGTCTTTTTTATAATTCTTTTTACATAATTTTTTAATTTGAGCAACTTTTCTTACTGGAGCTGTTATTTGTCTTCTCTTATGATGAAATCATCTTTGATGATTTTTGTTTGGTAATCTTATTAGTCCATAATATTTGCTTCTGAATTTTCTCCCGGATGGATTGGTTCCTATTCTTAATGTTCATTCACAAAGTTGCAAATGCTCATCACTTTGTTTCCAGCAACTTCAGATGTTTCCCACAGCTGCCACCCTTTTTGGGTCAACCTCATCTCTGTGCTGCCCCTTCTGCTTTGTTCTGTGTTCTCTGCTCTCTCTCTCTCTCACACACACATGTACAATTTAACTTCCCTCTAAAATTTCACAATAGTAGCCATACCTGCTATTATTCGCTATCCACCATAGACACTATTTGGGATTAGTAACTATGGGCTGTGTAAATGAAAAAAAAAAGGGGAAAGACTATGGGAAAATATTTGCAAAACAACCCACGGAGGAAATAGCTTTTTACCAAAGTTCTTAATCGAAGTTGAATAAGCCAAGAACTGTTAGAACTAAATGTTGTTTGCATCAAAGCACACATGTTTGATTTTTAAGAACTCATTTTCTTCATCCTTTTTTTAGGCATACTTGAAATTTTCTTCATATTATCTGTGTCTTATTTTGCTTGTTTAGGTTTAGTTGTTTTTGTTTATGTTATGGACCAATAAGAAAAATAATTCAAGATCTTTATTTGGATAAGAACCCCTCTCCCGTGCTTTATGATTGTCTTGGTAGTTATTTTTTCTGAAAATTGGTGTTAACTTCAGGATGCTTCAGTCTTTAAGGAATGAGGCAACAAAGTCAGAGGATATGTTTATGCAACTTCAAGAAATTCAAGAATCTGTCAGACTTGCATTTTTAAACTGCTTCCTGGATTTTGCTGGTATGTTGGATTAGTTGGCTTGATCTATTTGCTAATAGCATGCTTTTCCAGATAAAAGAAAATGAATGTAAGATACTGACAGGATAGAATGATGTCAGAGCACATAAAGATTCAGTTACAAACAACTTCTGTTTAATTGTCAGGTAATTTACAGAGTATTGGACTTGAACTTGGCCAACATAGATCAGATAATGGCTCTCAGTTACCGAATGGATATACACATGAATTGGAAGAAAATGCATCTTCTGATCTTCAAGGAGGTGTTACTGATCCCCATCAAAAGTTATTGATTGTTCTAAGCAATATCGGATATTGCAAAGATGAACTTTCTCATGATTTGTATGACAAATATAAACACATCTGGTTGCATTCCAGGTACTTTGTCATTGTTGTTCCCTGACTATGAAAAGTTCTGGTAAAATTTTGTGGGTATTAATCAGGAATGCATGCTAGTAAAGCATTGTAAGGTTGGTTGATCTCGTTAGGTTGCTACTTGCAAGCTAACCCTGCAAGGAAGTTATCATTTGGTTTGTGACTTCACATGTCATAATTTTCTTATTGTTTTCCTATCAGTTAGTCCTGTATTTTGATGTTTCCACGATAATTTGCTTGTCATCATTCATTAAATGTGATGGTTTGTATATATTTCATTTCTTAAAAAAAAATATTGAGATTCAATTTGGCTAGCAATAAATTTCGACTAATCAAATTATTCTCCTGTAATCATCCCAAATGTCAATGTGAATAGTCACTCGGTATTATACAATTTTCTATGAAAATATTTTATACTACATATTTACTAGAGCATTCTGGTTCTTGGTTTGCCTTTAATTCAGGGGGAAGGATGAAGGAAACAGTGATGTAGAAGATCTAGTTACGAGTTTCCAAGCACTTGAAGAGAAGGTCCTTGAACAATATACTTTTGCAAAGGTAATGAGAAAAATATGGTTCCTGTCCTTCAGGAAAATAAGTCAGTTGGAAGCCGATGAATATAGGGGCTGTAATCAGGGTTATAATAAGAGCATCTAGTTACTTCTTTAGTTTGTGAATACCATTATCCTTGTTGATTCTTCTGAAATCAACTTTTCTGGTTTATCTGAATCACCTGAAATAATATACAGTTTTCATGATTGGTTTAGAAAAATTATAAGTTAGCATTAACTCTGCCTTTTGTTTCTCAAATATCAAAGTTCAGTTATATTATACACTATAAATTATAAGGTTTTGTAATGACCGATAGTAATCAGCTCATGTCTTTTCTCCCAAGTCTACTGGCATGATACAGTATTAGTAAATTAATATCTGCTCTTAAATTATACAAATATATCAGGTCAGCTAATAACCTTCCAACAAAAAAATTCTTGATGTATTGTTGTGTTTGACGTTCTGGAATATTGAATGTTAAAAGTTCTATAAAACATTTGAATTTAGATTAATAGTTGTGCCAATTAAAAAAGTCTTGGTTTTCTTAAGCCGGAAAGACAAGGATAGTAACGTTGAGTGCACTCTTTCTTATTGCAAAAATTTGTACTGTGTACACCTGTTTTCACTATTCAATACCAAGATGATTTTTTGTGTTCTCATCAGGCAAACTTGATCAGATCTGCTGCCACGAATTATCTTCTTAATTCTGGCATTCTGTGGGGAGCAGCGCCTGCAGTTAAAGTGAGGAGCTAGTGACAATAGTATTTATTGTACATATTACAGTTCTCATTATTTATTTGTTTTCCTTCAAAATGATTTTTGCTTTTTTCCTTTGGAAATTGCTGTTGCAATGTGATATTCCCATTTTATGTTTTGGTTGGTCTCTTTTAGGGTGTTCGTGATGCAGCAGTAGAGTTGCTGCACACATTGGTTGCTGTGCATGCAGAGGTAAGTAGTCACTTGGGATTATGAATCCTACATTTGTTCTCTTTTTAAATGGTGAAAGATGAACTTTTAATTGAAAGAAAGTGAAAAATAAATCAGAGGACACGGTATCTTCTTTAGGATTCTAACAAAATCTAGCAAAATCTCATGTTTGCCTAATAGACTACTTTAAGTAATGCACCATGTGCTGAACACATCCAAGGCTGTGAAAATATTGATGTTTTCGAATAAATCTTGAGATCAGATATTTCCTTTTCACCAAGATACCAAACTTGTAGAATCAGATAAATATTATGTGTCTTACTCTGGACAGACCCTATGAAAGGAAATGATCCACCTTGAATTTCACTTGTATTACAGAAAACCTTCTTCCAGTTATTGTTGGACAGTGTGCATCAGGACTACTGTCTTGAGAAAGGACTTGTTGAGGATCTTTTCTATATGCCAAATGAATTTTGTAGAGGGAATACTTTGTCTTCAGAAAGTTAATTTTATGGCTATTTAACTTTGTAGACCTTGTGCTAATGGCACGATACTTTGCTAACCTTTTGGTGTAAGTTAAGTTGAGGCCATGTGCCTGTAATTCATAGGAGTCAATAAATAACATGAACATGATGTGTAGAACATTTTAGTCAAAGCAGTCCTCGCTTTAGAAACTTAGTTCTTAAACTTTTCTTTCATGTTTAAAGTTTAAACATCTTTTAGAGCATTTTTCATTAGTAATTTGCTTGAAGATAGTCTGATGAGATGTAATGTTTTGTCATAGGTCTTTGCTGGTGCTAAACCTCTCTTGGATAAAACACTTGGCATTCTTGTGGAAGGCTTGATTGACACATTCATCAGCATTTTTCATGAAAATGAAACTAAAGATCTTAGTGCACTTGATACAAATGGATTCTGTCAGCTCATGCTTGAGGTAAGTTGTACCACGGCATATTAAGCCCTCACTGAAGCTTAAGGCATGCCTTGATTTGGGCAACCTTCCCCAGCTTCCCCTAGATTTGGGTGTATTGAAAAGAAAAGATATGTAGTCTAGAAACATCTTTTGTACCCTGGGATCTTTTAAATAATACGGTATGTAGGAATGTGATAAAATGCAAGATGCTTCTACCATGAATGTTTCTTGTCCTTTACCTGCAGTATATATTTAGACATGATGATTGTTGACCAAGAACTTAATTTTTTGCTTAGAGATGGTTGATTGATCAATTTGTATCTCTGCAGCTTGAGTACTTCGAGACTATATTAAACCCATATTTTACATCTGATGCAAAAGAATCCTTGAAGTCTTTACAAGGATTACTTTTGGAAAAAGCCACGGAGAGTGTGACTGATGCTGTCGACAATCCAGGACATAATCGTCGGTCTACTCGTGGTAGCGAAGACGCACTTGCAGATGAAAGACAACAAGGGACAACTGTATCACCAGATGAGCTCATTGTAAGGAACTAGTTTGTATAGTTTGTTGCTCATTTCACACATGGCATGTCTAAATGCTGAGGATGCTGAATAAATTAGAGATTATTTTGCTCATTTCACATGCGACACTAGACTTTACTATAGACTTTCTTTTGATGTGGATTCTATATGTTGTGAGAGCAGTTCTGATACTACTCAGTTCCGTTGCTAAATTTACCATCTAAAACTGTATTTTGTGTATTTCAGTCTCTTGCACAGCAGTACAGCTCCGAATTTCTTCAATCAGAGCTTGAAAGGACACGCATTAACACGGCATGCTTTGCAGAATCTATTCCTCCGGACTGTGTGCCAGAACCAGCCAAATCTGCCTACTCTACCTTCAGGAACCCAATGGATTCTCCTAGCAGAAACTACAGAGGTGCCTATAATACTGGATCCTCAAGTTTCTCTCGACATAGACATTGATGAATATAAATTAGCACCCATATTCTTTGTTTGTTTGCTTATTATGTATTTATTGTAGTATATTTTTTGTTTAATAGTTAATGAAAAAGTGTATTCTTTGCACTGCTATCTCTTTGTAAAGGTGGATGACAATTACCACATAGTAACGAGTTTTGGAACATATTTCGGCATTCCCGTATGCCCAACAGTGAGTGCACTGAGTTTTCTCATCTGAGTTTTCAGTATGGATTATTTTTTAGCTGAATTACTGGAGCCTTTCGATGTGTACACAGGGAATCAATGATATGAAGTGAGATAAATGAATGTTGCCTTATCCATCATATCTACAAAGCCTTGCGTTTAACAGACCCAAAGAAGAAAATTGTCCTTTTTATTTGATCGGTCACATTTATAGTTATGGTTCTCGTGAAATCTTGATTCATACATATCTTTTTTTCTATCCATAGTTCTCTATGGATCTGGTTCGGAATTTTCAGTCCACATAATTTTCCAGTGGTAGCGTAAGCTACACGGTAAATTTTTGTGTAAATTTATAATTAACGTGCGTTTTAGAATTGTTTATTTTTTTCTGAAATAATAAATATAATATAGTTATGGTTGGATTTTAATTTGACGCTAGATGGTTCTTATGATATTTCTTCGTACGAGCACACGTTCAATTGTTCGTTGAAGAAACATGGGGAAAGTTTATTCGACTCTAAGTAAAATTACGTAGATAGGAATTTGGGTGGTGATTTTTTTCAATATAAATCCTCCAAAATTCTCTACATTAAAGGAGTTTCAGAAGTATTCATAAATCGTAGGAAGGTTTGGAGATTGTATAGTTGAATAATTATTTCCTATTGTTGTCACGTCATTTAGTAAACTCAATCCAGAGGTTTAGTGGAGCTTCTCATTTCTTTTCCAAGTCTCCCATTCAAACACGTTTTTTGATGTATGGTTTATCCATGAGGCGAAGGAGACAACGGAAACACAAGAAAACATGACGGGAAGATGAAGGGAAGAGAATGTGATCTTAATGGTTACGGCTAGATTCATTTTATTCTAGAGAAATTCAATAAATGAAATATAACTTTTATTAAAATTTTAATAAATTGTATTAACAATGATGTTGGGGAAAAAAGGAATAAGAGAGAATGTTACTTTACATTTCTTACAAATCAAATATAATAAGAAATTTTTGATGGGGCATAATTTGGTGTAAAAATATTTAATTAAACACATTTTCAGGATTTTGGAGAATTTTCTAAGGAAGTTTGAGATATGGGAGTCACGAGAGTCGAAATGTTAAAAGATTGGGAACATAATGATGCAGCACGCACGGGTAAGGTATTGGTGCGGTTTGGTGTTATTCCTTTACAAAGAAATAAAGATGATGTTCATTGAACTAAACGTTAACGAAGGTCCCAAATTCAGGGTTACCTACCATTCTAACCCGGCAATAATAACTTATCCCATTAGGCACTTGCTATGTCTTCATAGGCACAAACAATGCCTTCTTATTGTCGACAAAGCTTTCAACAATTATAAGCTCCACTTTCAAAAATTCATATCATTCGTCCACATACTCATATAAAAAACCTAGTATAAAAAATATGGACAAAAAATTCAAAAGACAGAAAAAATATGAAGAATTTGGGATTGTCACGAAAGATGATTGACCGGTGTGAGGGTAATTAAAAGTACATTCACACACTTTAAGTACGTCAACGAAGGGGGAAAAATCGCTTTTTAATTTTTTTTAATTAAAAAAATGGTACACAAAAGCATATAAAAGGAAATAAAAAGTAGATTTTATGATGTAACTTTTTCTCAAAAGATTATATTTTTTTGAAAAACGAGTTAAATATTTTTTGTTTTTTATGTTACATAATTATTGTAATTTGCTGTAAATATATTTTTAATTTAGAGCACATTTTATATTTTTTTAATCTTAGTTAATCTTTACTTAAGTTAATTTTTAGATTTTAACATACTATATCAAATCAATACACATACATATGGTGTATTTAATCCAAATAATTTTTTTTTATAAATTTCAATTTAAAGTTTTAACTCTCTAATTTATTTGTATTTAAAAAAGCAGAATGGTTATTACCAATATTAAAGGCATTTATAATTATATTTTATTCTCTTTTTACATAAACCACTTTCACCATTATTTTATCATATTTGATGATAATCCTTCTTATACATTTTTATTTTTATTTTCAAAATTATTTAAATTTAAAAATAGTTTACACGAAAAACTTGCAAATGTCCAGCATCAAAAATGAATTTCTTGTTATCCATGACTCTAGGGTTTTAAAATATTTCCTCTATATATATTCTTTCTTTTTTTTTTTTTTTGGTTCTGGTACATTGCTTCTTCTATCTCACAAAATATTTATATAAAAGATAAGATGCACTATGAATGTGAATTGTTGGCACTCTTTATAAGTGTAAAAGATGACAATATATGGATCATCAAATCCCTGAATCCAACACATATATCAAGCCGTGATTCTTTCTCTGATTAATTATTACTATTATTATTTTCAAGTACATCAGATTGTATTATAAAATAACATTGTTGGTCATATAATTCTTATAAAACTTGAAACTTAATGGGACAAATTTTAAAAAGAAGAAAAAGTGACACGGTATAAGCATTGAGGAATTATACCATAGCATTTTAATTTTATTGTGGACACGTTATATTTTCTATGCAAGCAACACAAATAGTTGCTGAAAGGATGTGCCGACACTACTACAATGATACATAATTCTTGTAAGAATAAAAGAACAGCATATCTTCATTTAAAGTTAACAAGAAAGAGGGAGAAAATTAAAAAACTACATAAGCAGTACAACTATTTTTTTTTTGGTTCAACTCTTTATTTATAAATCTAATTTTCACACACTTCTCTTGGTGCTTCTTTTCTCTGCCATCAAATAATTAATATACAATTTAAGTATAAAAATGCACAAAGTGAGCTATCTTTAATGCAGCAAAAAGAGGTTTATCAATTAGTAAAATAATTTTAGAAATTTACACTTTGCTTTGAAAGTAGAATCGGGTACAAATAATTTTTTTGTATTATACAAGTGTAATAATCAATATCGTAAATTTTTAGTGTCAATAAGGTAGTAGGGAAGTTGAAATATACATATATAAGAATTTAAAAATCAAACGCTATCTTTAAAGAAAATAATATATATTAAAGAAAATAAAATAAACTTATATTTTAAATAATATAGTATCTATAAAAATAAAATAGTATAATAAATATCAATTGATTTTGGTTTTTACACGAAATTTTATAAAATGACTTTATAGAAAATATAACTTGAACAACTGAGTTGATTATTTTCATATTTTATAATAAATAAAAAAATTTGACATTTAGCATCACTTGATCCAATTCTTCTTGGTACTGTTAAGAAAAACATGAATACTAGATTTTTTTTTCCACTTTTTTTTTATCATTTAAACGAAATATCATGTTAGTGATTGCATTGTGAATATTTTTATGATGTTAAGAAAATGTTTACAAGTTATTAATTGGTTTAAATCTTGTATTAGCTCACTAAATAACTTGCGGCAACTCTCTCTCCTCTCTCTACTCTCATTCACATGCGATTATTTCTCCCATTAATAATTAATAATGAGACTTTAATAATCTCTCTTAAAACATTCCCTTTGTTATCAGTAAGATTCCAATCTGATTTAATTTGTTAAATAAACTGAGCAAACTTTATGAATAATAAGACAGATACGAGATTTATATACTGATATCAAAAAGATATTAGAAGATTTTGGAATTAATTGTTGTTAACATGTATGAAAATGTTAACAATGACTCGTTGAGTATATTAATAAATTTCCAATTAAGTGGGAAACTCATTTATCACGTTACACAAATAATATATTCCCTTTGAATTGCAAAAATCACGGTAGGTTAATTAACATCTATGTTGAATTGTTAAACTATAAAATACTAATTACTTAATATTATAAATAAAATAATTTAATCAGTTTATTACATAAGGACAAGAGTTTGTTTTTTCAAAAGCTCCTCTTCAATTAAACTTTTCAGTTCAATAGTTATGTAATTTGTTAATGTTAAATCTTTGCACTGTTAATAAATCTGAAATAATTTTTTAATATGATTATAAGATATTTACTTAAGAAATCAACAAATTCCTATATACATGTCAGTTTGTAGTCAGATGGCAATGTAATGTTAATATATGCTTTATTCTTATCTTATACATTCATTCATCACATAATGTGCATTTTAGTAGTACTTAATGGACCAAATTGTCTTTGGCATGCGTGTGTAAATCTCCTCCTACTATGAAATAACTTCAACTTAAATAACTTCGACCAAATCAACTTAAATAAGTTTGATCAAATCAACTTAAAGACCCCCTTTACTTATCTATTCTTAATTATATGCACTTTTAACTAAGGACTTAATTGGTCCAAGCTCTTAATATTTTAAACTAAGTTCAACGTATCTCTTTATAATAATCCATTTCAATACATAAGTATGAGTGTACTTCTTCATACATAATAGTTTTTGTTCTATATAATAAAAAAGCAACACACTTACTAAGATAAAAAGTTGCACATTTTATGATTTATCTTTGAAAAAAAGAGAACTATTGTATAACATGTTCAAAGAAAATTTGTCAACGGCTTGTGTTAATGTACCTAACAAATTGAAAAACTCAAATGATTGGTGGATGGTGAAAAGCATTGAGTTTGTTGAGTGGGTTATGTGGTCCAATCAGAAGCTTACAACATATCACAGAGAAAACAAAACCAAGTGGAGGGAACAGATTTTGTGCTGTGCATTAACCTTTGGTATCACGAAATAGACTAAAAAACGAAAGAACTAAGTGGATGGCACGTGACACCTCAATGTGGCAACCATAATTATCAAAATGGATTGTGACGTGTCACGTGACAGTAGGTTACATTAGCAAAACTGTGTTGTGCTGCGGAGAAAAAGCAGAAAGAAAAAGGTATACTTATCACACTTTGCTGGAAAAGAATTCCTTTTAAATAAATTCCTTAACATATGAGTTATTTTTTAATAATAATCGGTATCAATTCATTCTAAAAGTTTGATAAATAAATTTCTAAAATATTTTTATGTTCTTTCTTTAAAAATAATACCAATCAACATAAGTATATTCGCCTACTTTAGCTTACTGAAAACATAAAAATAAGCAGCTAGCAATAGCATCCATGCTTCCTTTTAAATGAGGAAATGAGTTTTCTTTTGTAATATTTAAAGTTTTACTCAAAATTTGTCACAATCAAATAGAATCCAATAATACGTAAAATAATAATCACACCACACCTCATGTTCGTGGCAACAATTTCAACCATCAAAAGTTGAGTAATTCCATTGTAATTTTTTTCTAGTCTATTTATATATTTTTGATAGTGTTAGGTTATTGCATAGATAGTATTAGGTCATTGTATATTTTTCTAAAGTATATATTAGTCTTCTAAAAAATATATATATACTATAACTGTTGAAAAATATACAATTAACTGCTTTTGGAAAAATATATATCTATCTTTAAATATACATAACTGTTTTGATGGCTAGTTGACTAATATCAAATAATTTCATTCTATTATGGCCGTGTAGGTTAAGTTGCCTTTTAATCTTTCATTTACATTATTTTTATATTTTAATCCTGAATATAAAGTTTGTGACTTCCTCTCTATTGAAGTGGAGTTACCATACCCAAACTTTAATTTACAAAAGCTTCTATGGAAAAAAGCAAACAACAGGTGAACCAAAATCATCTTTGGCTATGTGTCTCAAGTCTCAACAAGCAACGAATATGTCATCCATAGATATGTGTCATATCTTCATTGTATCAATATCATCGACAACTCACCATATCAAATATTTTAAAACAAAAATACTATCTTTTTATTCTTTTTTCTAAAACACATTTCATTTTAACCTCCTTTATATGGTTGTGGCAACACTTTGTAGCCATTCCTTTTTCTTCTTTTTTTTTTTCACCGCGTCATTGTCGCTGGATGAGTTGATGTTGAGGAATGTTGACACGTAAAAAATAATTAAGCATAAGATTAAAAGGTTACATGCTTTGTAGACTAAAATATAAAAGAGAAATGTAAGTGCATAGTAAAAGGTGACAAAATGGCTCAAATTGTGCTGTTCCACACTTGTGCTACCATAATTTGGGTTGTTCTACGTTTGTCGACTAAAAATAGTAACCTAACATGCCTTATTTATGGGTCAACTCACTTGCCAAAAGTTAAAGGTATTGATGTGTTAGTTAATTTGAATATCAAGTATATTTGGAAAAATAAAACATTCATTTTTCTATTGCTAACAAATTTGAATGAATGATGTCTAATTTTCTTTTCAAAAAATTATGTTCAAATTAAATTACGGACTTAATTGGTACTGGTAAAAGAGTTTCATATAATTATCTAGTTAAAAATTTTCATTTGTAATATATTTATTCACTTTTATATAAATATTTTAAAAATCATACTAATTATGCATTGTGAATAGGTAAATATGTAAAAAAAATTTGTACCATGAATACATCGCAATCAAACTCTTAACTCACCAAAGCAAAATAAATATATATATGTCAACAATAAAATATGTAGCTGTTGCTGCCAATACATATATTTCATACTGGTGACATGTGAAGTAACTAAATAATGTCTTATTTTTACGTCAACAACAGTGACAGTTGCTGGAAAAAAAGAAATTTCTATACCAACTTATTTGTTGTGACTGGTAAAAAGTACTTTCACACCATCAATTTCTAACCGTTGTGTTGAGGAAATATTGCTGTCCTATGTAGCCACAGTTAATGTTTGAAAAAATAATAATTTTTTATGTCTTGTGAATAATATTAAACAATTTAAAATATATCTTAATTAATAATATTATATTTAGTTATTATTGTGCTCAATATTTTTTTATAAAACTAGTCATCATTATCGACAGTATACTAAGTTACGTACTGATGTACATCAACTTATTTTTTAGTGTGAATATTAGTTTCTAGTAATAACTTATAGCGTAATCATCTTACTTTAATGATTGTTATATACTTTTTTAGAAAAATTAATGTATATTATATACAACAACCAAATATTATGAAGATATATAGATATATAATTAGTTAGGTGATTAAATATTAAGATTGAGCAGACAGTAAAACTCATTTCTAATAAAATTAGAAATATGCCATGTTGACATGCATAGTCATTCTAGTTTCGCATGTGGACAGCATGTTAAGAAAATAAATAAAATAATCAAAATAAAAAAAATGTTGACTATCATTTCTACAGCATATATATATCAAAACTTAAAGAAAAGATTAATATGAAAGTTACAAAATAAGAGGTGACCATCGATATACGAGGAAAAAACAAAGCTATAAACATAATAGCTTGTACCAACCAAATTTTAAATCCAACATGTTTGAGTGCAACGATATTGGGCTAAACTAAAATGTACACAATAAAAGGCTGGACTAAATTAAACACAACTTACTTAATTTAACATTCAATAAATAGTAAATGAGCAATTAACTAATCTTGAAGAACACTAATTGATTTTAGTTGAAGAGAAAAATACTAAAATATGGAAATACATCATTTTAATTAAAACCAAAAGAAAAAAGTTAAATTTTTCTTAGTTCTTTCAACTTTTTATTTAAATTTCACAGCTTTCTCTCTTTTTTCTCTTTCTTTTCACTGTTCACTGTTCCAAACACAGTATATTTGCTCATGCAAGGAAGTCGAGATGATGAATATGTGGGGTAAGCATTTTCTACGGACTAACTATTAAATGATCCTAAAAAAATATACATGTAAGAAGAAAATGGTAAAATGGCAGATAATATTATGTATTTTAGATAATATTATGTATTTTTATTTTATTATTTTTATTTATCTTAAGGATAATTTAGTCATTTTCTTAATAGTATATATATTTAAATTATTTATTTTCTAATAATCGAGTTCTATTACATATTTTTTATCATTTTTATTTTCTGGCTTAACATATGTTAAGAGACATAACCCCACATTCTTTTTTCTTTAAAAAATTCTTCTTCACATAATTTCAATATAAATAATTCTGACTATTCAATTACACACTAATAAATTAAAAAGAATGTCATTGTACACAATTACAAAACAAAATGAATAAAACTCTAAATTCTAGATACTTTAACAAATATTTATAAAAGTAGAACAAATACAAAAGAAAATCACTTTATCAAATCATTCACGAAAACTTGAATTATCCTTCTTCTAATATCATGTGAAAATAGATACCTATCCTCTAAAAATGAATTCTCATCTTGTAACAATTATAAATAAATATGAGTTATAAATTTATAAATTCTTTAAAAGTTTTACGAAATCAAATTGTTAGTTGAAGGTTATCTCTACTCATAATTTAATATATTATATTTATAAGTGTGAGTTATTCAACACCGACATATTACTGCAATGAACAACCAAATGGTAAAAACAATAGAATTGAAAGCAAATATTTTTCATCAATTAGAGAAAAAATGTTTGCATTGAATTTGATTTGGTTTAGAAAATGCATCAATCTTAAATTTGCATTTCATCTCTCACCGCCTCAAACCTATCTCACCGCCTGAAAAGAAGAAGAAAATAAAAATAAAATAGGGAATGAATGAAGATTTAGACACATTTAATGTGGATATTTCTGAGTCTCCACCAACACTGATTTCAAAGCTATGCACAAACAAAAAGAAATAAAAGTAGTCCACACTATTTATGGCATACACTTAAGTTAGTGACGTCAATGCCATTTTTATTTTCTGTGTGCCTTTAAAGTAGGATACAACACTTGAATAAATCCACCCAGAAAACAAAAAACACTTGGATAAGTGTATTAATAAGAACCGTTCAAACTTTATTATTGCATTGGATAAATAAATTAGTCAAAAAAGGAAATCGTGTATGTACAGGTGACTTTCTACAGATTGAAAAGACACACTGAAAAGCCTAATATCATGCACCATGCTCCAATAATCAAACATAAAAATAAATTATTTTTTAATACTAGAATTGGTCAAGTAATTAATAACGTACGGCTTTGTAGTAATATATACACAATCTTAAAAATTTAAATTTTATTAAAGTCATTATAAAAAAAAAATACTCTTTTTTATTTATAAGAATTATATTATTTCAACGCTTGAAATTAAGGTTTGGTTTTAAAGATGACCTCTGAAGTCATATTCATGGAAAGAGAAGGTGGCTTATATATGAACTTATGGTGGGGCTTCATTTGAGTCACCATCAAGCCGAAAGAGAAAACGTTATATGTCGTCGATCAATCTTATTGATGAAATTCTCATATTTGTGGGCTTTGAATGTTACGTGCTATATATAACTCTGATTATGATATAAGTGTACATTGTTCTTTCATTTAATCATGGTTTGTGCTATAAATGAATCATCATTGACAATTCAAATCGATGCAGAAGATAATATTGTCACGAAAAATGTTATTCATTTGTTATATTTTTGTTTTTTTCCTTTTTTTCAAATAGTAAATGAGATAAATGTTGTTTAAACTAAAATAAGGGTATAAAATTTAACTGCAGAATAATAATACTTATTACATATTAAACAGAAAATTATTAATACCGATAAATTTAATTCAATCATGTAAAATCGACTTTTTTAATTTTTGAAATTATTTTTTTTAAATTTTTTGATGTGAAAATTTAATTGCACCCTAATAATAGTTATATTTATTATAAAGAATTTTGTGTACTTTTTATCTTAAAAAAATATTAATTTTGTGAAAAAAAACTGTATTTTTTATTTATATATTATTATCATATCCCAACTAGCATTTAATTTAATTATCATGTATTTGATTTTCTCTAAGTAAATGAAATCTGAGTTAGAAAATTCTCATTAAATGAGATGGTCTTACACGTGGATTAAAATTAATTTAACTAATTTAAAGAAATTCTTTGTTAATATTTTAAAAATATTAATTCTAAATTTTCTATATTTAAATTTAATCATGACACTTAATTAGTATGTTGATAAAACAGAACCAAAATATTTCCTTATTTCACTCAATTTTAAAAATATTTTCATAAAAACATTTTAAAAAATTTAACTAAATATCATTTTTATTTTCTATTTTCAATAACACTCAAATCTACCACCGCTTGGATAAATTTATTGTTAATGACAGACAAATGTCGGTTAATAATTACTTATTAATTGCAACAACAAGAAACTGAAAGATAAATTTCGTTTTAATATTCCTTTAATTATAATAATTTCTTATTATATTTTTACTTTTTAAAATTGTTTAGAATTAATTAAATGTGATTTTAACTAATAATTTTTTTATTAAATTATGCATTTATTATCTTATTTAATGTTTGATATTTATATCACTATGAAGAGATTGAGTATAAATTTACATTTTATGTATAATAAAGAATTATAATCCTACATTAGAAAAAATAATTACTAACCCATATACATGGAATGATTCTTAAAATAAGTAAAAGAATGAAATAAAAAGAATAACAAACGTAAAAAGGCTATTTATGTATATACCTTATAATTAAAAATATAATAAAATATAAGCCAAATGTAATAACAATAAAATTATACAGGACTAAAATCAAATTTATAGAGCTTTTCTCAAACTACGCATGGTATCACTGTCTTTGGTGCTTCAAACTATAGTGCTTTTGTAATATATGAAAAGTGCTGATGGAGACTAGAGAGTGTTATTTTATGTTATTGAGAAATTTTTATTATAATTATTTTACACAATATTTTTCCTTTTCTTTCTTTTCTTCCTACATTTCTCTTATAATCTTTAGCTCTCATGGTGATTTTTATAGCAAAACTAATATTTTTTTATATCTTAATTTTAATTACCTTAATTATTAATAATAATTATTATTATATTAATTCAAATTAGAATAGATATTCTGTGTTACTTAATGGAAACAAAATCACCCAAATGTTATATTTTTATATTTTGTGCTAGATTTTTTACAACTGATTTGTTAACCTGTTTGAGTTTTCTATAAATGATTTCAGTGTCTACATATTTTAAATTTGCCTAAATAAGACTTGTTTTATAATTCCATCATTGCGTAATTATTGAATCAACCAAAAAAATTAAAATTATTTAGTTCATATTTTCTAGAGTTAATATTTTTAATCATTTAATTTGGTTTTTTCAAATTTTATCCCCGGTATTCAAATTTTTAAATTTATCATAAAGGATAAGTTTTATTTTCTATTTTTTTCCATATTTCCTTTAATAATTTTTATTTTGTATAAATATTCATTTTAATAATAAAATGTGATATATTTATTTTTAAAACTTTTCAAGAGATTATTATAGTTGAAATATTCGATTATCAAATAACTAACATATAATATTTTAATATTTTCTTTATCGACGACTATTACCAAGAAATGTTTGAAAGTTAAATTTTTTAACAAAACATATTCGTCGATAAAAGGTTTTCAATACGGAAATATTTGTTGAAAATTTACTGGTAATATTAGTTGAAAATTTTAAAATTTCTTATGGCTATAAATCTGTTATTAGATGACCATTAGTAATTTATTTTTAACAGAGAGATTTGCCAGTAAGAAAAAGTTTACTAACCAATCTTGTCAATAAATTTTCATCATTTTCATGTTGTAAATATTGAATAAAGATAGACATTTTTGAATTGTTTGGTATATAGTTGTAATCTTAATTCTCACTTTAGTGGGTTAAGGATAGTTTCTAAGATTATTTTATCTTTTGTAAAGGATTTGATAACATTCATAGAGTTGTCAAAATAAGGCTGGAGTCTGTCAAGGGTCAAATTAGGTAAAAAAAAAATTATTCACATAGAAAAGGAATGAAAAAAATTAGGTTTGAAAAAGAATCAAACCTTTGACTAATAAATAAAATATATTTTAAAAAATTTAAATAAAATTTGTTTAAAATTAAAATACTCGATCAATGAAACTAAGTTAAAGAAATTATAACTTGTTTGACTATTAATTTGGTCTAATTTGACCCATTTTTGGCTTCCTTGGACTAACTCCAGCCAACCCATTTCACAAGCCTTAGGCTCACTTTATATTAGACTAAATTATTTTCTAATAAATAATTTAATTTATGAAGTAGGTTAGAGTGGAGTTAATTATTTTATTTTCAATTAAAAAAATTAATGCACTATCCTTTTTATATTAAGTAAAAATGTTGATAATTAATAAAATTCAATTTTATTGATAATAAATTAATATAATTTGGAAATATATGATTGTAACTTGAGTGATTGTGATGACATTAATAATAATAAAGTTGGTAAGTATGAAGTGATAAGATAAAGATTACAAATAACATAATTGAATTAATATTAATAGTGATGATGATAAAGATAAAAGAATAAAGTAAAAGAATAATGGAGATAATAGTAATGATAATAACAGTGATAATGACAATAATAATAGTAACAATAGTAGAACAGTGATAATAATAATAATTGTGTTGTTTTAAATGTTAGGTAAGTCCTCTTTTAAGTTAGGCTCAATAATATTTTATATTTAAAACAAAATATTTAGTAGTTCATTTATTTTTGTAAAAACTTTTCAATTTTTTTACGATAGAGAACATTTTCAGGGTTTTTTTTGCTCATATGTGCCCTACCGTGCTCATCTGTACATTTTATTTGATGATTTCGCTGCACCAATGTTTCCCACTATTATTTGTGAGTAGAGTGTTTTTGTGAGTTCTTTTGTAAAAGTATTTTTATTGTACTCTTTAATATTTTTCACAGTAGGTCTCGTGGTTTTTTGTCCCCCTTATCGGGTTTTCACGATAAATTTTTTGTGTTCCTCTTGCTCTCCTGAATTTTCATTTTCCCCACTCCCTAAGGATTTTATATCATTGCATAATACATTTCTTTTATTTTCTCTCAAGTGAAAAGATTTTACTTTCCACACGCTTTCAAAGATTTGTGTGTAATTTTTCTGCTGCGTAACCATGCCTTTCCCAACAAATGACATCAAAGTTGATCTATTTTATCTTTTGGGGAATTTACTCGACTAATAATGGAGCTTAATTGCGGTAAAATGATTAGTTTGAATGAGACTAATTATCATAAGCGGAGAGGTAAAATGAAAGATATTCTATTTGATAAAAAACTACTTTTACCTGTGTTGCTTTACTCAAAAACTTAAAATCGATATAATGAAGATTGGACTTTTGATCATGAAATGGTATGTGGTTTTATTCGTTAATGAGTAGATAATAATTTTTTGAGTCATATTGCCAATAATTTACATGCTAAGACTTTATGGGACAAGTTTGAAACTTTGTATGCTTCCAAAACATGGAATAATAAATTATTTTTGTTGAAGCAAGCTATGAATTTAAGGTACAAAGAAGGTACGCCCATTTCTGCATTTCTGGTCACTTGAATGAATTTCAAGAATGTTTTGATCAATTTTTTGGCATGGGTGTTTAATTTGACGATGAAATTTTAGTACTTTGGTGGATTAATACTCTTCTTACTTCATGGGTAAATTTGCGTGTTACTTTAACTAGTTCTGCTACTAGTGGTGTTGTGAGCATATAATTCGTTAAATCTGCCATTTTGAAAGAGAGTTCTGGCGACAAACTCAGCAGACTTCTTCTTCACAAGCAGAGGTTTTAGTTAATGAAAATGTGGGGAGAAATAGAGATAAAGACAATGATGGAGGTCATGGAAGTAAAAGCAAGTGCCAAAGCAAATCAAAGTCTAAGCAAATATTGTTTTAAGCTGAAGAATGACAGCAAAGGCAAGCAAGACAAAAAGAATGATGAGAATGGTGATCGTGTTGCCACCACTACTCCAACAGATCTTGTGGCTGCTTATGATGAGAATCAGGTTAATGTTGTCTGTGATGATTCTAGTTAGGTTGTTGACAGTGGTGTTAGTTTCCATGTGATTTTCAGGAATGATTTTTTTTCATCTTATACTCTAGGTGATTTTGATATGTTGAAGATAGGTAATAATGACATTTCAAAGGTAATTGATATTTGTATTGTTTGTTTGAAATTAGTAATGAGACAAAGCTTATTTTGAAAAATGTCAGGCATACATCATTCATCCTTTTGAATTTGATTTCTACCTAGTGTTCTAGATGACGATGATTATTTTAGTACCTTTGGTGGTGCACAATGGAAGCTCACTAAGCGTGTTCTATGGTTATGACTCCTGGTAAGAAACTTTTTGATTTGTATTGGCTGAAAACTTCTGTTTTATTTAATGTTGTAAATGTTGTTGATTGTGATAACTTATTTGATTTATGACATAAAAGGCTTAGCCACATTAGTGAGAAGGGGTTGAAGTGTCTAGCTGAGAAGAATTTGCTAGCAGGTTTGAAAGGAGCAAAGTTAGAAAAATGTATTTATTGCTTGGCTGGAAAACAACACAGAGTTTCTTTCAAAAGTCATCCTCCATCTAGAAAATCAGAAATGCTGGAGTTGGTGCATTCAGATCTTTGCGGTCCAATGAAGACCAAAACTTTTAGTAGTGAACTTTACTTTGTTACCATTATTGATGATCATTCAAGAAAACTTTGAGTTTATATTTTGAAGACAAAAAACCAAGTACTCAGTGTCTTAAAATAATTTCAAGCTTCAGTTGAGAGAAATTGGAAAGAAGCTTAAATGTATTTGCATTGATAATGGTTGTGAATATTGTAGACAACAGGACATTCGACATCAAAAGACGCCGCCTAAGACTCCTCAGCTCAATGGTTTGGCAGAAAGAATGAACAAGATATTGATGGAGGGAGTTAGATGTTTGTTTGCTGAAGCAAAATTGTTCGATACTTTTTGGGATGTGGCTTTATATACTACTACACATGTTATAAATTTACCTCTTGTTGTTAAAATGTCTTCCATCTGGGTTGTTCTGGGTTTAGCAGTCAACCTTGATTTAGAAGTTGAACAGATGGATGTAAAAACTACTTTCCTTCACAGTGACTTGGAGGAAGAAATATACATGGAGCAACCTGAAGGTTTTGTAGTGAAAGGCAAGAAAGATTATGTTTGCAAGTAGAAGAAAAGTTTGTATGGGTTAAAACAAGCTCCAAGATAGTAGTATAAGAAGTTTGAGTCTGTTATGATCCAACAAAAGACTACTTTTGATCATTGTGTTTTTGTGCATAAATCCTGTGATATTGATTTCATTATTTTATTGCTTTTATCTTGATGACATGTTGATTGTTGGTCATAATTTATCTGAATTATCAAGTTGAAAAGGGAACTCAGTAAGATGTTTATTATGAAAGACTTATGACCACCAAGACAAATTCTTAACATGCATATTTCTTGTGATCGATAGGTTAAGAAACTTTGGTTGTCACAAGAAAATTACATTCAAAAGGTACTTCAATGTTTTCATATGCACAAGGTTAAAGCTGTAAGTACACATCTGACTTTACATTTTAAGTTTAACACTGGACAAGCTCACTATAGTGATAAAGAAAAGGAAGATATGCAACATGTTCCCTATGCATCTACAATAGAAAGTTGAATGTATGCAATGGTTTGCAATAGGTCTAATATAGTTCATGTTGTTGGTGTTGTTAGTTATTTTCTTTCTAATCCTAGTTTTGAGCATTGGAAAGTTGTGAAGTGGATATTAAGATATCTTTGTGGTACTTTTAACTTGAAACCGTGTTTTGGAAGTGGAAAACCTGTTCTTTGTGGATACACAGATCCTGATATGGTAAGGGATATTGATTCTAGAGAATCTATTCCGGACTACTTGATTATCTTTGTAGAGGGAGTTGTGGCTTGACAATCCAAATTGCAAAAGTGTGTTGTTTTGGATGAAGAAATTTATGCAAGAACTTGGTCTTAAGCAACAAATGTATGTTCTATTTTGTGATAGTCAAAATGCTATCCATCTTAGCAAGAATCCTACTTTTTATGGTAGATCTAAACATATTGATGTTCAATATCATTGGATCCGTGATGTTTTGGACTCTAAGGTATTAGTACTTGAGAAGATTCATACAAATGTCAATAGTTCTGATATGATGACAACCTCTATCAAGGGAAAAGTTTGAAACTTGCATATTTATATTCGGGCTAACATTTGCCCTTTTTTAAGTTGGAGTGGGGGTTCGTTGGATAGGTTATCTTCAAGTTAGACCCAACAACATTTTATATTTAAAACAAAATATTTAATAATAACTTATTTGTTTTGTTTTTGCAGTAACTCTTTCAGTTTTTCAGCACAAAGAACTCATATGTGCCCTTCCGTGCTTATCTGTGTGGTTTGGTGATTTAACCGCATTAGTATTTTCCACTATTTGCTTGTAAGTATAACATTTTTGTGAGTTCTTTTATAGAAACACTTTTGTTGTACTCTTTGATATTTTTTATAGTCAATATTTTTTTGGATTAGATCCTATAGTTTTTTCTCTCTCATTAAGAAATTTCTACGTTAAAATTATTTGTTTTTTCTTGTTCCTACATTTTCATTTTATCTTACTCTTCAAAATTTTAGATTGTCGTATATTATGGATCTCCTATTTTAATCAAAGGAAATAATTTTTATTTTTACACGCTTTTAAAATTTTTGTGTAATTTTTTCGCTGCACAGTTATAATTTTTCTCTAACAATAATTGGTTCTTAATGTAACTGGTAAAGTGATGATAGTTATAATAATTATAATAATAAAATAAAAATAAAAATAACAACTTAAATAGTAATGATAATAAATTAATAATAATAATGATATCATCAGTGATGGGAGAAGAAAAAATATATTTTATCATGTCATGCTATATACTAAAATCAATAAATTTTCTGCTTTTGAATGACTGTCTAACACTCATTTTATACTTTTCACACATATCAATTAATCTATATATTTACTTTTATTTTAATTTTAATGTTTAACTACTATTTCTAGTCCTATGGCGTAATCCAACCCAATAAAAAAATAATAAATGATTTTCACATATTCCAAAAATCTGAGTTGTTTATTCATGTATGTTACCGTGAAAAAGTTAAAAATAATAAATAAATATCCCGACAAATTTACAAAATAGCCTCACATATATAGTAATTCACCGACCATTTTTTCTCATGATGTCACACTTTATATAAAAATTAGTCTCCTATTCCCCGACAATGACTAAATTAATGAAACTGGAGCATTCCCTATTATTCACGAACAGAGTTTTAGTCTGTTTTAGTAATCCTTTAGTTCACGGTACCTATGTGCATAAATTTACATTGGTAATAAATTTGCTTGAGGAATTACTTCTGCAGAAGGCAGAAGATTTTGAAAAATTGAAAGGGTACTAAGTCCTAAAATAAAATGTACGTTTGACTATTGTAGAAACGTCTTTGAAGAAGGGCATTCATGTGTTGGTACAAGTTCAAAGTGGATACCTACGAATAGGTAGTGGCACATGTTTGAGCCACCTTATTTCCTCATTTGAATAAACAAGTGATAGATACAATCAGTAACTTACTGAGAGCAAAGATCGAGATCCAAAATATCTGCCGCAGTACTGACCAATTCTGCTAGCTATGGCCAACACCCAACTGCGTCAGCTTCTCTAAGACTAATTAGTCTTATATTTATTCCTCAATAATATATTTTGCGAAAATAATAAATAGAATGAATATTGTATTTGTATATTATTAATAAAATATAATTTTAGAGATGAAAAGATTTAAGCATGACTAAGGCCACATCAAGTGAGAATTGTTAATCGTAAAAGAAAGGAAAAAAAAAAAAGAAGCATATGCTCATCTCATGATCTGTACCATAATTCAAATTCTGAACACTATTTAAGATCTCAAATGCATCTCACGCCTCCTTCACTTATTGCTCCACACCTTTATTAGATATACATGCACTTCACTCTTCATCTTCTTGGCCTCCATCACAAACAAACAGTTTTTTTTTTTTTTCTCATTTAAGGTATTTTTTTAGTCCATAGTTAACAACTACTATTTCAGTATATTGGAATTCATTTAGAAGACTGTCTCATCTAACAGATAACACATATTTAATCATGACGGCATATGAATTGAATTCTTGATTTAATGCTTCCCAAACAAGTTGTCAATGAACCGTATCATACTACATGTTAATCCGACATAAAATGTTCTATATATAAGTGGAATAAATTAGTTTTGCGAGAACCAAATCTAAAATACCAGAAAGTATATATATAATATTCATATACATATAACATTTTAATGGTAAAAATATATTTAAACCTTTTATACAGAAACAAACCTATTTATATTAAGACTTATTCTTTCAAGTCTATATATAAAAAGTAAATTACATCAACATTTTTTTAAATTTTGTGAGGGACATTAGGTATAAACAGAGTAAAAACTAAAGCTCAGATTTTAGGCTAGTTAAAAAAAATCCAATTGGCTCCAATAAATGTCACATATATATTAGTGAAATTGCCCCAAAACTTTTAATATATATTTTATTTAAAGAGAAAAATATCTTAAAATTTAAGTTAAATCTTGCTTTTTATTAGATGGACCTTGTGTATAACTACTACTTTTTAAGGCATACAATAATCTCCCGTATGAGATCAAACACTCAAGGACGATTAATAAAATATATAAAAGTATTAGAATAATATTTTTAAATAATCAAGGACATAAAAAATAGAATGCTTGTAATATTTCTTTGAAATATTTGTGAATATTAATATAATTATTCTATTCAATAATATAAATTCATAATATATTTATATATATAATTTATAAATTCATAATATTTCTTGATTTTTTTCTTAAATAATATTTGAATGTGTCTTTATTTTTAGTTTGCAAATATAAAAATTCAAATCTTTTTATATATTTTCATTTAATTTTAATTTAATTTCTATAGTTACGTAAGCTTGCATGTAAAAGTTATCTATGGTTACGTAGTATTTCTCCCATAAATTGAATTTTTCTTTAATTTTCTTTCTAATCAAATAAAAAAATATATGATTATGTATATTTTCTTTTCTCTCATCTCTTTCCTCGGAAGGAAACCAAACGTACCATTAATTTATTTTGTGTCAATAAAGAAATGAAACTCCAACTTAAGTTTGGTGCCCCTTTTCTATTTGATTTTTGATAACTTGAAAAATAAAAACAGAGGAAGAGAGTAAAAGAAAGAGAAAAGGAATGAAGAAGAGAAAGTGGACCATTGCACCATGGCAACTGCATGTATATGATTGCCACGTAGCAATTCCAAATTGGTAGTTCCACTTTAACGTGGCAGTGCCATGGGTTCTGATCCCTCCATAAATACCCCATTCTATTCCTATCCCTTGTTCCTCTCACTTCATTCATTCATTCACACACACACACACTTCCCTCCCTTCCTCACTTCTCTTTTCATCATCATTTCATTTCTTCTTCCCTCTTTTTCAACTTTCCTAACTCCCTTTCTCTTTTTGTCTCCCTTAACTTTGAGGGAAAAAAACACACACCAAATAATAATGCCAACACCAACACCAACACCAACGGCACCGTTTGGTGGTGTAGAAACTCCAAATGGAAACTCATCTAACACGCTTCCCCTTCCCAAACACACCCCTCAAGAATCGCGTGAACTACCTCCTTTTTTGTCTTCTTCTTACCCTATCACTCTTAAGGTATTTATTATCATCACATTATTTACTCACAATAACTAAACTTATTAATCTTCATTAAACTTAACTTAATCATCATCACTTTGACTGTTGACCCTCTACCTACCTTTTTTATTTTTTATGAAAAAAATATAATCCTAAGTTAATTTTCATTAATGACTTTCATGCAACGCAGTTCATGGACGTGGCATACCGATTGAAAATTGAGAACAAACAAAAAAGTGGAGGGAACATCAAGAGATTGTTTACCTTGCGAGAATCATCACCGTCCGATCAAGAATCAAGGGTGGGATCACCAGCACCGCAAGAGCGAACTATTTTAAAAGGAGTAACGGGGATAGCAAACCCGGGAGAGATCTTAGCGGTGCTGGGTCCATCAGGGAGCGGGAAATCAACGCTCCTGAACGTGCTAGCAGGAAGACTCCATGGACACGGCCTCACCGGAACAGTCCTCGCCAACTCCACAAAACTCACGAAACCGGTTCTCCGTCGAACTGGTTTCGTCACGCAAGACGACATACTCTACCCTCACTTAACGGTTCGCGAGACGCTGGTTTTCTGCGCCATGCTGCGCCTCCCGCGCACCGCGCCGCACGCGGCAAAGGTCGCGGCGGCCGAGTCGGCGATCGCGGAGCTAGGGCTGGGGAAGTGCCAGCACACAATAATCGGAAACAGCTTCATCCGCGGCGTCTCCGGCGGAGAAAGAAAGCGCGTGAGTATCGCGCACGAGATGCTGGTGGATCCCTCGCTCCTCATCCTGGACGAACCTACCTCCGGCTTGGACTCCACGGCGGCGCACCGGCTCATCGTGACGCTCGGTTCGCTCGCCAAGAAAGGGAAAACGGTTATTACTTCGGTGCACCAACCTTCGAGCCGTGTGTATCAGATGTTTGATAAAGTTCTTGTGCTATCGGAGGGTCAGTGTTTGTACTTCGGAAAAGGAAACGAGGCTATGCAGTACTTTCAGTCGGTAGGGTTTGCGCCGTCTTTTCCGATGAATCCGGCTGATTTTCTGCTCGATCTCGCGAACGGTACGTCATCGTTTTAACCGTTTCTGTTATTTCTTAACGATTTGCGGTTTAACTTTCTATAATTGCGCACGTTAATTGATTTAGTTGATTCAAGTACTTAATTGATGTGAAATGAATTATTGGTGATAAAGGAGGGTTTGTGATTGAGGTTGATAAGTTGATATGATATTAGTGTGTACGTTATAGTGGGGGTAATGGAAACGGTAATGGGGTTAGTGAATAATATAATTTTTGGGTGTGGGTAGTGTCACGGTGTGGGGTATAGTGTTTAGAACATGGGCATATGATGGGTGAGTTAACGAGTGTGTGTGATGATGAACTAGTTAATGAACGTCATTCAGAGCATTACACTGTGGCAGACATCATGTAATGTAACTCTGTTCCTATCATTGCGTGGATTTTATGGTCCACAACTCAAATGGGTTTTCGTCACTCATTTTGGGGTTTTTTGCTTGTCTAGTTTATACCTAGTTACTACTTATTGAAAACCGTCTTTGATCCAAACTCAATTTTCCTTGCAATTTTTTAATTGATTAATGATGTTACAGTCTTCGAGTTTGAGTCCGTATGCAACTTGAAAATATATGGAGAAAAAAGAGATAAATTATTGATACAAATTAGTGGTGTGATGTCATAAGAAAAGATAATCTGTGAGATGAAAAGCTCTTTATAATTTAAAGACATTTAAAAATTAATACTTTTCTAATTCATATCTTGCCTTAAATTTTTCCAGCAAATATTTTTAAGAAATTATCACAAAATGTAAAAGACTAAATATTAGATTTTTATTTTAAATTTTTATTAGATTTTCTGTAACTAATATATTCTAAATATTCTCACGAATTAGAATTATCAACTGTTACATTTTTTCCTACCTTCTTTTCTTTTGTTGAGTCCCTTGAGTGGAAAATTGGTACACATCACTGTATTAATATTCGAATTGCTCCTGCGGCTTAATACGAGTTCGTATGTTTTTTGGCAATTAGTTGGCCAATGGTCATTCGTAATGTGATGTGATGTCGACTTTTGGGTGTAAGGAATATTTAATAATAACGGTGATATTCCGTATTCGTATACTAGATTAATATCTATACATCTTTTATTATTTTAATCTTTTTTACATAACATCATTTACTATGTTTTTTTAACTCGATTTCTATTTCTTGTTTGAAATTAATTTTCTTTTAATAAAGGTATATTTTAGGTATGAGCCAGGTGAAAAAGAAGGATTTCTTTGTTTTAGTGGAACAAATCGATTAGATACGTAATGGGCTTTGATTTCGCATCAATATTGTTGATGCTTTATTTAAACAAATGGTTGATGCTCACCACGTGTCCTCTTTTTTTGGAACTGTCTGTCGTTGGCTCTGCTTTTTCTTTCCTTTCTTGTATAACCAGCTAGTTCTCCTTTTTCCTGGGCCAACTTGATTTGACTCCTTATGCTTATGGTTTTTTCTCTCTTTTTTCGCCCATTTTCCCCTACCTCTCAATAATAAATACTGTTTCTCCTTGACTAAATCAAAATCATAACCATTGCCTCCTCTGCTGAGGCATGCAAATTTTTCCTTTAATCTAACTTTCAATTTCATAAGAAAAATTAAGTCCACAGTTATGTTTTACCAAACACACTTTGATTTTAAATAATGAATTTTCTAATATATATATATATGGATAGAATAAGTGATTAGATAGGAGAGTGAAGAGGGAGACTAAGGGTCTATTTATTTAAGATAGAATTAAAATTGATTTTGGTAAAATTGATTTTGATAGAATTGGTTGTAGTAAAAGAAATGGAAATTCACTTGCTTTGGTTTAATATTTCAGCTAAGCATAAATTTATTTGTGGGGAATTAATTTTTGTTGACCAAAATATATTTTAAAGGTAAAAAAACTTAACCAAACATACACTAACTTGGTAAATATATTTTTGGAAACAGAAAAGTCTGCTTTAAGAAACTAAAAGAAAGGGCGATATGGTAAGAGTTTCCAATTCCCAATCAAATTCACTTTCGTACCTCTTTTATGTGGGTCCGGATATATTCTAATATTGGAAGGAAAATAAAAGAGACGCATATTATGAATTCATGGAACTATGCAAGGTATGGCCCCTTGTTTACTAGAACCACCAACCATATCCTTTTCAACAGTAACAAGTTGGTCTTAATAATCTTTGGAAAGAATAGCATCAGGATCAAAATTACTTTTGTTGTGATGTCGAAAATAGGCATTTGGATTGGGCTTGTACGAGGACAACAAATTATTTGGGTAGAAAAGTTGTTCATATATTAGTTACTACAATCCATAAGCCGCTCTGTATTCAAACTCCTTTCTTTCCCAGGAAACTTTTGTCAACTAAACGTCTTTGTTTAATATTTGTCATGTTCAAACATCGCAAAAAGTAGTATATAAACTCTCTGAATTATTAACAACCTTGAACATCTGTTGAAGGACTAATATAATTAGAGTAGACTAGAGTAAATATCGTTGAAAACACTTGGCACGTGGACCAATTCTATTCTGTAGCCGGTCAAAAGAGAACGTGCATATGGTATAAAGTTGAAAATGCTTAGGTAGTGGACTAGAGTCTTTGAGTTGTAGATAACTGGCCTTTTTCTCCATGTGTTGCTGTTTGTTTCTTTTACTATAGATTGGTTGATGATACACTAAGCACCAACTCTACTTAATTAATTCATAAATAACTGCATGGTAAGTGCTCTTTGACTAGGAATTTTTATCTTTTATGGGGTTCAACATCTTTGGCACTAAAAGATTATTAGGGATATGTGCCCCTCTGCTAACCTTTTTCGTTGATTCTTGGGACCATGATGATAATGAGGATATTAAGTTGGAGGAGGTGATGACGACATTGATAGCGTGATGACGACATTGATAGCGTTAGAAACCATCAAACTATGGTGATTAAAAAGAAAAAACAAATAATAATCAAAGAGCACCTAGGAAAGGTGGCACACTAAATCCCTGTCCGCCCTTAAAAAAATAGTGAAAAATTCACAAGTATTGACCCACTATTATAGTAACTTGTATTCCATGGATTGGGAGAGGTTAACCCTTAGGAGTTATTTGAGGTATTAAGTTGGGGTTCAGGATATATCTTTCTCAATGTTATACATACGTTTGGTACTTCGGTTAGCTCTGAATAATTGGTGTACATTGATAACATTTTCTTTAATAAAGTTACTCTTTCTCCTCTCTATTTACATCCCAGCTCTATATCTTTCCTTTACTAAAGAAAGAAAAGAGAGAAAATTATAGTTTTTTTTTTTGCCATAAATAAAGAATTATATAGAAAATGTGAAATATTGAAGTATAACTAAAAGTTAAATTTTCGTATAAATTATTCTTGACCTACTCGAGAACATGGTCTTGGGGGCTGTTTATTCATCAATCTGGAAGGGGGAAAAAAAAGAAAAACTTGACCTTCACTTCTTTGACAATGATCTGGGCCATCTGGCCAATTTTGCAGTGATTCTCTTTTCCCGTTCACTTTGTTTCTTTTTCTCTTTTCCTCCCACTTTTTTAGAATCGCTTATCTTAGGATGTGTTAGAGAGCTACACGTGTTGGGTTGCTTTACATCCTTAATAAACATTTCTCCCGAAAAGTGAAGTCTGATGGCAGAAAGGTCTAATGAAATAAAAGTAAAATAGCTACATTGATATTATGCAAATCAAAGTGGGAACTGGTGGTGGCCCAGTCACCAGTGCCAGCACCAATCTTAGTGGAGACTCACCATAACACTAATTTAAGTCAGCTTTTACAAGTCCCACTATCCTATTTAAGCATGTTCTTGCCCCTAATAAGCCCTTTTTGAATAATCAAATACTTGTTCAATTAATTTAAAAATATTTTGATTTAATTTATCCCTATCCTATACTTCGTAGGTTCTTCAGCTTCAATATTTTATGTAGATTCAGCTATTTATATACTATATTCTACCATATGTTTTCATGGGCCATCATCATGGTGCTACATATCTATCACTTTTTATAGTTTATTCCTCTGTATATTATTGGTTGTGAAATTGTATTTATACATAAATTTTATACAACAAAAAGAGAGATAGAAAGCGAAGAAAAAGAAGCAGAATGAGATAAGATGATTAATACAATAGAAAGAGATAAAAAGAAAATTAAATATTGTAAAATGCGTTAAAAATATGGCTTCTGTTGCTTTGGATAAGGACTTAGAGATCTCTCGTTTTAGTGTGGATATTGGATGATCTCTTTCCCTTCCTACCTCTTTGTCTTGCTCCTTATCTCTTCTTTAATTTCCTAATTTTTAAAGTTGAATGCTAATTCTTAATAATTATTTATAGGAAAAAAATAAAATAAAATAATTTTTTGTATTAATTAATTTGAAAAAGTTCTTTTTTCTTTAAATTTTTCATAAATTTGTTTTAACTTTAATTTATTTTACATTTTATTTACTTTTTTATCTGTTTATTGATAGTTTTTCTTAACAGGTCTCTTATATATTTAAGAAAAACTCTTTTATTTAGCCAGCCCCGTAGTTGTTTATGAACTGAACGCAATCCAAACTCTAAAATCAATTCTTGGGCCTTTTCTAGTTATTTTGCATCTTCTTTTGCAATTGGGTTGTACTTCCTCTAATTCGTTTACTCTCCAGTTATTTATTCACATAAGAGATGCACCCACATAATTGAAATGCAAAAAAATCCTTAGATATTAATCAAGTTTGGCCATGAATCTTGCAGGTATTTGCCATGTCGATGGTCAAACTGAAAGAGATAGACCTAACGTAAAGCAAAGCTTAATCCATTCATACAACACAGTACTGGGTCCCAAGGTAAAAGCTTCCTGTATGGACACTGTCAATGTTCCTGACAAAAACACACACCCTTTGAGAAGCAACTCTTCAAAAGAATGCAGACATAGCGACCGGTTTAGCTTCTTGGATTGGTTTTACCAATTCAGTATTCTGCTCCAGAGAAGCCTCAAAGAAAGAAAGCACGAATCCTTCAACACACTGAGAGTGTTTCAAGTTATTGCTGCAGCACTATTATCTGGTCTAATGTGGTGGCACTCAGACTATAGAAACATTCAAGATAGACTTGGCTTACTCTTCTTCATTTCCATCTTTTGGGGAGTCTTTCCATCTTTCAACTCTGTCTTTGCATTCCCACAAGAACGTGCCATCTTCATGAAAGAGCGAGCTTCTGGTATGTACACATTGTCCTCCTATTTCATGGCTCGAATTGTCGGAGACCTGCCTATGGAACTTCTTCTTCCCACGATTTTCCTCGTTGTGACATATTGGATGGGTGGATTAAAGCCTGATTTGTGGGCTTTTCTGTTAACTCTGTTGGTTGTGCTTGGATACGTGATGGTGTCACAGGGTCTTGGCCTTGCTTTAGGTGCAGCAATTATGGATGCAAAACAGGCTTCCACAGTAGCAGCAGTGACAATGCTTGCTTTTGTGTTGACAGGTGGATACTATGTTCACAAGGTGCCATCTTGCATGGCTTGGATCAAATATATATCCACAACTTTCTACTGTTATAGGCTGCTGACTAGAATTCAGTATGGGGATGGCAAGAATATATCATATCTATTGGGTTGCTATCATGGTGGTAGTGATTCTGGTGGCTGCAAGTTTGTTGAAGAAGATGTGGTGGGGCAAATTGGCACTCTGGGATGCATTGGGGTGTTGCTTTTCATGTTTGTGTTCTACAGAGTATTGGCTTACCTTGCTTTGAGGCGCATTAAGAGTTGAAAATTAAAATTCTGTGAGTTGGCCTTTTGGGGGAAAAGATTGAATGCAAAGAAGGATGGATCAATTTGTTGGCACCTAGTGCAGCAGTCACCACTTTTACACTAGGCTTGACTGGCTAGTTGGTTCGGACTAACTGTAATTGAAGAATGAATGAGGGATTTTCTGTTGTAATTGTAAAGTTAGAGAATTAATTAACAAGAAAAATTATTGAAATGAAGAGAGAAAAGAAGACTAAATTGTAGATTTGAATTTTCAATGGCTCTCCAAGTTGATTCTGTTTTCAGAATGTTAAGGGAAGAAATAAAAGAAATTTCTTCCGTAAGGAACATATAATCTTAAAGTTCATTGTGATTTATTAATAAACAGTAAATTTATTCCGAATTTCAACTCCTTCTTCATCGCGCAGTTATTTTGAAAATTAATCAGTCCTAGAATTTTCGTCCCACTCAAAATTGGAAACTAAATTAGTGAATTGTTTTTCTGTCATCAGTAATGGTAAGCATTGGAAACGTTAGTTACGCCAAAACATTCTTAAAAAAAGAAACACCTGAACATCTCCGCCCACATGACGGCTGAATCCGGGAACCGTGCCGGCACGGACGGTGGTCTCCGTCAAGTGGCATCCCATATAGTCAGCACCACTGACCTCAAAAGGCATAGCATTAGATGAAATGATTAAATGGATTAAAGTTTCTTTTTTTCGTAGATGGCTACACAGCAACTCTGCTTGAAAATGAATTTCACTCTTTTATTAAAAGTATTTATAGAGAAATTTTTTCAAATACAGTCTAAATTACAATTTTATTTTGACACGATTAGGAGAGAAATGGCCTTATATCATCTTTGATATCAAAGTAATATATAATATAATTTATATGTTAAAATAATATTTATTCATAATAACTTTTGTTTGTATAAAATACACAAATTCAGAAAATAGTTTATAATATAAACGTGGATTCAGCTAAACAAACATGTTTATTACTTAATCTTGTATGCCTTATGTTGCATGAATGATGAAATGAGTTGTCATGCAAGTTAAAAGTTGAGCAAAGGCATTAAAACATTGATAAAAATTTAGTTTGATAGATAAAAAAGTTGCAACCATGCTGTGACATGTGGCATATGTTTCATATACAAACGTTGTTGCTAGCTTCTAGTGGCATACGGTTTCAATCTTTCTCCTAAAATAAAATACTATATCCTAATTATTAAGAAAATGTTCCTCGTAGTCCAATCCAACGGTTCCTCTTCCTTGAAAAATTTCATGCTTCGTCGGTTAATACTCTATAAAAAATGCTTTGTAATCAAATATTATTTTGTCAGTGCGGTCCTGAGCCTTGTAATCAACCTCTTCTCTTGTTATACATATTCTAGAATATAAACATATATGAATTCATCAATGAATGTTACCAGCATGATTTTGCAGATATATTTTATTTGAAAGAAATCTATAAGAAAAATTCAATTATTTAAAACAACATTATTAACAAATATAGGTAATATCGATATTTTTAGGATAACATCCCACTTTTCAACCTCTTCAAAATCACTATGAAGTATATTAGGAACTGTGATCCCCAGAAGTTAGACGGGTGAGTTATCAAACTTAACCTAACAGGAGATTTAAGAATTTGAAAAATGAGCACACAACCTTACAATTATAATAGATAGGGACATTTCTCATTTGTTAATATTGTTTGTTCCTATTGATACTGGGGTTCTGCGTGCAGTTTCTGACATTACTTTCTTCCTATGAAAGAAGTAGCACTTGCCAATATATTTGCTTGAGAAATATATAACTTTACTAGTTTAGATTCAATGAACTAAAATATGACCTTGCATGTTTCGGATGCAGGCCACATCACACTTAGCCAACAATAAGTCGTCTATGTTTAGAAGACCTAATTTAATTTTAATCTTGTTATTTGTGATCTCTTAATTTCTCCTACTTAAAACTTAGCTATACTTTATCTCTTTTATTTTGAGAAATCCACTATGGAAATAAAGTATTTGTTATATTATCTTCGGTTTATTGTAAGATCTAAATTAAAAATGTGATTTGATTTTTTATAAGGTCTAATATAAAATATTTCTTGCATTATTTTTTTTTTTACAAAAATGTTATCTTTTTTACTTTATTAGTGAGATGGTATAGAGTGTTCACATGAACAATTATATATATATATATATATATATATATATTGTTTAAGATGAATTTAATATTTTTTAACTACATTAACCAAATTTCTTAATCTCAGTCAATAATTATTTGAATTTTATAATAAAAACCAAAAGAGTATTTATTATATAATATTACAGTTATATTCTACCACTGGTTTAACCACCCTAAGATAACTAATATATATATATATATATATATATATATATATATATATATATATATATATATATGACAAGATTAAAATTCTGAAAATATTTTTTATTACATGTTGATTTTGGTTTGATTATTATGTTAAAGTGTGTTTTGTCGTTATTATATTAATCATATCACAAACATATATTTGGAGTTACTCTCTGTATTAGAGTCATATTTTTTTAATTAATAAAATTGAGGTGAGTTGTAATTATTTATCATGTTTCATGTCTCACAAAAACTCTTCTTGTACAATAAATACAACGTTGAATGAAAGATTCGACAAAGTTTTACTGTTCTTGTAATTGATTCTGAGCTTTTCCTACATAGTTTAAATAGAGGGCAAAAGGGTTCTCTCCTCAAGTTAGAGTTACCATTGAGATATCACTTTGAAAGATTTAGAATTCTAACTGTGTACTAGAATCCATGAGTTAAAGGACAGTATTTAAATAGACAGTTTGTATGAGAGATAGACTTCTCTAAACGAAGGGGTGCAAAAATTCTACTTTTATATTATCATAACTATTGAAGTTTGTCATTTACTTTGACTGAAAGCTTAATAGCTGATCCTTATTTCAAATGTGTCGGAAAATGACGTTGGTTATTGGACATGGACGGAGAGATAAACAATAGTATGCTTTCAATTTTAGAGTTAATAAACTTGAAATATATGACATTGAGAGGGTAATAGTGTTTGGTAGATTTTTGAACAGTGAGTAGAAGTGAGGTAGTGCTGCAGGTTTCGTGGCTTGAGTGATATGTGAGGTTTAGTTTTGAGCTATAAAGAAATGTTGTCCAATTTTCTCAGTGTTTGACAAATTCTCAAGGCAACCTCTGGTTACCTACTCACCTTTTAAAATGCAGAGCAAATTTGACAAATAAATGTTAGATTGAAATTCTTCTTAATATATTGTTACTTTCCTTTCTAATTTTAAATGTAATTTTGAAATATTAATTATGCTCAATAGATGGCTTCCCCTTGACCATAACAGCTTGTGCATATAATAATGTGACAAACAAATCCACCTTCATTTTACTAGCTAAATTTTGGGGTTGATGTCTCGGACCAAAAAAACCTAAGCAAATGTAATTTATTTTTATATTTTTAAAGGATATTTTAAGTTATGATATTTTTCTATTTAAGTTTTTTAAGTGTAAAAAATTTTATTTTCATCTTTTATGTTTTTAAAAAGTATTGTTTTAATTCTTTAATTTTTTTAAAAAACATTAATTTTACATAAATATTATTATTATTTAAATTTTAAAATAATTAATATAAAACAGTGACAACTATTAACTACAGCTACATGTGTTAAGTTGGGCTAAATATTTAATATAATTTTTAAAAATTTTAATATATATATATATATATATATACTAATAAGTCTTAATTGAAGACTTTTTTAATTTTATTTATTATCTACGGTATGGTATTTTTATTAATAATAATAATTATGTGCATGTAGAATTCAAAATGTACCATACCCAAGACATTTTTAATTTAACATTGATCATGTATTATCCTTTAAGCTGTATTCTTATGATTTACAAATTAAATAATAAAAACATAAAGGTTGTTTTCTCTTTCTAGAATTTAGGAAATTTTATTATAATATGTCAAATTTTTCATGTGCCCGTAGAATTAGTTATATATCTTTGATGAAACTTTAAAGATCCGAAGTTACTTTTATATTATAATATATAAATAATATATATATATATATATATATAATTAAATAATATTGTATTTAAATGTATAAATATTCTTTCATTATCCTAATTAAGGATTAGAACTATCAAACCGAATATCTCATTTCTACCCACTGTGACCCACTTAATAAATGAATCAATTTAAACTGATTCATATGTTAGCTTGTCTATATTTTTAAGTGATTTTTTTCATAGAGTATCCTTGGGTATAGTTGGTTAATTAAGACTATTTTTCAATTTAGTAATTAAAAATTATAAATTACCATGTATACATGATATAGAAAAATTTAACTCAAAATTACCTTTCGTTTAGAAACTTTGGAGGTTTAGTTAACTTTTTATTTTTATTTCAAAAACTTTGGTATTCTTGAATTTTAATATATATTTATGCAATTGAGTATTTAAGATTAATCTTTAGTTTAATAGTTAAGAATATGAAGAAAAATATAAAATATAAAATAAATTTCTTAACTATATTTTTTAATTTGTGTAAAATTATATATTTCTATTCATACATAAATGGAGAGACAGTAAATAGTAATAATATTTAATTATAGTAGTTGGAAATAATATAGAGAATGGTATATGTTAAACTTAACTAATTTAGGTTAAATTTATATTCATTAAATATTTCTTGATTTTTGTAAAAAATTTAAAGATCCAAAATTTTAAAATGAAAGGAGTATATATATTAAATATATTTTAATGTACATAAAAATCTTAAACACCCAAAATTTTGAAATAAAAAATAATTAAACACGATAAAATTCATACAAACGAAGAATTAGATAAAAATATTATATATAAATAAAATAGTTAAATAATAAAATTTTCAAAACCATAAAATAAGTAAATAAATTGACCCTTTACATCTTGAAACATATGCTATGCGCCTATGGTTTGATGTGTCCATTTTATCCTTTAATGAAATTAATAACTCCATTCTTCTAAATGAACAAAGAGACTAAGTTTGTTAAAGTCAAGGATGAACATAAATTCCTGACAGATACATTTATAAAATCAAATCTAAACTAGGCTACGTTATATTAAAAATATTAATTAAATATTTATAAATAATATATAAAATTAATATTTTAATAATATAATAAATAAAATAATAAATCATAAATTCTACAATTCTTAACTAATTAATTTTATAAATGCACCATAGTTAGTGAATAATTTTTTTCAGTATTAATAATTAAAGAATTGACATTGAAAAAATAGATGTTTAATATTATATATATATATATATATATATATATATATACATGAGAGTTTTTTATTAAATAATAATATAAAAAATTAAAAAACATTAAATCTCAAAACAACTTGAAATAATACATATTTTAATTTATTAACTCCTAAATTCAGTAATAAATTCAGGAATCTACTAAATCTAGTTAAAATATATGAAGTTGTAAAAATTGACTTAAATAAAAGAAAAATTTAAACATAAATTAACTTGTAAGACTAAATAAACTCATCAGCTCCAAAGAATTAACTAATTAACTAGAGACAAAATAAAAGTGATTTGATTTTGGACTGTAGTAATGCAGCTGCAGTGTTGATGTTTGGGCAGCCCCTCCATGCATGTGATTGCTTCTTAACCACTCTTTAATATGCTAACCTCCCTATTTAAATCATTGCTTTATCACCTCCATCAATTTCCACTTTCCAATTTTGTCCCCCTCGTTAATGCTATGGGGTCATTGTTTTTAATCACTTGTATTCTTTCTTTTCTTTTCTTTATCTTATCCCACAAAAGTGATATTGTTTTAAGATAAATAATTAGTTCGTGCCTAAAAGTAGATAAATGATGTAATTTCATATTACCATATATCATAACTGAATTATATTAATTGGAGGGTCTGGTATATTGAATAAGATGTGTGAGTCATTATAATTTTTTTTAATATTTATTCTATTTTTATAAATAAAAGAATGTGTTATAAATTATTATGGATGATAAGTTATTAAATTTTATAACAACTAATTATGTCAATAATAATTTCTAGTTATTAATGTTAAAAATTTTCATACAAAAAATATATAAGGACTAAATTTTATTTTAAGTAATACTATTTAAAAATAAATAATTAATTTATGTATTTACCATGTAAGATATAGATAAATAATCTAATTATAAATATAAGACAAAAATAAACTATATTTATACTATCACCGGATCATAATAATGATAAATTTATTAAGTTTTATTATAAATTATATTAACCAGGCTTTTTCCGAATTAGTCTAAAGATAATCTATAGTCATTAAATTATAAGATAAATATTTTGATTTTCCAATAATTATTTTAATAATTATGATAATAAAAAAATTAGTGGTTACTAATTAAAAGTTTTATATACTTATAGAAATTGTTCATATAAAAAAAAAAATCAAAGCATAATATTAATAAAATAGGACTGGTACTGTTGTGTGTCCGTATGTGCTTATATAATAAAATGTGCAATGAGACCTAAAGAGAGAGATAGAGAGTTTTGTGTGACACATCTTTTCTTTCATTCTCAACACAATGGATTCTTCTTCATCATCATCATCAAGTGCTAGTGAGCATGCTAAGGTTGTTCGAAAACAATGTGACATCTTCAATGCAGTCAAATACTCTTCATCTCGCAGGACTCATTCATTTTCATCTTCTTCTTCATCACTTTCACCTTCTTCTTCTTCCTTTGAATCATTCTGCTATTTCCCTGAGGATTCTCTTCTTAGCCCTGCATCCCCTCTAATTAGATTCTCTGGTGTTCCATTTTCTTGGGAACATTTACCTGGAATTCCAAAGAAACAGAATTCCAAAAACAAGTTGCAAGAATCATCATCCTTGAAACTACTACCATTGCCCCCTCCAACTACCACACACACTTCTAAAAAGCACAATCATGAAGAGACCAGAGTTAGGAATAAGAAGAGTAGTGTTTTTCAAAGGGATCCTTTCTTTGCTGCACTTGTTGAATGTTCAAAGGATGATGATGATCATCATCATGGAGAAGAAACTAGTAGAAATTTGTGGAATGGAGCTAAGCTGGTTCCTAGGAGTATTACTGATCGTTTTGGTTTTATTAACCTCTATGCTTCTTGCAAGAGAACTTGTGCTGTTTCTGAATCTTTAGTCTACCTTCCAAGTTCAAGAAGAAGCTCTTGTGAACATGTTATCCCCCCCAGGTCCCTCTAAGCTTGTGATGATGATCCATGCCTAGCTGTCAATGTACTTTTGTTCATGTTGTTAAGGGAAAAAAATTTGAAAGAGGTATTTCTTTAATTCCCTCTTTTTTTATAATTTTTTAAGCCTTGATCCTTGTTTTTGTTAGTTTCTAAAATATGGTATGTGAAGACAAGTATGTCTTTGGAAACCTAAATTATTGTAATATGTTAATACAAGTATAGGGAGTAGTGCTTGTCTCCTTTTGTTCAGAGATCACTGATGACTGATACTGTTTCTATTTTTTTTTTTATAGCAAATTATACTAATATCTCATAAGTATTCTTTTCCCTTTTTTTTTTTTTTTTATCATTACTTGAGCTTCTTTAAGAGATTTTAGTTATAGTAAAATTTGTTGTAATTTTTAAAAAAAATTTGTTTTAGGCTTTTTGGCATCAATCATCATTGTCTCTAAACACAATATACGATCTTTGCTGTATTTCATGTGATAACAACACATTATGAGTGAAAATTACACGATCCCATGTGGAAACAATGCACCGGACCACAGTGGATAGATAGAGACGGCCAAATTATTGATTTGACTTTTCTATTTTCTATGTACATTTTGTATTTGCAAGTGTGTGAGTGTGATTCCCAATATTTTCAGTGATGGCGCTGCTGATGTTGATAACAATAATAACAACTAGTAACAATGTTGTTGAGCTACCTTTCGCTTTCTTTTTTAAACGATTCTACACAACACAAGTGTACGTATACTCTCTAGTTTGTACATATAAGAAATTTTTAGTATACTCCAAACAAACATGTAACATGTTAGGCTTGGGTTGGACTCTAGCTAAATCATCATATCAATGATGTGGCTGTTCAAATATAGGACCTTTTCAAATGTTTTATTAATTGTTAATTATTTAGTGGTAAACCATTAATAAAATAATTCCACCAGATGATATCTTCCTGTATATTGCTTCACCAGAATATAAAAATTTTGGATATCTTGAGTGAAAGTGAAACTTCACAAATTGAGTGTACCCTTTTCTTTTGTCCTGCATTGTAAGCTATAAATAAACAGTTAACTTTCATATTCCTTAAAATTTCCCTTTTTCTATTAAGGTGTGATCTCATTTCAGGTCCTGAAAAGTTGGAATCAGAGTATGTGATTTGACTTTGAATTTCTAAGATATGGATCCTGAATTATGTTCCCTTTACCCCTCTTCGGAAAAAAAAAATAAAAACTCACATATTTGGTTTAAAATTTAAATTAAGGAAGGACAGAGAGAAAAATTAGGAGATGAGAGAAACCACTTATCAATGATATTTTTCTTTCTTTCCAACTTATTATCTCCGTAGCATAGCTTTAAGTTCATGTGATCCATTTGTTCTTGCATTTAGTGACATTTCCGTGTACATTTTAAACAACCAAAGGTGGAAAATTGTTTATCTTTTGAATTATATATTGATACTTGTAGGTTCTAAGTTGTAACGTACAATTAATATCCAAAATTACACGTGTGGATCACATGTGTGGAGTAAAATGCATTTTTTATTTTAATAAACCAATATACACTTGGTTAAGTGAAAGTCATTATTATTCATTAAGTGGACTTCAACTATTGGTAGAAACATATTAATCTGATACATTAGTCTACGCACCAGCCTCAAGGGGGAAAACAAAAAAAATCTTATTTTAGAAAAAAAAAAGAATATAAGATACAAGTGAGGATACACCCAACTATCATGATTCAAGTATCATCATAATTGAATTAGACAATCTTAGAGCTAAAGTTATGTAAATGGGTCCATATGGTTTTCCCCCCACATGATGTGAATATATTCAATGCATTTCTTATGGCAGATCTACTAGCTAGTATAACTACTATTAAATCCATGGACCTTGAAAGGAAATAACCATTTTCTTGAAGTTTGAAGTCTCTATGTTGGTGTATAGTTCAAAGCCAAAAATCCCTTTATCTTTGTTCACTTTGGCTGTGCAGCATATGATGAAAGCTACATGAGCATAAATCTTTTTCTCATGTTTCACGGTAGTGGAAGTGCTCAAAGTAGAGACTACATAATGAGAAAGAGGCCCATTTGCCTCGTGATATAGCATTATTCTATACAGTGGTATCTTTTGGTTATCATAATCAATGCTGAAAAAAGGGACCAAATTCAAGTCAATGAGACTGAAATTGTAGGTTGATTTTTATAATTGAAAAGTGAGGTAAGCAATAGTGTCACTAATGTACTCAAAACAAAATAAAAACAAAAATCATGTACATACACAACTGGAATTTGGGACTAGTTTATGAACAAATTTGTCTAATTAACAAGATGCTAGTATTCATGGAAGTACATGACCAGTTTTTGAATGACTTATAGTTGATGCTTAGACAACTATTTTCAATTTAAATTTGAAACAATTTTCATTTTATGAATTGAGTTTGGCAAAAGAAACTTTAATCTTGATTCTATGAAACAGAGTTTATAGATAAAAGATAAATAGGTAATTAAAATTATTTCTGAATGTAACCAAACATATTACGAAATTGAATTTCCTCTCCAAACTAAGTTTAAAGCAACCAAACGTAAATCGAAGCATAGGCTTATGCATAGCTATTTGATGTCAGTATGAATACTTCATAAATGAGAAAAAGTTTCAACAGTTACAAATTTAAGTGGTGAGTGTGGGTTGGCAGGAAAACAGGTAATTGGATAACACAGTTATTCACATGGTTGGTTTTACCAACCACCATATTTGTTTCACACTTAGTTACAGCAACACAGGTCTTAATATAAAGTGTATAATTGATATAAATTTGTATATACATTTTAATTATGTTAAAGAAAAGTGACATTTTCTTTTCTTTTTTCTTCGATCCCAGTTTTGTTTTAGTTGACTGCAAGATATATACGTGATTAAGTGCATGTTTAAATTTTAATTGATACCCGGTTGATTATGTGACTACTTGGATATAAGAATATAAATTAAAACACAATAAGTGTTAATTTTTATTTTTTTTGTGGTATATTAAATAATTCCTAACCATTGCTGGATATATTATTAATCACATAGGGTGTTAGTCGAATGATTGTGGCATAAAATATGGAATTTAAATAAATCAAAATTCGTTCCAAAATTGAGTGTGGATTTCATGCTACTAAATATAGATGATAACAGTTCACCGTTTTATTAATTAATTAAGCGAAACACATGGATCATAATACGCCACAATTTTTCTTTACAAGTAATCTTTCTTTTGATATAATCAAACCACCCTAAGCGATTCTCGACCATTTTAAATAAGACCAAAAATGCAAAGTCAATATTTAGTGACAGAAAGAAACTACGTATCGAAGTTTATACATAGTTTTATAAGCAATTATTTGTTATGTCATGGTTCTGGATTCTTTCTCTTAGAATAATAGAAAAATTAAAAAATTGATTCCCATATGTCTCAATTTCTAAACAAATTTATTTCCTACCTAAAAACTATAGTCTTTGGCAAAATTGATACATGATTTGTTTTTCTTGTGAAAAATATTCTTAAGTACCCACAAGCTTCACGTTACAAAGAAGAAAAGTACAAAGCTTGGAATAATAATAAATAACATCTTGAAAAAAATTTCATTTGTGTACGTAATCTCATAATTCATATTGGTCGGAACGTGGAAAGGAAAGAGAGACAAAATATCACAAACTTATTCTGTCAGATCAACAATTTCTCTTTGAAAGTAATAATAATAACAATAATACATACATACATACTAAGAAGAAACCACCTCCATGGCTTCATGATAATGTTTTTCTTTTCTTCTCCATAACCCTCTTCATCTGCCACAACTCTATCATTGCTCCAACAAGTTCCAACTATTACATATTCTCATATTTTAATGGGACACGTAGAGATGCTACCCCACTTCGTGCTCCTTAGAGGATTATCTATAAATGCACAAAAGTTCTATGGTTGAAACATAATAATTGATGACAAAGAATTGAACTCATGTATTAATAAAAATACATCATTCTATATGAATTATATAAAAAATATAATCAAGTATATTTAATTATCTTATTTTCGTATAAAGATTGAGCTACGTACACTTTCTAAATTATTCTTAATCATATTTATTAGAGATAATATTCACACTAAAAAAATTAAATTAATTCAAGTATACTTTCAGAATATAATTTGAGACCAAAAAATTAAACCATTTTTTTGTTGATACGAGTCTATTGTATTCCAACAATAACTACTACTCCAGAAAGTGTTAGAATTACATATATAAGTAAATGTTAACTATTTTTTCCCCTTGTTTAGAATTTAATTTCCTAAATATCTTTGATTTAATTGATATTCTATCACTTTCTTGAAATAGGTTCTCACGCCGACAGTTTTAATTTCTAGAAATAAATATACTAGCCATTTTGTTTGCTTGATGTTAAAGACTCTTAGCTTATAGGCATTGGTCCTTACTCTTTGAGAGCACCCCCAAACGTGAATCTAATGCAAGCATGCGTGCTGAGAGAAGAATTATAAGCATGATATTATATACATGCATGAGAGAAAATTAATATTTTTAGTAAATTTCTACCTTGAAAATTTCTACTATTCCAATACTTACCTAATGCTAATTTTTACTAACATTTTTTAATGTGGCAAGACTTGGCACCAAGAAAATATAAGGAAAGACATTCTAATAGTAAGTTTCTAACGAGTCAAAAAGTAGGGTAAGTGGATGTTAAAGTTTGTCAAATACTCCTTACTAATAAAGTCAAATGTACACAGATCTTTATAATAGGCCATTATTAATTACTATAAGACAAAGAAAGTTAAAATAAGAGTGGTCAAATGGTGTGGAAGACTCAAACGCAGTAAATATTTGACTACTGTGTATTGTTAATCATGTTTCCACACTGGTATTTAATTGGTATATTTTTAGTATAAAAAAATTTGCACCTTGTAAGTTAAACCAAGAAAATATTTATTGTGTGAATAAAAAGTTGTGGATAATTTATTTTTATATATCTTAATATGAAAAAGTTTCCTTTTAATTTTGTAATTATTACCTAAAGGTGCTGGACTACTGGTTAATATTTACCAGAAAATTTTACTCAATTATTATCTTTATTCTTTTTATTCTTTATCTTTTAAGATTCTTTTGTAAAAAATAAGATGTGCAATGCTTATTTATCTTTTTATTACTTATCATTCTTAGAATTATCTTTCTCAATACCTGCTTCACGAGGATAACTATATATAATAGCCCTCACAGTTAATTAATAATAAGAAAAAGTTAAAAGTAAATATATACTTAAAAAGTAATCCAGTATTTCTTATAATTATGAAAAAAAATGTTACCGTTTATTATTAATATATAAGACCAGAAATAATGATAATTAGTGTAAATTATATTGATATAATCCTGATATTTTTTACCATCATATATATATATAGACCCACACACAAGCAAAATACAGAGAATTAAGCATTAAAAAAACATATAGACGCGCACACAAGCAAAACAGAGAATCAAACACTAAAAAAACACATTGATGTACACACAAGCAAAAACAGAGAATCAAACAGTACAGAACAACAAACACGCAAGATCGAGTCATACATTATTGCATATGAAAGTTAGAAAGAATGACAGATATGATAATTTTGATGCAACTGGTTTCATATAATTTTTTTTTAAAAAAAAATGAAATTGGAAATGTTTATTGATAAACTGGAAATATTCTAGTAATGACCTTAGTGTGACGCAGACGTTAGTGTTGGATGAAAGTCTCTCATCAATCCCAATCTGTCTCTAATTAACTACTCAAAATTGACTCTACACCAAATATTAAATATTTCATATAGGTGATTTAATGGCAGAATTAACAACACTTAATTACACCATTAAGGAATCACATCTTGTGTGTACTACAACATTAGGCGTTCTGCACAAAGGCAAACGTTTTTGTTTTTGTCAAGGAATGTTTTATAATTATTAAGAATAAAAAAGCTTTCTCTCACTTTTCTTATATCCAAATGCTTATCTTAATCTAATTTTGATTATAAAAGTTTTAAATTATAAAATAAAAATTATTGATGAATTAGAAAGTTTTTTTTTCTTTATCAATACACAAAGATTTAAATTCTTCTATATTTAACGTTATCTATACTCTTTTATTATTTTAAAAAAATTATTTAAACTTATCATGTTCAAAATGACATTTAACAATCTTGAACCATATAATAATTTTTACTAATTAAGAAAATGAGAATTTTATTCTCTAATTTCGAAAGGATTGATATATGAAAAACAGAAAAAGTGAAGCCAGAGATATATTTCTAAAGAAACATGTTTGTTTCGAGGGAAATGATGAGAAAGAAAAAGTGGTTTTCGTCCAATGCTCATTTCCGTTTTGCTTCCACACTGCACACAATAATGGTTGTTGTTCCAATAGTATCGTGAGGAGAAGTATCACACGAAACTACACTGAAGGATATGCATACAAATACATATTGTAGTTATAAAAATTAGGTTTACTGTATATATTGTCGTGGAACACAACTTTGAAAAATGCTTGTATAGAAAATGACAAGACATCGGTGATTATTTTATGCAATTAAACATGTGAAAAGTCTGAATATAATTCAAGACAAAATAAATAGTGATACATTATAATGAATGTATTTTTAACATAATGATAAAATTAATTATCTTTTACAAAAAAAAAAATCTCTTTTTAATTTCCTATATAACCAAATAATTATAGATAATACCTTTTTGTTTATCTTTTATAAAATCAAACAAGATGAGAGATTTTATTTCTTTTCATAATTTAACTTTTTGAGTCAAACAACTTGTAAAATCTTTTTGGTTTCTCTCTTTATTTCCTTTCCTTTTATTTTCTTAAAAAATTCCAACTACTACATATATATCATAATCCAAATATGATATAGGCAAGCTACAGTTTATCTGGGTGAGTGCTGAACTTGGTGTTAATGTGATGTGGGCATGTAGCTACCCTTTATCTCTCTCGAGTCCGACACAAATGTGTGCACCTCCAACCCAAACGAAGGTTCTTTTTGGATCTCAAGAGACTGACATTTCAATCCACAAGTCACATCTTCATTCATTGGTGTCCCCTCATGTCGTATCCTAGCACCGACGAATATGACTTTTCTCTTTACAGAAATTATACGATATAGTTTACTATTCCTTAGTACTCACATTTAAAGGTATTTAAAGCTAATTAAAACCATCATTAAACATGTTTAATTTAATACAAAAACACTTCATAAAGTTCAGTTTTAGGATCAAAAGAATCCATGTATTCATCCAAGAGAATTAACTTTTTCCAATTCAAATAAAACATCTCATCTGCCTTTAGAATTGGAAATTTTGTATTTCAAAAAATAGATATCAGACTTAAAACTTCAATTTGTTATAACTGGATATGCCAAAAAATTGTATTTAAAATGTACTTAAAATTTCCCATGGTTTAAAACTGATGATATTTACCAACATATCTATTGATCACTCTCTTAAACACTCTCTAACACTAGACTACACCCTCTGAACATTTTACATGTTTATCGATACTCACTGTTGCAATTAGATGCTCCAGTACAGATAACACGAGTATCACATAATCTCACCATTCATTTGGACAAATCCACTAGACAGAACATAAAGAACTCTTTAACTTCAGTCTGTCTATACATTCCAACATTCTCTTGTTAGCAGTTGACTATACTTTGAAATCAAGGCCATGAAAACATCAGTATTCATAAGTACAAACGATACACACAAATGACTGTACGAAACCTCACCAACCTAAAAATGTAAGAACCTCAACCAGCACATGTAAATGAAACCAACGTCACAAAGATGCCAAGAAGGAAGTCAAATGCCAGAGGAGACAGGGGTAGGGAACACCAAAGCATTGCATAGGACTAGATTACCAGTCATCACATTGCACCTTTTAGTTCAAGACTTGGTAATTACTGGTTCAACTGCAAGAACATCTTAATCATATGATATAATCAAATTGAACAATTCAACATTCTGGAAGGGAGTGTGTCGATGCAAATGGTGAGAAGCTTGCCGCTGACTCACTATACCGGAGAGGATGCTGTTGATGACTGGATGAACCCATATAACTCACTGAACCGTTGCTTGGACTTGGAATGTGTGGAGACATGTATCTTGAGTTAAGGGATGACAAAGAAGGGTATCCAATAGAACGTGGGGAATTCAAGTGAGAAGCCAGAGATCTTTGGGACGCATTCCTAAGATCTACGGAGCTCCGGCTGATGCTTAGGTTGGGGGATCGATGGTAGGAGGACCTAAGAGATGGCTGAATATAAGGGGTACTAGCCATAGAGTGGTTACGAGAAACAGACGGGGTCTGTGAAGGTGTCCGTGCAATTTGTATTGCTGAAGCTGAAGCAAGAGATGATCTTGCAGAAGGTATGACAGAGGATGCCATAGATGCTGTCCGTGCAATTTGTATGGCTGAAGATGAAGCTAATGATGATCTCGCAGAAGATAAGACAGAGGATGCCATAGATGCTGGGCTTGATGAGAGCAAAGGTGTGGATTCTGATGGTGGTGGATCAGTTAAACCGGTTCTTGCATCACGCTTGCAAACAGGACAAAAGGTTCTCCATGAAGTAAGCCAAGAATCCACACAAGCAGCATGAAACTCTGCCAATAACTCATCAGGAAAAACGGAATTAATATAATCTATAACACAGTCATACTTTAATGGGCACATCATGCAAATATACAAGTAACAGTAAATACCAACCAATACAGGCTGCAGAGATCAATCTTGTTAAGCAACAACACCATCAATAACAGGGAGTGTATCGCAAAATCAATAAACATTAATAAAATGGCCATGTCTCAGCCTTTATAAGGTTCAAACCAAACAGAAGGATATTACACAAAGAAATAGAAGTACAGTTGGTGATGTAACATGTATCCTTTTTTTAGTGTGTGATTTCTGAATAAATATAACCCATCCATCTGGTGCCTTACCAGTTCATTTTGCAGTTTTAGAATTCTTATTGCCACCCAAGGGGTTCAGGTAATTCTTGGACTTTCAATTTTTTTAATCTTGAATCTCAGGTCTATCAACAATAATCGGCACCTTCCAACCCTCTGGGTTGACTATTTTAGACATTGAGACATCGGATGTTAATTTGAAAACATTTTAAATTGTCTTCCTGCCAGGTCATGTGATGAGGATTTTATATTCATCTATCAACAATCAATTTCCATGAACCACTAAAGTCAGAGACCACAGTTTCAAATAAATTAAGTCATTTGCTTAATTTACAGTACTTAATGGTTTTTGAGAGTATGGATACCAAATAAAACTTCTAAGGAAATCATCTCATTGTTGATTGTTCTACTGCAAAATAAATAAACAAATAAAATAAAATAAAAAAATCGGGTGCTAAATCTTTAGTATAGGTACTCCGCAGTTGATATACTTAAACCTTTCAAGAAGATGGAGTGAAAACTTCTAACCATCCTTGTAAATGCTGGGTTTTAGGTAGAAGCAAAACTCAAAAATCATTAAGAAGCAATGTATAAGAGGCTTAGTTCTGTTTTTTTTTTTGAAACACACACCCTATCGGGCTTGTCAGTATGACAAAAAAACTGTTAACATGTCATACATTGGCTACGAATGTGGCCAGGATACTCCTTAAAAACTTCGGTGATCCCCTCCCTTGAGCTAGTTTTTGGGAATGAGTTAGATCTGATTCATTTCTAATATCGTTCAAAGCCCACACAGCAAACTCCATGCTCCAAATGAGTCTTAGGAATGAGGAATGTGTGTTAAGATGTCCCACATTGATTAGGAATAAAGTCAAGATACTCCTTACAAGACTTGGGCAACCCTCCTCCCTTACAGCTAGCTTTTGGAATTGAGTTAGGTCTGGTCCATTTCTAATAAAAATAATTAACTGTTTACCAAAACAGTTAAACTAATAATACAGAAAATTAGAACAAAAGTGTAATAATATCTTGATAAAAGCATAATTACAAGATTGGGGGATCTGTGGGATGTTCAAATGAGTATTTCAAGGTGAAAATCATTCAAACACTCAAAACGGGGTTTGCCAGAAAACATCCAGAAGAGATCCCAAGTCTGAATTCCCCTATCAGGTTTAGCCAGAAAGTGGGCAGAATCAACTATCAAGAAAGGGGAATTACAAGTTGCAAGTCAGCAGAGCCTTGAAATCAAACCTGCTCCCAGTTTTCCATTTTAACAAATCCCACAGAAGACTTCTATTTAACAAAACAATGACAATTAATGGATGTCAAAGATCTGACAAAGAAAGTAATAGTTTCTATATGTTGCAATAAGTATTGGATTGTGCTTTCCCTCACAGCAAGGATTAAGTGTGATGATAATATAGTCAAATTGAAAACGTTCAAGATGTTAACTCTCACATTGTTAAAGGAAAGGTATGGCAAAGGCAAACAGCACTGTTATATCAACTAAATAGTAGACACTTAAAACATATATTGTAGAGAAACAGAAGGGTAGGAAAAGTTAGAACATGAGTGTAAGCCCCCAAGCAAAGAGATATCCTGTTTGAGGCCTCCAAACAATGTAAATTATTTCATAACCTACCATCACCTAATTCATTGTATACTTATCTCCAACAAACTCTAAGAGGCCCAAATCTGCCTCAAGATCAAGGACATCCTTATTTTCCAGGCAATGGTAACTGATATTATACCAAAAACTTACAACATGCGATGGCTATCATATATCTTAAGTTAACACGGCATCAAGTAACATTAGATCCAATAATGAACAGCATACAGTGCCTGGAAATTCAAGCTGGCCAATGCCCCCAGTCCATAAGCATACTTTGATATATCAAACCAACAAAATACATTGAATTTGAAAGGGGGGTATTGACATGGGAACCACTTACTGTGACAGCAGGGCAGGATCCTGAGCTTCTCACCAACACAATAGTCTTCGAGGCATATAGCACATGTTATTGATGTACAGTTATCTTCCAAAACAGCAGTGAATATCAAACTTGGCATTGCTTTCACTAGGCGACTACTCATACCATGAAATTCACGAACAATAGAAGCTCGAGGCCTTTCTCTTCTGATGCGATGTCTGCGGACAAAGAAACATGTAGCCAGCACCGCAGACATGGCTAGTAGGGAAATAAATGAAATTGCCATGATAGACCATGCTGAGTTTTCAAAAGTTGGAATGAGCCATATTTCCACATTAGTTGACCCAGCATATTTCTTTAGTGTTTCACCTGAAGCTTTAGATACAAATACAGCGTTTATTCTTATACCAGCAGAATTTCCTGCCACTGAAACTCAAAATTATTGTGCATTAGAAATTCCTGAAATATGACTGAGGTGTATGCAAACATATAGAATATATTAAAGAAAACAGGAAATCTATCCATCAATAAGTTATCTTCAATAGCCATTCTTTTACTATAGAGTTTACATGCGTGATAAGTGTCAGTTTTTTACCCATGTCTTGTATATAAGTTGTCATCCTTTGCATAAGCTTTACCTTGATAATATATTCCATCAAATACATAATCCCCTAATATATCCAAAGTCGCCCAGAGTCTCCAGACTATTTTCCAACCATTGATGTCAAGCCATTTCAGCAGTCACAGAGAAAGTCACCTCTAGAGAGAACAATGAACATAATTCTTTCCCTTAACATTCCATTTAACATAAGATAACAGCCAACAATCCATAGTACATGCCTTCCAAGTAACATCATATTAATTAACTTCTTTTACAGAAGCTTCTATGGGAAATATTATAATCTCTTCGAGTTACAAAAATTATAATTACTGTAAAATCAACAGCTACCACGATCTTAAAAAATAAACTTCTAATCCATTAAAGCCATTTTACCACAACCAGTGAGTTCACATTACAACTCACATTATATTTGGTGATTGAAGAAGAAACTAAGTATCATGGCAAATGCACGGTGGAAGAGAATGATAAACAACAAAATGTAGCTATATATAAGAACTGGTCATTACTTGCAACCAAGATACCGCTGTCTTCATTGTCATAGACAATTACAGCTTTGAAGCCAGCCGTTTGTGCCTTTCTGACTTTTTCCTCAAAGCTACATCCCCCTCTAACCACCAAAGCAAAAGGTGAACTCGCATTGGGAAGTTTTTCAATTTTATTTGTCAGTTCTGTACACGCATCAAGCGGCTCTGCCAAATATAAGGTCCCATATTCTCCAGAACCTTTGACTGTTGGAGCTGAAACCAAAAGACATTCATGTCAACACAGAGATTGATAAATTAACATCCACACCACACCATCACATGCAAAACAACAGCATCAGAACTGCAACACAACATCAAACTTTCATTCTTCCTCTCCACTATTTTTTCCCAACAAAAAGGAAAACACAAATTTAGTGATACAAATTACAAAAAAGGCAGGCATATGCTTTAAGCACATGCCACTTAACCGTACTTGCATACCACACATCAGCATCTCCTGTTTGACACCCCCGGCATCATTTCAAAACCTTTTTTTCACTTTTCTCCCTCCTATCTACAGTAAACTTTCTTTCTCATCTCTCTCTCTCTTCAGATGGGATTTTTTCACTTTCTAACATGACATAAAGTTTCAGCTGAACCAAATTCTAACTTGAACAAGATTACCTTCATGGACAATAACTACGATTCCAGATCAAAAGGCACAACTAGTTTCCGAGTCACAAGGATTCACCAAAGCACTACCAATCACCCAAGATGAAATTTTCAGTACTCATATGGCCCAACGACTAAAATCCACATCCTTCCTTAACCAAAAAAGTTTATATACACAAAGCACACCAACTCCTAACTTAAGGGGAAAATGAAATAGCCGAAAAAACTCACCAAAATTAGCTTCAATATCATCGAAGGAAAGGGTGATATTGTTCCCAATAAGCACCACTTTGGAAGCAGCCATAGCACACAGACTCACCAAAGAGAAAAACAAGAGAAGATTCGAGGTACCCATCAGAGCAAAAGATTCGGAAAGCACAAAAGCACGAATTTTTGGTCGGAAATCATCCAAAGCAGGTAGAAAAAAGGAGGAATCGGGATTTCTGCAATTTAGGGTTTTGAAAACACAGCAAAAATGATAGAAACATCAGCTTCCATCTCAAAAATGAAAAATAAAAAAAACAAAATGAATCTTCTAATCTTTCTATTCCTTGATCCTCTCTACTCTGCTTCAAATTGATCGCAAATAATTTTTTGACAGCAAAATAGGAAATATAATAATATAATAACATAAGATAGACGACGCAGAAAATATAGTCACAGAAAATAAAAAAAAAATTAATAATAATGAATATTATACCAAAAATTAAAAAAACTATATTATCATCATGTCTTCAGAAGTCTCGAATCGTACAATGATAAGGCAGTTTGACGTGGAAATTGGTAAATATCAAAGATATTAACATAATGTGACTGAAGAAAACGAAAATGATTCCTTCAAAAAAAGAAAAAGATTATAGAATGAGTCAATTGTTGTTTGTCTCTTTTGATTAAAACTGTTGTTTGCTTCTTACTAAATCTGAACAAACCATAAATGATAATATAGGGTAATCATTTATATTATATTAATCTTTTTCTTTTAGGATTAGAAGCTCTTTAAAGAATTATGAGTGACAATTTTCTTTGGAGTAATTTTTCTTAATAGAATATTGGAATCTCCTTATACGTTGCAAAATTTAAATTCAAAATTTACTTAAAAGAAAACTATGCATGTATTGTTTAAATAACTTCTATATTAATATTTACTATTTATCTTTTTTTGGTAAATTATAATTAAAAAAGTTATCGACCAATCAAGTCATCCAGATTAATATTTATCACTTGTAATTAACTCAATCTTATTATTGTTTTATCAAATTAAAAATTGTCTAAATATCTCAATCTTATCTTGATTATCTTATGAGATTGATAGTTTAAGTTATTAATTAATTAATTAAGAATATGTTTATCTATATCCCACCGGCAGAATAAAACTGCGGTAGTTGCCGGAGTCTGGATTACTCTATAGACTAGTCGAACTAAAATGTTTATTTATATTTAATTTTGAATAATGGAATATTCTAGGAACCAAAAAACAATGCATTTGGATGCAATTGGAAGAATCATTGTAGATATAATAGTTGTCTTCGACCATAGCATTTTTTAAGAAAACTTCATCCTAATCTCATATACTGAATATTTAATTTAACTTTTTTTTAATGTTTGTTAAGTTTAATTTGATTTAACGTATTTATGACTTTAAATATTATTTTAGAATAGGCCAAATGGCACAACTCAACGATATCATCAAATTTAATAAAAATATTAAAGGAATATATTTTATAAGTATTTATCAAAATGACTTCTTTTAAAACCATTGTACGACTTAGGTTTCATTTAATTAGATGGGTTTCGTACACATGAATTGCAAAATAGATCGATAGACTCTCAGAATTGTTTATCAATTCACATCAATAAATTACATGGGACAAGAGGGCTCAAGCCTATTTCACTTGTCATGTTCAAAATATGCGAGACCCACACATGAATGTTTCACTATTTTGTTGTCTTAAACAATCCATACAAACATCATGGTCCAATAATATTTATAAAAATAGTATCAATAAAATGGGCAGCCAGAAGAATGTATCGACTTATTCAATAATAAGTTTGTGCTGTCTAAAAATAAGTTTATCTAATAATATTTTTAAATAATTAATTTAAATAATTAGTTTAAAAATCAAAATTTTTAACTATTACAAATAACTCTTTTTTTTTTAAACGGAAAAATGTAATATTATTTTAACTTTTAATTTACTGGTATCTCGGTATTTCTTAATAACTCGAGGATCTTATTAGAAGTTGTTACATATTTTTTACAATGTGATTTGTGTGTCCCACGTATTTTATAGATTTAGCAAGTGAAATAAGTTGTGGTTCACCTATTTAGTATTATTGATATTTTTGTCTTAGATATAATCTATACTATCCATTTTTTTATAGGACACGTGATGGAGAGCCATCCAAGGAGGACCACTCAACTAGGAAGATCACAAGGAAAATGTTTAAGAAGATAGAAGAGGAAGTTGAGAAAGAGCTCTTGAAGATTGGAGGAGCCCTTGAAGACCTACCTCTAGATATCAAACCTTGTATTCTTCTAGAAGTAGCTCCATTGTAATCAAATATTATTGTATTTTCCTTTTCGTGGTTGAGCACCTTTCTTGGAGGGAAATTAAGAGGTGAAGCTCAAAAATGAAGAGAAAAAGAAATGGGTCATTGAACCTACTTTAATCATTTTGGATCCAAGAAAGTAGGGTTTAGGGTATTGGGCTTCAGGGCCCACTCACACCTAAACCTAAGGGTCCAAAGCTCATTTCCCATTCTCCACTTAGAAGGCTTCCTCCTAATTCCTCCTTTATAAAAGGAGACTCAAACCTACCTCATGTACAACTTAGTTTTTGATGAAATGAAATAAGCATAAGTGTTTTTCCTTAAGAGAAAGTCTCTTAGAGGGTTCCTTGGGTCTTATCAAAGTTCTAACACTTTGTGGCGATTCTTCACTTGGGACTTATTGGTTCTCCATGGCGTCCACCATCTCTATTCTTCTCCACCTTTTTCAATTTCTTTCTTTCCAATTATTTTACTAACTTTGATTCTAACCTTGTTTCCTAATTGTCTTTGGCTTTTGAGAATCAAGTGGAGGCTTCTTGGAGTATGAAGATCGGGAGATTCAACCAAGCCTAGGTGTGCTTGTAACAACGTGTCACATCACACCTCCAATCTGATCACTCAGAAAAGGACGTGTGACCAAACTCATGTTTCCTCTTCTAACACACTGATACAGTTGGAGAAGCATGGTCAATCTCATCATCAGCTTAAGGCTGACAACGAATCATGTTTACTCAGTCTTGGTAAGGGGACATGACGCCACTTACACGCCACCTACACATCAAGGTTGGGTATCCTCGGATTAAATATTATTTGTGCTAAAAGTATGGTTAAACATTACCCAAGCCTCATCATATGCTCGGATTAAACATTAGTCGAACTAAATTTACCCAAACCTCATTATATACTCAGATTAAACATTAGTTGATATAATGTTTGGTTAAACATTACTAGAAACATCATTGTATTCTTGGATTAAACATTATCCGAGTTAAGGTTTGGTTAAAAATTACCCAAATCGCATCACATCCTCTAATTAAACTAAATCCGAGCTAAAATTAGGTTAAATATTACCCAAACCAAATCAAATCTTTAAATTAACTATTGTCCAAACTAAGGTTGGGTTAACATTAGCCAAATAACATCATATCCTTTGATTAAAAATTATCAGAGCAAAAATAAGGTTAAACAATACCCGAATCTCATCGTGTCCTCGTTTAAACATTATCCAAGCTAAAAATTGAGTAAAATATTAACCAAACCGATTTAACATTCTCTGAGTCAAGAAGGGGTAAAACATTACCCAAACCTTATCATATGCTCGGATTAAACATTATCCGAGCAAAAGTTAGGTTGAACATTACTTAAACCTCATCATATCCTCAGATTATACATATCCAAGTTAAGGCTGGGTTAAACATTATCCAAACCTCATTATATCCTAGGATTAAACATTATCCAAGACAAAGTTGAGTTAAACATTACCCGAACCTCATCGTATTCTTAGATTAAACATTATTCGAGTTAAGGTTGGATTAAAAATTACTCAAACATCATCATATCCTCGGATTAAACATTATTCAAGATAAAGTTGGGTTAAACATTACCCAAACCACATCATATGCACGAATTATACATTATCCGAGCTAAGGTTGGGTTAAATATTATTCAAACTGCATCATAACATCAGATTTAACATTATCCGACCCAAAGTAGGGTTAACAATACGCACACCTTATCATATGGTCGGACTACACATTTTCCGAGCTAAGGTTGAATTAAACATTACCCAAACTACATCATATCCTCGGGTTAAACATTGTTCGAATTAAGGTTAGGATAAACATTACCTGAACCTCATCATATCCTTGGCTTAAACATTATCGGAGATTAGGTTGGGTTAAACATTTTCAAAAGGAATTAAGTTGAGGGAAGTTTCCAATTTAATTAAGCTTTCAAATTTCTAAAAATTCTAGAATTCTAAATTTTATAAGGTTTTGTATTCTAAAACTTATAAACTTATAAACTCTTTGTTGTCTTAATTTTTTTCTATGATATTACATTCTTAATTTATAAGTCTTAAAGAAGTTTTGAAGTAATAAAAACATCAAGTTACTAAAATAATCCAAGTTTCTAATGGTTTTTGAAGGTTTTCAAGTGTAATTGGAAAATTTGTTAATAAAGGAGGGCTAATATGGTTTCAAGATGACTTGACACATAAAACCATTCGATCAATATATTTTAAAGTAAGAAAATGAAATGGCAGCACAAATAGATATTAGTTACAGAAAGGTTCTATAATTAAAAATGTTAAAATTCTAAGTTTATAATAATTAACTTCTTTTGTTTTGAACTTGGATGTCTTGTGTTGCGAACTTGGATTATGATTTGTATTGTGTTTAATTAACTTTGCTTTAAACTTTGATAACCTATTATGTGGATTTGGATGATGATTGAGATTGTGTTTACCTATGCTTTGGACTTAAACGACCTGTGTTGTGAGCTTAGACAGTTTACTCTATAAATTATTAATTCATAATGTAAAATAAAATTATGGATTCGAATTGTAATACCAATGGATTTGTATTGTTTTAAATTGATAATTTTTTTTTTAAAAAAAAGATAAGATTTCATTCATTCATGTATTGCGTTAAAAGAGGTGGCATCGGTAAGGGGTGTAGATAATAAACTTAATTTGTGCGTCTAAGAGTGGTCTTGACTTGGGATCTTAAAACAAGTGAGAATACATTTAATTCATGATGATCATATGTTTGTTTATGATATTCTGTGCACCATTGTGGGATCCCAATCGATTGATAAGTTTTACGATGATGATATCGTACTGTCTAAGATGGTATTACATGACATATTAATGAAGTTGAGGGTGAAACATGCATCATATAGAAATTTTTATTTAGTTATAATTCTTTTATTTATTTATTTGATTATAGCATGTACTCTTATTGAGATTTTTATCTCGAGCTTACCCTTGCGTGTTTATGGTTTGACACCTGTAATCATTTTAAATTTTATCTGGAAAGCAGATTAACAGGGAGATTCAATAATTCTATTTGGAGGTTTGGTTTTAGAATAAATTATTTATACAACTAAAAGATGGATATTTGTGAACAACTTGTATATTTATAATTTTTACAACACTACATATTTTCATATATCTATATAAATAAATTTTTGATGTGATGTGATTTTATGATACATTGAATATTTTGTTTCTAATAATTGTGACTTTTTTTTAAAGCATTTCGAAATTTTATTTAAAGAAATTTAAAGGAAAGGAAATGTTTTCTATTAAGAATATTAAAATGGAGAAAATGGAAGTATTTTAGTAACGACGAGTCGGGTCGTTACAAATGTAATATCAGAGGAGTTAAGTTTTTAGGGTGTACTACAGCGAGGTATCACAGAAACATTAAATATATTAACACCACCATATTTTTCAACTAACTTCTCACTTTTTCTAAACACCTTCCTCATTTTCGACCATTCACATACATTACAAAGTCATCACCCCAATTACATGATTATTTTGTCTTCCAACTAAAATTGTATCTCCTATATGGTGTGATACCACCTTCATCCCTAGTACTACAAAGGATACTAAAGATATGCTTTCACTACTTTGTAAAATGGTGGAAGGGCCTAAACAACAAAAAGTCTATCTCCATGTCACTCTTAACATCACATTATCACCTTTGTGGAGAAGAGTCAACATAGACTTCTTGTATTGAATTTTTTTAGTATCATTGCTTGTTAGGAACCCAAGAATGAGTCAATAGGAAAAGGCTTTATTCGTCCCTGATTTTTATTGATAGGAACAAAGGAGCTTCCTCCTTTCACACTGGAATTCTGTTCAGTCAAGTATCTAGTCCAAAAACATGATCACCTACTACAGAAAGGTCTTATTTATAGAAATTGGGATAACCAATTTCTGTTACAACTAACCTGTCCTAAAACAGAGTCCTACAACAAAGAATTAGAAAACTAACTAATAAGCTTTTTTCCCTTTTTCCTATAATACACTTGCAGAGTCTTAGTATCCTTCCTATGTCTAACTGTAAAAGATAAACACAAGAAGGGGGGTTGAATTGTGTTAATTAAAAATTTTTATCCCTTTCGTCTGTGGGTTTCAAATGGGTTCAAACGAAACAATGTTTATATTGAAGAATTGATTTTAATATGCAAATGTTAAAGTATGATTATCCCCAGTTAGTTAAACAGACGAAACAAATAAACACGAGTGTTTTTATACTGGTTTGTCTATTCAAGACTACGTCCAGTTACCCAGCAACCACTGAGTTTTCACTACAAACCGTGGAAAGGTTTACAAGTATTGTTTGAACCCAGCCACTTTTGGCTATTACAAGATATTCTTTGCTCTCAGCCTTCTCAGGCTAAACTACCAAGGTATTCTTTGAACCCAGCCTCCACAGGCTAATACAAAAGGTATTCTTTGGAACACAGCCTCCTCAGGCTAAAGTACCACACAAGTGGATTTTGAAAGGATGTTTGAGAAACAAAGTTTTTCCTCTTCGCAGAGAGGGTTTTACAATAAAGTTCTAAGTTGGATTGAGTGAATTCTTAGACGATTGAAGAGATAAGCGTATTCGCCAACTGATTCTTGAAGCTGTGATGTCCTTTTATAGGCATCTTCTTCAAATAGCTGTTAGACTCATTTGAATGTCGTTGAGAGTCGTTGAGAAATCTTCTAGAGAGCTTTCCAAAAAGGTTATCAGTTGTACTTGATTGATTGATAAGAGTCGCAGCGGATATAGCGGACTAGGTTGTGCACAGTACTATTTCTGACTTGTACAGAGATGTGACAAAAGGTGAAGACCTTTTTGACTTTGGTGTGTAAGCTCGAATCCCTATACTGATCTTGGATGCTTCTCATGAGTACTTCTTTAGATTTCAAATCTTGGCGCGAAAGACTCAATTTGACTTCAGCTTTTGGATAGACGATATGATTCTTCAGTCTTCAGTTGTTGTTGTTTCGTCTCATCCTCTCGTCTTAAGACTTCACTCTTTGGACAGACGAAAGACTTTAGCTTTGAGTAGTCCTCTTCCGTTTGTGCATTTATCGTCTGATGACTTGACTTTTGGACAGACGCAGAATTTCTTCTTTGAAGGGTCTTGTTCCGTCTGTGCTGGTTTCGTCTTAGCAAGTCTTGGGTAGCTTGGTTTCGTCTGTCTTGTAATTAATCAAAATCTTGAGACGTTAATCATCCTTGATCTAACAATCTCCCCCTTTTTTATGATTACAGACCATACCACGAAAATCTGCACAAGACATGGTTAGACAGAAACAAACAGTCTTAAAAAGCCAGATTGATATCAAGATGATGCTTTCTGAATAATACCTCTTTATAAAGGATTGTTACATCAATGCGATGTAATCTTTGTACATTATTACATTGGTATAGACAGAAAACCAATAAAGAATTACAATTGTAAGCTATACTAAAGAATTACATGTATAAGCTATACAAAAAAAAAAAATACATGACTCCCCCTCAGACGATGCTTGCTCTTTGAATGCTCGCTCCCCCTCAGACGAAGCTTTTTCTTATTCTCTGCTTCACTCCCCTTAGACGTTGCTTTCCCCTTGTACCCATCTTCTTTCCCTTGGGCTCTTCTATTCTCCCCCTTGGGCTGTAAATCATCAAAAGATGATCAAGAAGAAGGCTTTGGCTTCTTGTTAACCAGGGTCATCACAATGTCTTTTAGCTGCTGCACTTCAGACGATAGAGAAGCTTGATTTTCTTCAAGTTCTGTGTTCTTTGCTTTCAAGTGCCCGCAATCCTCTTCTAGGGCATCATATTTACGCTTCAGAGTCTTATACTCCTCAGCTTCTTGAATATCAGCCTCAACACCCTCAACTTTGTCATCAACCTCTACCATATCATCAAAGTGTACTATTGGTGTTTGAGGTTCTTCCACTATAGGAGTAGTGTCATCAAAGATGAGCACTGTTGGAGTCTTCTTCAGACGCAATGTGAAGAGTGGAAGGACAAGGTCAGCCGTGAAGTTCTGTTCCCATTGCCATGTATAATGCTTTGTTGGAATAGAGACCTCCAGATCCGGATGCTCCTGGGATGGAAGAGTGTATGCATAAGCTCCACCAGGAAACACCCTGCCACAGACGGTAGAATCTTCATCAAATGAAGTTCCAGAGCAAAACTGTGAAGTGGCTTCATGATCTTCTATCATCCGTTGTATCTTTGGATTGATAGGTCTTGAGGCTTGAGCTTGGATTGCTTTGAGGTGTGCATAGGCAACAGACGGAAGGAGTTTGGAGATGTGCCTTGCATATTTGAAGGTTCTAGGTACAGACGGTATTCTTTTCTCTTTGCCCTTAGCCAAAAACTTGACCAAGCATGGTCGTTTTTGGTCTAAGACGATTGTGTACTTTGTTTCGTCTGACACCAGCGAAGAGAACTGTGATCCCACCATGAAGGGGCAATATCTCTTATCCTTCTTTGCTTGACGATCAATATGATAGAAGGAAACCTCTCTTTCCTTGGCTTCCCTTCTATAGGCATCAGCTAACAACTTGAAGGTCAAGTTGTAGTCTTCTGGTAGGGGGTGAGCGAACTCCTCAGGGTCTTCATATTCGTTGAGGAGGATGGAGTAGCGAGGGTTGATCCCGGAGCAGTGGGGTCTTGTCTATGGGAGTACAATTCCAAGAGAATGTCCTAAACCGACATACTCTGTTTTGTTGAGTGGAATTGTGAATGACATAGGATCATGGCGATCTATGGCGTCAAGATGCTAATGAGTGCATTCTTTCGGCTCATAGATGGTAGAGTGTGCGTCTCCATATCTACAATGGTGGAAGACAGGCGCATTCACCTCATACCGAACCTTCCATCTTGGATTTTCTCTATGTGGAATGTGAGGTTCATAACCAAGTGTTGGTCCTTCAATTACCGACGCAACAATATGATCCTTGTAGGCTTAAATATCTTCTAACCCCTTGATGTCTAGGTTGGCCAGTGTATCCTAGGGCAGACGCTTTAACCAATCGCGTTGCTCTTCTGGGATGTAGACGATGTTTTCATTGAAATCTACTGGCTTCAAGGGTTTGTTGAAGTTGATGGGATTGACAAATCTCCCTAATTGAAAACCCTTCTTGCCTCTGTACTCGTATGGGTTCTTCAATTCAATGTAGGGAGTGTCCTTGATATAGCGATCTTCATCGTCTGCTAAGATATCATTTTGAGCAGACTCAGACGATTCACCATCAGTGGAGAATTCTTCATACTTCTCTCCAATGATCCAATCAGGTTTGATTGGTCTTTCAGCACAAGTACTCTCAGCAAATCGCCTCATGACTAATTCATTTAGGAATGAATAGTCCACCTTGTGCTTTGGGGGTAAGTCTTCTGGATTGAACACTTCAGCATGTGACCTTCCCCATGTAGTATCCACCTTGATTATTTCAAGTTGTTCTTCATCAGACGAAGAATCAACTTCTTCAATAAGTACAAAATCTTCAGACGGAATCTCCTTCGTCTGGCGGTGGGATGCTTCCTCGAGACGCGCAGTAACGCCTCACGCAAGGAGTGCGTTTGGCGGAGACGCAACAATAGGGATTGCCCTATGTTCGTCTTGGATCATAGTTGAAGGAGAGACCTCCCTTGTGGAGACTTCCTCATTTAACATTATTTCCAAATCCTCCGCAAGCTTGGCATTATCTTTCTGGATATGGGCAGTTTCTTCACTATTCATGCCCTCTAAGGTTGCTTAAGCAGACGCAGCTTCAGACGATCCAATGCCTCGAACGCTATCGAGAAATATTCTTTCTCGTTCAGCATGAAGCAAAATAGAGACTCTTCTATCCTCTTTCAGTTGTTTTTCTTCTTTTGTCTCACCAACTACGACAGACACAAGTTTTTGCTTCATCTTCTCCTTTCCCTTAGCAGCCTTCTCAAGCGCAAGCTTTCTGGCTTTTGCCTTTTGTTCTGCTGCTTTCCTCTGCTTTTCTTCGTCTGTGAGTATTTTCACAGACTGAACAGGTTCAGACGATATATTGGCCCCTTCATCTTCACTAGGGGATATCGTCTGTCCCTTTGGCTTAGCACCGATGTGCTTGATTTTGATGGTCCTTTTCTTCTTCTTGAGAGGTTCTTCAAGAATATCCTCAAAAGGAACCTCAGAGATGAATACTGGAGGAAGAGGTTGAGGTTGGTTTAGTGTTTGGGCTTGTGTTTGGGGTTCTGTTTGGGAAGGTGTTTCAGCTTGTGTTTGAGGTTGTGTTTTGGTTTGTGTTTCGGACGGTGTTTGGGCTTGTGTTTGTGGCTTAGCACGCTTGATGCGAGCTCTGTGTGGAGGGTCTTTGGTGATGGGTGAGAGAGGTACTTCCTCCTTTTGCGAATGTAGTAAGCCTGTCGTCAGATGCATCTTTGCAAAAGTGCTGGCTTTTACCTCCTTTCCCTCAGGGTGATAGACCACGCCAGTGGTATCAAATCCTTGGTTGATTATTATTTTCGTGAAGAGGGTGACGTAGGGAATGCTACTCTTCCTACGGATGTTCCTATTCTTCAACGCACTCATCCAGTGGTCAAGGATAAGGTGCGGAAGACTCATCCTTGCATTCCTCAGACAGTAGAAAATACAGAACCTGTCTCGAGTACTCACATTATCCCTCGAGCCAGTCCTTGGCGTGAAGATGTTGTAGAGGAGGTTGTGGATGATTTTGGCGGTTGGAAAGAGATTTCCTGATCGGAAAAACTTGGAGTTCTCAGCGTCAGGGATCTTTGAGTAGAGGATTTTATTTACATGTTCCTCTGACTCAATCTTCATCCAATCAGGGCTATAGAATCGCCCCTCGGCTTTACAGTTGCCGGCCTCAGCAATACAGTCCACCGTGATGATGTACTCTTTGTTGTCTATGGTACCAACGATACCATCATCAAACTCCTTGGCATCGCTCCAGAACTCGGCGTATGCCTCCATCAGCCATGAACCTCTCAGTTCAGCGAAACCCATCCATCCAGTGTGGGTTAGCATTTTAGCAACTCTTTCAGAGACACTCTCGATTGTTTCTCTTGAGATCCACTTGCTTGGCAAGAACAAGTCTTGCGCGAAGAAGGTGGCTTCAGCAGCTTTGGTAGCTTTGGTGTTCTTGGCGGCCATTGTTGATATTTGAAAATGAGAGAATAAGAACTTAGTGAGTATTTAGGTTTGGAAAGTTCAAAAGATAGCAAATTGCAGTAAAGAATAAAAGAGTGAACTTTCAAGAGTATTTATAGGCAAAGATAAAAACGGTTGTGATTCTTCAGACGAAAGAGATTTTGGAAACTGCCCCTGATTTGATGTGTCCACATCATTGCCTTTTCAATGGTTGATTTGACCTCTGCAATTCACGGCGCGTGCTTATCAATGTCCTAGAATAGCGCAATAAATGACAGACACATTTATTGCTTCTTTTAATTTGTCCCTGCACACTTGAGATAAACTTATTAAATAGTAATAGTTGCGTCTGTTGAATTTTACCACAATAACTATTCAACTTGATCAGACGCAATGTTTCGTCTTAACACGAAATAATGTATAGACGGAACAAACTTAACAACTAACTCAGACGGAACAATTTTCAATCATTTAAAGAAATAATTTCAAAATTTTCCTTAATGAAATTGAAGCGTGTTTCGTCTAATGCCTTAGTAAATATATCTGCCCATTGAAAATCTATTTTCACAAACTGTATATTGAAAATACCTTGTTGGACATAGTCTCTTATAAAATGGAAACGGATTTCAATATGTTTAGCTTTTGAATGTTGAATAGGATTTTTGCTAAGATTAATTGCACTTATATTATCACAAAATACTGGTATATGATTTTCAAACCTGGAGTAATCTTCAAGTTGATGTTTTATCCACAGTAATTGTGAGCAACACCCTGCCGCAGCAATATACTCTGCTTCAGTTGTTGAGAGTGCAATGAAGTTTTGTTTCTTGCTTGACCAAGAAATTAGTGATGATCCAAGGAATTGACATCCACCACTTGTGCTTTTTCTCTCCACCTTGTCTCCAGCATAATCCGCATCACAAAAGTCTCTCAAACTAAAATCATTATTTTTCTTATAAAATAAAGAGAGATCAGTTGTTCCAACAAGATATCTAAGAATTCTCTTTACAGCTTGTAAGTGAGATTCTTTAGGGTCAGATTGAAATCTAGCACATAGACAGACACTAAACATAATGTCAGGTCTGGTTGCAGTTAAATAAAGGAGTGAGCCGATCATACCTCTGTATACCGTCTGATCAACAGACTTACCTGACTCATCCTTGTTGAGATTTACTCTAGACGAATGCATTGGGGTCTTCATAGGCTTGGCATTCTCCATCTTGAACTTCTTAATAAGTTCCTTTGTGTATTTCTGTTGATGGATGTAGATTCCTTCTTTCGTTTGCTTGATTTGAAGTCCTAGAAAGAACTTCAATTCTCCCATCATGCTCATTTCAAACTCATCCTGCATTATCTTTGAAAAATTCTTGCACAGAGAATCATTAGTAGCTCCAAAGACTATATCGTCTACATAAATCTGGACTATAATAAAGTCTTTTGAAACACTTTTCTTGAAGAGAGTTGTATCAACGTTTCCTCTTGAAAAATCATTTTTAAGAAGAAAGGAACTGAGTCTATCATACCAAGCTCTGGGAGTTTGTTTAAGACCATACAGTGCTTTCTGAAGTTTGAAAACATGATCTGGTTGAGATGAACTTTCAAAACCAGGAGGTTGTTTTACATACACTTCTTCTTCAATGAAGCCATTTAGAAAATCACTTTTTACATCCATTTGATATTAAACGATATTCTTGTGAGCAGCAAAAGCAAGTAATATTCTGATTGGTTCTAATCTAGCTACAGGTGCAAAAGTTTCTGTAAAATCAATACCTTCTTGTTGATTATACCCTTGTGCTACTAACCTCGCTTTGTTTCTTACCACTTTTCCAGCTTCATCAAGCTTGTTTCTGAACACTCATCTGGTTCCAATGATGCTTTTGTTCTTTAGTATTTCAACTAGGGTCCATACATCATTCCTTGTGAACTGATTAAGTTTTTCTTCCATAGCTAAGATCCAATCGTTATCTTGAAGAGCATCTTCAACATTCTTTGGCTCTATGTTTGATACAAGAGCATATCCAGACGATTCTTTCAGCCTTGATCTAGTTAGAACACCTTGATTCCTATCTCCAATGATAAGATCTTCAGTGTGGTTAGACGCAAACTTCTATGATCTTGCTTGATCTCGTTGTTGATGAGTATCAGACGAAGAGGGTTCGTCTGTGCTTCTATCGTCTGCTCTTGTTTCGTCTGACCACTGTTTATCATTTTGACCAGAAGGACTAACCTGCAAATTTTCAAACAAGTTTTCTACGTCTGATATTTCTTTATCAGCCTTTGAGTTATCTTGGAACTTTACATGAATTGATTCCTCTACAACTTGCGTCTTAGAGTTAAAAACTCTATAGGCCTTAGATGTGTTGGAATATCCAAGAAAGATTCATTTTACCACCTTTGAATCAAATTTGCCAAGTTGATCTGTGGTGCTTAAGATAAAACATTCACATCCAAAAGGATGGAAATAAGAAGTGTTGGGTCTTCTTCCTTTCCATAGTTCATATGGAGTCTTATTCAATATTGGTCTTATCAATATTCTGTTTTGAATATAACAGGAAGTATTAACTGCTTCTGCCCAATAATATTTAGGAAGAGAGCTTTCATGCAACATGGTTCTAGCCATTTCTTGTAAGGTACGATTTTTCCTTTCCACAACTCCATTTTGTTGAGGAGTTCTTGGAGATGAAAAATTGTGAAATATACCGTTTTCAAAACAAAAGGCTTTGAACTCAGAATTTTCAAATTTTGTTCCATGATCACTCCTTACAAACGCAATACATATTCCTTTTTCTTTTTGACACGTTTGCAGAATATTTTAAAAACCTTGAATGACTCATGTTTATGGGCTAGGAAGTATACCCATGTAAATCTAGTATAGTCATCTACAATGACAAATCCATATCTCTTCCCTCCAAGACTTTCAGTCTGAGTGGGTCCAAAGAGATCAATGTGTAACAGTTCTAACGGTCTTGTCGTGGAAACAACATTTTTTGATTTGAAAGAAGCTTTGAGTTGTTTCCCATGCTGACAAGATTCACACAGACGATTGGTTTTCCAAGATATTTTTCGCAAACCTTTTACGAGATCCTTTTTAGAAATTTTTGAAATATACTTGAGACTTAAATGTCCAAGTTTTTTGTGCCAAATATCTCGTTCATCGTCTGCTGAAATCAAACATGTTACATTCTGATCACTCAAGTCAGAAAGGCAAACCTCATAAAGGTTATTCTTTCTTTTCCCAATAAAAAGAATGGATTTATCTTTGTTTCTGACTATACACTCATCAGAGTTAAAGGCTACTTCATACCCACTGTCACAAAATTGACTTATGCTAAGTAGATTGAAGTTAAGACCTTTAACATATGATACGTTCTGGATAAGAGTATTGGGTGTCTTACCAACAGTCCCAATGCCAAGAATTTACCTTTTCCAGAACCGTATGAGACAGACCCTTTACTTGGTCTGAGGTCTTGGAACATAGAAAGGTCTCCCGTCATGTGTCGTGAGCAACCACTGTCCAGGTACCAACTTGAAGTCTTGTCTCTTCCCATTAAGGATATCTGCAACAAGAACAATAAGTGACTTTAGTACCCAAATCTTTTTGGGTCCTTTCTTGTTAGTTACAAAAGGCTTCTTTTTGTTTTTAGCCTTTTTGTAGTTATTAGGAACCTTGTTGTAATTCCTCTTCTTTTTATCAGACGAAACAGGTTTGTTTTTTTTTTCGTCTGTCTCCTTAACATAACCAAGTCCACTTTTATCATTGGGTGATTTCCTATATTTTAAAATATTTTCAAGAATGGAGGATCCTTTTGTAAACTTGGTTAGATCATTGAGAAGAGACTCATTTTCTTTCTTTAATCTTTCGATTTCAAGAATGATAATGTCCTTTTCAGACTCAGACGAAACATCATTTGATACTTTCTTGTCTAGCAGCTCAATTTCAGATTTTAAAACCGCATTTTCTTCCAAGACTTGTCTCAGCTTGGTTTTGCAAGTTTTGTATTGCTGAGCAATAAAATGAGAGTGAGCTAGAAGTGTATCATATGATATTTCTTCTGATTCTAACTCAGACTCAGAAGAAGAGGATGAAGAAGTTTCATTGACATTTATCTCTGTTGAGACGTGGTCTCCAGCCATAAGGCAGATGTTTGCTGTTTCTTCTTCTTCAGAGGATTCCTCTGAGCTTTCACTGTCAAGGTCTTCCCAAGTCAGTAAGCTCTTCTTTCCTTTATCTTTCCTTGAGCTCCACCTCTTTTTCAATCTGGGACATTCTGACCTCATATGTCCCGGTTTTCTGCACTCATAGCACACAACTTCTGTGCTTCCTTCTTCAGTGGATGACTTCTCAGGGAGCTTCTTCTCCTTTTTCTTGAAGAAGCGTTGGCTTTTGCCTTTCTTCATCGTCATCCTTTTAAAACGTCTGGCCATAAGAGAGACTTCGTCTTTAGACGAACCATCAGACGATTCTGATTCAGTTGATTTAGCCTTCAAAATCTTTGTTTTCTTTTTACTGTCCTTCTTGACAGAATCTTCTTTAGGAGTGGTGTCTACAGACAAGAAAGCTATATGTTGGACTTAAAGCTTGAAGATGCTTTGGTGTCTCTCTCTTGGTGTTTTGCTTTTGATGATTATGTAATTTTGGTTTTCTTAGATGAAATGTAATTAGGAGTTTCCTATGTATTGATTGTTTAGTTTAGGCATGTATGTGGTTGTTCTTTGTTTGAATGCGCTGGAGAGCTTGGCAATCTAGTGTGATTTCTCATGTGTCAAATGTTTGATTTCCCTCTCTAAATTGCTTTGAAAATGTCTTTGGTAACCAACTGAGGTAATATATTACCAACAGTAGGTAGTTAACTACCAACAGCAGGTAATCAACTACCAACAGTAGGTAACAGAGTGTGGGAACTCATTTGTCACTGGAGTAATCGATTACCCCCTCGGGTTAATCGATTACCATGAGCCAAAATCACCCTGGAAACCATTGCTCACTAGTTTAATCGATTACCAGCTTCTGGCAGTCGATTACCCCTATCAGAAAATCATTAAGATGCCCAAATTGAGTTTTTAATTAAACATATAAATTCTCTTTTCTCAAAAATTAATATAAGATCTTGGAACATAAGTTTTAGAAAAGTTCATACACTTTCAAATTCTCTCTAAACTGAGTTCATCATCTTTTCCAAGAAACCCATAAAGAACTTCAAGAGTTCATCAAGTTTTTCATAAAGAAAGAGCAAAACTTGATCTTTTCTCTGACTGGGTGGTATTCATAGTGTTTTCTTTTGTGATCAGATCTACACTCCAGGTGTTTTCTAAACTGATCTTTTGTTTACCTTTTTGGTTTCTGGGTTGTTACTCTAGGAGAGAGGTCTCTCTGGATAGAGTAAAGGTCCTTAAGAAGTGTTTTCTCAAAGGTTTGATCTTGGGTGTTCCAAGGTCAGGGAAGAACTATTCTTTGGGTTAAAGGACAGGTTTTTGGGTGTTTTGATTTCGTTTTTGTGTTGCTTGTTGCAGAGTGAATGTAAAAGAACACAAAAGGGATCATTTGATAGTGGAAGACCGATCGCAACAATTGTTGGGTTGGGACTGGATGTAGGCAGTGGGCCGAACCAGTATAAATCATTGTGCACTCTTCTTCTTCCTTCTTCTCTTTACCGTTTACCTTACATTGCTGTTATCACGATTTATTTTCTGCAATTTGTTAGGTAATTAACTCGGTAATTGACTCGGTAATCAACTAAAACTGGAACAGTTAGATACTAATATTGATTACGCTGTATATTGATTACTAACGTGTTTCTAAGTATTCCTTTTGGTATTTTCGCTGTGTATCTTTGATATTTCTCGCTTATCTGTCTCAACTATTGATAGGTAATCAAGAATAGTTTTGTTTGAATTAAAAGGAATTAGAAACTCGCGAAAATTAGGCTATAGTGGAACTAGAATCTATTCCCCCCTCTAGATTCACACATAGGGACCAACACTATAGGCTCTTTAACTTTGATTTTGTCTCTTTTACATAAGAGTACCTCATGTACCCTTAGTGCTCCAATTAACTCGTCTAGAGTTAATGTATTCATATCTCTTCCAACAGAGATAGCTGTGGACATGGCTTCCCAAGGAGGTGGGAGACTGTCCAAGATCTTCATGTTATTCTGGGCCTTTGTGAAGGTGATTCCCAGAGCAGTGAGTCCATTCAATATTGTTTGGAATCTTCCAAACATCATATCGATTGACTCTCCTTTCTTCATAGAGAACATTTCATATTCTCTTTGAAGAGTAGCGGTCTTCCTCATTCTGACATCTTCAGTGCCTTCATATGAGATTTTAAGAGCATCCCATAGTTCTTTAGCTGTTTTGTAGGCACAGAATCTGTTGTACTAAGTTCTGGAGAGAGCACACATAAGAGCATATCTTGCTTTGTTGTTCAGCTCCATCATAGAGTATTCTTCATTTCTCCATTCTCCTTCAGGCTTTACAATGGGGACATCTCCTTTGGTGATTATATTCCATAATCTGTATTGGGTTGACTTGATGTACATCTCCATCCTGTCAGCCCAGTAGGGATAATCATCTCTAGAGAACGCTGGAGGTTTGTTCATCGAGGCTCCTCCGGATAGGAATGACGGTCCTTGTGAATCCATGATGGATCTTTTCCTCTAGCAGCTGTTAAGCGCTCAACCCTTAGAGGCTGAGCTCTAATACCAAACTGTAAAAGATAAACACAAGAAGGGGGGTTGAATTGTGTTAATTAAAATTTTTTATCCCGGGTTTCAAATGGGTTCAGACGAAACAATGTTTATATTGAAGAATTGATTTTAATATGCAAACGTTAAAGTATGATTATCCCCAGTTAGTTAAACAGATGAAACAAATAAACACGAGTGTTTTTATACTGGTTCGTCTATTCAAGACTACGTCCAGTTACCCAGCAACCACTGAGTTTTCACTACAAACCGTGAAAAGGTTTACAAGTATTGTTTCAACCCAGCCACTTTTGGCTATTACAAGATATTCTTTGCTCCCAGCCTTCTCAGGCTAAACTACCAAGGTATTCTTTGAACCCGCTCCACAAGGCTAATACAAAAGGTATTCTTTGGAACACAGCCTTCTCAGGCTAAAGTACCACACAAGTGGATTTTGAAAGGATGTTTGAGAAACAAAGTTTTTCCTCTTCACAGAGAGGGTTTTACAATAAAGTTCTAAGTTGGATTGAGCGAATTCTTAGACGATTGAAGAGATAAGCGTATTCGCCAACTGATTCTTGAAGCTGTGAAGTCCTTTTATAGGCATCTTCTTCAAATAGCCGTTAGACTCATTTGAATGTTGTTGAGAGTCGTTGAGAAATCTTCTAGAGAGCTTTCTAAAAAGGTTGTCAGTTGTACTTGATTGATTGATAAGAGTCGCAGCGGATATAGCGGACTAGGTTGTGCGCAGTACTATTTCTGACTTGTACAGAGATGTGACAAAAGGTGAAGACCTTTTTGACTTTGGTGTGTAAGCTCGAATCCCTATACTGATCTTGGATGCTTCTCATGAGTACTTCTTTAGATTTCAAATCTTGGCGCGAAAGACTCAACTTGACTTCAGCTTTTGGATAGATGATATGATTCTTCAGTCTTCAGTTGTTGTTGTTTCGTCTCATCCTATCGTCTTAAGACTTCACTCTTTAGACAGACGAAGGACTTTAGCTTTGAGTAGTCCTCTTCCGTCTGTACATGTATCGTCTGATGACTTGGCTTTTGGACAGACGCAGAATTTCTTCTTTGAAGGGTCTTGTTCCGTGTGTGCTGGTTTCGTCTTAGCAAGTCTTGAGTAGCTTGGTTTCGTCTGTCTTGTAATTAATCAAAATCTTGAGACGTTAATCATCCTTGATCTAACACTAACATTACCATCCTACCCTAAATCAACCTTGTCCTCAAGGTTGAAATCTGGAATTGACTCCAGAATATTCACCTTTTCTTCTCAAGTAGCTTCTTCCAGTTGTTTCCCTCTCCATTGCACCAGGACTTGTGACACTGCCGCCCCTTCTTTGGTTGTCACCCTACTTCCCAAAATATTTAGAGGTTGTAACCCCTCATTCACACCCTGAAGGTCTACTGATAGATTGGTTTCCACAGCTTGGTCGCCTATGGTCTTCTTTAGTTACGATACATGGAAGACAGGATGAATTATGGCCTCCTCCGACAGTTGCAATTTATACGCTACCTCTCCCACCTTATTGGGGATCTGATAGGGCCCATAATACCTAGCTGCCAGTTTTGGGTGCAGCTTGGTTGGCATGGATGATTGTTGGTGGGGCCTGATTTCTAGATACACATACTCCCCCGGCTGCAATTGAAATGATCTCCTATGGACATTTGCATACTGTGTCATCTGGTCTTGAGCTTTCTTCAAATGGTACTTCAATTGTGCTAGTACTTCATCCCTATCCATGAGATCCTGTGCCATGACTTCTACTCGAGTTTCCCCTGGAATGTATCTCGCCAAAGAGGGAGGTGATCTTCCATATACAGCTTCAAATGGTGAACATCAGGTCGAGGCTTGAAAACTTGTATTATACCAATACTCAGCCCATGGAATAAAATCAGCTCAACCCTTTGGTTTCTTTAAACAAAAACACAGAAGATAAGTTTCAAGAGTCCTATTTGTAACCTTTGTTAGTCCATCAGTTTCTGGATGGTATGTTGTAGATGTTTTTGATTGGGTGCCCTGTAAGTGGAAAAGCTCCTGCTAGAAATGACTCATAAACATAGGATCTCGATCACTAACAATGGAAATGGGTACCCCATGCAATCTAATGATCTCTTTAACAAAAATTTTCTCAATAGCTTTTACAGAATAAGGGTGTTTTATTAGCACAAAGTGCCCTTGGACTAGGTTACTGTAACCACCATGATAGCATCAAAACCCTTGGACTAGGGTAGCCCCACAATGAAGTCCATGCTTATTTCCTCCCATACAACACTGGGAATAGGCAGGGGTTGCAGTAACCCAGCTGGAGAAGAAACTTGATACTTACTTAGCTGACAAATGTGACATGCGGCAACAAACTTCGTAACTGAGTCCTTCATTCCAATTCAAAAAAGGGATTATGCTATTCTCCTATATGTCTTCTAGACCCTTGAGTGTCTTCCCATTAGAGAAGTATGAAACTCTTGCAATAATCTGGGAACCCAAACGGAGGTGGCTGAAATAACTAACCTTCTCTTGTAATGTAATATGTCATTTTCTAGTGTATAATATTGTTGTGCATTCGGGTCCTGCAGTAATGCTGCCTTGATTTTTGACAGCACTAGATCTTGTTGTACTTCCTCATCCATTGATGTTATGTCTTGCCAAAAAGGTCTAGAAAGTCCTTGTAATTCCTTATCCTCATCCCTTCTAGACAGAGCACCTGTGACCCGGTTTGAAGCCCCCAATTTATACACAATATCAAATTCGTATCCAAGGAGTTTGGCTAACCAATTCTGTTGACTTTGGGTTGTAATTTGTTGTTCCAACAGATGCCGTAAACTCTTCTGATCTGTAAAAATTTTGAATTTGCGCCCTAACAAATATGGTCGCTAATTTTCGATTGCTATGACCAGTGCCATCAATTCTTTCTCATATATGGACTTTGTGAGGTTTGAATAAGCCAAAGCTTTGTTGAAAAAAGCAATGGGCTTCTTGTCTTGCATTAAAACTGCCCTTACTCCCTTTCCAGACGCATCACACTCAATATCAAATGGTCTATAAAAGTCTGGCATCGTCAAAACCGGAGCTGTTGTGACTGCTTGCTGCAATTGTTTGAACGCAACATAATTGTCCTCATTCCAACAAAAATTTTCCTTCTTTAGCAATTTGGTTAACAGCCTCGCAATCTTGCCATAATTACGAACGAATCGTCTATAATAACCTGTGAGGCCTGAGAAACCTCTTAGAGCCTTAATATTTTTCGGGATGGGCCAATGTAAAACAGACTCAACCTTTTGAGGATCCACAACAACCCCTTCCTTCGATACAATATGCCCCAAGTAGGCTACCTCGGTTTGTCCCAAGCAACACTTTTTCTTATTCACAAATAAACAATGCTCCTGTAACTTAGCCAACACAACCCTCAAGTGCCCTAAATGTGACTCCCAAGACTTACTGTAAACCAGAATGTCGTCAAAAGAATACTAGAGCGAACTTGTGAAAGAATGGCTTTAAAGTGGAGTTCATGATGCCTTGGAAAGTAGCTGGGTGCATTTGTCGGCCAAAAGGCATCACCAAAAATTCATAGTGTCCTTGGTGAGTCCTGAAGGCTGTCTTTGGGATGTCTGGCTCATACATCCTTATTTGATGGTATCTGACTCGCAAATCTATCTTGGAAAAGTAAGTGGCTCATCTGAGCTCATCCAGCAGCTCCTCTATCAACGAAATGAGAAACTTGTCCGAGATGGTTGATTTATTTAGGGCACGGTAGTACACAAAACCTCCAGTTGTCATCCTTCTTTTTTACCAATATAACGGGACTGGAGTAGGGTTGTTACTTGGTCTAATCAACCTTGTAGCCGGCATTTCATTCACTTGGGTTTTGATCACATTCTTTTGCAGATACGGGTATCTATAGGGCCGCACATTAATAGGGTCCACCCCTATCTTGATAGGAATCCTATGATCAACTTCCCTTTTAGGTGGTAATCCTTCTGGTTCCTTGAAAACTTAAGCAAACTTTGCCATAACTTGCTACAGTTGTTTTTCCTGCATATAAGATAAAGTTTTGGAAGTTGTTCTACTCTTCTCAATCACCCATAACAAGGTCATGATTTCCACTTCTTCTTGATCCAACTTCCTTAAGGTTTTGGACTTAATCATTGCTTTTGACAAGCTAGGGTCCGCTTGAATCTCCACATTCTGCCCTTAATGCCCAAAGACCATTTTCAACGTTCTCCAATTGACCTTGACCTCACCTAAAGTCAGCAGCCAAGCCACTCCCAGGATCACGTCAACTCCCCCTAGATCGAATAGAAAAAATTCTCCTGTCATAGCATAATTTCCCAAGTGTAATTTTAAGCCCTTACAACTGCCATGAGTTTGTTTTCTATTCCCATCTCCAAGCCTCACGAAATATGGTTTCATTGGATCAATAGGGAGTTGTAAACTTTCCATCAATTTCTTGGAAATGAAGTTATGACTGGCTCCGCTATCTATCAATACCGTTACCTCTTGATCCTGTAGTTTCCCTTTAAGCTTCATGGTTTGAGGTTGTGTCAAACCTGTTGCTGAACAGATAGATAGGTCCAGCTAATTGCATTCCGTTACAAAGGTGTGTTTCTCGATTTCTTCTTGGCCCTTTTCTTCTTCCTATCTAGCACAACCGCCTTCTCTATCCGCTAACTCCTCCTCTCCTAAAATCACGACCCTCAATTTTTCTCTGGGCATCTATAGCCTGGACCAAAGGCTTGATTACAGTGGAAACGATTCTCCTCCCTACTTTTTAGATATTCATTGTAAGGGAGGCTTCTAGTTCCTCTGTGTCTTGTTCCTTGAAAACCATTTCCCCCTGTCTTAGCCACAAAAGATTCAAAATTGGATCTACTTCCTCCCTAAATCCACGAGTCCAACCATTGGAAGCTTGGGCACTATTGGTGCACCTCCAAACGCCCCTACCCGTGACACAATGCCCTCACCACCTTGATATCTGAAGCCAGGATTTCCAGAATTGTAATTTTTGTAATTGCGGCTATCCTTTAAAGTTTCTTCTATGTCGCGAGCAATTTTCATAGCGTGATGTAAGTCTTTTAAGTTATGAGTGTGCACCTGCCCTTTAATGTCTTTGCGTAAACCAGCCAAGAAATAACCCAAGATTTGATCTTCAAAGGTGGGTTTTGCTTGAGCAACCAGAAGTTCAAATTCTTGGATAAATTCTTCTAAACTGCCTGTCTATTTAATAGTCGCCAGCCTCTCAAACACTGTCCTGTGTCCATTCCTTCCATATCTCTTCATCAACGCACCAAAAAACCCTTCCCAAGAAGGATTCTTGACTTTTTTGCGCCAATACTGGAACCAATGACATGCATTTCCTTCCATGCTGATACATGCCAGTTTTAACTTCTTCGATCATTTAACTAGTTGCACTTCGAAGAATTTCTCTGCGCGAGCCAGCCATCTCAAGGGGTTGTTCCCTTCAAATGTGGGTAATTCTACCTTCTTCAACCAAGAATGCGACAAGACTTCTTCTTGGTCACTGTCCTCCTTTTTCTCTTCTGACCTCCTTTGATTGTTGACAGATGTTTCCCCTTCGCCCTTTGCCCTCCAAACCTTATTTCTCCTTTCTGTTCAAGCACTCCATAACGAGATTTCTGAGTTGCTATAAATCGGGCATGTGTGCCTTGATGTAAGCCACATCCTTTTGCAATCTGTCGGTCGTCTTCTCCACTGTTACCGTTCTGTTTTCCATCACGATCAGGATCCAGCAGGTCGGACCAATTGTTAGGAACCCAGAAATGAGTCAATAGGAAAGGGCTTTGTTCGTCCCTTATTTTTATTGATAGGAAAATAGAAAGTACACAAAGGAGCTTCCTTCTTTCACACTGGAATTTTGTCCAATCAAGTATCTAATCCAAAAACATGATCACCTACTACAGAAATGTCTTATTTATAAAAATTGGGATAACCAATTTCTATTACAACTGACCTGTCCTAAAACAGAGTCCTATTACAAAGAATTAGAAAATTAACTAATAGGTTTTTTTCCATTTTTTCTATAATACACCTGCAGAGTCTTAGTATCCTTCCTATGTCTAACATTGTCTAACCTCTATACATAATTTATAACTTACCTTACTTTTCGCAAACATTCAATTTCTTTTATTTAAATTTGATTTGATTTGATTTATTTTTTTGTTTATATTTAATTTCTCAAAACGCACCTTAAAAATTAAAATGGAAATAAGTGAAACATTTTATTTATGGTAATGGTGGATAACACCTACATCTGTCATTACTTTTCCACAATATGATCCACAATTCTTAAATTAGTCAGAGATATATACATTGGATAATGTATGATATTTCTAGACATACTTCTCGAGTTTGATGATTGTTTAGATAATCTATGATGCTAGATATTATAACATTCTAAACCTAGGATGGATTAAACAATTCAATACCCTCAAACAAAAAATACAAATCCAGAAAAAAAAAAATAAATGAATACTCAAACCAAACCCTCATAAAAGTTGTGAAACTCTCGTAAAAGTTGTGAAAATCAACTCGTATGTTATTTTGTAATTAATAATTAAGTCTTGAATATTGTATTTAATTGTTATAAAAAGATCTTTCTTTTTTTTAAGTGACTTACTTAAAGAATTGACTTAGTGTTACTAATAGATTTATGGTAAAAAGCTTGAACTCAAATGTGCCTAGTAGCCTAATGGACTAGATCTAAACTTCGAGTCCATTAAGAGTCATTTTCTTAGAAGTTCATCTTTCAAACTTCTACATCAGTCTATTTCATTTTTAGGTATGAGTGCTTACTTAAAAGATCTTATCAAAAGAAACATAAAATTATGTGGCGATTGAAGACTTACTCGGGATCCTTCCGTGAAGTCTTAACATTTTACAACTCCCAATTCTTTTTTTTTTTTCCGACTGTTTGCACAACTTAAATCCTTTTCTTCAACCAAACATCAAAACCAAGAAGAGCCATTATAAAATGTGAGAGCTTAGGTTTGAATAGAACCATCCACAAATTCAAATTTATTTTTACCTCTTAGGGTTCTCCTCATGGATCAAGCCTTGGAATGATAGTTTGAACCACTACCACTAAGACAGCAACTGAAGAAGGACCATAGTCTAGATGCACATGATAGGGACTTATGCATTCAGAGTTGGATCAACATTGCCTCCAACGTTGGTGGTGCTGGAACTTGATGAAATAGTTGCTCACACACCATCTTTAACTTCTGTCAAACACAGAGGAATGCAGAAAAACTAAAACAGATAATATGTCTTGATCAAATAATAAAGTAGCATCCTTTTCTTAAACCATTTGTATTAATATAAAAAATCGTAGCAACAGGTTGGCCACTTGAACATTCTAAGGTGGTGCATGGTCTAGCCATTTTTACGTGTGGCTACGTCTTCGTCAAGCCGTTTGGAAACTTAGATTATCACCCAATAAAATAATGATAAATCTCCATACAAATTTATTTCAATGAAAATATTTTTGTGCATCAGATTTAGAAATTTTAGAAAACTTAAAAAGTTAATGATGGTTAAGATACATGTCCTTATTAAAAGAATGTAATACGAGATTATCTCAATTTCAATAATAAATAATTCATTTTATTCAACAAGTATTAATTTATCTAGCCTAGTGATACACAATTTCCACTGTTCTTTTATTGTTCAGCGTTTTTCTTTATTAAGTTAGTTGGTTTAGAATTAAAATAAATACTTATAACAAATTATTTTTAAAAAATGATCATTTAAAAAGTAAATCAGATTTGCTTATTTAAAAAAACAGAAATATTTTTTAAAGAAAAAACAGTTTAATCAAACAAGTAAGAAAAGAAAAAAAAATAAAACTACTTATTTTACATAAAAAGCTGGTTTTTTTCAACAAATAAGTTTAAATAAACATATTATTTATCTTCAAACACATGTATTTATAATTCGGGAGGTGATCCTTTTTCAAAAGAAATTGATAATTGGACTTGGACAGGTATTTTTGTTTTCCTCCACGTGCAGAACATTAGAATTTGAAGTGCATAATTTTGGTTTTTAATTATTTTTAATCAATTAATTTTAAAAATTAAATAAATTTAGTCTTTCTTTTCTTTTATTTAGAATTCTTAACCTCTCGTTTTCAATCTGAATATTTTGGATATATGATTGATATTTCTCAAAAGCTTCCTCCCTGACTGCCTTATATATTAGATTTGAGACATGAAATAATTTTAGACGAAAATAGTGGAAATTTGAAGGAAAAGCTTGAGATTTTTTTTAGTAAAATTTAATATTAACGAGTGTTAGCACACAATCTCTAATGCACTTTTTCTGATACTCACTTTGCAATTTGTCAGAATTTATTAAAATTAAAAAAATTAATCATTTAAAAATAAATGAGATCCAAAAAAATCCAGAAATAAAAATTTGATTTCAATGAATTTCAATCATCCGGAAAAGATGCATTTAAAGAAGTGTTAGAAAATTTGTTGCTTGCATTTCTCTGATATTTTAGTTGGAAAAATTTAGGTAAAATCAGTTTGTGTAAATTTAACTCAAAAAAAGAAAGAAAAAAAAACTGGGAATTTGGGAGGTTTAGATAAAAGAAAATTGGTAGATGTTCCAAATTTGCTTAAGACGCCCAACCAGCAAGGCCTATTTATACTAACAAGTCAAATACATGCTAATAATATCTTTCAGTGTAAATCATAATAAAGCTAAGAATTTCATCATTGTCATCTTTAAAGTACTAAATAAGCCATTTTTTTATGTCAAGAAATAACTAGTGGAAAGATGTAAATCAGAGGCAAGAGTTTAAAATGATGGAGATACAGAAACAACATATTTACACATACCAATAGGTATTGTAATTCTGAAGCCAGCTATTTCTAGAATAAACCCTGATCACGTTCACTGATTATCTTTGTTATATGTTAATTTAGTCTTCCTTGTCACCTGGTTGATACTCTTTGTTTTCAGCTTCTGAAACAGAACTGCTTGCATGATCAGTTTGAACTTGATTTGGTACACTATGATATTCATCACCTCCTTTACTGAAGCTCTGGATAAGCATCAGTACTGCCACCACAAAAACAATGATGTATACCATTCTAATGTCAAAAGATCGATGTATGAATCGCATTAGTGAAGGTCCACTAAATGTTTTCTTTATGGTCCTTCCTTCCCTGTACCCTTCTAGAAATTTAGTGATTTGACTTGCTTGATCCTCCCCCTCAATGCTTTCTGAACCTTCAACCTGAAAATTATTTCAAAAATGGCATTGGCTTCTCATATTGTGAAAAAATTAAGCACAAATGTGCAAAACAACCAGCTGATTTAAGTTTATATAACTTTGATATAAACAATGTATCAGAAAGTTTGCAATGAAACAATGACATCAATAATATACCATGGACAAATGCATTTCAATCCTTCATAACTGACAAGCACAGTGCACAATATACTAGGAAGACATACAAAATATGAAGGAACTTTCTAACACAGCTGCACTGATATTGAAAGTGACTTAAAACATAACAATGAAGAGTAGTAGTATGTAAGGGTCCAAACTGTAACAGATTTTATGTAGCAGAACCAAACAATGTATAGCAGTAAGTGTAATGAGTATGTTACTAAAAGAGTATGGAAAAGAGTACACAATAAGCACTTGGCTTTCGAGAGGCCAATTCTCTCCTGTGATTTCACTTCCCTAAATTCTTCCCTACCCCCAAATGTTACTTACTTTCTATTTATATCACTCTCTTCTAACCAACTCCTAAATTTACGGTGTCCTCATTCCGTTATTTTTCTTTCCTCTCCTCCTATATGTGTATTTGAAAGGGGTTATATCTCTATACTGCCCCTGCATGTTGGGGTGTGTCACAATACCCTCCCCTTGAAGAGTCACCTTGTCCTCAAGGTGAAAAGAAGGAAAAGCCAGCTTCAACTGTTCTGCCAACTCCCAAGTGCTCTCAAAATCTGGTAGGTCCTGCCATTTCACTAGCACTTCCAACTCTCCATACTTGCTTTGGCGGGTCTCCAAGATCTGTTCAGGCTGAACTATGAGCTCCCCTTCCTCAGTAAGTGCAGCAGGTAGAGGCTGCGGTTCCAAAGATGACCCTATACTCCTTTTAAGAAGGGAAACATGAAACACTGGATGTATTCTGGCCGAATCAGGAAGCTTAAGCTTGTAAGCAACTGCACCAATCTTCTCCAGCACTTCAAAAGGACCATAAAAGCGAGCACACAATTTCTGATTGGGTCTAGTTGCAAGGGACTTCATCCGGTATGGTTGGAGCTTCAAATACACAAAATCTCCAACAGCAAAAACCACATCTCTCCTATTCTTATCAGCAGCTTGCCTCATGCGATTTTGTGCCTTGTTGAGCTGGAAATGTATCTCATCTAGCATCTGATTTCGATCCTCAAGTAAGAGTCTAACCTCCTCCACCGTCGATTCCATGCCACCCCTCAACAAGGGCGGAGGTTCCCTTCCATAAAGAGCTTTGAAGGGAGTCATCTTAATAGACCCATGGTAATTAGTGTTGTACCAAAATTCAGCCCAAGATAACCATGCTGGCCACTGCTTTGGTTTAGAACCTGTAAGACAACGAAGATAAGTCTCCAAACATTTGTTCACCGCTTGGTTTGGCCGTCGATTGGGGTGGTAGGCTGATGACATCTTCAGTGAGGTTCCAGCTTGCTTGAAGACCTCTGACCAAAAGGCACTCATAAAAACTTTGTCCCGATCAGAGACAATGGACGATGGAAATCCATGAAGGCGTACGACCTCTTTGATGAACAAAGTGGCAATATCCTTTGCTGTAAAAGGATGTGAAAGAGGAAAGAAATGGGCATATTTGGTCATCCGATCCCCCACCACGAAGATAGTATCCATTCCCTTGGCTTTCGGTAACCCACCGATGAAATCCATGGAAATATCTGCCCAAACATTAGTGGGAATAGGCAAAGGCTGTAGGAGGCAGCGGTAGTGGAGAGTAGAGTGTTTATTTCGTTGACAAATTTCACAACCCTTGATAAAGTTCAATACAACCGATTTCATACCTTCCCAATATAGAATGGAGGAAATCCTCTTATAGGTGCGAAAGAAGCCAGAGTGGCCCCCAAGCTTGGAACTGTGAAATTCCATTAAAAGCTTAGGGATCCATTTAGAAGTTTTTGCAATCACCAATCTTCCTTTGTACATAAGTTTGCCATTGATCAACTCAACCTGCAGTAGTTTCTTCACGCAACAACAATTTTTGCATGATACTTTTCGTTTTTCATCCTCCAACACTTCGCCTCTATGTCGCCCACTCTGCGCAGCCACCGAAAAAGAGAGGAGGAAAAATGAAATTTCCTCGAAAGAGCATCTGCCACTCTATTCTCTCGACCCCGCTTTATATTTGATTTCAAAATTGTATCCCAACAATTTTGATAGCCACTTCTATGTCCCTCCTCAACCACCCTTTGATCAAGCAAGAATTTCAAGGATTTTTGGTCGGTAAACACGAAAATTGTTGACCAAGGAGATAATGTCGCCACTTTTGGATGGCAAAGACAATTGCCATCAATTCCCTCTCATAGACAGATTTACGTTGTCTTTGTAGCAGAGCTTCGGCTCATGAATGCGATAGACGACCTTCTTGCATCAAGACAGCACCCACACCTTTCCCTGATGCATCAGTCTCAAGCTGGAAAGGCTTGGAAAAACAAGGAACAGCCAACACTGGTACAGACACCATGGCAGACTTGAGCTGTTGGAAAGCAGATTCTGCAACCGCATCCCACTGAAAACTATCCTTTTTCAATAATTGGGTGAGAGGCCAAGCAATGCTCCCATAGCCTTTCACAAATCTTCGATAGTATCCTGTAAGGCCTAAGAACCCACGCAACCCTTTGAGGTCCTTCGGTTGGGGCCAATCCAATATGTCTCTAAGCTTTTTTGGGTCTGCAGCAACACCCTGAGCTGATATAATATGGCCTAAATATTCAATACGATTACTCTCAAAACAACACTTCTTCTTATTCACCAATAAATGGTTTTGTCGGAGCAACTCAAAAATCTGCAACAAATGTTCCCTGTGGTTGTCACTATCTCTGCTGTAAACAAGAATGTCGTCAAAGAAGACCAACGTAAATTTTCGAAGATAAGGTCGCAACACTTGATTCATCAAAGCCTAAAAGGTGGAAGGAGCATTCGTGAGGCCAAAAGGCATGACAAGAAACTCATAATGACCCTCATGGGTTTGAAATGCTGTCTTATGGACATCCTCCTTCTTCATGCGAATTTGGTGGTACCCAGATTTCAAATCAAGCTTAGAAAACACAGTAGCTCCAGCAAGCTCATCCAACAATTCCTCAATAATTGGAATAGGAAACTTGTCGGGAATGGTGATTTTGTTGAGTGTCCGATAATCCACACAGAAACGCCACCCTCCGTCCTTTATCTTAACCAAAATCACCGGACTCGAAAACGGGCTAGTACTAGGGCGAATTATCCCAATTTGGAGCATTTCAGCAACTATTTTCTCTATCTCTGCCATCTGGTAGTGTGGATACCTATAAGGTCTAATGTTGGGAATGTCAGTCGCATTCTTCAGTATGATGGCATGGTCGTGGGCTCTCTGTGGGGGAAGTCCAAAGGGGGCCTGGAAAATGTCCTCATATTGTTGCAATAGATCCATAGTCGTTGCTGAGATTTGTTGTTGTACATCAGAGGAAGCAGAACGAAAAAATGGGGTCACTAAGAAGCCCTCCTCATCATTCCGCAGGGCATTAAGGGTCATTTTTCCGCTGGCCTGACTCCTTCCAAGGGTGCGGTCACCCCTTATAGTGACCTTGGTACCATTTAACATCCAGCTCAGAGACAAGTTCCTGTAGTCCCCCTCGAATTTACCCAAACTAGCAACCTATCCAGCGCCCAACACCACTTCCGACTAGCCTAATTCCATCACAAAGAAATTCGCCACAATAGAGATGCCTTGTATCATAATTTCAACGTTTTCGCAACCACCTGCCCCTTGCTCGATGGCGCCGTTCCCCACCTCCACTCGGAAAGGACATAGCTGAAGCAACGGTAAACCGAGAGTGGCAACCAGTTTCGTGGAGATGAAATTTGCTTCTGCCCCGGGGTCCACCAGAATCACTACCTCCTTGCCATGAATGGTGCCACGAGCTTTGAGAGTCTGATGGGTGGTGAGGCCCCAATAACTGTAGGACGAAAGATGTAGAAAGAAAGTGTTGAAGGTTACATCGGGGTTTTCCTCTGGTGGCTCCACCTTGTCGTTTTCCGGAATAGCTTCGTTCTCACCCAAAATTAGTAGTTGTTGATGGCAAAGCTTGCACGAGTGGCTGGGATTCCATTTTTCACCGCAACGGAAACAGAGCCCACGCTTCTGACGGTCAGCCCATTCTTCATTTGATATCCACTTAGAGGAAGGTTTTGGGCCACTAGAGCTTGATGACGTAAGCGGACCCGAATCAGATTTGGCCTCATTTTTAGAGTAGGAAATTGGGCTAGTATTGCTCAACTCAGAAGCAAGGGAGGAGTTATTGGGCTTGGCCCAATTGGTATTTCTAGACCCACCCAAGTTGGAGCGTGTGCCTGTCTCCTTTCGCGACCCCCATTGCTGACCCACTTCTTCACGCCAAGCTTCATAGCGAGCTTCCACCACCATAGCCTTATCCATCATCTCCTGCAAAGTCTCAAATTCATCAACCGCCATCTCAGCGTTGATCGTCGGTTTGAGGCCTTGGTGGAACATGCACATTAACGTGTCGCCGCCGAGGTGTCGATGAGACCTCGCTGCGAGTTCAAATGCACGACGGTAATCCATCACCGAGCCTGTTTGTCTCACCTTCAGCAACGGAGCTAGCGGATTTGAAGCCGCTCCAGGTTCGAAACGTCGGAGCAGGTCCTGTTTGAAACGGAGCCAAGTGTGAAAAGACGATTGAGCCTCCCACCACTCGAACCACGTAAGAGCCTCCCCTTGAAGAGCAAGCACTGCGTAGTCTAATTTTTCCCCAATTGGAATGTCGGAGATTCGAAAGAAATGATCCATATGCACTAACCAACCGCTTGCGTCTGAGCCATCGAATGGTGGAACTTCGAGTCTCCTATTGTAATCCCCTCGGTGTTGTTTTGGGTCTCGACGCTGGCCTCCGCCAGGATCGTCAATCCGCGAGAGGGTATCCTCTCCATAGGGTGGGGATTGGTGTTGGCGGTTCATCAATTCATCCAGCCGCTTCATCATCGTTTCCATTACGCGGCCCTGTTCCGCCCTAAAATCCGCTAGTTGACGTTCCAATCCATTTACACGGTCCTCCATTGTAGCGGAAAATCTGGTGGTAACCATACACAGGAAAAGTGCCCGAGATAGAAAATCTGATACCAATTGTAAAGGTCCAAACTGTAACAGATTTTATGTAGCAGAATCAAACAATGTATAGCAGTAAGTGTAATGAGTATGTTATTAAAAGAGTATGGAAAAGAGTACACAATAAGCACTTGGCTTTCGAGAGGCCAATTCTCTCCTGTGATTTCACTTCCCTAAATTCTTCCCTACCCCCAAATGTTACTTACTTTCTATTTATATCACTCTCTTCTAACCAACTCCTAAATTTACGGTGTCCTCATTCCGTTATTTTTCTTTCCTCTCCTCCTATATGTGTATTTGAAAGGGGTTATTTCTCTATACTGCCCCTGCATGTTGGGGTGTGTCACATAGTACATTTTGATTCTACAAAAGCTCCAAATGGAAGTATACGTTCCCTTGAGATATAGACAATAACCTTGAAAAGAAGAAAGATATGATGTGGAGAAGAGGTTCAATTCATTTGAACAAATTTTCCAACAATCATTTGACCCAAGAAAGATACTTTGTGCATATAACAAGTTTGATACACTTTTCATACCCCTAGATATAAGACATGCAAGAGAAGAGTATCAGAATAAAAGTTTGAAACTAGGGAAGTAAATAAGAGTACAAGACAAATAGAGCCCACATTAGGATAAACTAAAATAACTTTTAAAAGTAAAGACCATCGACTTACTGAGAGGTAATCGTCACTTTTATCCCAGACAACCATTTTTGGTAGTCTAGTGTCAATATCAAATTTTTCAGCAAATTCTTCCATCTGTTGGGCTCCAACATAACTAAATATTAAGTCACGATTTGCAGATGCAGCACCCTTCAATAACTTAACCAATTCTTTTGATCTTTCTTCTTGTTCATCCTCAACAATTGTCAAAACTATTTTCCTACCATCTGCTTTCATCAACTTAAGTGTTTCTTGCGATACAGGCACAACCAAAGGAATCAGGTTTTGTCTCACAAAATCTTCTAAAAATTCCTCTGCTTTATGAAAACAAAAACATTATTCATCAAAAGAGTCCTGTAATGATGTACCAAAGATAAAACATTTAAAGACTTTAAGAACAAAATTAAAGATACTTAAGCCAAACAAAACTGAAAGTAGCAAAATGATTATTCCAAAGCTTCCAAACTATCTTAAAATGTGATGAAGTTGATTCATGACTACTTGTTTGCCTTTCTCCATCCAAAAAGAAAGAAAAAAAAAACCTAACCTTTCAGAAAGAAACAGTGAGACTGAGGGCTAAATTTTCATTCACAAGTATCCAAATAAAGTATTTAATAGATTTATTTACACTTTTTGCTCCTAAAACTTCATAATCTCGTGATTTGGTCCCCCAAATTTTTTCCACAAATTTTGCCCCCGAAATTTCATAATCTTGCAATTTTTGTCTCTATGTAGAAAAACTGTCACAATTTTTGTGACAGTTTTTCTTATAATCACCACAATTTTTGTGAGATTATAAAACTTTGGGGATCAAAATTTGTGGAAGGGGGGCAGGTTGGCAAAAATTGCAAGGTTATGAAACTTTGAATGCAAAAATTGCAATTAAGCCTATTTAATAATTGGCTACAAATGATTAAGCAAAGAGGACCGCTATAAATACTAGATTAAGGAATTTATTTCATTCAATCAAGACACTTCCCAATATCTAAATAAGGTTTGACAAATAAGTAAGTGAAGTCAGCTGTCACAAAAAATACTGCCTGAGTCTTAATATAAACATCATTATAGGGGCTGTACCTAGTTGATTTAGATTTTAGGACAGTTGGTCTTTGACATGAAATTGTATCCTCTTTTAGATCAAGTGTGTAGGAGTTTGATCCATGCCAACACCATTCTTCAGACTGAAGTGAAATTTCAGCACAAGGTAAATTGAGCTTTGCATTATCCATGCTTCAAGCTCAAAGGATCTTGTGTGAAGAGGTGTGTTAGTGTTCCGTATATAAAAAATATTCTTGGGCTTCTATCTAACATCTTAAACTTCAGGAGAAGTAGTCTTTGACATACTGACAGATCTCAGTCGACCAGGCATGTTTACCAAGATGAGCAATACACAACAATGTCCGTAACCTCTAAAGCCAGTACATAAATAACATAGTATAACAAACAAATCGACTACTGTCTACTCTTTCTTCTTCTTCTTCTTTTTTTTTTTTTCTTAAGAAAAAAGTAAATGAACCAGCATTTCACTATCATGCCAACACATTCCTGGATGTGTCAAATTCAAGTCAAAGATGTGAATAAATGTCTAGAGGAGAAGTGGAGTTCAAGTAAGTGAGATGGACTAACTAGCACATAAAAAAACTATAAGTAGCCTTGATTATGCACATATAAACTAACCTTCAAAGGGTCCATAGAATGTGTTCCGCTCATTGTACTGTTGATTAAGAGAAACCAATGCAGGAATCTTATCAAAGTCATAAAATACCATGAGATCCTCTGAAAAATCCTTTGCCACGGAAAACCATGCATTTTTCTTGTACTTTATGCCAAATTTTTCTATTACCGAAGTGTTTAACCCAAAACCTATAAAAATCGGGAAAAAAGCACCAGCTTCTTCAACAAACGTATTCACAGCAGAATCTGAATCCAGAACAGCAACATCAGAAGCAGCAAATTTTTTCAGATAGCGAACAAGTAAATCCGCCTTCCTGGGGCCTCGGTATTCTGTGGGGACACCGTGATTAAACAGCAAAATGGTTGGATATGCACTACACAACAGAATATGAGCATCTTGTGAGTTCATTACAGAAATAAGGGCAATTGTATCCATAATTGCTGAATAAAAGAAAAACACTTAAATTGAAGTTACTAAGAAACAAAACAAAACAATTCCAAGTTCCAAGCTCCAACAAGCCATATAACTGTATGGAAACAGAAACATACTCAACATCATGTTTTCTTGCAAGACGGGTATGCTTGTCCGCATCTACTTTTGCTATGACTATGGGATCCTTCAATGCTGCAAGTACCGGTGCGGCAGCATCTAACTGCAAGGCAGAAAGAAAATGTCACTCTTTATCTTCACACACAATGCAACATCCATCAAAACTAAACAAAATCTGCAACCTGGTATCACAATTCAAATCACAGTCTATTTCTAATTTTCAATCCCAGTGAACTTTACAAAGTTCACATCTAACAGGGAAAAAACAGCAACTTTACAAGTAGTTAACTAGTAACTAATTTACTACATTTAAAACAAAAACCTACACTCATCAATCAAGCTACTAAAAAAACAAATGATGCATTGTCAACATGGTTCTATGAACATGACAGGGAAAAAGAAATGAAAAAATGAAAGTGGGTTTAGATAAAAATGAAAACTTGAAGAGACCCACGAAAGAAGGGTAAAGTGGGTAGCGACCTCAGGAGCGAGACGCTTGCAGTGGCCACACCAGGGGGCATAAAAGTCAACCAAGATGTGATCGAAGGAAGCTATGGCGGAATCAAAGTTGGAATCGTCAAGAATCAAAACCTTTCCATCCACAGAGAAAGTCTCAGCCTCGCCGCCACGCCAAAACTGGATCAACAACAAAACAGTATAAACCACCAAAACCCTCATCTTCATGTTCTCTCGTTTGGTTTTGTGTTGGATCACAACACAATCCTAAACTTTGTTGTCTTATATATCTTAATTCTTATTGTTACTATGTTTCTTCCTTTTTCAATAACAGATCAGATCAGATCAGAGGGTGGGACTGCGATTATTAAACTTAATTTCATCTCACTACTGAAAAATATTACTTTTTCATGGCTTGTTCAGTACATGGAGATGCGATGGAACTGAATCAACTTCACTCTGTATTTCCATTAAATATATATGTAAATTTACATCTCGTATAATTAAGTTATAAAATATAATTATAAAATTAACAAGATTTTATAATATTTTTATAAAACACCCTTAACAATTTTTTTATAAAATAAAATTATATTTGATAGAAAGTATCATATTAAATATATTGGTTTAAGTTAAGAAATTTTGTATACACTACTACAACAAGTCAAGAAATCTGGTTAATTTGTTCTTCTTTTTTTTTTTTTGCCTTTTATATAAGTTTTAAAACGGTGTAGGTCATTAAATTAGATTGGACGAAACTAAAATAGATTGTAGCTTAAAATTTTTTATTGGAGCAAGAAATTGATCCAAGTCACATGAATTTAACTTCAATTAATAGGTAGGGCTTTTAATTTTGTATTGTGGTGTTATTTTAATTTTCTTTTTGAATGTCTGAGATCTATTTATAAAAGTGAATAATATATTTCATTCAAGTATTTTTATTAATAGGTAGTACACAATTTATTTTTATTTATTACAAAGGACATATTTCATTTCTTTTAAGTAAAAGTTTTGCATATAAAATAAAAAAAAAAAACCTCGTCGAAAGGAATTAACTTTATCGTATTATTATTATTATGAATGAATATTATTTGTTCCAACAAGATGTATATAATAGAAAAGAAAAATTTGTGTTAAATATACGGAGGAAGAACTTTATTGTCTGGTCGTATGTGACTCAAATGAGATTACTTTCAATAGAAGATACATATTTTTTTAGAAAAATAGCGTCCCGATTTAATTTGCACTGGTTTTTCTATCTTTATTTTCTTTTTTTATGTTTCTGGTATAAATTTACACCAGCTTTGTTACAAGTTGATAATTGATCAATATTTCCATCTTTTAGGGGGAAAAATGATTTTCATTTTTCAAAGACTAGCCTGATTAATGTTAAAACTTTAAAATAAGGCATCTCTTAGCCTGTTAATGAAGTTTTACCTACCTAGATGAAATATAAATTTAGAAGCATTGGAAGATAAAAATTTTCATCTTTTCAATCTTTCTCCTTTCTTATCAATCACTAGCCCAATTGTAGAATTTTCCAAGGGAAAGACACAGCCAGTGAATCAATCTCTTCATATTAAACTTGATGTTCTGGTACACCTTGCCATGAAGGTTTTAAAGGGAAAGATGCACGGAACTAAAGAGTATATAAATATCATTAAACAAAGATGTAGGGTACTTGAAGAGTTATGAGTATGTAAATATCATTATAAAAGAAAATACTATGCTATGGTACCTATTCTCAATTTCTCATCCTTTCTTCTTTCACAATTAAGCAAAAAAAAAAAAAAAAAAAAAACAAATAATTTATTCTTTCTAAGGTGCAAATTAATTTACATCTAAAAGTGAGAGAACTGGTTTAGGCTTTATAAAGTTGCGAGTGGCAGGGAAAAGAATGTCTGAAGTACTGCCACTATCATCCAAGGCAAAAGAACTGTCAATCTATAGGTGAGGAAGGAATAGAAAATCAACCTCACTGGAATCACTGCAACTTAACACGCTTAGCATTGGTTTCTCTCAACCATTCAATGCATTCCTCTGCAGTTCCAGATGGATGGGCAAGTTGCCAAGCCATTGCTTTATCCAGCTGCCAGTGAAAATTAAACAGTAAAATATGAAAACCTCAAATTTCAAGGCAGTTGTACACCTACGAGTAAAAATACAGTAAGCCAAATGACTTACCGACTCCTTAACAAGAGGTCCTCCTTTAAGTTGTAGGGTATTCATAACATCTTTGCCATTGATCAGTTGTTTAATGTCCCATACTTTCTCGAGGCCTGCTATCCGAGAAAATGTGTTAATTAAAAAAGCAATTTGAGGCTCAGAATACACGAACTCTTTTCTGTGTAGCATGATAAGCAATCTTTTTTCCCTTGCTTTTTTCTTACTATATACTTCATTTATAATTTTCTAGCATAAACTATACTTTATACCACAACATAGTTCGCTTGAAATATGCATTGAAATAAACTGTCACTAATTTAAACAGCTGCATGCATGCAGCATCTAAGTGCAGTCACTGCAAGTGCAAAGCTTTCTTGAATTAGGACAAAGCGTCCAAATCCAAAGGAAAAAGAAGAAAAGGGTCATAAGCCAAATGAACAGTCAATTCATATCAAAATAGATACACATTCACAAAATTAGACATGATACAAAAGAAACACAAGTACTCTGAAACCAAAAAACAGGATTATTGGTATGAATATGGCTCTTGAACAAGTATTTGACTTCTTCAAATGATATAATACCCAATGAAAGCTAAGAAATCAAAAAATTGACAAAAGAATCACAAAGCTCACCTAGTTTGATAATAGAATTCTCCACAGTATTAAAGAGATCTCTTCGTTTACCCAACTGTGAGGGCTCATCATTAATGTCAATGGGATGTAATAAAGTGGATATCAACAGTGCAACTCGCCAAAAATCTTTAAGCTCTCGTAAGAGAAAGCCTGCATAAATAAAATATGAAAGATTAGTCCCTATACAAACAGATATGGAACAACAGGCAAGGATCACAGTGCAACCCTACTTAGTCAAGTGGCTTAAAAACTTTTGATGACAACAGGTAAAGAAGTTTTAGTTGTGGCTTGATTAAAGCAAAAGTTAAACATAAGAAAAATGTGACTGCATAATGAATTTAAGGAAATTTTTATTGTAGGCTTGTAGCCGCTTTCTAATTTCTACTACAATGCCAATAGTATAAAGTATAAACTGCAACATAAAGAATCATGAAAAATTACAGTCTGCAGCACAATATGTCAGCATAAAAAGGCTATAACTGAATATTATGGCCAACAATAGCTAGGTATTTGTCATGAACAGTGTTATCAATGGCAGATGGCAGACTACAGGGGAAGCCCGAAATTCTGCCATATAAACACACCATATGGCAGACTATGTCATGAAGCAACTATCCCAAAAACTTAATCTATTAGGTTAGGTCTAGACACAGTTTATATTATATATGTCTAACATGGATAATGCAAAGGCCTAGCTACCATGTACTGAAATTAAGTTTTTTGTTAAATGAATGGAGAAACGAGCATCAAACTCTAGACCATTTGGTCATACAAGCTCTGATACCATGTCATGAACCAACAATTCCAAAAAGCTTAAGCTGTTAGGTGAAGATGCATAAATGGTTCTGTATTAGATTTCTACCACGAATCCAAAAAACAGCAGACCACCAATGCAATACCAAAGGTAGCAAAGCAAGAAAACTGTACCTGTTAGTACCCGGACTCTAGAAGAGTCAGAGACATCTGTTAAGTCTCTCATCCAATCATGATCAACAACTTGGACATTTTCACTAGATGCAAGACAAGGGATCAATGACAAGAATTTGTGTGATGCTTGGTGTAAGCTCAGCACCTAGATTTTGATAAACAATTATAAATATGTTAACCAACAGACACAAAAAAAGAAAAAAGACAGAAGTATTGAAAATAATTTACATTAGAGAAGCTATAATACATCCTTAAGATTTTACTGACGCTAAAAGCAAAGGAGACTGACCATTTCTGCATCCTTAGCTTTTCGCTTGAGAGACTCCCGGATAATATGGTTAACAACAGGAATCTATAATTCAGAATCACATATTAGGCAATTGAACAAGGATGTCATTTGAAAAATCATATGAAAAGATACAATGCACAATAATCACATGCCCCATTGAACACACTCTAGTAAAGCCTGCAAACTGCAATGAATATAGCAAGGCAATATTGTTTTATTTTGTAGTTTTTAGTGGAAGAAAGATAATTTCCAATTGTGCTAGATGCACCAATTACTCAATTCAAATCATAGAACTCAAAGTAAATATACTTGCAACTTATTATTTCCAAATCATAAATAGTACTAGTATATAGGAAAGGCAATGGGTATGTACCTTCTTAGCTTTCTTTTCTCTGTAAGTGGTATCTCTAAGAGGGAGAAACAAAGCAGCACAAAGGGCTAATCTTTTTTGTTCAGCCTAAAATACACAAAGAAACTGTGTATCAGCATATAAGATAGCTAAACAAACCTAAAGTGGCACGGGAATAACTATGACAAGTAAATGTAACGAAATAATATTTTGTGAAAATAAAAGTTTAATTGATTACATACAGTAAAGGTTGACTCTTCAAGTAAATGGATAAGGTTCCATAAAACATCCAAGTAAGAAATGCAAAGCCTGGAAAAAGCATAAAAAATACCTGATCAAAATATGCATATCTCCATGCAAGAGAATGATCAAGAACAAAATAAAAAACTGGGCAGTGATTATAAGGTTTAGGTAGGAGAGTAAGAAATGAGTGAAAGGAGGCTCAATAAGGTTTCTAACCTGACAAGATTTATGGCATCATAAAAATCAAAATATTCTAACAGCAAAGGTGAAAGGTTGTGAATATGGGTTTGGCTTACCTCAACCTCACAAGCTAGCTCATGAGTTGAGGATTGCCCAAGCCTTTATAAGCTCTACTTTCAATAGCCAATCTCATTCAAAGAGAAAGAGAACAAATATCTAGAGTTCCTTTTTATATATTACATGGATATGGATGATCTGATCAGTAAGGACCATGGTTGGGATACTGTTTCAAGACTCAAGTACAGAAGAAAATAATAATATACCATCAAAAGGTATACTGTTTCAAATCTGAAGTTCATCACAAATATCTATCATTGTTAGCTGTCCACTAAATGCTTTCTTTATTCTCATGCAAGTTTTACAGTTTCAGTTTTCTCTCTTATGTCAAATTCTCTCAGTTTCTATTACTGTCCATCAACTGTTTTTTTTTTTTTTTTCTGGCATTGAGGCAATACTATCCAGCAAACTCTTACTCTGTACAAAAGATGTAAATGAGATTGTCCTTAATAAACAGATTTGAAATCATTATGCACTTACAACCTGCAAAGAAACATTTTTCAAATATATCTACAATTTGTACCTTTCACATCCATCTGAAATGGCAGGGTCAAATTCAGGAGGAAGACTGAATACAATCCAAAATAGGGTCAGCTCACAAATATAAGTCATTGCTTTGACGGGTTGGTTTCCGGATATCATAAGATCAATCTATGAACACAGGCATAGACATAAGAGAATGCATGCGAGATTTCAGAGTACTGACACAAAAAAACACAGCATATCTTCATAATAAAAAGTACCAATAGCATTTGAAAATTTAAAATACATTCTAAGGTATCTACACTAAAGTAATGGAAGAGTTAGAAAGCACCTCTGTTCCAATGCGCTCTCTGCTAATTTTAGCAGCTAGAGCATCTTTCACATCATCACATGCAGCAGCTACTTTCAGATCTTCGTCTAGAGTAAATTCAAATCTAGCACCTAAAATGAAAATGTCTCTTCAATACAGCAAGAAAACAAATTCAACCTTCAAACAAAGAAGCTAGGGACAAAGGATTCACAGGATATACAAAAGTAAATTGATTGTGAAAATTATATACCGAATCTAATGGCTCGAAGAACTCGTAATGGATCATCAAGAAATGTGGCCTTTGGAGGTAAAGGTGTCACTATCTTTCCCGACTTAAGATCCGAGATCCCTGCAAAGTTCCAGAGAGATTATTAGGCGAACAAACACGTAGCTCATACAATACTAGTTAAGGAAAGATCCATTCTAACCTCTCTTGGTGAAATCTTCAACTGAGTCAGTGTTGATATTATAGAATAAGCTGTCATGCAAAACTAAATTGATTTATGAAACTATCTTGTAAAATGGGTACAAAAGGAGGTGAATGTAGAGCAAACAGAAACTAACATGTATAAAAAAAAATTACCAGCATAACTCTTAATTGTGTCATTCCACCACAGATAAACACTTAGAATGTTAAGCAGTTTATTTTTTTATTATTATTTCTCCTGGTCTTGTACTTCTTTCTTTGTCTAACCTAATGATGCTTTTCATTAGAAAAAAAAAAAGGACAGAAGATACCTGTTAATTGTCAAATCCCTCCTATATGCATCCTCTTCTGCTGTGCCAAATCTTTGCTGTTAGACATGAAGTAATCTTTATTCTGTTGAATTTGACTAGGATATGGAAAGGGGGGAGACCAAATATTCCAAATAGAAAATATATGTTCATCTTAGCATAAAATTAGCTTAAATGTCAATAAAAGTGCAGCATATAGAGGAACCTTACCTTAATAATAATCATACATCTTCTCTTAAGCATTTAACTAATTATGAGAATGCATGCATCTGATTCCAACTTAATAAAATGGAAAACATCTTATATGACCAAAACAAACCAGAAAAAGAACTAATAAAAGATATTTAAAGGAAAACAAAAAAATATTGTGCAAATTTGCAAGTACAGAAGAATAAGTAAACGTGTATGATACCAAAAAGTATACCTTAGAAGGAATGCGGCTATTCTCAGCGTATTCTTCACTCCTTAGATTAACAAAATCAATCCATATATCAAACAATCGCATTCTGGCTGTTTCCAAATGTTTGGACTGGTCAGGATTGCTGCAACAAAAAAGAAAAGAAAAGAAAGATTAAATAACACTAACAAAGATAAGGTAAACAAGTGCAACCATAAACAAAAAATGGAATGCATACTATTTCCAGTTGCAATGTTGAATGAAAAAAGAATGTATAACCACGAAACTAACTGAAGAAATAGTTTTGAAAGGAAACTGTAAGAAGCAAGGGGGGAGGGGGTGACCAAACAGTAGTGCCAAAACTTATTCACCAAATAGCTGCCCAACTAACCACCCAAACAAATTGCAGATGTCATCAAAAGAATTATTTCCTTTCATTATTTTCTTTGTTGTTCCCAAATATCCTATGCGAGCATCTAGAAAAGCTTACTCATAAGAAATCATCTTATAGAGGCTTAATCATGAAAAAGCATCTCAGTAAGTGCTTAATTAAGCTATATGTGTCAACTTGCATCCTAACTTGGACGCAAGTCAAACTCAGCAATGCTCATCATATTCAAATTTTGAAGATTACACCCAGCTTTCTCATTTAGCCAATTTGACAACAAGAGAACCTAGATAAGCAACAAACAAGACCTGCAAAGAGAACGCAAGAGAAAAATAAAGAAGAGAGGTACCTTTCAATAACACAAACTCCCTGTGCATCTTCGCCAATGGAAAGCAAGTACTCCCTCACCTTATCCACAAACTCAGTTCCCATCATATTGTCGAGAGCGATATCAATGTCATAGCACTCTTTTCCGAGAAGCTACAAAACCAATCAAACCAATCAAGAAAGAGAAGAGGAAGAAGAAGAAGAATGAACGCATTAGGGCTAGGAATTGCTGTTGACCTTGTCGCGAACCCAGCCACCGGCGACTCGGAGCTGAGTTTGGAGGTTAAAGTGGCGAAGAGTGGCGAGAAGCCTATCGAAGATTCTCTTCTCGATGTCGGAGAGGTCGATTTTGTCGCGAACGTGGAACGTAGACATTGGTGCGCAACCACAACTACGAAGCGGCGGCGTTGCCATTCGTAGGAGGGATTTGGCGGGACGGTGAGAGTGAAGAGGAAGAACAAATGGTGAGAGTGACAAAGCCCTGACACTGAAATTGGGGCTGGGATGCACCACTAGAAGAAGCCTTGTGGCAGTTTTCAAACCCACTCTCATTTCATGTCATGGCCTTTCTTATTGTATACACTCACACTGCTACTATTTTATACGATAATGGAATGGTTTCTAGCCAGGGTGGGTAAGGGGTGAACCCGCTTTAATGCCCGTATGCCTAGGTTTACGAAGTGTTTGGTGTGTCCTGCATGGTTAAATAGACTTATTTAGTACATAGATTTAATTTAGTAGTTCATTTGTATCTTGCGATCAGTTAAAAATTTTTAAAAATATTAAATTTTAAATTTTAAAAAAATATATATTTTATCTCTTATCTTCTTGATAAAATAAGTTAATAATTCTAAATTTTTATTTATCTTCAACAATATATTTAAATTTTTAATTATTTTAAACAAATAATTCTATTTATAAAGTTTGATCTTTTTTCAATATCACTTTTTCATCTTCTTTTCTTATAAACAACAATAAATATTATAATCAAGTCAAGTAATTAAGTAATTAAAACAGCAACATTTACAAATTAATGATATAATTTATTGATTTATTTTGCACATCAAATCCTAACAACCAACTTTTAGTACATATCAAGGCTAACACATTATAAGAAGAGGAAGAAGCCTAGTAAGATATTAAGCACACGTGAATTAATACTAAATGTCGACTTGGGAACTACAGTTATAATTTGGATGCTTATAATTTTAAATTTAATTTTGAAAACATATAGGTTGAAGACTTTATTTAAATAACTTTTAGTTTTAAATTTTTTAATATTCATCTTTTTTTAAAAATTTCATCTAAATGATTTTTAGTTTTAGTTTTGAAATTTTAATATTCATCTTTAATTTTAAAATTTTACTGTCGTATCTTGATCATAATACTTTTTAACCATTGATAATGTATTTTTATTTATTTACCCAGAAATTTAACTAAAATTTTTAATATTTATCTTTAATTTTAAAATTTTACTGTCATATTATATATTTATTTAAGAAATTCTTGATCAAAACAACAATTTATAACCATTGATATATTTTTTTTATCTTATCCTGAAATTATAATTAAATAAACTAAAATAATTTTAACTTACTTTTTACATGGCGTCTTATATCATTCTAAAGAAATTAAATAAAAAATATAATAAATAATAAATTAAAATGAAAAAAAAAGTGAAATGAAAAATATAAAAAACAAATAAAATAAGGATAAAAAATAAAAAAAATCAACCCCTCCCAACTCAAATTTCTGGTCCGCTCCTGATCGAAAGCCAACAATGAAAGATCCAGAAACCTACCTTGATTATCCTTCCAATATTGCAAAACATCAAGATTGAGATGATATTTATTTAGAAGATTTGTCTCTTCCAAATATGTATCCAATTGAGATTTACCCTCTTCTGAGACATCTTCATCTTCAAATTGTATAAATTTCTACATTAATTCGAAAACTAAAAAATAAGAATAAATTATTGATATTAAATAATTAAAAAAATAAGTGAAACCTTAACTTACATCCATGACATCAACTTGTGAAATTGGTGGGTTTCTTTGACCAACTCTACTAGTAGCAACAAATTCTTTTGATGAACCTTGACTACCAACATTGCTTAGCAACAAATTCTTTTGATGAACCTTGACTACCAACATTGCTCATTTGTTGCTTTGGAGTACATTTGGACATACTCATTATATAAAGTACACAACTTGTACTCCACAATTTCCAACTTTACTTGGCAAGATATTAGATTAAGACCAAGTTTTGAATAACAATACTTCAAAAGTTTGATTTTAAAGTGTGGATCTAAAATGCACTCAAAGGAAAGCACATTGCTATAATCACTCCATTGGTTTACAAAAATTGAAAACATCAACACTATTGAATCAAGTACTTACCACTAGACCAAAAGCTATAGTATCCTAAAAAAATGGGAATCTTTCCTCTACCCAGTCTAAGAAGATGTGAAAACACCTCTCTCCATAAGAACGATGTGTTTCGAGGTGTGAAGTGGGAGAGAAGGGATTTCATAATTGGGGTTTTGAATAAGATGACCTTTTCATTTTTCATTCTTATTACTTTTTCAATATATGAAAAAGTAATAGTAGTGAGAGGTGTTAAGCTTTTTATCATCCTGGCGCTGAACTATTTTTCCGCATAGCGCAACTCTTTCTACTCAAGAGTGTAAGAGCCCAAGCGCCATGAGTCGACTATGACTTCACCTACCCTGGCCTCCGTCATGAGACAATTGATATATACCCACAACAATCTCCCCCTCAACAATATATACCCACAACAATTGCACCCACTAGGAATCGACCTCGTGACTTTGGCTCTGATACTAATTCTTGGATCGAGCTCTTACCACTAGACCAAAAACTAGTTGTTAGTCAGGGCACAACTCTTTCTACTTGATAGTGTAACAGCCTAAGCGCCACGAGTTAACTATGACTTGGCCTACTTTGGCCTCTGCCATGGGACAGTTGATGTATACCCACAACAGACACATTGTCGAAAAGTCCAAAGCACATGTTTAAATTGTTGGTATTCATGGATCAAAGTGTTGCCGACAAAATAATCATCGTCAAAAATTTCATAATAAAAATCGGGGTAGTGAATTTGTATGTATTTAAGCCACACAGGAAGTCCATCATACAATTCTTCTCAATCACCGTGAACCTTGACCATTGTTTTTTGTTTCTCTAACCATGTCTTCCTGTATGATATCTTGTAATTAAGCATACTTACAATTCGCTATTGAACTAGTGATATTTTAATCGAAAGATTTTTTCCTGGTCATACCTGGAAAAAAAATATTAAATAACAAATATTTTCTCAAAATCGGTTAAAAAAATCAATTATTAAAATGTCATAAACTTACTCACAATGTACATATTGATTATATTTGAATCAGATTGGCATGATCTTGAGTCCAATTAGGGTTTGAACAAGTACGAGATCTGCCCCATTGCATAACTTTCCATCTGTCTTACACCTTCGATATTATTGTCCACATATAAGAAGGACAAAGTGTATCACGATGATTTTTTGGGCAATAAATGACATACTTTGATGATTTCGACTCATAGACCTTCATCGTTTGATGCATATTCATCAAATATCGTGCAACAATAGTTTGAACGTCGGCTTTGTTGTCAAACTCCAATCCAACATTTAATTCTTATCTAATCGACCAATTCGAATCAACAGTTTAACCTCATATGTCTTCTTGATCACGGTGATCCTAATTAATGTTCGTATAATGTAGCGTTATTTGTTAAAATGGTTCTTGCCCTCCTCCTACATTAATGGGACATAAATAAATTCAAATTCAAATTTAATGAATTAAATTAAATAGTAAATTTCCACACACTAACTTCTCCCTTATGTCTCGCCGATAACTTGATGTTGGACATCAACGCTTAAACTGCGATTATGTTCGTTCCTTTCTTCATCACCTAAATCATGTAAATTACCGTCAACATCTCCTTCATCAGCTGAAGAATCAACGTATAAATCAAAAACATCGTAATCTTCACCATCAGAACTAGAATTTAACCTCGCACACTGTGGATAGAAGACGCTACAATTACTTCTACACACAATTCAATAGGACCAATGTCTTGATCAAGATAATTATTAATCATACAATCAACATCATCATCATCGACTATTTGTACGATGACATATTTATTTCTTATATTGTATTTAGTTACGATAGAACCAATTACTTCATTTGAATTTAACTTAAATTTATCACGAATACTGTTTTTTAATTATTCAATACTTATTCCTTTTTTGATTTGCATAACTCTTCTTGATCCATTAAACATGACTCCTTTGTCATCTTCATGTATCCTACTATTAATGTAAACAACAATTATAATTGCATAAGTCATTTCTCTACAATGTATTCTATAACACAAACAAAAAATATAAATATTTAAAATTAATAAACAGAATAAATAATTCAAATTATTATGTCACATAAAATTATTCTAAATAATCTTTTCTCATCCTCACCTTATTTCCAAAAATAACTTAATCAATTAATCCTCCAAAAAAAATATCATTGAAAAATTAAAATTAAAATAAAAAAATAAACAAAAACTTTTAAAAAAAATGTATACAACCTTATCTCGCTAGCTTGGTACTGAATGAGGAAGGTGGGGGTGTATATATAAAAGGTTGGATGTGCTAAACACTGCACCACTTCGTCCAACCAGAGATCAAGCTTGCCATGACCGAATGCGTCCCAAACTTCGGTGCGTCCTTTGTTCACCAATCAAAACAGCTGGTGCGCAAATTTTGAGCGCGTACTTTGTTAATGACACGTCTAATAAAATTTTATGGCGTTAACAGCTGGGCACATCCACTACCATTATAAACATATTAAGCGGCTAACCGCGTCTTCCATTTAGCTTGGGCGCGTCCAACCAAAATATTCAGGAATATAAATAATTTTAAATTTTGAATTCTTTCTCTTGTTACATAGGACTTCTTCTGACTTTTAAATATTTTCATAATTTTTTTTAAAACCGATCCATATGTGTCAAAAAGCCCTCCATCTTTCTTTCTTTTCATTTGATTTTCCACTGCTCTTTGCTTTTATATTTTATGGTTTGTTTGTGGCTCCATCAACTAATACAGCTGTTTCATATATTCACTATTTCTACTTGTAACTCAGACACAAACTACTAAATGGCAAACAAAAATCCACTATTCTTGTTGTTGTCTGTCTCAATGGATATGTAACAGATACGTAAGTGAGAGTGAAGTTGAAGACAAGTTTATCATCACTAGGACAACATTGCTACATATGAAGAGAGGGGTGATACTAAATTTTTTGAATGAATTAATCCATCACAAATCTTAACTGCATTTTAGCAAAAAAATAATAATTAAATATTAATGTTACAAAGTCCGTTCCTGGGCTACTGATTTTGGAATGTGAACAGTGAACATGTGCATTTGCGGGAATAAGTGCAGGTTGTGCGTCTGGGGAAATCTTGTTATTTATTTGTGTATTAACGTAAAAATATCCATCCATCCACGTCCAATTGAAGCAAGTATTACTTTATATTTGACGTGAAAAACTAATGTTACTAGTGTTGTAGAAGCAGTTCGAAACATGCAAATACAAGGATACTAGGATAGCATGTGATTTATTTGTACAGAGGTGTAAGTCAGCATGCAGAAAAATATATATGTTGGTTGTAGGTTGTAACATTATTTAGAACTAGTGATTGACAACTACGAGGATGGGTATTAGTGGAAACAGGTTCCAGCGTTTGCTTATTATTTTTGGCATGTGTAATAATGTAATATATACGGTAGCACAATCAATGAAACTTGAGGCGCCATAATTACTCATACTTGTTCGCTATACTTAATTAGTATCATGGATACGGTTCAAAACTGATAAAAATTACTTTTTCCAGCGTGTTATTGTTCTAACTGGTTCAATCCGCCAATTCAATTTGAATGAAGATTGATGTTTGCATGAATAACAAGTTGACATATGCACTTCTTGTACATAAAAAATTATACATCGTCAACAAAATCACTCGTGTAACCTACGGGGAGAGAGCATCAACCACTTCCTATCAACCACTTTCTATCAGAAAAGGGGGAGGGGATAAAAATAAATAAAACAAATGGAGTATGATCCACACTATTTTTTCATCATCACATCAGCTAACCCTTTCTAATTTAGTTCCCTTTCTTGGTCAAATGTTACTTAGCTCAGAGAAACAAGCAATGCGCCTCTATACAGGTTGCAAGCCTAAATTCAATGGCAGGGCAACAAATTTTGCCAAAAACTCAATCTAGCTTCTTGCATTTCTTCCACCTTTTCTGCTAACAACCTCACATAATCGGCATGGCAATGTGTCAAGGCTCACAGCTCGGGTTTTACCATAGTTACCCAACACACCGCACCTTCTCCATGCATGGTATTCTGCATAGGCTACTGGATCATTAGCCACGGCCTTCACGTATGAAGCCAACTCTTCCAATGAGCTGAATTTTCTACCATCTATTATTGAATTTGGAGGAACAAAATCCATGACATTTGGTGCACCAAAATAGATAGGAACAGCACCAGAGTCTAAGGCATAGAATAACTTCTCCGTCACGTAACTCTCAGTAAAAGTGTTCTCGATTGCAAGAACAAATTTGTAGTGAGACATGGCGCAATGTAAATGATCCCACCATTTCGGTGTAATGTTGGCATCATTTGCACATTCGGGATAAAGAGAAAGTGCCATGTCTAGACCACCAACATTATTTAGGCACTTGCCAAATGAATGATGCGGCAGTAAGCTAAGGAGTTTCTTGGCAAGTTCATTCCTTTGAGAAAGGCACCGTGATGAAGACCAATAAACAAGTACATCCTACAAAATGATAAATTGAATCAGGTTGCTATAAGTCCCTATTATGTTATCTGTCATTTAACATGCTCTTGATAAATTACTTACTCTGTGTTTATCATTGGAGACATGATAGTTTCGACCATTGTGAAAGAGCGCACCAGCATAGGTTGACTGTACATCATCCTCCGCATGATAACTAATGTATAAATCCTCTCGACCTGATCTCTTTCGGCCAGCTTCGAGATCCATATATACACGAAGAGGTTCTCCCATGCGTCTCTGAAATAAAATAGAAACCATGACAAAGTGGGCCAAATGCAATATTGCGGTATGTGTTGTCAGCACAAAAAATCCCAAAAGCATAACCATGTGTTCTGCAATACAACCATGCATGAGAAACATTTGAGAAAGAACGGTAGACAATAAAAGCACTTCAGTACAAAACTATAGTGATGGCACCATGGTGGGATTTTGAAGTGGATAAGTGGTTATTAAACTCTACTACAAAAATGCCCTTGGCATTAATGAACACGTTTTAACACCTAAAGGCTCAAAACAATACATGACTTGTGCCATAGGAAGCGCAGATAATTACCACATTCATACTACCCAATAAATTATGTCAGGTTTGGTTCCACATTAATTAGGTTTTGTTTATATTTTGTATATTGATAGGCAACAATGACATTCCATGAATTAGAAGTACTTTGAAAACAGCTGAACCAAAAGGCATTTTAGCTGTTGACTCTCTTAAATCTGATCCCTGACAACAGAATAATAGAATTTAAACCACAGGCACGCAGTTAAAAAAATTGAAAAAAAAATTGGATGCACCCAACCACAGCCTAAATAGCAAAAAAAAGCTACTTACATTTTGAAAAGAAAGGGATATAATCACCAATAGAATCTTTTGTCGGCGTTGGCTGGTTAAGCTGTAAAGGAAATCAAGAAGAACAACTTCATATTGCTATGAAGCCTGAATGGTATTCGGGTAGAGGTAGAGACATGAAGGGACAGAAATGAAAAATGTGGCCCTTTTGCTTACAAAATCTCTGAAATGAAAAGGGACTTCGCTATTATTTGCTGCTTTTACCTCCATCCTACCTTCCTAAATAAAATGCACTCCAACACAGAGCAAACAAATTTCAAAACGTTCTAGAATACCTATACTAAATCATGATGAAAAAATGATATTCCGGATCCTACCCTAGCAAATAGTCCATCTCATGAAATCATTGTACCAGATATTCATATTACATGCTACCAGTAGCTTATTTAAGTCCAAAAAGTTATAGCCACGATTCTTGGTATCTTCTGAAAACGATAATTATCCTTACTATCACCAGCAGCTTCCCATGACTACCACTCCCCAGACACCAAAATAGTACCCCCAATGAATTACATTTCACATCACAACTAGATTTAGTAGTAATATAACCATCTCCCCTATTCATAAGAATGAACCATCGTCCATCACATCTTCTCATAACTATCTAAAACTCAGATCAATTCAAAAAAAGTGACAACAGAAGAAAGTTTTGCAAAGCTAGCAAGTTCACCTATGACAGTGAAAGCATCCTTGTCAGCTAGCAAGGTAACAAAGCATATATCCCAGATCTACCCCAACATCAAGTCTTCAACAGCAATCTAAGATCACTGATACTCAAACAAATTACGAACAGATAAACCCGAGAAATTCTCACTATCCATCGATTCAGCCGCGAAAACTAAAACAACAATGGAAAACCAAACTTCAAAAGAGGCAACTACAAAGCAAGGATCATAAATCAAGCACTCAACAACAGTAAAGTAATAAAGTATCACCTTGACTACTATGCCACAGCTGCGACACCATTCATATCCTTCTCAAACATAGCACATTTAAATTTCCAGAACACCCAAATAAAAAAATTCAATTTTGTGAACAAGACTAGCACAATGAGTTGCACCGAATCCAATTAACCATTAAAAGACCCATCATCATTTCCAAATAAAAAGAAAAAGATAAAATCGATTTTGTGAACATAATTAACCAATCCAATTAAACAATAGAAGCCAAAAAAACCCACCTGAACCGGAGGCGTGGAAGATTCAAAAAGCAAAGCATCAGGCTTATCAGCGAGAACCGATGATTTGGTCCACAAGCAACTCAACCCACAATCACACGAATACAAATTATCCAAGTTATCAGGAATCCAAGTCCACCCTTTGACCAAAACACTGACATGATTCAACTTCAGCCCCTTACAATCGCCACTTTGCTGCAAAGACACGACCTTTGAGTGGTTCAGAGATACCCCATTTGGTTGTTTCTCCCTGAAGCGCATGCAACCCACGTGCGCGTCCCATTTCCTGAACGCGCCGACCAGATCGGTGAAGGGCTCCGCCGCCGCCGGCGTAACGGGGCGGTTGAGGGGTGAGAAGGAAGTGGAAACAGATGGGAAGTGAAAAAAGCCGGAGAGGAAGAGAAGGAAGAAGGTGAAGGTTAGCATGATTGTGATGGTGAAAGTGTTGATGGGTTTCGGAGACAGTGGCATGGTAAGAGGGAGAAGATTATGGGGTTCTAACCCTCCGTTTGAGACATGGGAGTGTGCAGCATGTATCGATTTTTACTTGTCTTTGATCTTACGTTTCTTTGAAGCAGTTTGGTGGACTCGATTCAGATTTCGGTCGCTATAAAAATAGTAGTGTTATACTTTTCAAAGTGGTTTCGGTCGTTGTAGAAGGTGTGGAGTGCGACTTCAACAATTACACTTGCTTACGGTGGGGATGAGGAGTGGTAATCGGAGCTAATCCCGCGGTTCATCCATAATTTTCTAGAATGATGCTGTAAAAATGATGGGGATAATTCATTGCTACTTAGTGTCTTGTATGGAAATGGAAAGTGAAATTTTTTTATTGAAAAAGTAAAAATTATATTTAAAATTTATCGTTAAATTTGTAATTAAGACTAAATATCTTTACATCTTTTACTTTCCTTATTAAACACAGAGTCAAGCAATAAAATTATGAAAATTAAAAAAATTAAAAAATTTAAATAATTAACACCAACATTAATGTTGGAGAGATGGATCATTATTAAAAATTACTATTATATCAAGTGATATCTCGATGACAAAAAAAAATTAATTTAGATGTCCAAAAGTTCAAAGGTCATGATAAACAAGTTGTTGCGAAAGATCAACCAAAATTGGTTAGATCAAGTCAAAGAAGCTAGTTTAAAACACAACAAAGATTTTAAAGAGTGAAACATCATCACGAATTAGTAGCCCAATGGTAGAAAAGGCTACAAGAGGAAGATGAAAGGAAATGGAAATGAAACTTCTGCGCTGACTGTGGATGGTCCATAATAGAATATGTTATGCAGGAAAAAAATATGTGTAAACAAAGAAATAGAGGCACAAAATTCGAAAAATGGGAAGACATTTTATAAAATTTTAATGAAGAACACATCAAATATATCTATAAATTAACGGAAAAAACATGAATAATTTGTAGTTATATTATGCACAACTTTAATATAATTATTATGCGTAACTTTAATTTAAACATAGTTAGATTTAATTGAATTTTATTTTTTAAAATTAAGTTTATTTTAATTATTAATTCAATGTGTGATAATTATTAATCTATTTTATTTTAATTATTAATTGTTGTGTTATAATTATTAATTCAGTTTGTTTTGATTATTAATCTAGTGTGTCATAGTTAAGTTCACAAGAATTGTTGTTTGAAAATTACTAGTAGTAAAATTAGTTGTGATAAAACTTGTTGGAAATGTTATTGTTTAATCCAAAATAGTTGTATATTTTCTATAATTTTTCATTCTATCTCGTCTACATTATATATTCTTTTCATTTTATCATTTTTTTACTTATTAAATGGATTTAAATATTTGAGTTTGGTGCACTTTAGGAAGAAGCACTTAAAGATAACACTAAATAAGTGAGATACTTACTTGGGGTTTAATAATAAGTTGAAAACAACAATCAATTTAGACAAACAAAAAGAGTCATAAACTATGATCATGAAACCAGTTACACTCCCATGGTGAATGACTACTTCCCATAAAATTCTATATGCATAGAAAGTTAATTTAGTTGAATTTTCGAATGTGAAAGCAATTATTCGTTCGTAACTTAGATGCTCTCAGTAATCATGATTCTTATTTTCGAATAATAACTAATACAATTGGTAGAAAGGTTTATCACCATTGCAGAAGTGTACTGCAACAATTTGTTCATTTGACATATGGATCACCTACTAATAGTCTGAACGAATATGTTCAAATTAAGGAATTTATTGTAATTTAATGCTTGGAAGCCTCTGCAATTTAATACTTGAAGCAGTCACTTCGCAAGACTTGTGGATTTGACATGCATATTTTGAGTTGTAAGCTCACACAATGGTACTAATGTGTTAAATCATTCCCCGTCTTTAATGAAGTTTTGTAAGATCGAGCTTCTCCAATGAATTTTTCAGTTATAATATAGGATACTATTTTGTAAATGGCTTTTAGCTTATTGATGAACTTTTTTAAGATTATTCCAATTCTATAAGGAGAAAAAAAGAAAATTATTAGCAAAATATTAAGAAGAGGCAAAGAAAAGATGTGGAGAGAACATTCTGTTAAGTCAAGATGACTTAACATCTTAAATTTTGATAATTACATAATAGATGGAGTGATTAACAGACGATATCAAACTGAAGACAAGCTCATACAGATGAAGTGGGAACCCTCAACATAGACACACAAGCTTCAGCTTCGATAAGATGAAGTCTTTAGATTAATGTCTATCAGACGAAGAATTGTTATGTTCACATCAAGACAAAGTCATAAAGCAAAGACAAAAAAGAAAGAAGAAGGGAACAAACGAATGTTTAAATGAAGATCTTTCATCTAATGAAATCAGATGAAGTAACTCGCGCTAAATTTCAAATTAAGACATTACTCTTAGAAGCTTCTAAAGGTAGAAAGAGATATTGTGCTAAATCTCTACAACACGAAAAGTAAAAAGTAATTTTTTGTGAAATCTCTGAGCAAATCAGTCAAAGTCTGATCTCGTGTTGATTTCCGCTGTGAAAACATTGATTATTCTGATTGTTCATCCCAAGAAGAAGGACAACAGTCAAATAACATTTGTCTAACGGTTGCTTTGAGGAGCTTCTCTATAAAAAGACTTCATCTTCACAAGTTCAAGTTGGTGAACTTATGCTAGAAAGCTATCATTTAAAGTTTCGTTCTCAAGATTTGAAATTCTTCTTAGTTTAGATCTTTCATTGTAAAGCTCTCTCTGTGTAGAGGATCAATCTTTTACAAAAAACCCTTTTTTAAATTCACTATTGTGGTGTCTTACCTTAGGAGACTATGCTTCAAAAAATACCTTGTATTAGCCTGAGGAGACTGCGTTCCAAAGCATACCTTGTGGTTAGCCTGAGTTCAAATAATATTTGTATAGCCAGAAGTGGTTGGGTGCAAACAATATTTATAAGGTATTTCACTGGTTATAGTAAAAACTTAACATGTTGCTAAGTAACTGAACGTAGTTTTCATAAGACGAACCAATATAAAAACCATTAAGTATTAACTTGCTTATTTTCTAACTAATGAGAAATAACAACTTTAACTCCTTCTATTCAAATCAACCTTTGTAAAAAGAAATTTATGTCTAATTTTTTTAAAACCATCATACGGAAACTCATTGAAAAAATAATTTTTTTTAGTTAATTCAATTTATCTTTTACACATATGGTGTATTTAAATTTCAATTTATCGTGGCTCATCGCGTAATTGACATATGAGTACGAAGAAGAATATTAACATGCATTATAATATATAACATGATGATCGTTGAAGATGAACAAGATACATGTAATAATAATGCTAATATTATTAACAATCACAAAGATGAAGATATTTCAAATATCAAAATATCAACACATCTCCTGGTGTTTCACATGATTTTGTTACCTACCTATAAACAAGACATTGTATGCATATCAAAAGTCTTCATCAACAACTTCAGGCAAATTAGGTGGAATATATTTGAGATCATTTTGGTAGAAACAGTGATAATATTTAATTTTTTATTTTAATTGTAAATATTTGTATTTCTTCTTATAAATATCAATATCAATTTTAATTTAATTTTATTTAAATAATTAATTTTCTAGTATTTTTTATTATAATTTTAAAATAAAAATTATTATTTATTTATCTAAATTAACATTTTAAAAAATAAAATATAGAGTTAGAGTTTATGTGAGACCCAAAATGTACTAATAAATCGCTTAAATTTAGAAGTAACAGTTATTAAAAATATTTTTTGTAGTGTATTTCGTTCCGTCTTCCTTCGTTAATATGTGCTTTCATATTATATTTTTATTTGATGTATCTGATTGTTACCATTTATTTGTTTAACTTATTGAACTTTATCTAATATATATGAAAATGACTTTTTAAAAAGAGACTTATAAAATGAAATTATAATTATCAAAATTAAAAATTATAATTTATCTTTAATATTTTAGATTTAACAATCTTTTACAACATTTAGATGGATAAATTGATAAAAGTACGTCTCATTAAACTTATACCTTTTCCTTATCATTTTCAAAATAATATTTCTTAATGATTTATTAAGAAAAAAGAATTAAAATTATATAATAATTAAATAATTTTTTACGGAACGAGTAACGTGGAAATGGATTTAAGTGATAAAACTTCTCATTTAAACGAGAAAATTGATTTTCTATCATAAAAAATTATATGATTGAATTAGAAATGTAAACTCGCACCAATAAAAGAAAACAGGGAAGTGTATTTTTGAAATATTTCAAAATGATTAGCGTAGGAAGAAATTATAAGTCATTTTAAATGAGTTTTGTGGAAAGACTTTTAGGAGAAAAAAATAAAATGAAAAAAAAAAAGAAAATTTATTTATTTATAAGTTAAACTTAATTTTTGATTAATTAATTTATAGAATTTCATTTTTTTTAAAATTTTTCTTCCTTAAATTAATTAATAAAAAATTAATTTTAACTTTTATAGAAATAAATTTCATATTTTTTTTTTCCTTTAGAGATCTTTCTAAAAGAAAAATATCTACCAAAGCTGTATGTTTTGGAAGAAAAACTTTTGCCAAAAAACATAAGGCCTAAGTGGAATGTGAGCTAAGAAATGATGGCCCAGAAAACGATAATAAACCTAAGCCTAATCCATAAATGTGTCCAAAGAGTATAAGAAAAACAAAATAATAAAGAAAGGCCCCTAGACATACACCACTAAAACTGAAACTGGAACAAGGCTAACGAGTCATGAACAGTAAGTACTTCACTGTCACTTTTTTGGTTCGTAAGAACAGAATAAAAATGTCAGAGAGTTTAAAAAGACTAATTTACTCTTAATATAGACGTTTTTGTTGAGACTTCTTCTTTAATATTATGTTTTTTCATTGTTGAGAATAAATATAAAAGTAGTACTTCAAAAAAAAATCTCTTAAAATTAACAAAAATGGAAAATTATGTAGTTATAAAAAGAAAAACAACGTATCATACTTAAATATATCTATTTATTGGGAAAGGAGAGGCCGAAGATCGGAATCGGATGCTATTGGGTAGGTTCCATTTAATTTGTAGGCCCATTTACAATACTCATAAAAAGTGTAACACTCTACACTTTACAATCTATTGCGAGGGGTTCGTCTGAGAAAGTCAGAAGTTTCCTCTTTCTTCTTTTTTTCTTTTTTGTGAATAGTGTTTGGGGAAAAAAGCCATTACTTTCTAAAAATCAAAGTGAAACACGTTCCATTCAAGTCTCTTAAAGATAATTTTTTGTTTTTCACTTTTTAACTTTCATTTTAATATCAAATAATGAAATATGTATACATTTTTCGTCCTTAGTTCCATTATACTTTATCATTTTTTTCCTTTCGCTTGGTTTATGGAAAAATGGTTATACAACGTTTCCATGCATTAATCACCACAATTTTTGTGAGATTATAAAACTTTGGGGGTCAAAATTTGTGGAAGGGGGGCAGGTTGGCAAAAATTGCAAGGTTATGAAACTTTGAATGCAAATATTGCAATTAAGCCTATTTAATAATTGGCTAAAAATGATTAAGCAAAGAGGACCGCTATAAATATTAGATTAAGGAATTTATTTCATTCAATCAAGACACTTCCCAATATTTAAATAAGGTTTGACAAATAAGTAAGTGAAGTCAGCTGTCCACAAAAAATATTGCTGAATCTTAATATAAACATCATTATAGGAGCTGTACCTAGTTGATTTAGATTTTAGGACAGTTGGTCTTTGACATGAAGACCAACTGTCCTAAAATGGTTATATAACGTTTGCATGCATTAGCTTTGTGGATAAAATTAATTAACATTACAAATATCATTATTTTAACTTATAGTAAATAGTTACTAAACTTTTAACTATTCAATGTTTGAAAGTGGTGATAAGCAAATTATGGATAAATTTTATGCAAATAAATGACTGAAGTCCTTGAAACAACATCAATGTATGTTGGACAAAGATTCTTCAATGTCTCCTCTTTCGTCAAGTTCATCCATCACTTGGCGTGACATATGAAAGTAGGAAGTTTTATTTTTTGTCTTGTTTCATTAACAATTTTTGTATTCTCGCCAATCATCACACCTAATTTAGCAACTTGATTGTTATTGCTAAACAAAATAAACGTGCTAGTGGTTTGTTTTCTGCAACATCCCCCTTAAAGAAAAAACATGGTAGAGATTCTCATTCGCTTCAAGTTTGTAATCAAAGCAATTCCAAGTGAGACAGCTAGATGTTCTCAAAAAGCTATAACCAAATGATTTTGGAAAATAAGTATATATATTTGCTGGCTAAGTTAGAATGTTTACCTCCACAATATCTTTTTAGAATTTTATCCGATATAATCAGTTAGCAAGAAGCCTGTGAATTAGTTTCCTAAGGTTGGTCCATTGTTAAAACAATTCCTTCTCCTCACTGATTGAGTAAAATTTGTTGGTACCAGTCCTTGTAAGAATTTTCATAGAAAGAAATAAGCTCAAAGCTGTTAGACCTTAACTTTTGAACATAAATCAAGAACAATTCCTCAATTGCATTGGGCCTTATATTACTAAGATTTTTGTTTAACCATAAAGTTTATTACTAAATATAAAGGTTTTGATAGACAATAATGGGAGGGGAAGAGCAATTAAGGAATATATGGCAGAAATAATTGATATCAAGTTGTACACAACTTCTTAGCCGTAAAATAGTAGCAATTATTGTATAAAATTTAAGGACAAAAGAAAAGATTCTAAAACAAACACAAGACATCCTTGCACTATGATGGAGATAAAGAGAGAATGTTATTAATATAGTACTAGTAATCACCGGAGAAAAGACAATGGAAAAGTGAGTGGGGAATAGGAAATAGTCTGGTCCAATTCAACCCACTTATGTTATTATTGGATTAACATCCATCCATGCATGCTAAGTTCAATCACTACATTCCCCTGAGCACCCAAAATATACCAACTAGTACATAAGTTAGGACAGGGCTGGGTCCTGCTTGAACAGGGTTATGTACAGCCACATCAAACTTTACAATTAAAAATGACTGTTATTAGTCATTGATGCCACAAAAACGGCAATTGTAGCATTTGTAGGGATCTAAAAGGCCTTACTACACAAGGGCTTCAAACCAAAAAAACAAAAGGGTCTCCTTTTTTTCCATACTAAAAGACTGGGCCAAAAAACTAGGATCATGAAAAACGTTGCACTGATTAATGGAACCCTCCTCCTGCTGAAGTTGCAGCTTTGGCCAAATCCGGTGGTGGAGATGGCAGCAGGATAATGGATAAAATGCCACTGGCCGCCGCTGCCACCGCACCCAACACGAACGCCGGCAAGTTGCCACCACCAAAGAGATCATCCCATGGTCCACTTGTCACAGATATCACCATCTAGATACATATACATGTACCCCTTGTTAGTTAACAATTCACATTAAATAGTAACATATACTTAATTACACGTATAAAATGAAGTAATTAATTTGAAGTGAATTTAATTCTAACCTGTGGTATGACAATTGCGAGATTGAGGACTCCAAGAGATAGCCCTGAAATTTTTAACAGAGCATAAAAAGTTAATCGTTTTTGTTCAAGATGATTAATTAAGTAATTATACATTGATTAACTAAGTGGATTAAGATCGTCTCACCTTGGCCTGCTCCTGATGAGCTAGAGAATATTGATGCTAGAGCAAAGGGTATGCTGTAAGTAATCTGAGAAAAAAAATAAAAGTAAAAAACAAAATTTGTTAGATTGCTACTGTGTCTTGCACTGCATAAAGCTTTTTAACTTTCTTTAGCTTGATTTTGGTTTGTAAACCCACCTTTTACCCCCCTTTTTTTCTTATTCAATTTTTACCCTTAATTGTTTTTTCTGAAATAACTGGATAAAAGAAGAGACTTCATTGTATTTCTTACAACAAAGAGCATCACGGATAAGCTACGCTACTGTTTGCAAATTACAATGCAAAAATTTAAGTGCATTAAATACAACCATGGTGCATGAAATGGGACCTCAGACTTCGGATAACTAAATAGATGATAACTTTTATGTTATGGATTATATGTCATTAATATAACATATTTTTATAATATTTGATATAACATTAGTTTTTCTATCTATTTCTCTTAGTTTTTATTTAAAAAATTAAGTACTGTATTAGAATAAACTTATCTATAACCACTTATAAAGAAAAGCTCAATGATGTTGATAACATATATTAGCCCCTCTCACTGAACCTTTATTCCGAAAATAATCTATTAAAATCATGTTTGGCATGCTATATATATCATCCTAACCAAATTGTCAGATCAAATCACAAAATACTTGAAAACTATTTGATCATTGTCCTTTCCAGTTCAAACAAAAACAACAGCCAAACACACAGTTTTTGTTTCCACACTTGACTCCAAATAAAATTTGTCGAAATCAGAAACCAAAATCCTAAATCTTAAGAAAAATTCATATCCCCCTTTTGTATTCATCTGGCGGGCCCCAAAACTCTTGAGTATCACCCACAAAAAAAAAATATTAAATACAAAATCTCAGAGATCGTAAATTCACATGACTCTTTCATGCAAGCCAAGATTCCAATCCCCTCAAAAATAACCAATTAAAAAAATAAGTAAAGTATTTTCACTTTCCCACATAAAAATAATTTTTCTACTTGATTAATTAACTCTCCCCACTCTCTAAGGACACTTTCATCATTAATTAATTAATTAATAAAACTGGAAAAAAAAAAATTGAAAATGGTTATATTACCGCGAGAGGGATACCGAGGACGGAAAAGAGGGCCAACGCGCCGGTTTTAACGCCGGAGGGAGGTGGCAACGGTTCGCGGAGGCCGCCGGGGAGAACGGTGTAGGTTCGAGAATGTTCTGCCAATTTAGTAACCAACACAGTCATGGCCAAACAAATAGCGAGAAGGAAGTTAACAATTCCCCACAACCTCTTAACTCCCCCAACACCACGCGCCAAAACTTCAACTCCCAACGACGTCGCACCGAGCACAACTGAGTTCAACATAAGCCCCAACGCACCAGCGCGCACGCCTCTATCGTACGCCTTCCCTTCCCCAACGGTTCCTCCGTACACCTCACGCCCCATCCAGTCCGTGTCGAAAAGCAAAAACGGAAACCACGCGATCCAGTTAAGACACGTCACCAACAGAAGAATCCACATGGGACGCTTCAGTTCGCGAAATGCACCGAATAACTGCCCGAAACATGGCATGCCTCCTTGAGAATCATCCTCGTCTCCAACGACGCCGTTTTTCTCAGACGACACCGTTTCCTCTTTCACGTAAGTGAGGGCAATAGTGGAAAGAGTGAGAAGAAGCGCGATGGAGAGGAAGAAACAACTCTTGAGATTTGCGCAGTATACGTCACATGCTTTGGTTTTCGTGAAAGGGAACACGTTGTGGAGGCCGCTGAAGGAACCCGCCGCGTAACCGAGGACGTTCCCGACGGCCATGAAGAAAGAGAAGAACGCGTTCGCGTTTCGAGTTTTGCGCTGGTCGCCGCCGGCGAGGTCGGCCAGGAGTGCGCGGCACGGGCCTTGGAGCATGTTGTTGGCCACGTCGAGGATCCAGAACCCGACGACGAAGATGGCGATGGCGCGGGGGCGGGTTTTTTTGGCGAGAGAGTCGCCGAACATGTGGCCAAGGTCGGCGGCGTAACCGATTAAGAAGACGGCGATGGAGACGGCGAGAGCGCCGGCGGCTATGAAGGGACGGCGTTTGCCGAAGCGGGAGGTGCAGCGGTCGCTGTGGTAACCGACTATGGGCTGGACAAGCATGCCGGATATTGGGCCGCAGAGCCAGATAAAGGCGGCCCAAGTGTGGGGAATTCCCAACAGTTGGACGTAGGGGGTTAGGAGGGAGAGTTGTAGGGCCCACCCGAATTGCACCCCGGCTGCTATTGATGAGACGACGATGATTTTGCGGAGTGGACTTTGCTCCGGTGGTGGGGACTCCATATGGAGTGAAGAAGGTTTGTTGTTGTGTTTGGTTGCAGAGTGTGCCTCCATTTTCAAAGACTCTGTTTGTGTTTGTGTCGTTTGGTTTCGCGGAGTCAGTGTTGGTGGATTTTATAATGCAAGGGGGGGGGGGGGGGGTGGGGGTGGCGCCCTCTTGGGTTTGCATGTAATTCTAATCCACTGTTATTACTCTCTATCTATATGGTAATTAATTGTTATTTTTGTATACCCTAGGCTTATCCGTTTTGGTTAAAGTAAAACTGAAAAGGTGAAGTTGAGTGGACTTGTGTTTTGTTCTGCCATTGTGGGGGAGGGTCATTTATTCTGGTTTCAGATCACAGTAAATTCTACGTGTCCTAACATGGACACAACAACTTACATGCCTTCTATCACTTTACTTGCCTTATTCTTGCAATAAAATGCATCAACTTTGACTTTCCTTCTTATTACTTTTTCCGACACACCCCCAAATACTGTATTATATCTCGGAGGAATAACAAAAGTAAAATACTCCCTCCGAGTTAACGAAATTATATGGGAAAGTATATGTACTTTTTTCCATCAAACTGTATATATATATATATATATATATATATATATATATATATAGTTGGTTGCAAGAAAAATATTAGGTAAATTTTGCATTGTCGTATTTAAAGTAATACCATCAAATTAAAAAAAAAAAATATTGTCTTCTACGTTAATATTAACGTGTTCATACGTAGATTTAATTCAACTTAATTAATCCTAATAACACATGCGGCCAAAAACAATGGGGCCCCCGCGCCGATATATACTTGGTTAAATGTTATTTCGAAAAATACGTAGAGGGTATATTTAATGAACAGAGATAATAAATTTATAATTTTAATTTTTTAAATAAATTAAAAGATAATAATAAATACGTGAGTGATGAAAAATAAAATATTTCATAAATATAGATATATAAATAAATTAAAATTTATATTTTATTAAAATTAATGTAAAAAATAATTAATATTTAAAAATATAATAAATATTTTCATAAAATTAAAAGAATAAATATTAAATAAAAATAGAGAATAGAAAAAATTACTGAAATAATTCTTCCTTTATTAAATATTATATATATATATATATATATATATAGTCTAAATTTGTCCGATTTTAACAATTATGAAAATTTAGATTATTAAACTAATCATAGTAATTAAGAAAATTAAATTAGTGTCCTGATCACAGTAATTGTTAAAGCTAGTGAAGACAACAAATTATCTAAACAAGTTAAGTTACCTCGTTATTTAAGATATGTTTTTATAAAAATAATTAAGAACCTGTAATAAAACAAAGTACAATTTAATGCTAGCTCCTGTGTGAGTTAGCGAGGTCAACAGTAAAGGTTTCGTCATGCAAAGGAGATCATTAGTGTGAGTCTGGCTAAGAATGGATAAGGGTCGAGACTCGAGACTACTAGAGAAAAGTAACCGCTCTCTCTGGTTTCACTGAAAATTTAGATGGAAGATGTATAAAATAATAGAATGCAGTTATGGTGTCATTAATATTTCTGGAACTCTGGATAAATGGTCAAGAAAAAAAAAAATTGGTGTGCATGTCAATCAACACTTCTTATCAAAGTTGCGTAGAGGAAATTAAAAATTAAAACTTAAAAATCATACACCTGCGCCAAACGGGAAGTTAGATGGAGTGTCACTTACAAAAATATTGTGGATATATTATTCATTATTCATGTTACAAATTCCAACATGCATGCACTAAAACTATTAAGTAAGGAAAATTAAGAATTGGGTACACAAGATACAGTAACGTACGTACTTATTCGTAAGTACATAACTACCTCAATTCAGAAAATTTTTTATGCCAGATAGAGTACTATATTTAGTTCTGAAACCAAGTGTGAATTCATAAGAAACAAAATCAAGTCAATAGCAATATTTGAACCCCCAAAACCCGAAACAGTTCGTGTTGGCCGGTGATACTGAGACTGACCTGAATTGCAATATTTGGTCTTATATGAAACGGACGTGATTTGTTTAATTTGTTTGAAGGTCGTAATCCAAAAAAATATATAATTGTTTGATTAAAATATACATAAATCTGAAAAGTTTGAATGTGTGCATATGCTTAGTAATTAAGGTGGTCTTATACGACAATATATTTATCGTTGAATGGTAGTAATAAGTTGTTTCCCATGCACACAGTCATTTTTGTGTAGATCCATGTAATAATTATGGTTAATTAGTTTAGAATGCTTGATGTGTACACTAAAAAGCTCGTAGGTTTATCCACGATAGAATGTCATTAGTTCATTAACCCATAAACAATTTTAAAAGCTGATTATGAACAATGATTTCACAATCCATTACACTAATAAATAAAGTTTGGGCGGTTTGAAATCAACTAACTGAAAACGGTTAAAGTGCATGTCTTCTAAATTTTTCTTTTTACTTTCCAAAAAAAAATCACAAAAAAGAAAAAGATGCCCATCTTTCTCATATATATATTTCGTGGAAAAGAGAAAACTTAATTTTATAAAAAATAGCGAATCAGATTCTCAAAAGTAATAAAATGAAAAAGAAATGCAAGTTTTGATAAGAAAAAAGTTGGTCGTAAACCACCGACACCGTTTGACTAGTGGACCCTTCGCAACCGTCTACGATGTAGAAACTGTGCCAAACACCACTACTACGACGTGTCAATGTGATGATGATGTCATCATTCACCGAAAAATAAGGTTTTCATATTTCATGCAAAGTTCAGAAAATTATTCTCCGTGTATTATATGATGATGGTGATGCTATATTAATATATGATGATATGTTTTTTTTTTTTCTTTCAGATTTTTGTGTTTATCTTTTTGTATTTTAATATATTGTCTAATATTGTCCATTTCTTAGTTCTTCCTTCTATTTACAACATTGGGAGGGAATACGATATTTTCCTCGTAACATTCAATAAATTGGGAAGAGGGAAGAAGATTATGATTTATGAGTAACCTGCGAAGACATATATCTAGAGCATAGGATCCTTTAGTACAATAGAGATGGAGTATTTATAAACATTTTAGAATTTAATCTTAATACAAGTAAATTTATTTATTTGTAATAAAACTTAATTAAGATTATGAATATCTTACTCCCTCTACGTATCGTCTTAAGTTTTTTTTTTTTGATAAAGATGAATGTTATAAATAGATAAAAGAGAGTAATAATTTTGTAAAATTATTTTTAACATTTTCAAGTAATTTATTGTTTTATTGGAAATGATATAATACAATAATATTATTAAAAGTATAAATAAAAAATGATACACAAAAAATAAATTAACACTTATTTAAAAATTTATTTTTATATGACACTTATAACAGAAAAGAAAGAGTAAATAAAAAATGATACACAAAAAATAAATTAACACTTATTTAAAAATTTATTTTTATATGAAACTTATAACAGAAAAGAAAGAGTAATTTTTTAAAATAATATTTTAAATATTTTTAATTATAATATTAATACGATTAAAAATAACTAATAAACTTCATCAAAATCTTAACATAATTTATTTCAAAATTAAAATTATAATTTAATATCTAGATTACATGATTGAATTACATTTTATTTATAAAAAACCAGTACTAGTATTGTAGAGTGTGTACAATAAATATTTTTGGATTGGTTGTGGATGAGAGGAGTTAATAACAATAAGTAATGTGCAGTGACTTTGAAGCGGTAGACGAGGTGAGGCGAGAGGCCATGGCATGCACATTCAATTTCATTCATAACATCAGATGTCAGTGGATGTGCTTTGATGCATGTGCCTCCACCTTATATACCTATTTCTCATTTACCTCAATAATTGATCACCTTTTAGGTTTTCTTAATAATTTTTCAAAACATTTCAAACTTCAGTGTATATCTCCCCCTTATATTGTGGTTAAAAACAATTAATTTTATTTTAAAATTTACTTACAAATTACTTTGATATCCTTTTTATCCAAATAAGTATACTGTTTTCAAATTTAAATATGAAAAAAAGACACCACCTCATTTAAGGATTTATTTTTTTCAAGAACGTAAGGGTTTAGATTCAAATTTTGTGAATATAATTATTGATTTAAACAAAATAAATGAACTCGATTAAGAACTAGCTAGCTAGTTCAAAGTAGGTTTTGAATACAGGTCTTTCAAAAGAGATTCATGTTAGGTGTTATTTCTATGAAACATAACAAGAAAAAGAAATCCATAACAAGTTCGTTTATATTATATATTTTTTAAGAGAAAGCTAATGTAATTTTTAAATATAAAAATAATATTTCAAACATTTATTGACAGAGAAGAGGAGAATAATTCACTGAACTAATACTGTCAACGTCCAGGAGTTTTTTTTTTTTTTTTTTTTTTGACGATTCAAGTGTTGTTAAATAAAACCAATTGTAATGGTTTTTTTTTTAAACCAAAAAGAAGATATAGAAATGAATATTTATACTGAGTACAAATTTAGTTTTACGTTAAAAATTTTCAAATATAAATGATATCATTTTAAATTTAATTTAATTTAAAATCACTTTAATTAACGTTGATGTAAAAAAATGACTTGTGTTATACAGAACGTGGAATAGATTAAGTAACTACAAAGACAAAATAAATATCATAGAAAAATGTTTGGTAGACAACTACAATAAATAGACAACATATAAAGAGAAAGAAATACATATACGTATAAAATGTAAAAAAAGAAAAATACACAATAAATTTACGTAATTAAATAAAATTCAGACATTCAGATTCCTCTACACATGGGTAAATAATTAAAAATCAATAATATGAATGTCCTTCTGTTTAAACGAGGATTCTAACGGTACAGAGAGTACTGGTTATATATGACAATAAGAAAATAATAGATATTATTAATGTGGAATTAACAATGACATGTTGTGTGATTAACACATGTAAATTTGAATAATGATGAAGCTGATGATTGCGAGAATAATGTATGGCTACAAGAGAACGCGAATTGTGTGGACGAAAACAACCATGATTTAAGGTTGATGATGAATGTCGTAAACATTATGATATTGATGTTCGAATTAGTGGTGTCATTTTCTACCTAACTAGTTGCCATTCTTTTTTATTTTCTCTTCTCATTTTCATGTCAAGAACACTTTGGATACAAGCTTAAAAAAGGTGTCAGCCTTTCCAAATTAAAATAAGCAAACTTATAGTACAATTACAGCATGTTTTGTTAATATTTTTATCACCGTAATTTGAAATAATACACTTCTCAATGCATTAAACATGAAAAGAATATTAAGATCAATCATTCCTTTGTTGAAACGCACATTGTGTCGACGGTGGAAATTATTATCAAACATGTGGCTATGAATAGTAGTTTAAAATTCTAAAAAATCTATTACTTTTTTTAAGTGTATTATTTCATGGGATATTTTAGGGTACAGTTATAAGTTAGTTACTAATCTATATTTGGCCTTATTCTAGCACACTTGCACTATATGAAGCAGAAAAACAGCCAAATGGCAAAAACTGGAAGACAGAGAATTTGAAACGAAATATAGCTAAGTAAAATGGGGGACCAGGTAAGCCATGAGAGGTCAATATTAAAGAGATACACCCAGTAGTGGAACTTGTGACCCTTAGTGAAAGGACGTGCTAACTTTTCTAGTTGATCTAATTATTCTAAATTGGCATGTGTGTTGACTAGAGAAATCGCATGTCTGAAGTGGGACAAGTGCAATTCAAACACACAACTCTTTCTCTATTCCTCTTTCTTTTTTGTTTTTTATTGAATTACATCGTACTAATTTACAGAGTTGTATTATTAAATCAAATAAATATTTATAATTTTTATATTTTAATATAATTTTCATAAAATATTATATTTATAAAATCAAGTCAACCAATCAATTATTCAATAATTAATTATCTAATTGTATGCATATTCAAATTATTTATTAGATATTGTAGTATCTTAAAAAGATAAATGATAATTAAAGGGTTGTAATATACTAAATAGCTCCTTAATATCTTTTATATTTAAAATTTTTATATTAATATAAAACCTTTTACATAATCATTCAATTAAAACTTAAAATTGGTTGGAATTTACATAAAAATCAATGAATATATTGCATATGGTAATTTATAAATAGATGACTGAATATAATTATTTTAAATCCATATCTTTTTAGACCAAAAGAAAAATAAAATGTGGGAATCCGTTTTGATAGTGACGAATACATATATAGGAGGACAATTTAATTTACGTAAACTCGTAAATTTTTATTAAAAAAAGTTCAAGGAAGTGGAAGAAGAATATATGTATATTAAATAAACAACCACAGAATCCAACGCTTTATGCAAATGATAAGGTTTTAGACATGTAAGTGGAAGAACAAAAAGTGAAATGACATAAAAAGATTAAAGACAAGATCTTGGGGGAAGAAGAACTCAATTCACATTCTTTGTATCTTTCATTGTTCTCCATGCATAATCCATTTCAATGTTCTTTCTATTAATATGCACAAACTTATCACTCCTTCAAAAAATCTTTGTTTTTATTTCTTCTCTGTTTACAACTTTGTATCGGTTTACAATCATGCACCAAACCTTTTGATTCCCGTTACAATCAAGCCTGAAATACAAATAAAAAACTGTATGTGCTAGTTTTTTTTTTATCCATACAGGTAGATATGTTCTTTGCCATATAAATGTAATATAATATATATGGAGTATTGATAGCAAAACCTCTTGATTCCCATTAAAAATTGTAGAACATTATTGTGTGGTCACACCATTGGCTACTTCTTAGATTTCCTTTTGATTACAAATATCAAAATGACGTAAAAAAGATCAAATAGAATAGATGGGTAAATATCCATAAATTCTCGATCTTTTCTGCTTACTTAATATTCTATACGACTTTTTTTATGTTTTTTTTTTTCAGAATTAAATCATTCTTAGTCGATTGTCAAATGTTCATTACCAGAAAATGATAAACTTTTCAATAAATATTTTTTCATATATATATAAATCAGCTGGAATCAAATTTATGATCATTTATTAATATTTTTTTTATTTTGTTCCTATTGTAATAACTTTTTCAACCTATCATTAGGTGCATATTTTATCTGACTTTCCAACTAATTCAAATTTATAGTATCTAATTCAAAGCTAAAAAGATAGGAAAAAAAAAATTATTCTCCTAAGTATAATTTTTTTTCACTAAGCATAGACAGTTACCCTTTTGTGGTCTCATCATTGGGTGCCAATCAATTCAACCTAAATAGTGTATTCCAATGTAAAATATTTCAACAAAGCCAACAATATCAACAATTGTGATCAATGATCATAACTTACCATGTGTCCCTCTCTTTCAATATTCTAGCTAATTTTTATAATCACAATCATGCATCTACATTTGGCTTAACAAAGTATTTTCCAATATTCTTTTGTGATAAAAGAATCGTTGCATTCTTGTTAAAAACAATTCTAGTGTGGACAAATGAACTAAAACTTTAGCCGTATCCGTCACGGGTGATGTTTACCTTCGAAATTGTTCTAACCTCAATCTCGAGACACGAGAACACAAACTCATGAGGTCCACAGTGCAAAATGCAAATTCAATGGAAATTGATTCTCTGGCTGCTATGCTTTTGATACCGACTTACATACCCACTTATATGGTTTTGCTCTTGCACTTATGATCATGCCCACCTTTACTTTATTTATTCTTCATCGGCTATTTTGATTCATGATTCTCTTTCAATGTGGCACAACAAGGTGCCGCAAAAACTTGCTTAATTAACTTGGATTTTTCTACAAGAGTGAAAGGGCTTGCCCACAATCTTGTGGTTAGAGAGGGACATGCGACATAGGATGAAGGTTTTGAATTTTGTTTGAGTTTTTGACGTAAGCATGTGTCACAACTATTGGCCATTTTAAAATAGATTTTGTTGAAACTTTTATAAAAATGTATTTTTTAAAATATTTTAGTTGTAATTTAAACATTTTATTTAGAGAAAATTTTTAGTTATTTAATATAAAAATTTCTAAACATTTTTATTAACTACTAATTAATCGTATTCCATTTAATAAAGATATTGATAAATAAAAATGAATTGTTTTTGTAAGAAAGAGACAATATATAAAGGTTTGCTGAAAATTTAAAAGTCAATTAATAATATTTAGTTTAATTATTTTCTATGAAACTGTCTCTGTATTAAATGATATTTTTATTTTGAAATGTTCTATACATACAAAAATTTGAACTCTGATTTTTTTAACAGTCATTTTTTAAGAAAAATAAATATTCTTATTTATTTTCCATTTTCAAAATTCAAAATAGCATTAGTTACTAATTTATCAATCATATCCTTACTTATTTAATCAATTTACACGTTCATAATTAATATGCATTTATTGTATAGTAAATATAAAATGGTATAATAAGAAACTTCAAAACTATTTTATGAAAAGAAAAATTCATTACATTTTTTTATTTGTGTAGAACAACATTAAACGATTATTACCAAGGAACGTAGAGTAATAAATAATTTTTCTGGATTTATTGAATGATATATTTTTTTAAAAAAAAGTGGACAAAAATATTATTATTTAAAATACTGTATAAATGATTTTGCAAGTAGCATTTCTCTTTTATTTTTAAATTTCTTCGTACGAGTGGTGACTATGAAATTCCCCTCAACCACTTAAAAGAAAATTGAAACTCCCAACAGCTGGACCACTAATATAATTATATTGAGTAATTAATAATTAGGGTGATGGACCAAACATCAGAGAAAATATGACATGCTAGTATTTTCGCTGGTTTTAGTTCACAGGATTGAGTGTTCTGTTCACCAAATTCCGTGACTTGATTAAATATTAAATACTACTATAATCAGGTTCAACTGAGCATAGTTTGGAACCTAATGGGTTTTTATTATGAAAAAAGCTGACTTTTTTCTTTTAAGTTTTAAACAATTATTTCTTAAAAGGTTCTTTCAAATAATTGTTAAATTATTATCTGGTTGATTATTTTGCCTAGCAGACTGCTCTACTAACCCCACGTTCGGAATGAGGAAAATAGAATGCAAAAATAATAATAATAATAATAAATAAATTAAAATAACAATAAAGTAAAAATTTAAAATTTATTTTTAGAAGATAAGTTTTTCTTTATTTTTCTTTCTATTCTCTAATTAAATAAAACATACATCATAATTTATGTTTTATTTATTTTATCTCTTTGATGAATCAACGTATTTGTTCATGTCCATCGATTAAGAATCTAATTTTTAATTATATCTAGTATACTTTTAGTATTAATATTATATTAAACTAGAAAATTGTGCGTTTTAATGTATAATTTTAAAATTTAAGTTATAATTATTTTCTGAAAACGAGTTAAGATTAAAGTTAACTGCAAATCAAACATACGCTTAAAAATGAAGTTTTCCGCCAACCATGCTTAAAGGAAATTAATTTGTATTATTTTATACTAATTTTGGTAATATTCGTTAGAAATAAATTCATTCAAATTAATAAAAGTAGTTTAATTAGTTAATTTTAATTAATATAATATTAAGTGATGGTGAAATTTAATGATACTGCTCACAATCCAAAAATCAGTGAATGGAATTATGGAAATGAATAAATAATGTTTTATTTATATATTTTATAATAAATTAAAGACATAAAAGGAAATGAGAAATTAATATGATTTTCAGCCGTTAAATTAAAAAAAAAAAATAGTTCTAAAATGTTATTAGATATAAGTTTATCAAATCAGTTGGTGTATCACATAATTATCTTTATATGTTTTCACTATCATACCATCACATTATGATTAGGTACTGGTAATTAGCACGGGTAACACAAATATCAGCAAGCATATAAAAGATTCAAAATTTAATTTCAAACTTGTGATTACGACCCTTTATGATTAAACTACATGCCTAGTGCCTATAACATTTAGAGGTGTAGTAGAGTATAGTTATATCGCAACCTACATCTAGAGACAAAATCTTGTGTTTGTGCAGATACAGTAGATGATGAAACAAACAGAAACCATGAAGGTCAAGGTCACCCACCATGGAGTCACTTTCACTTTTTCGACATAGAATACACATGAACGAAGCAAAGCATATGTGCCCTAACTCATGTTTGCATAACGACAAAATAAGAGTGGTCCACTCTCCTGCAATGAACAAAAAGTCTAAGTTGTTGGCCGAAAACGACTCTTGGATTCTATATTCTCTCTCTATATATAGGAAATTCTAATAATAATTGATGTGTTAAACAAAATAATTAAGATGCCTTATGAAGAATTTTACCTAAAATTATTTTTCTTTATATATATACATATAGTATTCTCTCCATTCTTAATTATTAACATTCGGTAGTACAGAGTTTCTAGAAATCTTTCCCTTTAAAATTGGACACCCAAATTTATAATATAAAAATAAATAAGTACTTTTTTGTTTTGTTAATCCACACTCAAACTTAAATGATTAATATGGTTTTTTCTAAAAAAAATACGTATGAAAATGAAAATTGTAAAAAATAGTGAACACTTTGTATTGTGCGTATGAATTCTAAAAGTTTAAACATCATAAACTTATTTTGAACTCGTTCCAATTCAATAAATGATTAAGGAGTAATAAGACTAGTTTAATGATGGAAGAAGGAAATTTAAAGAAAAGAGAGAAAAAATTTACAAATTTATTAAAATATTTTTATCAATAAAAGATTAATAATTACTGATTACTACCATTTGCGGATCAAAAAGAAAATATTGACTTATGTAGACTAGTTTTTTTTTTTTTTTTTTTAAAAAAAAAGAAGATAAAATGACACTATAGTAAAACGATGAGACAATTTTTATGCTAAAAGAAATTTATAGAGATAATTACGTTTGCCTCACCTTAGAGTGATAAATGTTGATCTATCTCTTTGATTCCATGCAATTGAAAAAGATGAAGAGGGAGTGAGTTAAAAGAGAACATGGTAGAAGAATAAGGTTGTTTGATTGAAGTAAAATCGATGAGAAGAGGAAAGAAGAGTGATAAAGTAAAAACAAGTTATTTGTTTTAGAATAAAAGAAAATAATGAAAAATATTCTTTACATAAAATTACTTATTTACCCTCCTACCCAAAACATTAGATTATATTTTTTCATACGAAAGGAACTTCAGCAAATGTTAGTTCATACTTACAATGAACATAATCAATTATGTATACAAAATAACTTAATTAATTAAGTTGTATAAAAATGACTCAACAACTCTCACGACTTCTATTTAATTGATTAAGTCAATGAATCCTTTTTCTTCAGTTATTTTTCAAAATTTTTGTTAGGAGGATTTGAATCCCTCTCTTTCCGTTTCTGTTGATAATTTGGTATTTCTTTCTTTCGAACTTTTGAAACTTTTTAATTTGTTTAATTTTTCTTTAATAATTAAAGATATAAAATATAAAAAATTCTAAAAATTATTTCAAAATCCAGTAGAAGCAATAAGAACACAGAATTAAGCCTAGAAGAGGTGTACGCACGTTAAGTATAATAAGGTAATTAATGTATTTAATGATATGACTGTTTACATAATTGAAGCCATGCAATGGTGCACACTAAATCGATCTTACTAGAAATGATATGACTATAAGAATGTGTAAACTGGTTAATTATAATTAACTTCAAAATTAGGATTTTATATCCAACAAATTGATACCTATTAATGGGGAATTCTGTTAAAACTTATTAATCACTTACAATTTCATTCTAGAAAAAATTGACCTGCCAAAGAAGACAACAACTCACATTTCCACTAACAAGTTATGAGAAATCGTAATTAATAACCCATTACATATGGATATGATCGAAGCTTCGTGGGACCAAAAAAGCCAAATCTCTTTATTTTCCTTAAAATTTTGGGAAAAAGAAAGTAGGAATTGAAAGTTCAAAACTTTGATTACGAAAAGCTGATCCTAGACAAAGCTTTTGACTAGGCTAATACGTGGCGAAAGCCGACACAGAAAATCCACGTAAACATGACTTAAGTGTGTTCTTGAAAATGAACTGAATCTGGTTAGTGGTTATTCACGTGTTACAAAATCACTGGTTAAACCCACGTTAGTGTGAATAATAATTAATCATGAATATATTTCAAAAGAGATATAAATGAGGTTGGTTGGTGCAAATATAAGCATCAAATAGTACTTCTTCAGTATTAAAATTAGGCCTACCAAAATTAATATTATCTGAATTTATTGTTTGAATTAGTTTATTAATAAATTTTAATTATTTTATAAATATGCTTTTTAAAATTAGTTTAATCAAATATATATTGCCACTGGAGTTAGTATTGATTTTTTCTTTTTTCTTGGATGCAAGAGAGTAAAATTTTTACGTTGTTTAAGTTTTGGTTTATTAAAGATAGACTTAATTTTTATTTTATGTTACTCAGTTTCAATATTTTGATGAATTATATTACAAAATTATTATATGTATAAATTTATTATTTAACTGTAATAAAATTTTTGATTTTGTTATCTCATTAAATATTAATTAAATAATTAACTGAAAAAATTTATAACTTTATTAAATTTAAAGATATTTAACACGTTAGTGAATTAAGTTATAGGATTTGATCCATCATGTAAGTCCAAACCAGTTACTTTAATTTTGTTGAATAAAAATCTGTAAAATATGATGAAATTTAAATAAAAAAAATAAATCATCTGATCGACCAAACTAACTAATTAAAATATAAGAATTAAAAATTTTAATAAAAAAAACTCAAATTGAAAATTACAAAGATTGAAATCTTCATTACCAATGTATTTTTTTTTTATGAAATACCAATTCATTTTTAATGATTTTGTTAATGCATACTCCAGATTTATTGATTAAAAATAAGAAAAAAAATTCAATATATTTGAAATTTTTAAAACGTTATTCATTTATTTATAATTTTCTAAATAACTTTAACAATTCAATTAAATTCAATAAATAAATAGAAAATATAAAAAATATTAATTAATACATTGTTGTGAAAATTCAACCAATATATTCATATATAATTGAAATATTTTTGTATTACTGTCACGGGAAGAGGATTTACATGTTGCGTAAACCTTTGTCACTAAAAAGAATTTTGAGAGATAATGGATTCACCTCCAGTTATAGCTCATACTCCTTCGAGCAAGTTATCTAATCACGTGCCATTGGTTTAATTCAAATTGTTACATTTAAGAGAATTTCACATACAGTTCTTGTTGTATGAGTTGGTCACCTAATTGTGCATTATTGACTTTAATATTGAGGAGAACTTCACATCAATAAGATGAGTTTAAAATCTCATTTTATATTTAATTATCACCTAAAATATTTCTTTTTAATAAAGAAATTATGTATATAAACTTATATTGCATCTCTTGTGTTCTTCCAATCGTGGATTATGATTCTCTCACAGTGAATTTCACTCATGATTTTATTTTAAAAAATGTTTTAATAACTTTAAAATAAATTGATATATTTAATTAAAATAAGAGAACATCAATTCGTTAATTTTAAATAAGCCTTTCTAAATTTAGGATCGAGTAAAATTGATATCAAGGGAGTGTTTGATATATGAAAAAAATGTTTAGTTTTTTAAGAATTTTAAATTCAAAATATTTATTTTTATATTTAATTTTTATCTTAAAAAACATGATTTCTCAAATTTGGAGTAGAGTTAAGTCTAGTTCTTCAAATTTGAGTTTATGAAATTTAGTTTTAGTCCCTTAAAAATAAAGGTTTTCTATTCATCAAATTTTAATAAAATGTGATTTTAATCTCTCATCTTTTTTTAGAATGTGGTTTTAATCCATCAAATTAAATTAATTTATAGGATCAAAACCACTTAAAAAACTTGAGGAACTAAAATTACATTTTTTTTTCTTCTAAATTTTAGAGACTAAAATCATATTTTAAAAAATTAAGACAGTCACTTATTTAAAATTCAAAAGATTAAAATCAACTTTGATCATATTTAAATCTATTATTTTTTTAAAGAGTACCGATGCTGATAGATTATCTTTTACAGTTACTAATTAAAATATATTTCTAAAATAACTTAATCCATTATTTCTGCATATTAAAGTAGAGGGGAAAATGTAAATACGTATTAAAATTGTATTTCTTTTTTCTTTGAAGTGAATCCGATTCTTATGGGTTGGAAAACAAATGGGTTTGCAAAACCCATCTAAGATGCAAACGAAGACATGATAAGGAAGAATATCTTCTTTCTACAGAAGTATAGGTATATAGTATATAAATAACCATCCACTTTGAAAAGTTTCATGCAATTATCAACTTATATATATTCCTTTTCTCAATTTGAGTTAAATACATATTGGTACATTAGAATTGTTTGTTTTTAAAACGTGCACATATCGTTATTAGATGTAGTATACCAACTAAAGAAACTACCGAACGAAGGAACAGAAGATATATAATGGAATTCAAAGTGCATGCAATTTTGTTCTTGGTAAGTAGGTTTAAACGCGTTTATAATTAGTTATCTATCTTTTCATTTTCGTAAGGATTAATAAGATCCATTACCATACCTAATCATCATTATTTATATATTATTCCATTCCAAATTCAATCTGGTTTAATTATTGGTCTTTGAATCGGTGCTGACAGTTAAGAAGCCTTTCTTTTCAGAGTGATTGATTATATTTTTGGATTAATAAAAAAAATTACACATTTTAAACGAAATTCATTTAACATCACATTTTATATCTATTATGAACAAACTATTTAAGGATATCATTTTTTTCGTCTCTGAACCAGAATATTTCTTGGAAAAATTAAGGCTTAATCTCTTTAGATATTGAAAAATCAATTTAATAATGTTTTTTAATAAATATTTTTTCATATATAAATGTAGGAATTGAGTCTCCAAGACATATGACTCGGTATATTATAAGGTCTAAAACGAATTCCATAGTGAAATTCTTTTAAAATCAATAAAAGTACCAGAAAATTCAGAACTTACAAAATTAATTAAGAAATGATTTTCTTCAATAATTAAACTTTGAACTTCCTTCATCAATAAAATAAATACACCTGAATTGCCACTGCATTAAATCAATTGATAATAAAATTTGTATATATTCTAACTAATATTAAATATTATTTTCTAAGAGCCTACAGAAAGGCTTGGGCTGACTTATACTTCTTAATTAGTTTGCCATGCGAATTTTTAATTTTATGGTTAGCAGTTAAAATTATTTGTTAATTATGTACATGATGTTAACAGTGAAGAATATTGTTCAGTCTAAATTCTAATTTCAAATATATAATGGATTTTTTTTTAAAAAAAATAAAAGTATAACACGCAGAGGTGTTTCAAATAAAATTGACACCCAATAATTTTTAATCATCTGCAATACGTTCAAATAAAAAAAAAAATAAAATATAGGTGTATGATTCAAAGCAATGCCTTCCACTTAAATGAGAAAATGTAGGTGTATGATTTGAAATTAGTTAAAATTACAAGATATTTTAATTGAAATCAATGACAAGTACACTTTTATTTTGTTGGTTGTTACTTTACATATTTGCCCAATTCCCATAAAAGTCTTATCCATACACTACTGTTATCAAGTTTTGAATATACTTCGATTCAATATTTTTCACAACAAATTTTAACGAATTAATGGTATGGTTGACTAGGATGAATAAATGTTTGCTAAGTCATTACCACAAGTATTAATATTAGTCATGAGACAGAGTAATCCCATATTTTTAAGGTATAATTAAATGTTACAACATGAATACACGGCAGTTACGTGTGATCTCTGGAAAGCTCTTGGAAAGTTAATGAATGCTGTTGTTGACAGTTATACCTTGTTTTCAATATGAATCCAATAGGATAATCTCCAAAGCACTTCATCGACAAATTTGATGTTATTGTTTCCTCTTATGCTAACAATATATCAATGCTATTTATTAATATAATCGTTGATCAAACACATCACTATCTTTTGAACAATTTATAGAATGGTCGGTGAAGAGTGGACAAGAGATTAATCTCACAGTTTCTATGAGTTTCGTTCACAATCTTGATTAGGTATATGTAGATGGGGAAAATTCAGAATCTATATGGTCCTACAATCACAATGATAGCTATGCTTAATTTATGAATGCAAGAAATACGTGGAACATGAATGCCCTTTTCTTTTGATGCATCTCAATTGCTTTTTTGTTGTCAATGATGGAGTCAATTGATTATGATGAGGGGATGAGTCAGTTCCAACAATAAACTGTTTCAGATAATGTGATGTACTTCCTACAGTAATCTGTTTCAGATAATGTAATGTACTTCTCATGACACAGTTTTCAAACCTCAAGCCAGTGTAGATTACACAACTTTCTTTGTAAGAGAACCACTTTATATATATATATATTTTTTTTTTCTTTAATTTTTTTTATAACTAATTATCTTTATTAAATATTGTAAGTTTTTCTATTTTTATGTTACAGTTTTTCAAAAATAGGATGGGTAATTAATTGTACTAAACATACTTTCGGTAGAGATTACTTACTAGCTTATGTAATTAGTAGGGAGTCTTTTGTCCGTTAAAAATGAAAAAAATGAGTGAAAATATTTTCTTTTGAGGTAATTAAAAGGGTATTGATTAACAAAATAGGAGGATAAAATAATATAAATTAAGGATGGGTAATTAATTGTACTAAACATACTTTCGGTAGAGATTACTTACTAGCTTATGTAATTAGTAGGGAGTCTTTTGTCCGTTAAAAATGAAAAAAATGAGTGAAAATATTTTCTTTTGAGGTAATTAAAAGGTTATTGATTAACAAAATAGGAGGATAAAATAATATAAATTATGGATGAGTGTAAAAAAAAATTAATAGCATAATTTTATATATTTTAATAAAATTTTTTGCCCTTTTATTTTCTCTACTTGTATTTTTAGAAAATTAATTAACATTTATTTTATTTTATATGGTCTTATTAATACCCAAGGATATTGATTAAGAATCTAAAAACAGAAAATATTCAATGTACAAATTATAAATAAATATATTAAATAAAGTAATTTTACGTAACATTGAAAACATTTTTCCTTTTTACTAACTTAACCAATATTGTAACGGCACATTTTTGTGTTATATAAAGGATCTTCGCATCAGCTTTCTTTAAATAATTGTTTTTGAATATTTCATTTTTAAAATAGAATCACATGCAAGTAACTTGTTCTCTCTTGGGCAATGAATTTTAATTATACAAATTTATTGAGTTAGGTTGTAGTTGAAGAAGCAAGGGCCATAGTTGCTAAGAATGAGGTTTTGATTTTTCTTCATTTTAGTTTTTTATTAAATATATTGAAAGCATTTAATAATTGGAGGTTAGGGTCCAGCGTGAGGATTTCTTGCATGGATAAGGTCGATTCTGAAAACGAATAAATGGATCATAATTTAGCAAATGCCCATTCGTTAATTATAATTAGTATATCCGTGAATCTTAATACATCATGTGTTATAACTATATTACATGATTAAAATAAGTAAATAGTGTACACTAAAAAAGGTGTGATAAATCCAAAAGTATTATCTAAAATTTTATAGTAGAATAAATTTTATTTAAATTATTTTTATGAGATAAAAATTAATTGAATAATATAATTAAAAAAAATTCTCTTAAGATAATTAATCCAAAAATATGAGACTATATTTAGTATTAATTGTAAAGGAGTTTGAATAAATATTAAAATATTTTTAAAAATCAGAAAAAAAATTAAATTAGTTATACAATGGAAAAAAAACATAATTTAATACTTCACCAAAAGAAAATATTCAGATGACTATAAATATGAATATGAGTAGAGAGAACTAATTTCATAAGTTATTATAATTTGTACATATAGAGTAATTTATGTATAAATATTAATTTTCTTATTGCGAATGAATTTCAAGATCGAAAATAAAGAGATATATGATAAACATAATGCCAACGACTTATAAATATCTCTAGATGAAGAATACGTGTCGTCTAGAAAAAAGATACTTATTAATGTATAATTGAGAAAAGTATTAAGAAAATTTTTATAATTTGGCAATTAGATTTATTTTGCAATAAGCTATTCTATATATGCGTTACTAACTATAGTCCTTTCATAAGAAATAAATGATATTGTAATTTACAACATGAATGAATTGTTAAAGAAAAAAGACCTCTTAATTATTTGTGTTTTACATATGGCTTTACCCGTTCTGATATAAATAATAAAATATGTAATTAATGTTTTGGATTTTAATAAAAAATTAATATTCAATTTTTTAATATACTCTTTCAAACATATATTAATTTGTGAGCTAAAGTTAATTGATATATGCTACAAACGACCGTGGGATGTTGAGATTTGTTATAAAGATTGCATTTGATCTATAATCAAGACTCAGACTGATTTTATTTTCAACCATAAGATTACGCATATCTTTATATTTTTTTTGCACTGACACTCAAGTACATGTGAAAAGATAAGAAGGAAATAACAGACACGTCATAGTCCTGTTTAAAAATTTTGGGAGGCAAATTTGTTTCTATGTTATTAAATCTAAAGATTTTTTTTTTGAATTAAAGAAATTTTTAATTATATTTAGTATAATATTATGCATTAATTTTTGTGCTAATATTTAAGTTTTATAGTATATGAAATATAATATTTAAATAATAAAATATTTATCTCATTTATTCCATCTATATATTAGTCATGCTTTTTTATAATTTTAATATTTAATTTGAAATGTTGAAGTGATAAGATCTCAACCAGAGAAAAGAAAGAATGATTTCACAAACATGTGAATTAAAGAAAGATAAAAAATATTCTTCCATAAACACTAATTAATTAAATATAAATTTTAAAATATAAACAATAATTATAAATATGAGATAATTAATTTGTAAAATTTAGGTGAGACGGATAAAAAGAGTGTTTAATGAGATCTTGTATTAAAATAATTCAAATACTTAAGTCGACCCATTGCTAAACATCTCATCATTATCTCCCATTGTATACTTGCTCTTAGGTATCATTAAATTTCTTGATATTTACCATTGAGATCTAAAGAATATTTATTTTATATTAATATAAGTAATTGTCATAAAGAATGATTATTCTAATCTAATTTAGTATATATCTCATAGGAGAGACGTGAATGATGTGCAAATTGCAAGGATACCGAAATGTGCCATTAAAGATCTGATACGATGCGATCAAGTTATGAATTGGAATACATTGATGCTGCTGTACGACCGTATACATATAGTTTCCATGTTGACATCACATTATTTTTGGTATAATACTTGTATATACCACCGTATATTGTTAAATCGCAGGATATCTAATATTGTGACACAACATAAATATATTTTTTTATATAATTAAGGAATTTTGATGAATGGTGTTTGATGCAGTATTGTGTATGGTAGCGAAGAATATGTCTTCCGTTGAGAACATGATGATTAAGTGTGGAAGAGTTAATGTGTGTGGGCATTAATTTGGTATCAGGTTCTTGGGAGTGGGCACAGCGCACTGTTAGTTGCCTTAGATTTGAAGGTTCGAGTCTTAGGAAGTAAGTGAGGTATTTTTGAACAATGCAGCATGCAGAACTTTAGATACTGTGCATTGCATCACTTTCGAACACTTATCTTTATCTGTGTTGCGTTAGGTGTTAATGTCTCTCGATCTTAGAGACTAGAGAAGGTGGTTCGGTCACCGCCAACTCCAGCACCACACACGTTGTTGCTTCACACTTTAGATACCTGCTAAACTCATCCTCTATCCATATCTTATATATACTCACAGTACATTTAGGTAAACTTCCATGAAGATTTTTTAGAAAATTAAATAACTTTTTTAGAATTTTAAATTAATTCATCTATTAATTAATACTTATTTTTTAATTTCTTTAAAAGATGTTATACAAATTAGTTAAAATTTTTAAAATTATATTATGAAATACACAATTATCTATTTGTTAATCAAATTTTGTATGATATATAGAGATTTTATTCTTAAAATTAATAAATATGCTATATACAATAGATTGTATTCACCGCATAAAATACTTTACAATGTCAATATAAAATTTTTTTTTATTATTAATTGATGCTAAAACCAATTGGAATATGTGAAGATGTCTATTTCAATTTTTATAATTTTCTTTTTCTAGAAATTATTTGGAAAAAATTTACCCAAACAAACTCTTATAATATTTAGGTTCAATGTTTATATAATTTCATAGAGTTTTAGTTTAATTATATGCTTAAATATTTTTTGTCAATGTAATTTTATTTTTTTAAATGGTTTGTAATATTTTAAAATATTTTATTGTGTTTTATTATTAATAATTTTCATAAAAATATTGATGATAATATATATTATCATGCCGTTATTACGATGATATATAGTAAGTGTCCGAGATTAAAATTAAATACTAAAAATAAAATTTTATTATAAAGATAAAAAAATAAAAAAATGTACATAAACTAACGATGACACAATCTTCTGCTAACATAGCATCACGATGATGTTATAATTAATTAATATTTTTGTAATATTCATTTGATGATAAAAGATAATACATGAAACATTTGAAATGAAAACTATACGGCATTATTGAGATTAATACACATAGCCTTTCCCCTTTCAGTTTAAGATCAAGAATTTATGAACTTCCCATTATTTTTCTATTATATTGAATTGAACGACATTAAGTCCTAAACTAAATCTCTTAAAGTTTATGTCTCCTAACTGTTTATTGCATACTTAACATAGTTCTTGCTCGATAGTTTTTAGTTGTGTTCTCATTTATTAATTACTATTAATTTATCTGTCAAATTATACCAGAAAAGAGAAACATATTTTGAAAAATCAATACCTGATTTAGCGTATTAAAAAAATATTTGTTATGTATTAATTTGGGAAATGGTAAGTAAATATTTGAGTCTAATAGAGATGTACTAACAATGTAAATACATCGAGATTCAATCTCATTATTATTGATATAATTTTTAATAAAATTTTATTAAAATTAACAAATTTCTCATTCAGGATAGTTTATAATTGAATAACCATGACCATTTTTGTCATAATTTTTAATTTTAATTTTTAAAAATAGATGTGGTTTGAGAAGGATTTATGTCGGTATGGAAAATCTGAGTCCACAGCCATTAATTAAAAACTTAATGATATGACAGATTTCAATCCATCATTGCTCAACTTGTGGACTTAATTCAACCTCATTAATTTATATGTTGGGCCCAAACAATTGACCAACCCACCCGCTATTCATCTCTGGAATTAATTAACTTTACATATGAAATCTAAAAAAAGAAAATTCATTATAACAAATATTTTTTTAGCCTTATTGTTGGATTATAGTGGGTTAACTTTTTAGCCTTATTTTATGTTTTTCTTTTTAAGTAGGAATCAAAGATAGGTACATCAACTCGAATATTTTGCTCAACCCATTAAGTTAGATTTCTTCAACCATTTTAAATATTTTTTAGAAAAGAATGTGGGATGAATATTTGAGTTCAATTTAGTTTTGATGTTTATTTACTTAAATTGTTGGTCTAGAAGGAAGCGTGGTGTATAAAAGAGGAGGCTTTGCAAACTAAAGAAAAAGAAGATGGAAATGAATCAACAGTGACCTACAGTATGTACATATTGAACAATAGGTGAATTGTAGCTACATATGTATCTCTAACTTTAATGGTTGAAATTTATATTCAACAAAGAGTTTAATTCTAATGTTTTGTCAATTATTATCTTCACTGATATTCTATATTATAATATATAATATATAATATATATATATATATATATATATATATATATATATATATATATATATATATATATATATATATATGATATGGTAAGTATATAAAATTGAAAATGACAACTCAATGAATTCAACGAGTGATGTCATAAAATATATCATATTCAGTGGAAGTCATAAAATATCATATTACTTCTTTTTGTTAACAATACATATAAATTATTATTTTTTCAACATATTAATAATTATTATATTGAGTTTTTTAATAATAAAAAAGTTATATATATATAATTGTTTTTATTGAAATTTGATGAGAACGTTGAGAAGCGACAAGGTAAATAATAGTTTGTTTTAGTATAAATATTCTTGTAAAAGGTGTAATAGGCCGATCTCCCTAAAATGTAGAGTGTACATATAAAGAAGATTATATAACAATCAAGTTAATATATGATCGTGTAAAATAATAAGATATGAATGAATAAAATAATTTTTATTATTTTTTAATATTTCCTGAATATATATAAAAAAGTGAAATGATATATTAATAACATCACGTTTTTTTAAATAAAATTGAGCAAAATATGATACATAATTAACCTTAAATTAGTGAATAAATTTGATCTGGCTACCCTAATATCATGGTAATATGCATTGACGAAGGAAACATGGACTCACCCACGCATCCTATTATTTTCAAAGATATGATATCAATTGAGGGTCCATTTAGACCCTGATGATCATCAATGCCTAACTCATGAAAATATCAGTGCCTAATTCTTAGAAAATCCCTGCGTCAAAATTTAATAGTTAATTCTAATTTCTTTTCCCACTACCGTTCCTTAATAATATTTTATCCCTCCTAACATATTCCTTGGCCATTCACAACCCTGACCAATTATTATATCGAGTTAATACTAGTTATTCATTCCTGCATCACTTTCACTTTAGCAAGCAGAAATTGATTTGACAAAAAAGTGAATACACTTACAAAAATGTGTGGCATCATTGATGTATATCGACCAGTAATTAAAGAAAAGATAGAGAAATACATAAATTAAAAATTAAAACATAAGATGTAAAAAATGTCATTTTTATTTTTGTTTGATAATTTTGTGTATATATTCCATTGTGAAACTATACAAATCAATGATAGATCACACCACATTTCTGTTAGTTATTAGACGAAATTTTAGAGTAAAAGATTCTGAACAATTGAGAATCTACAAAAATTAAAAATGAATAATTAAAATTAGAGGACCAAATAGCACATAGGCTAACTATATTACAAAAGTTGAAAATACAATTAAGATAAAAAAAAAATAAAATTTTAAGTAAAAGAAAATTAAAGAGAGGGATCAAATTTACTTAATTGTAAAATTTTAGGGACTTAATTAATTTCAAAAATTGGGGAACTAAAGTCACTCATTATTTAAACTAGAAAGACTAAAAATTAATTTAAATTTTAAAATTAAAAATAATATATATATATATATATATATATATATATATTTAACAAAAAGAAATGAAATAAAATAAAAATAAAGATTACACATAGATATATAAGTGGATAGCTCCATACATATATGGAAATGACTGAAACACGTTGAGACCAAAAACAAATATTCTTTGATAAAAAGCAAAAATTAAAAGAGAAATGAAAGAATGTATATTAAAATGGGACATTAGGAGTAAATATCTGGTTAGTGATTACAAAGCCGACACAATGACCTGCCTTGTATCTTTTGAGTGTGCTCTCTATGAAATTGGATTAAGGTTGGTAATTTGCCTTTTTATATGCATTGTATATAGTTATATTCCTCTATGTGCATGTATCTCGTTTCTGTGTTGGAAATCTTACCTAATTTATGCGTCGTTTATAATATAATTTATCATACAGATACTATATGCATGCATATATGGTTTACCTTCTAAAATTGAGTTGAAACTTTAAACGTGTTTAAATTTTACTACATTACATTTTTGACTTTCTAAATCAAGAAACAATCATACAAACGAACATTACGTTAGTATGATCAAATTCAAATTAACTATAATTTTATTATAATTATTAAGTTGGTGTAAACGTGTTTAACTAATCACACTACTCATCAATTACTCACGCGTTTCAATCATATTAGAGTCTCATTTTGAGAAAACTTTGGATAAATCAACCATCTGCTCAAACTAGTAATATTAGGATTATTATGGAAGATAAATTTCTCTCTGTAAATATTTAATTGAGTTGAATATTTAGAATTTAAATTTGAATTGTAGAATCTTGATTAAACTATCTCACAAATATTAATAAATAAGTTCAGAAACAAAATTATAAAAATATAATTAAAAGTATTCAAAATGTTGATGTCATTTTTAACATGAATCCTATATGATGCAATTAGTGACATAACACTATTTAGTATCATCTGCAAAATCAATGACTAAAATTGCAGAGGGAGAGAGACATGGATTGTGATTCAAGGATAAATGGATGATATATATGTACCCTTTATTATATCCTATGCTGAGTATGCTATGTTGTTGTTAGCACATGTATAGGTTCAAAGTTGACATGAAATTATTGGGTACGATCCATGTATATACTATGTTATGGCTGAGATGAAAGCATAGCATCTGATCGTACATTGCAACCAGAATTATGGCTTTTAAAATTGATGAATAATTAAGCATGCATTTTTGACGCAAGAATCTCTCACACGTTGCAACCATTATAGAATTGGTCTCTGGGTTTTTGTTTCTTTAGCATCAGGTTCTAAGACGTGGGCACAGATCATTGTTGGATTATTAATTGGATTTGGATGCCTTCTATGTGAACTTGCAATTCTCATTTTATTTCTTCTCAACTTAGTATTTCTAAGGTATCTTCATGTATTCTCTCTGCATCACTTATTTTGTTAGGGATAAAAACATTTCTCGTGGTTACAAGATGAAGTAACTAAATTAATAATAATAAAAATAATAATAATAATTATCTAACTGTAATATTGGAAAGAGTAATTAAACAAGTGTATCCAGTTCTTATAATGACAGTATGGATTAAAATTAACTAACAGATCCTTATAAATTTAAATTATTGCTTAAATTGTAGTCTAAATCAATTCTCTCGAAGCATGCCAATCTCAAAACATGTCAGTATGCACAGGTTAAAACAATATATAACTAGTTAATGTCTTATCACTGTCACTTTTCAAATTGTTAATGAGTTATAAAATTGATAGGTCTAGAAAATCAAATTGTATGGTTTGGATTGTTATTCAATTATACATATTTGATTATGTTTTAAGATGTTATAAGATATCTAACCTTCGTTCTACTAACAAGTTTATAAAATTGGATATTCATGAGTGGTTTGAAAATGGTTTGATAGGTCTATTAATAACAAATAATACTAAGAATGAGTTCTGATGTTATCTTAATTGTTGACTCAATCTTATAAAATAAAATTAACTTATAACACAATGATCATTTCCATTTATATACAATAATAATGTCATGTTAAAAAGATAAAATGTAATTTGTGTTTTGTCACAAAGCTTCGTATTAAAAGCTAAAATGTAATTTGTGTTTTTTATTTGTCAGGATCAAGTACGGAGGGTTAAAAAATTTATAATAATTCACTTGCACTATACTCAATTAATTAAATTATTATTTCTTAAAAAATAAACTTTTGTATGCTTATATATAGAGATAAGAAAGAAGAAAATATACTTGATTATAATAATATCTTAGAAAATTGTTATGTTATAATTTGTATGTTTGAATATCTTTTTAATTTGATCTTCTCTCCTTACTTTTATCTTATCCTCTAATATAATAGAATATTTAAGTAAATAAAAGACTATTAAATTATTAATAAACTAGTAAACCAAAACAGAAGTTTATATTTTTTAAGTAAAGTTGAAGCTTTAAATTTAACTCATTTAAATAAATAAACAAAACTTGAACACTTTTTCTTCTTTTTTGATTTGCAAGTTTAAGCTTAAAGGCTTAGACTAGTTCAATTTCACTCTTAATTGCAAAAGAACAAAAACAAAAGCCTACTCTATAGAAATACACTGTTCGCATGAAACCTGCTATGCAGTAATATTTAATAAGATAAAAAGAAATGTTCACTCTTAGTAGCACTGTTGTTCTGTTGATGGAAGAAATATCTATATGCTTATAAAGCTCCTTTATCTTCATCTGCTTTACACAACATCACCATTCATTACCTTCTCTATATTCTTATATCAGTTTATTTGTCATATAGAGATAGACACACGCACATGTGTACTCACACAAGATTGAGAGAAGAAAAAACATATAGACGAACAATTATTATATGATCATGTAATCTGTACATATACAATATCTAATGAAAAGGGTGACTCCCTTCGTCCCCGTTCCATAATCATCTACAACAATCTCAAAAAGACTATGGCACATTGACATCACCTCACTCTTGCCTAGGAAATCAACAAACATTTCTCATGGCTCACAAGTAAACATAGGGGAGCACCCAACTTGAAGAAGGCAACATATTCATTAAATTCTGGCATCCCCCCTTGGCTTAAAGATCAAGACATGCCACACAACTATGAACTTCCAATGGTATCAACCCTATCAATGACATCCAAGGCTTTCATTCGGTCATTATTGAAGTCAATGAACGGAATAGAAGGTGGCCTCCTTGCAGAGAATATATCAATTTTGCTTTCACTTATAGGAGAATGATTACTACTCTTGCTTAACCTATGGTGTTTACTCAACCTGTTCTTGGCAGTGTCAAATTCCTGGCTCTTACTAATGCCTGGTGTTAGTTTTCTCTTGTCAACATTGCAAAGCATTTGTTGATCTTCAAATGTTAACATGGGGGAAGAACAAGATTTCTGTGTAAATAACTGTCCCATCTTTTTGGTAGGAGAACGGATCGGTGATTTGACTGGGGACCTTATTCCTCCATTACCAACTCTCACTTGGCTCACTAGATGATGAAGCCAGATAACCAGTTCAAGTATATAAGCTTCTGTTTTGTCTTTACCAGCATGGTGTAGTGTTTCAATTCTCAATAAGTCAGTCTGGCCTGCAGGTTTTCGGTTGACCTCAGACCTATACAAAACTTGCATTAGAAAATAAGGATAGAACATACAAACATAGAGGAAGTAAATCTACCATTTCTGTCCTCACCCTGTATTAGCCCATTCTCCAACCCAGCCAAAGCCATGATGAGCTCTGAATTAGTCCAAGTGAAAAAGAGACAGTTAAATTTGGGAGCAGAACATAGAGGTTAATTGTAATTAAATAATAGAAGATAACATGTGAAAGCTAATGGCTAATAGCCTATTAGTGCATTGCTTAAAGCAATTCTAAATGTGAAATGGTATCTTTAGACAAAGAAACTTGAATTGCTCTTTACAAACAGAATGATGAGCTTTGCTGTTCGATGACAACAATAAAAATCAAATTTAAACAAATTTGCTGAACCAAATGCATTACTATGACATCTAAGAATTACTGAGTAGGGGTTAGCAAATATACTTCGTTGTATTGGCAGCAATAGGAACAAGCCACTGCAATATTTTCTCCATTTCAGCTTTGATTTGGGGGACAGTAAGCTGCAAGAATGTTTCCTTCAGTTCAGATTTGGATTCAAAATTTAGGTCACAATCAATATTGGCAATGTAGCATAACTCCTTTGAAGATAGAAGTTCAATAAAATCAATAGATGGAACTGGGCAAATCATTAACAAGCATTTAATGAATTTATAATATAATAAATCTTTTGTTGTCATGTATAGGTTCTAAATAATATGCACAGAGAAGCAATTTCTCTTTTGAACTACTCATAACATGAAATTCAGAGGTAAGCTTTTATTAAAGGAAAACTAAGTGTAGGGGTAAAATTCTTCAAAGTAAATTATTATGAGTAGTATATTAGGAGAATGTCTTAAAGAAAGCTATATATTAGCTTAATAATTCCTTATAGTTTCAGATGTTTAGACAAGCAAGTATGTTTTAAGTACACATAACATGAAAATGTTTTGTGGCATACAACAAAAAACGGTGTTTAGTTTTTCCTCATGTTCAAGTCAATTACCATTCTTTTATGCATGACATATATAAAAGGGGAAAAATGAATTTACAAATTCAAATTATTAACCGAAATACAATTGGTAAAAATCTCAATTAGATTTAAGCTTTCTAAATGAAAATTTCAAAGGAAACATTGAATAAATGTGATGTGCACCTCTTCTTTAACTTGAAATGACTGCAACCTTGAGCGCAATGCTGATTTTACATTAGGTGGAAGTCCTTGATACAAAGCATCTCTTGTATTAGGAGGCACAGAACTTGATCGAGAAACCTGGTCAAATTAAAATGTCAACTCAGGGCTACCTTCCCAATCATCTTGCTATAATTTTTTCACATACAACAACAGTGCAATTATGGCCATTTGTGTCTACAGCCAATTGCAAATAGCACTATTCATTGAAAATTACACACACACACACACAAAAATAAGTTATTATAGGCATTTTTTTTCTCCTTTTACAATTATCACTATTTTTCTAAAAGCGAAAGCAATAATAGCTATTCAATAAAATATATGCAAAAATTTAAGATAGCAATAATCTTTCCACATTTTGTTCTTTTGTCTTTGATCCATCATAATAATGTCAGAATCACAGCAGCCAGAATGCTCAAAACAAAATTAAGCCAGCCAAAAATTGAAGAAACACACTAATACTACCTTGTCACTGCAGAAGACGTAATAAGTCTTAGAAGGGGCCAAAGCTTAATAAATACAAAACAGCAGCAGAAGAAAGATGAGGTGAAAATGAAGACCGCAACCTAATGAATTCTAGAAACATCAAGATTTATTTTCTTCTTTATTTTTTTACTTGTCTGTCAGTAAGTCACTCATTTCTTGAAGCAGGGGTACTACTTAAGTAAATCATGATCTTATTTATGCAATGTATGAAAGGCTTCTATAAAATTGTCTCACTTCTAAAGAAAAGCAGGTTAACACCCAAAACAAAAAAAGGAAAAATTGCATATTCCTGATGGGCATGTTTTGCTTATAGTGTGTAAAACAAATACGAAACAGAAACAAGAAGTGACCAATCATACTCCATCAACTTTTAAAATCGCATCTCTCAATCCACAAGCTTAGCTTATAAGATTCAAAATAGATAAATAACAATAAAAAGAAACAAAAATGGATCAATCATATTCTATTAACTGTTTATAGTTATAACTTCGCTTGGATAGACAAATGACCAGAACCCAGATGATACTTATAGAATCAAACAGATTGTACAATTAGGTATGAAAACCAAAGATGTTCACAAAGTACCCAATTGATCAGCTTCATTCTGCATTAGAGGGGCAATGTTCTTCCCTTTTGGCAATAATTTTTTAAATGGAGTGAAAAGATTAGGTCAAATCCTACTATCCTAGAAAGTCATAGATACCATTTTATTTTTAGGATCAGTTGACAAGATGATCATGGCAACATGAAGCAGAAGAGAGAAGAGAAAATGAGAAAACTGTCACCCAAGTAATATGTGAAAAAAAGACAAATAGAAAGAACCAAGGAAGCCACCATATCTCCAACATTGGCATTATTAGGAAGCTGAGTTTGATTTAAGGTGATTTTATTTTTTTAACAAAAAACACTAGGAACTTGTTTCTGTAAATGCTTTTACTTCTCTGTTTTTCTTTCCCTTCCAATTTTAGTTATTAACAATTAGGCATATAGGAAATAAGAAACAATAATACATGATCAACAGAGACTTGGAAAGATAATTTGAATTTCCAAGACAATAAAAAATATTATAGATTATGTAATTCGAGTAAAAAACCCTCAACTCACAAGAGTATCAATTTGAGTGATAATGTTGGCATAATGCAAAGCAAGACCAGCAGACCCCAGCTTATTATGGTTGCCTTGAGAATCTTTCACTGGCGTATCAGTATCTGCAAGGTTGTAAAGGAAAAAAATATAAGACAAGTTTTATTGATTTGATATCTTAACAACAGAAAGGATGGTCTATATTTTGTCAGTAAAAAAAAAAAAGCAATGAAATTGAGTGGCCTAAAGTACAAAAGATTAAAGAGGTCAAGACAGGGTGAACAGATCAGAAAATTCGTTTACAGAAAACAAGCATAAGATAAGTTAAAAATAAGAGAGTAAATTACACTAACACCTCCTAAAGTTTTGTGACATTTCTCTGGATATCCTTCCTTTTTATACCCCCACACTAACATCCTTTATACATTGCATTGTGCCCCTCTATGAGGAAGGTTGCTATAAAGTGTAAACATTAAAAAACAAAGGGATGTTTGTGCAATCACACGAAACTTCATAGGTTATTAGTGTAATTTATTGAAAACAAAAATAGGAGAAGCAATTTCATCAAATTTATGCACACAACTACATATCAAAGAATTGAAGGTACATTACAAATTTGCAATTATATCTATATCAATAAAAATGGGCCTTACTGCCCTTTGCTGAATACCATCTTCAGAATTTTATGTTATGAAGATAATAATGATATCAAAGTTCCTTTCATTAATAAATCAAATACTCTTTCTATAAAGAAACTCCAGCATGTTTGACAAATACAAGACAGGGAAATAACTAGATATGTCAACCCTGATACCTATCTAATTATACATAGTGAGAACAAAAAAATAAAGTGTATGCACCCTTGGCTATATATAACTAATGAGCTTGCAATTATTGAAAGCATACCAGAACTACCAAATGCTTCATGTATCTCCAAGTATAGAAAATGGACAATGTCTACAAGCTTTTCCATCACCTGCAGATACAATAATCAGATCTTACACTTGTATGATAAGAAAAACATTCAAGAAAAAGAGGCTGAACAAATTTGAAAAAGATGTTATTGGGGGGACGAGGGAAAGGAATGTAGGTAAACTGAAATAACAAAAACAGATGCTAAAAATAATTCAAGGATTTCAGAAATAACTCTTTTCCAATGCCAAATCATCAATAGTACGAAACAAAAATAAATAAATAAAAAATCATATACTTAAGTTCAACTTCTAATACAAAAAACAAGTTCCTACACCCACTTGTTAAAATCCATAGAAATAATACAGTGTTCGTACCTCTTCCAAGATCCTGGACCAAAGTGATTTTTTCTTCAAATTTCTTACATGCTTCTTTTGACTCTTCAGTTCTGCTCTTAAAATTGCAAGGCTGTCTCCTACACATTTTATAAACATTGATCACCTAAGAATATGAATACTCCTAGTGATAACAAAGATTGACACAAATAACATTCTTTTCCTAAATTGTAAATACTTTATCAGATTTTTGTGCATCTAGACAAAGATTTATGTTCCAGTCATAGGGCCAGCAACTTATTGAATATGTAAGCTAAATAGAAAACTGGTCAATTGTATAAAGTATCATTATACCATGAATTACAAATTTGTTGTCCACTTTGAAATATACACACACACACACAAAACAGGAGGAAAATATCCTGCTAATTCTTCAACAGATGCTTGATCTTCACCAAAGAGCCTTGTTCCAGTACCTAATGATGAACTTAGAGGTGGTGTGAAATTTGGAGTAGAATGCTCATCTTTTCTAAAGTTCTTCAATATCCTTACCACTATTATAGATAAATAGTTCTTTTGTGATTTTTCATTGGTATATCCAAGCTATACAAAACATGTATAACAAGGTAAGTGAAGAAGGATTCTAGGGATGTATAGCAGTGATGATATTATTTAATTTTGCTGCTTTTTTTTGTCAGTCTAAAAGGACGAACTTGTTGCTTGTAACAGAGTTTACAAAAACTGCAGACTTAATTGATCAGCATATATTTTGGTGAAAACTGACTCTAAACAGAATAATGTTTCAAATACATGATACAAGAACATGAGATTTGTTGTAGCTCATACATTACTATTATTATTTCCTCTTGTTTATTTTTGTACAAAAGCAATACAAAGGGTTTTCGCTTAAGTAGGAGTAAGACAAAGTAAGAGTATATGGATTGCAAGTTTACCAAGACAAGAAGAAGATGACTTAAAAAAATGGGAGGAATTACTGTACCACAGGTTTCTAAGTTAAAACATTTGGGATCTATAATACAAAGTGATGGAGAAATTAATGAGGATGTTACATTACGCACAGGAGAAAAGCAGGAAGACTAAAATGGAGAGAGGCCTCAGGGGTAATTCGTGATCGCAAAGTACTGACCAAATCAAAGGAAAGTTTTATCATACATCCAACTATACTATATAATAGTGAATGCTGGGCTTTAAAGGGACAATGTAAGAAAAATGTGGGAGTGGAAAAAATGAGAATGTTAAGATGGATGTGTAGTCATACAAGAATATACAAGACACAGAATAATTTTATGTGCAAAAAGATTGAGGTAGCACCTATTGAAAAAAAGATGACAAAAAAACCAATGAAGGTGATTTGGACATGTACAAAGGTCACAAGAGGTACCAGTTAGAAGAGCAGATTGCATGATTTTTAGACTCGTGAAAAAGAAGAGAGGGATAACAAAAAGGACTTTAGAAGAAGTCATTAAGAGAGATCTCATGATAAATAATATTCTAGAAGCTTTGGTTTTTAATTGTGTCAAATGGCCACGTGTAGCCAACCTCACCAAGTGGGATAAGGCTTTGTTGTTGTTGTTGTACATTTTTGTAAAGATTTAATTAGATTTTTTCCTCATTATAAGTAATTAGGACTGATTTCCTTATTTGTAGTAATAACACTGGATTTGGAGCCCACGGTTTTCCGATAGCATTTATGATAAAAATTGCATGTATCATAACCCTCATTGTACAGTTTTCAATTATCAGAAATAATATTCATTTTTCCTCATATTTCACGTGGATTTAATGACGCGTGAGTAAGTAAATCCAGGTCAACATGTACCTCTTTGTGTTGCATTTGAATTGTCCTCTTCTTGAAGCTTGCGTCGATAATCTTGATCAAATCTGTCCAAGGCATGCAATTCATGATATAATTCCTGCACTCAATGATAAAAGTCAAACAAAATTAAGTCAATTCTTGATAAAATCAGGTGTGCAACTTAAAGAAATAAGAACCAACTTTCCATACTTTTGCTCTTAATATTTTGCAGAATAAAGGGAGATGAGTAAGAATCAGATCATGCCTCATTTTTTAATTTATAAAAAAAAAATATTAAACTTTAAAATCTTCTTTGCACTCAAAGTCATAAGCATTCTGTCTTTCCTTCATTGTTTTCTGTTTTATTCTTTAGTTGATGAAATTGCTTAGGCTTTTATTATTGATCAAGTTTTATTATAATCATGATACAATTCATGATCAATAATAAAATTCGGAAATAGGCTATCAATATATTATTCAATTTGCGATTTAGAAAATAGGCTTGCCATTTCAAGATTTGTATCCTGATTCAACTACCATGATGTAAAACCCAAAATGAACAGGAAAAAGACCCATGTAACTACCTTCAATCTCAATGTACAAATATAACCTGTTTATACCTTGTACACATTATTCCTTATTATTGAGCATCAAGTAACAGATTTTTTAGTAACTTCAACAAGCACAATAGCAAAGATAGCTAAGATTAAAGTTTCAGTTATAAAGTGGAAATATTCTACACAGAAAATGAACAATCACAGAGATGAAAAGTTATCCAAATAAAGATACCTGTAACACAAAATGTCTGCAGCATAAATCACATGTGAATTCAACTAAATATCATTCAATTACCAAGCGATGGAATTGAGACAGCCTTATTTTTTCATATAAGTGTAGTTTTGTTTTTAGTGATGTTTCGAATAGAGAGAATGAGGATGATCAAAGATCTTCAAACTAGACTGGAACACATTCTGTACAAACTGTAAGTTAAACACGCTCTTTAGTATTATGTAATACTCAAATACACACTTCAACGAAGAAGATATAAATTGCTATGAGTTCAGCATATAAATCTGAGGAAGATCACAGGCATATGCACTGTTCCTTTAACAGGAGTACTCACAGCTGTATATTGAACAAAGGTCATTAGTTGTTGCATCACCATCACTGCCTCCTCCTTCAATTGTTTTTGTGGTGTAAGCTCTGAACCTAACCTAAAGATCAACAAAGACAAAGAAAACCGTAATTAACATGTTAGATGTTAAAAGAAAAAATACAAGGTAAGTTAAATCAATTAAACTAATTAGTTCAAAAAACACCAGATTGAATCAATTCAACTACAAATACTTCTCAAAATAGCGATCCAGATTGTGCCATTGAGGATCTTTGCAACGATTTCCAAAACGCACAACTTCACCAGAGAATATTTTCAATTCTTCTCTGTAAAAACAGTATAAGATCAGTGAAAAATTTAAGTGAAGTAGTAGCGTAGCTGAGAAAATAAGCACCAAATTTAAGGTAGAATGCTACTAAGTTGAGCATGAAACTGTCCATGATAATCTACCTCTTGTCTTCAGCAGCAATTCTTAGGAGTTCATCCATATCTCTGGATATCAAATTTTGCACTCCTTCAGATGGTAGAACCACTTCTTTTAAATGTCTGATGTTCTCTTTTGAAAGAGATTGCATCAGATTGGCACCCTTAACAATTGTGTTTGCAACTTCGAAGGCCAAAATTGAAATTTTATTTCCTTTTGTTGTCACGCCCGATGTAAAACTGCTACTGACATTCAAATTTGTCATACTACTACCTAGTGTGTCCAAAACTTCTACTGCCTTGCCAAGCCCAGCTGTACCAGCTCGGCCCAAAAGTGAACTCACTTCTGATACCTGCAATACACCAAAAGATAAGACTAAAAGCCGATATAATCCTTTTGGGGGGTTTAAATGGGAAGCCTTAAACTGAAAAAGGAGAAAGGGAAGGGTACGGAATAGGGATCTAATCTAACCAATGACATCAAGAGCAAGCTCTTTATGGTAGGCTCAGTGTCAGCACTATCAAATTTTAAACAAAGAGTAAGACAGGAAGAAGTGTAAGGTGGAAACTTGGGCCTACAACAGCACCAACACAATGATGCCAATTTCAGTCTCTAACACTAGAACAGAACTAGGGGATGCCAACAAGCAGGCTAGAATAGTCAGCCTAGAAGCTAGCCAGTTGGCAATTACTCACACATGCCAACAAAGTGTGCATGTGGAGGCACGTGAGATATTCTCCGGAAAGCGTGTTTGAGCACGCACCTAATTAGCAATTTCTATGATGGATGATGATGTAGGTCTGACAAGGTTGTTACTAAATAGACTAGGCTTCAGCATCACAAGTTGAATGACCGGGTGTCCTACACTGAAGGTTGGGCACACGAGGAATAGTCACTTGTGACCGAAGGTTGGGTACACACAGTTCGTCAATGATGAAGGTTGATACCAATGGAAAAGAGGCTCCTAGATCAAGAGATCTGAACCAACTTGAAAGAATAATTTTCTGCAAGTTACTGCTTGATATTGATTGTAGATTTACTGATAGGACCACAAAGAGAGACTAATTCAGAAACTAAAACAAGACAAATAAAATTGGATGATGAGACTGAATGGTAGTGTATTACTTTATAACTCTGTGAATGGAAAATAACATACTACAGAAAAGTAATATGACTATGATCAATGGACTGGAGCAATGCTCCTTACAGAATGAATGGAATAGATTTAATATCCCTTGAACCTCCTTTCCTGATGAAGGTCACTCTCCTTCAATCAGCCTTGCCAACCTTTTCCTTCGACCCCTTCACATTCTGTTTTGTCCCCCAAATATCCCTCTCTTTTGCATGAGATCCCCATATCCTCTCATCTACTTGAACCCTGCCAAGTGTTCATTTTGTTATTCACCTTCAGATTCTGTTCTCTCTCTTCCCTGCCCAAGGCCAACTGATCCAGCCCACTAACCATTGCTTTCTTCCGTTTATAAACATGTTTCATTGACTTATCATTTACATTATGTAGGCTTATGTTGATAACAAACTATATTATAGGAAGTAAGTGTCTTTGGAAAATAAAGCCAAAAATCTAGAATTTATCTTTCAATATGTTTTCCTTTTTTGAAAAATATCTTGTCCCCCTCAGTTGTACCTTCCCTCTTTTCTCTCAAATAAATTACTTTCTCTATCAAAAAACCTGCCTGGTTTTCCTTAATATTTACACAAAGAGGAATGCTACCTGTATACTTTCTAGCACATTCCTTCAAACAAACTTACTACTGTTAACAATCTACTGGAAACTACAAAATCTTGAGTGAAGCATATTAACTAAGAAGTAGGGCCCACAATTTTTTTAAAATTTCAATAAACTTTAGCCAATAATAAATACCACATTCACAAGAGTGTACTACAGAATGTATTGCTACTAGCTAGCATTTCTCTCAACAGAAAATCAGCTTTTCAACCAGAAGCATCTTGGTAGCATATATATTATAACAATTTCAAATCACAAAATAAGCTAATCCAAACACACGGCAAATAAATAGAAAGATCAAACAGGAGAAAGGTAACTCAACTTAACAGCAGCTTGCTTGGACTTAGATTTATGTGATAAAGCCCTGGACAGGCGAGGAATGCCATCATTGATATCATCCACACCCGACCCATAAGAAACATCTTCTAGTCCCATAAATGAAAACGATTCTCTTTGATGCTTATCCAACTCATCCCCATCATCAGGAAGCACACTTGAATTGCTATCTATACTTCTGGGAAGTCCAATAGACTGATAAGCAATTCCATGTTCATTACTAGCATGACCATTAGCATGCCTAGAACTTCCACTAAGTGAATTATCTACAGCCACACCATCTACAGTGGCTTTCCATGACCTCGAGCAAATACCACCCATATTATATGTCCGATAACTTGTAACTATAGTTTCACTCTCTGTACACAATGTCCATACAAACACACACTCTAACTTGAAGAAGAAAAACCTCAACACACAGCATTCAATTCACAGGAATGGTATAATCCAGACACAAATTTTGATGATACCAATTCTGATCACCCTTACAGCTCCACTCCATCAACTCTGTTAAAGTTCAATTAAAAATCCCAAAGAAGAAAAACAAAATAAAACATTCAGTAATTAACTAATTTCATCAAAAAGGGGATTTTTTTAAAAGCCAAAAAAAAAAAAAAAAAACTCCCTCACCCCATGAATCAAAACTGTTCCACAAAAAACCCAATACTCTTGTGGATCAAATATAGGGTAGAGAGGTACCAGAAAAAGAGATCTGTGAGAAGCTGCATGTATTGTACCATGCTGAGAGAAAAGAGCAAAAGGGGTGCAGGAGAAGGTAAGTGGCTATGGAGGGTGAAAGAGATCGGAGAGAAGTTCAATGAGTGTTCACTTGGAGGAAAACGCAAGAGGAAGAAAGGGGTTAAGAGTGAGAGTGAGAGTGAGAGTGAGAATGAGGTGCTGTGTCTCTGTTTCTTCTCTCAGCATTCTACTGTGTTGTTCCATTTTCAGCGATGGTCAAAACGCAGAGAGTTCACACAACAAATGACTACTACTAACGTTGTTTTGTTTTGACTGTGAGTGTGATGGTGAAAATGTTTTGCCAACTACCAATGAAATGAAGTGACAAATTGGATGGGGTTTGCTTCGTCTTTTTCTCTGCCTTCCTCTCCTAATCACAACAATCGCCTTTGTAATAAAAACAATTTATTGTCATTGGTTAAAGTTTTTATGAACTCAAACATTTGGAAAAGACAACGTTGTCCATTCTCAAAATCTATTTCTGCTACACGTGTCATACCTATAAATCAAAATATTTCAAGAAAAACATGTTAATTTTTTTTCTAGAAAATACAGCATGTTTGATTTATATTCATGATAAATGGAATTGATTAAAGATTTCCATGAAAAAAAAAACAATACTCGTTTCTACTTTTTTACAATATCACGGTTGTTTTATGAAGTAAAATATTAAAATTTAAATCAACTAAGTTTTATTGAACTTATCATTTGTTATAGAATTAATATAATTCTAAACACACTTTTAATTTTACAAGTGATGTGTATTTTCATTGATTTTGTTGTTAACTTCTTTTTTTTTATTTATTTTTAGTTCATGTAATTTTATGATATTTTATTTTGAGTCCTAGCCATCTAATTTTGTTAAAAAAAATATTAATATCAAAGATTTATATGTATTTTTTTAAGTTGTCTATTAAAGTTCATTAGTAACTTATTTAAAATGTATTTTATTTCATATTTTTATTATTTTTTACTTTTAGTATTTAACATTCTCTTTTTTGCTTTTAATCTATGTATTTTTACTGTGTTTTGCTTTTAGTTCTCATCTAATATTTTTGTTTACTTGGGTATAGTTTTATAATGATAATCAATTTTTGTATATTAGAAAAATAGTATAATAGTATAAACATAATTATGAAATTTATGTTCTTAACTGATATCAAAGATATCTATTGAAATATAATATATTAATTGGAAAGAATATTAAATTTTTGAAAATTAATAAATAAAGAGTAAAATTTAAATACAAATGCAAATGAGATTTATTACACACTTTTAATATTGTTGAGACATAACTAAAGAGTTACAGGATAGTTCTCTATTATTACACACTTTTAATATCGTTGAGTATATTTGAATATGAATATTTATATTTTATAATTATTTTCGTATTGTTATTATACTACTTACATATTAAATAAACACTAACTACTCTCATAAAATAATGTGTAAATCTATAATAAATAATTAGAAAGAATCAAAAGCAAAATGGAAGAAAAGAACAATGACTAAAAAGTAAATAAAAATAAATATTAAAGATTAAAAATAAAAATTAATGAAATACAAAGACAAAAAAAATCTTAAGTAAGACATGAGGTGAGATACAATACATTAGTTGTTAAGTAAACATATTTGTTTAAGTCTCTACAAGCAAAACATAACAATATATATATATATATATATATATATATATATATATATATATACACTAAAAATAATCAAACAAATTTGAACCAAAAATATAGATAAGCAAAAATTAAATTATCTACTTTGAAACTTTATAAATTTAGACTTGATGATAGTAACTCGAGATTCTTTGTATTCTTTCACTAACAATGCAAAAGTTCACTCGAGATTTAAGCTTTCATTTGAGTAAAGCACTTACGTTTTCTCTTAGCATTTTACAGTCTAGTATTACAACGTACTATAATAACTTGTTCGGATACTTATTTTGCTTAAAACTTGGTGAAATTTCAAGGAAATTTCTTTTGGATCGATAAACGAATAAAACCGGAAGAAAGGAGAAAATTATTTGTCAATTATTTGGCTTGAACATGGAGTATTATCTCATGCCATGTGAAGTTGCCCTTGTCAGTTTGTTAAATCCCAAATGGCTTCAGATTTTTGTTTGTTAAGCTGAGCTTGCATAGCATCTGTAGTCTACTCTAAACTGATGTATTTTTAGATTTCTTTATACATTCTTTTTGTCCATATCTAGCCATTCACAAACACCCAACAACTATGCAACGATTGGACAAGCTTAGTTGAAAGATTATGGTCTTGTTTAGATGAATTTTTAAATAAACTATAAAAAAATAAGTAAAATAAAATATATTTTTGTCATAAAATTAAATTAACTTATTCATAATTTTCATTTAGCTTCTATAAGAATTAATTTTAACTTACCTATTTATTTCTTCTCTTATAAGTTTTTACTGAAAATTTTATATAAGCTATCTAAGCTTTACAAGTATATTATTAACGTTTATCACTCATTTAAAAGTTTCATAACTTGTCTGAACTTGTCATTACTTAATTGGATTAACTTAATCGGAAGAAATAAACTTCTATTAGCTTCCAACAAATTTTTGAAAAAATGGTCATCTTTTCATTTCTTTCAAAAATTGAAAATGGTTTAGTGGTCCTTTAAATTGTTAAAATCTATATGAACCTCACTAGGAAACCCCTCAAATGGAAATCAATGCTAGTTCTCATATATAAAGCACCTTGCACCTAAATAGTGTAGTTTGAGGGAGCTGTTCTTTGCACCAAAGTTGATTCTGTGGAGGACGAATTGATACTCATTGTTTTCAAAACACACTAGTAATCATTCTTAATGGAAATCTAGCTTAGACTCTGAATATTACAGTCATTAAGTCCTTCTATTCCATCAACAGAATTCTAGCAGTATAATGACGAGGACACAAATTACAAGCAAGTTACTACTTCTATGTAGAGCCAAAGCATCAAGTGAAACTGAAGGACTTTGTTTGTTGACCAATTATTCAGCAACATACATACAAACTGAAGCACTAAGGGATAACATGCATGAAAGTTTGAGAATAACATAGTTCAGCGAAATTTAATTCATAAAATATCCAGAAGAATTGAAAGTTGACTTCAAAATGAGGCAAGCAGCTTATTGCTGTTGAGATACAAGCTCTTTTAGTTCTTCTATGATAGCTTTATAGCAGAAATTGTACTGAGCCTGATAAATTGGAGAAAGAATCATCAAAATGTTCAAACTTCAAATAGAAAGTATATAGAAATAGAAGAAAAGGGTCACATTACTACTACAACAACAACACATGTTTGGTGAGTAGTACAATTAATAAGGCTACGGTTAAGAAGGCTAGAATGTAAATAAATTTCCTTCAGGTTTTCCTTAATTTTACTAACCTATCTTCTCATTCTAAAAAATTACACCAAATAGCCTTATTATGAATGAAATTCTGATGAGAATTTGAAATGAGTAATTCGCTCATAAACAAATTTCCTACATCCCCAAGCTCAAAGATTTAAATAAACACTAACTGCACAAGAAATTATTTTCTTTTGATCTCTTATTTATAAAAATATGTCATCTGTGGTCATTATTTCTATAAATGAGGAACAAAAAGAAAACAATTTGTTGTCAAGGACAAGAATTGCATGTAACGCATTTTCATAAACAACACATTGTCGTATTTATATGAACTGAAAACATATTTGAGCTATTAAATACTAAATTAGCAAACCATGCATGTACCTCGGTCTGCACCATTCTGAGACGCTGAGTCCTGAACGCAGCCACAGTGTCAGCAATATTTACAGCAGAGATATCACCAGCAATTATTCTCTGAATTGTGTTATGAATGGTGCAGTATGTTCCAGTTCTACCAATACCGGCACTGAGAGTGCCAGTTAAGTTGTATTAGAAAGATACTACAATCAATTATCGAACATGCATTTGGCTTATAGTAATCATTTCCATATACAAAGACAATAAACAACAACTAAGGAATGAAATTAACGAACCTGCAGTGCACCACAATGGGGCCACGGTTTGGTTTTATATGATATAATGTTTTAAAAATATCACGAACAGGAGATGTATCAGTGGGAACTCCATGGTCAGGCCACTCAGTATGATGAATATGCAAAACAGATAATGGTGTATCTTGTACCTGCAACCAAGGATAATTAGTGACAGTTATGGCTTCCTTTGAAGAATTGTAACAATTGATGGGCATTCAGAATGGCTTTATGGAATGATGCTAGAGTAATTCACACTGATATTGGTAAATTCTTTAAATCAGATTTTGTATGATCTATAAAGTACAATTATCAAAGTTAACAAAACAAATTTACTATACACAGTGTATTGTGATTTATTGACTATGCAAACGTTTCATGTGCATGATGTTTTTTTTTTCATCATAGGAATATTGATTAATATATGATTTTAAAACCACTTTGTTTGCATTCTTTTGCAATGAATTCTCCAGTTGGACCTTTCATTGTTAATGCCAGCTTTTGCCTGTTGCACATATATTAATTTGGATTTTGTAATTTCTAAAGATATATATTTTTATTTGTTATGTGCTTGACCAATATCTTTCAAACATCTCCTATATTTTTTAAAATTTCACAAATACCCTGTTTACAAAATTCTTTACTATTTGAGAAATATTACACTAATATTCTTTTATATAGTACACTTATCCACATAATTTTAAAAAATATTACACGATTCTCCTTATAAAAAATGTAAAACTAATACTTGGAAAGAAAAAAAAAAGAAGAAGAAGAAAACTACTATTATAATGTTGTGAAAACATTCTAGTGCAATTTATTCCATATAAAAAATGTATAAAATTATTGTACATTGTCCAATGATTACAAGTAGAAAAGAGTCTGACCTGGTATTGATGGTTGACCGTCAAACGTGTGAATTTCAACGGTGAAGTTTCAGTAGTGTTGACCCGTTTCCCGACAATAGAAACATTGTTACCAACATCCCTAGTTCCATCCTTGGTTTGAAAGTAATCTCCACACAACTCAATCTATGAAAAGAGTACAAAAAAAGAAGAAGCAATTATTAAATTAATAAAGTAGATACACAAAATAAGAAGAAAAAGGAAATTGATTATGAATTGTAAGCAAGTGTGGCAAGTACCCCTTTCTCATCGATCAAATTAGTAAGCATGACAATAACAGGGCAGTGATGTTGAATAACCATTTCCCAAAAATCCTCATAAGTCTTTTCAAGTGGACCTTGTGTTGCTATAAACTTTGATACATTCCCAGCGACTGGACTCTATTACGTTAATCCAAGAACTAGTCAAAATCGATCTTCTTCCATTTCAATATAAACACAAAATTAAAAATATATATATTTACCGAGATTAAGCTTGCGTTTATATAACCCCCTGTTGACTTCAAAATAATCCTGTTCTCGTCAACTGATCCAAACAACCATGCATTAATTTTTTAATTGTATCAATTTTGGTACAAAGGTTGCTGTTATTTTATAGAAATATTAAATAAAAAACAATACATTATTTTTTAATATCTTTGAAATATAAAAATATATTTAATTTTCACTTTGAAAGATTAGTACGGGGAAGATGTTGGAAGATTTAAAATTATTCTATTTCGTATTATATTTTTTTCTCTTCTTAGTTATACCTATTTTCATTATTATATTTTTTTCTCTTCTTAGTTATACCTATTTTCATTGCAATATTGCTTCTACAAATTAATTATTTACTGCACAAATACAATTTACGTTGGAAATTAAATTTACGTGGCAAAACGTCGATGTGTCGATTTTTGCTATAATTTTGAGGTTCAAGAGCTATGGAACATCTTTCATTGGTCTCACTTTCGGATACCAAGTTAGCCTGAAATCACAACACAACATAAAACATCAAGTTTTATAATGTAATCTTAAGCTGTCAGAAAAAAAAAAAATATAACAATCTTAATATTATGATATGATATGTTAGGGGAATGTTGAACCTTTAAGATATTGAACTCCTCCTTAATCTTTTGAGGAGTACGGTAAAACTTGTCCTCCAATAAGGTTAGGGCCTCAGTGCAGTGCTTCAACTGATCCAAACTCAAGGAAATTGGTGAAGAGAAATTCAATTTCTCGTGAGAAGATTTAGCTGTTGTTCTAGTATTGGTGGCCATGGCAGAAGAACGAGGTTCGCCGAAGTTCAATACTGGATTTGTATTCTAAATTTACTTGTGTGGAGTGGTGATAGCTTGAAGTGGTTTTATAGCTATTTCTTGCCTTCACATGTTGACTTTCCACGTGTAAAAACAATCATAGTCCACAATTTATTATAGTCTTCTATAAAAGACTATAATAAACTATGACACAGAAGTTCAATAGAGGACTTGTATTATGTTTTTAATAAGTAGTATTAAGAAATTATACTATTGTTAATGTATTTAAAGTAAATCTATTAATTATATCACCTTTGGGGTTTCCGTGTGTTAATCATCTCGGGTCAATCATGTTGCTTATAATAGCATGTAATAGACTGAGTCCACAATAGTTTAATACTTTAATGATATCACCTTTCTGCTTTCTAGGTGTGAATCGCTGGAATTAATCATGAAGCTTCTCGCAAGTTGCATATGAGTACATAATAAAATTGTAACAGAAATCGACATTCGTGTTTGATAATTAAAAATGTACGTTAAAGACCGATGAAAAGAAGAAAAGAGAAGAGAGAATAAAGAGAGTACTACAAGTAATGGATTTGTATTCCCACTTGACGATACGTGTGGAGTGGTTTTCTAATTCTCTGGCGTTTATCTGTGTATAAAACAAGGCAACAACCGGGTTTATTATATTATCTGTGTAAATTACTTCAAAATGTTTTATCATTTTATGAATGACTTTGAAACATTCGTTGTTTATGTATAGTGATTTATTTGTACTAAATTAAACCCATTAGTAATTAATCACATACCACATCTTGACTTTTCATGCGTTAATCACTGAATTTAATCAATAATCTATTATTATCGTATATTTTCTTTATCTCATTTTTTCTTCATTTACTTTTTTATATTTCTTTTCATTTCTCTCAATTACATATATAATTTCCTTTCTATTTATTTTTTTTCTTCTCATATATCTCTTTTTTCTTTTACTTTTTTTTTATCTCACTTTTACTTCATTTCTTTTTTTATATTTCTTCTCATTTCATATCATATCATCTATTGAATATATAATTTCTTTTTATTTCTTTGATCTTTTTATACCTCTATTCCTTTCACCATGTACCCGAAAGTTTTTCATTTTTCTTTTAATCATAAATCTTACATATTATCTATTTTATTATAGAAAAAATTCAAATCCATGACCTTCTATTTCTTTGCTTCTCCCTTCTCCCCATACAAGTTGTAGTGTAGGTTTACTATTTTCATTAGTCACTATGCTTCTTGCACGAGTCCATACTAACTCTACCATAAAAGCGATATTCATGTTTTGACTATTAAGCATATGTTTTGACGACAGAAAAGCAAATATATTTGAGTATTCTAAAATAAAGTGACATACTTAAGAAAAAAAAAACACTCGTAATATGATTAAAAATGTTAATGTTTGAGAATTGAATTAAAAAGAAATAAAAATAATGATACTCCAGTTCATTTATGTTTTGGTTAAAGAGAAGACACAATAAGGAAAGAGAACGAAGGAAAAAAAACTTTAAGAGTACGCTTACTTAAAGTTTTCAGGAAAGGGTGTATTTATTTAAAATTTAAGAGGCTTACCAAACTTTTCCCGCCTATTAAAAGAAAACTACTTATGGCAAATTTGAGGAATTAAAGATATGTTTAAGCCTAAAAAATATGTTTAAATTTATTTCGTACAATTTTTTTCAGAAGTTATTTTGAGAAACTTATATTATTATAAGATGAATACAAAATAAGTTGAAAATAAACTTGGCCAAATGCATCCTAAAGGTTATGATATTTTTCACCAAAAAAATGAAAAGGAAGGGGGGGTTAATAAAAGAAAAAAATAGTGACATGAGGGGTAGTGAACTTTGATCATCGTAGTAATGATGCGATTCTGTTCCGCAATAGAAATCTAATATAATCAAAAGGATGCTAATATTTGTCAGCTTTCCCTGCCTGCAATTATGCATGAAAGCTTGAAAACAACAAAATTCGGTGAAATTCATAAATCTCCCGAATATTAATGTTTCAGACTCGGCTGCCGGGAGACATAAGCATCGCGGGAACCAAATAAAAAAGATCGAAAAAGTTAGCTTCAGAATGAGGCAAGCAGCTTAACATTCTTCCATCACTGGATTTACATCACGCAAGGAAGCAATTCGTCAAGCTAGCTAAAAAACAATATAGACAAGGATACAGCAGAATACAGAAAAATGGCATATAAATCCTGAAAGAATTTCAAGAGTTGAACTATTTGTAATATTTGACAAATTGCTAAGGGAAAAGAGGTACGTACCCTTCTACTCCTATCACTGCTGAGATAAAAGGTCTTCCAGTTCATCTATGATAGCTCTATAGCAGAAAATGTACTGATCCTGATAAATAGCAGAAAGAGTCACCAAAAAGTTCAAATAGTTTGTACAATAATAATTTTGGTTAATGGTTACAAAATATAGAGACGAAGGGAAGGAATAGTAGGATAGGGAGCCAGAACTGTAAAATAAGCTCCTAAATGGGATCAATTCCAAGTGTCTGGTAAACTGAGGCCTACTCAACCAAAAATACTGCTGGCAAGAAGGCTAGAATGTAATCTTCTACAAGGTTTTCACCACTCTTGTTTTGAAAAAGTACATCAAATTCCCTTGTCCATCTTTTTTCCCTCAAGGTACCTATTTCATTTAAGGAACTGATCTCTCCCAATAGATTTTCTATACACACAAGGTAGAGATCGAACCATTACCTCATATATTAAGGTACAAGGTTATTTGCTAATCATTTTATACCATGAAGGGGCTATATCAGGATATTTAGTTGGGGGGGGGGGGTATTTATCTGATAAGAAAGAATTTGAAACAGGTCATGTAATTTCTGAAAGGAAGTTAGGGTAATTAGCTCATAAATTTCCTATGCCCCCCTAGCTAAAATATTTAAACAAAATTTACCTGCATAACATTTGAGCTAGAACCACTGTATACAACAATCATGTCATGAAGAATCATATTAGTGTTGGGAGATTGGGCTTCAAATACAATCACAATTCCATTAGATGAATGACATGTTTTGGTAGAAAATGAAAAATAATTTGGTCATAAACTAATCTTGTATTCAATAAATGTATCCAGACATCACATATGTTGTTGATACTTGAAAGTTGTCAACAATATCGTAATTGTCATACTTACATCTTAAGTGTCCATTCAACCCCAGTTTTTTTATTAATGAAAAATGCCTCTGTTCAGCCTCTGCAACTCCTCGTTATTTAATCTTCAAAGTTTGTTTCCCTTCTTTTTATTCTTAGTTTGAAAGCAACTGCCCCATTTTGTTTCTTAGAGTACTTATGGTTGGGAGAGCCTCCTCATTTTTTTTTCTTTTTATTTGCTTTTTGGCTTAATTACCTATATATTCTGCATGAAAACTAGCAATAGAAGTCTCAATTCCTAGTAATAGAACAAGTTGATAGAACACAAGTATTCTAATGTAAACCAAAAGATAGGGATGATTAATTCCAAGCAAGGACATGGTTCCTCCACAGTGATAGTGTGGAGACATCCTTGTCTAATTATCAAGGCTAGTTCCTAGTTCCTTGGTTCCTTCATTACCAAGAAAAACCTATTCAAAGTAACACTATCTTCCTCAGATTTAAAAGCTTCCTGGAATTTTAATTTTTATCCAGTTTGGAAACAGAAACTAGTACTTAGACTATAGGAGCTTCCGTTGTTAGTAATAAAATATAAAATATTTCATTCTTGTCAACAAAAAGGGATTGATAGATTTTCCACTGAATGAGAACAGTGTTCTTTCAAACTTCTATTTTGTAAGAACATCATTGCCTAACAATCTAGATTCTAGCCTAGTTCCTTGTAACAAAATCATTAAATTCATTAATCATTCTTAAAATCTTAATATTAAATTAGCACATCCTGTTACCTGGGTCTGAACCATTCCAATACGCTGGGACCTGAACACAGCTACTGTGTTAGCAATATCTACAGCAGACATATCACCGGCAAGTATTCTCTGAATTGTGTTGTGAATAGTGCAGTATGTTCCAGTTCTACCAATACCTGCACTGAGTAAGAGAGTTTGTCTCAGAGACATATATATTATATGCATGGGATTTATCATCATCACTGCCATGAAATGAATACAAAAAGGATAAGAAGGAATGAGATGAACCTGCAGTGCACCACTATTGGGCCAAGGTTTGGTGGTAAATGGTATAATCTTTTCAAAATTTCACGCACAGCAAATGTATCTTTGGGAACACCATGATCAGGCCATTCAGGATATTGAATATGCAAAACAGATAGTGGTGCATCTTCTACCTGCAACAATAAGCAAAGACGAACATGAACTAGAATGCTCTACACCTTCATGAGGGAAAGAACTTTGTGTGCCTTCCAAAATAAAACAAAACTTGTGATGAATTTATTTTAATTTTTGATAGAAAAGGAAGGTTCATTAGAGGGAAAACAGGATATCTTAGACTATGGAAAACCGAGTCTAATAATTTGGACTTATGGTCTAACTGAATCCCACAAAATCGGCTTATAAGGTGAGGACTGTTTGAGCTTTATAAGCTCTATTTGAGTCATATCTCTAGTTGAATAGCTGAGACTTGAGAGATATATCATTAGATGAAGTAATAAAGTTTTCAAGGAGGAGGTATCTCACCTCCTCCCATCAATAAATTATTACCCAAGCCAGTCGGCAGAAAGATATATAACCTAAGCATCAGATCCATTACATGTGGAAAATCATCTGACCTCTCTATGGTTCACCTCCAAAAAACGCAGTACCAGTGAAGTTTCAGTAGTTTTCACCCATTTACCAACAATAGAAATATTACCAACTTCTCTAGGCCCATCCTCAGCTTGAAAATAATCTCCACACTTTACCATCTACAACAAGAGTTAAAAAATGTAATAGAAAAAAATACAAGGAGGAAGGAGAAAATGGTTCCGAGAGTTGCCAAGTGAAAAGTACCTTGTAATGGTCCACCAACCTAGTAAGCATAATAATGGCAGGGCAGTGATATTGGATAATCATTTCCCAGAAATCCTCATAAGTATGTGGAAGGGGACCTTGTGTTGCTATAAACTGCGACACATTTCCAGGGGAGGACGTCTACATACAATGCATAAACAAACGATTCAAAGAACTATTTATGTAATCCCTCAAAAGCTCCTCCCACAAGAGTTATTTACTTTAATTCAAAGCATATCAAAGTAATAAACAGAAGAAGTAAATTAGTAATAGTACCGAGACAAGGCTTGCATTGATATACCCCTGTGCTTCAGGTCTATAATCTGTACTAGATTTGAGAACAACCCTATTCTTATCATCTGAAACAAGAAATAACAAATTTCATTTCATTTTCCTAAACACCGGAAACAACACAAAAAAATAAAATAAAATTACAAACCCTTGGTAATGAAACTTACATGGTAAAACGTCCGTGTATCGATTTTTGCTCAAATTGACAGAGTCAATAGCGACGGTGCATCTTCTCCTCATCTCACTCGGAGTTATTCTGTTGGCCTGAAAGTGAAAAAACCACAAAACACAATGCAAAGAGTTAAATTAGATCTAGTTGTTTTGTTGTTGGAATAACGAATTAGGGCGCGAACCTGCAAGTGTGCGAACTCCTGAGAGATGACGTGAGGATTGTGGAGTTTCTCGCTGAGAAGGTTGAGGGCGTGCCTGCAGTGTTTGACCTGATCCGAAGTGAGGGTGATTGAGGAGGGAGAATCAGGCGAGAAATTGAATTTCTCGGGAGATAATACGGAGGAGGAGGACATGGTGGTGGTGGTGGGGATAGCGTCCTTGGTGGATCGCCGGCGGGGACGAGAGCGAGTTGCGACGAGGTTCCCCAGCGCAGTACCTTACTATTCTCTCTTCTCACTTGTTCGTTGTTCGTATGATGGAGTTGAGTTGACGCAACAACTGACTGTGCTCTTCACTATTATTCGTCTTTCGCTTTTTATATGTGCGGATCATAATCGCTGGTTCATTAGGCTGTTTCTAAGACCACTTAACATTCATCTTCATATGCATCATAACCTTTTAGTTTTACCTGTTATATTTCTTTAAGGGACCAATGACTCACAGACCTAGTTTTACCTGTTATATTTCTTTTAGTTTATAAGATTATATATTTAAGTAAAGTTTACTAATAAAATTTTAAGAATTTTAATATTTAGAGACTACTTAATATAATTTTAAATATTTCAAAGAAAAAATTTAATTACCATAAGAAAAGAAGTAGCTAAGAAAATTTTCTTCTTCTTCTTCTTTTTTTTTTTTGGTGAAAATTACCTAAGAAATTGTATATATACATTTTATGTGACTGACAATTATAGTCTTGACTCCAAGTTATTTCTCACATGTTAATGCGGAAATACATAACCTTTGTCACATTCTGAAATTTATTTACGAGGATAGTAGACTGTTTATAATTAATTTATTTTCTTTTAAATTTCTTACGACTTGATTGCTTGCTGTACAACCTTGTCCAAGGGCAAGCATGCACGTGACTCGAAACTATAGGAGACTACATGTCACGAGTAGCGAAATTATAATAAATGAATTCCAATCAGGCAATTACAAATCTTGGAAAAGAAAAGTGCCTGGCTTTGAAACTGCACTTCAATGGGTATAGAAACTGCAAGAGCCCAAGGAAAAATATACTAGGATACAGATAAATGACATTTCAAATGGTGTAGAAACAATCCTTTGAGGAAACAAAAGAGGAAGGAGTAATGTGACGAGTCTGATATGACGTTAAAAGTGATGAAGTCATGTTCTATATGCTCCTTCTAAAACCAAGGGAGATGACTCAAAAAGTAAATAAAGATGAAGATGAGGAGTAGGTTGGAGCTGGTGAAGTTGCAATAATGGATATAGTAGTGGTACTGCTTTTGATTTTTGGAGCTAGTGGTCTCTCTCTATCTGTCACACCTTCTAGCATTTGCACAACTTTACTCATAGTTAGCCTCTGAGGTGGCTGCTCTTGTATATATGCACCAAAAACATGCCAGACTCTAACTTGATTTCTTCGCTAACCAATCCTCTGTTAATAACCAATCCTCTGTTAATAATTCTCATGATGTAAGAGATATTTAAATATAATATTTAACATTATTTTTCTGTTTATTTTAATATTTATGACAGGAAGCAGTAAAAATTTGTAAAGAAAATTAAAGTCTTTTCATTTTTTTTATCCCCTTATTTAACTTAGGAACTTAGGCGCATAGGAAAGTAGAAAAAACACACATCCATTTACAAGGAATCATCGGTTCTTATAATCGATGGAAAACATTTGTCACACTTGAAATTGAAATGATGGGTTTGACTTAATTTAATTTCACAGAACTAGCTTATAAAATGAGAAACATTACTTATATTCTTGTAATAGATTCTATTTCTAAGTGATGTTGGATTTTATATCTCTGAGATTTCATCTAATATTGAATTTCCAACACATTTCTTCCACGTCGAGGACTAGACTTCTTAAGAGCATAGAAACTATCTAATGGATAGTCCAATATTGACCCTACAACAGGTAAACCCCTAAAAATAAATTTTGAGTGGTAGATCTAATTCAATCTTACAAACCAGCTTATAAGGTAAAGATTATTCCCCATTTATATACATATAATAGATATCATCTCTTAGGTATGAGACTTCCCCCATCAACTTTCTATCAGCCATCTTTAACTTAAAAGTGTGAACGCATGAACAACATTTGAAGTTCACAAGTTAATAATAAAAATCCATAATATTATTTTTCCATTTTTTAAATCTACCGAAGATGAGCCACAAAACTAACATTTTCACAATTAATTAGGATAGATACCACCTCAACATGTCATATAAGACGAGAAAACACCAACGTATATAATCGGGAATCAACTAACCCTACTAGGTGATTTATTGAGATAGAATTTAGATTTCGATGTATCAGGTTCGAATTTAACTTAAAATAAATTCATGTTTATCAAATATATATAAATTGTATACCAAGAATGCTCACTCATGTGAGACATCTTAATAATCTTTTATACACATATATGCCCGGACTGTGCGAACAAATGGGATTTAGACCTTAACGAAGAATTTAGATAAATAATATAAGACTTCTCTGAATCCCCCCACAACTTCTTAGAATAGATGAGATTCAACTCATGGTATCAGACATTCGATGAAAATGTCCAATAAATATTATAAACTATCTTCAAATAATTAAAACAAATGACATAAGAATTTTTAATTTTATTCATTAACTCATTAATACATGGAAAATTGAACAGATCATATTTGTTTTACACATTACACTATTAGTTCTAAGGTGTACCAGGTAAAAAAAAAATATATAAAGCAGATAAAGTGACCGAAAAAATGAAAGGAAAAATGAATTTCAATATTCGAGAGTAACCCACACGACAATCTTCTTAGTTGTGACAAAACTTTGAAAAATTATCATTCTAGAAAACATGTCAGAATCAATCGCAACACAAAGTCACGTAACATTGACTAAACTTTGTGTGGATAATTTGGTGAAGTAGTTGGAGTACTGTTTTTCCTCATTGACTAGTTCAATACAGACTAATCTGGTATGTGTGGAAAATTAGTTGCAGTCTTTGCATAACAAATAAAATATGTAGTTGATTGTATAAAAGTGCAAAATAATTCTGTCTAAATTTTATTAATTATAAGAATATAGATTATTAAAAGAAAATGAAATAATTACATTAGTTATTAATAATGAAAAAGAAAAAACCAAATCAAATTATTTAAGTATAAAATATATTAAATTAACAAGTTATAAAAAATGAAGCAATAATAGAATTAGTTTAATAAAAGATATTATGAGATGTACTAACAACCTACAATTATTATTAGAATTAAAAGAAAAATATTGTGCAGTGTATTAACAAAAGATAAGATACTAAATTTCAAAATATTACAAAGATAATAAATAGTCCGAATAACATATTAATAAAATTTTGTATTTATTTTTTAATATAAAGTTCTCGATCGAAAATTTAGTAAATATAATAAAGTTGAAATCATGTGAATAAGATCAACAATAATTGCCATTTTAATTCAGATTAAAAATCATTTAAACTTTCTATTTTTAATGTGATGTTATTTATTTTTCTTTTAATTCTTTATGAATTTAATCATTTAATCATGAATTAGAGATTTTATCAATTTTAATAAATTCTTCTTAATTTCTAAATTAGAAGAGAACACTTAATTAAGATTAATTGTATATAATAATTAAGCATCCGTAATATTAAGTTAACCTATTGCTTTAAAAGAATTTAAATTAATAACTTAAGCTCTTTCCTAAAGTTGAAAAAATTAGATAACTAATAATAAATAAAATAATATTAAATTAATAATTAAATAATGAAATGAGATAAGATTAAGATAAATTCATTATTTAGATTCTATTACGAGTTTACGAGAATCTATAACTTATTTTCTATTAAATTGTTAGTTTTTCTTTATATTTTCTAATTGATACATGAACCATTCTTTAAATTCATTTCTACTTGAGTTAGAAAAAATAAATTTCACGAGTACTCCACTAGTCTTTTGGGAGAAGAAACAGGTAAGTCCATTTACAAATTCACAAAGTTTGGTTGACTAATAATAACAAAATAGTTCCCTTCAATGACTTCTGGCCATTCGTCCCAGCTCGCCCCTTCAAACTGACACTCGAATTTCAATAAACATACTCAAGCTGGACTCCAAATTTCAAGCCACTGAAGTGATATGTCCGTTGCACTACTTTAATATTGTCATTTTGTCAATCATTTCGTCTTTATTTTATGTTTTTTTAAGAATGTTGATCATTTCTTCGTGTCTACATTGGAGACACATTTTGTCAAGTAACTGTACAATTCGAGAAAATTTCAACCTCCAAATCTTTGCACGCTAATTATACATTCTGTTATAAATAAATTGAGAATATATGAACGACAAAGTCTGAACTATATAAAATAGTTATCCCCTGAATGAAGTTCAATCAATCCATTAATTCCTAGCTTTCCTCTTAATTTTTCCTGCAAACATGAATACATCTCTATCTCAATATGTAATCATAATTTCATGGTTACTATTCTCAATCATGATCAACACTGGCACCTGCACCGTCAATATTCGTTGTAACCAGAAAGATGAGAAGGCACTCTTAAACTTCAAGCAAGGGGTCATAGATCCCTCAAACAAACTCTCTTCATGGTCCACTCAACAACACTGTTGCAAATGGAGAGGAGTTAAGTGTGACAACATCACAAGTAGAGTCACTCAGCTCAGTCTCCCATGTTCTACATCTCCTCCAACTTACATTGACAGAGAAGATAAATCACTCTGTCTCACAGGTTCCATTTTCTTATCCTTATTGTTGGAGGACTTAGAATTTCTGAATCACTTGGATTTGAGTAATAATGACTTCTTTGCTATCATAGTTGATTCTCTGCATAGTCAAAATTGTCATAACTTATCTGTAGTTACTCCACCTCCAGTGTGTGTGAACTCTTCAGCTCTTCGTTACCTTAACTTAGCTTATAACCGTCTTGCCATCAATAGTCTGCAGTGGCTTTCCCGTTTGTCTTCCTTGGAATATCTCAGCCTCCAAGCCATTGATCTTCACAAAGAAACTAACTGGCTTCAATTTGTCACTATGCTTCCATTGCTTTCAGAGCTTGACATGCGTAGTTGTCAACTTGAAGACTTGAGTCCATCTCTTCAATATGTAAATTTCACTTCTCTCAAAGTTCTTCATCTTTCTGAAAATGAATTTCACTCAGAGTTGCCTAAATGGCTATTCAATCTTAGTTCTGGTATCACTCATATTTACTTTTACTCAAGTTCTTTAAGAGGCCAACTACCTAAGGCTTTGTTGAATCTTCGACACTTGGAAGGCTTGTTTTTGCTATCCAATAACTTTGATGGACCAATTCCAGATTGGTTAGGCAAACTTGAACATCTGGAATATCTTTATCTCGATGGTAACATGTTTTCTGGATCTATTCCCCAAAGTTTGGGAAATATATCATCCTTAATTGCCTTGAGTGTTGGCCAAAATTCATTGACAGGAGTTGTATCCGAGAGAAATTTTGTCAAATTGACAAAATTAAAGACATTGAATATATACTCATCACCACCATTAGTGTTTGATTTTGATTCAGATTGGGTTCCACCTTTTCAACTCACAACATTAATTCTCGGATTTGCCGGTCCTAACATTCCTACTTGGTTATATACACAAATATCGATTGAAGATTTAACCATTTATCAATCAACATTTCAGGCCCCAGGCAAATTTTGGGATTTTGTATCAAAAATAACTTTCCTAACATTAAATAATAATTTGATAGATGGGAACCTGTCAAACGTGTTGTTGAATTCAACATTCATAGATCTGTCATCAAATGATCTAAAAGGTAGCTTGCCTCGATTATCATCCAATGTGGTCGTTGTCTCGTTATCAAACAACTCATTGTCAGGAAACATCTCTCCCCTCTTGTGTGATCATAAGATGTTGAATGAGAAAAGCAATTTAGTGTATTTGGACATATCTTTGAATCATCTGTCTGGAGGGCTTACTAATTGTTGGAATAATTGGAAATCATTGGTTCATATTAACTTGGGAAGCAATAACCTAACAGGCAAGATACCCCCATCAATAGGCTTGTTGTCCAACCTTACCTCACTCCATCTACATGAGAATAAGCTCTATGGAGAAATTCCTCTCTCACTGAAAAATTGTCACTCTCTATTGGTTTTTAATGTTCGTGAAAACAACTTGTCAGGAAATATACCTAACTGGTTACCACATGATGCAATGGCTCTCCAAATAAGGTCCAATAATTTCAGTGGTAACATCCCAACACAGATATGCCAAATGTCTTCCCTCATCATTTTGGATATTGCAGATAACAAAATCTCAGGACATATACCCACATGCATGCATAATATCACAGCCTTAGTTTTCAACAATGCTTCGATGAACAGGCTTACTTTTATCTTCCTTTTTGATGGTGCTTACTACTACAGCCAAGACAGTCTTGAGCTGGTTACAAAAGGTCAAGTATCAGAATATGGAAAAAACCTGCACTTTATGAGCTTAATTGATATGTCGAGTAACAACTTGTATGGAACAATACCTCCCCAAATTTTTAGCCTCACTGCATTGGCATCCTTGAACTTGTCCCACAATAAATTAACAGACAAAATACCAAATGAGATTGGTAACATGAAAAACTTGGAGTCCCTTGATTTTTCATCAAACCAACTATGGGGTGAAATTCCTGGGGGCCTGTCCAGCTTGTCCTTTTTGAGTTACTTAAACTTGTCATTCAATAATTTGACAGGGAAAATACCATTAGGCACACAACTTCAGGGGTTTACTGCATTGAGCTATATGGGAAATCCTAAACTTTGTGGACCTCCACTTACCAAAACGTGCTTGCAGGATGCTAAATCTAAAGGCACAAAGGCAATAGATGATGAAGATGGGCATAAATCTGAATTTTGGTCATGGTTTTACATTGGTATAGGATCTGGATTTGGGACAAGCTATTTGGGAGTTTGCTTTGCCATTTTCTTTAATAGAAAATGGAGACACTCTTATTTCAGGTTTCTCTATGACATGAGAGACCGAATTTATGTCATGGTTGTCATCAAAATCAATTCCTTCCGTTGAGCACAAACAAACTGCACAAATCCATGCATACAGGTACGTGAAATCATTTATATGAAAATTAATCACTTGATTTATACTGCTGGCTAGATGTGGAGAGAGACACTGACAGTAAAGGGGTTTTATTTATATTAAATATATCTTGAAAGTAACAAAATTTAAATGCTACTGATGTGGTTAAACATAAGATTTTGTCAGTCCTCCAAAGCTTCTTTGCTTGTTTGATTCGAAGAATTGTGGTGATAATACTTTTAATCTCTTATATTTGTAGCCAAAGGAAATAAATGATCAAGAGCAGGGGAAGAAAAGGACAGTTACGTAGTTCTAACGATAACCAGGGACAATGGTAGCTAGCAGTGATGATGAGCTCAATAATATTTATTGTTAATTATTATATTGTGTTACTTTTAAAAGTCGTCTTGATGATTTTGATATTTCTCGTTTGTCTTTCACTTGTTCTTATGCAAAACAACAATGTAAGAGTGTTAACCATTGAAGTATATTATTATGGTAAATTTTATGTTGTTGTCTATGGACGGGAGTATTGTATTTTTTTCGTATAAATTAATTATTTATTAATAAGTATATATAATTTTATATTTATAAATATTTAAAAATTTTAAATAATAAATAAAAAACAAAATGATGCAGTGATCATCAACTAATGGACGACATCAATGGTAAATACTTGTTGTTATTATAACTTCTTTTTCTTGTAATAATAGAATTCTTCTATTGTGCGCTTTAATGATTATCGCAAACTTCATTTTTATTAGTTTGTCTTGATATTATTTAATATTTTTAACTAAAATAAAAATAATTTATCTCTTTTTCTTTAGATTCTTTCTTTTATTTTTTAATTTAATTTTTTTTTCATTCGTTCGGACTTGTCACTGCAGCAATAACACATATCTATATAATGAGAATAGTCACGGTTATAAAGACACTAGAATATAATATAGTGATAAAAATAATAATATTAATCACGAAAATTTTTTTATTGCAACGAGTACAATAAAGACCGTAATAAGAAGAATGATAAAAGTAAAGATAAAAATGGTTAGTATGCTTCCGTTGTAATAATACTAATAATGTAGTCAAAGGACTATAATAATAGAGATAATTCCATTAGTGATGATAAAGTAAAAGTATAAAATATGAGATTTTTTATTTTTAAAGATATATTTTTAAAAATATTAAAGATAAATATAAAGACATAATTAATACCAATTTTTGCCCAAGGAATTTAGAGGGGAAAATTATAAGTTTTTTATTTAATGTCTTTCATTCATTTTGTAACAACTATTTATCATGTGAATGGGTACATACGATAGAAATTTTCATCTAAAAAATATCTCTATGATGTAATTAGAATAAATAAATATTATTTATTAAAAAAAATTAGACAATGTGTGTACTTATTAATAAATATAAGTGGTAGTACTTCCCAACAAGGGGTGAAAAAAAAAAATCCAATTTGCTCAAACCTATCCATATCCAAATAATTTTCCAAATTATTCCATTTAAATCCACTTGATTAAGTTTTTTATCTAAATCTATTTCTTTGTACTTAAACTAGATTTTGAATATCCAATTTTAAGAATAAGGTATAAAATAAATATTTTTGAATTTTGTTATTATTTGATTTATATTGTATATTTTTGTTAATTCATAATTTTTTCGATAAATGAAAAGGAAATTTTAATCCTATAAGGTATAAATATTTTTTTTAACCTTTTTATTATTTAATTTATGTTGTATATTTTTTAAAATTCATATGTTATTTTTTTTAGATAAATTGAAAGGAGATGACATTTATAGTAGTTATTGTTGTATACATTAATGATAGAATTATCAATGGTGACGGAAGAATTATGTTCAAAGGATCTAGAAGGGTTTTACAAATTGCATGGAATATTAGCTTTAAACGGTTAAAAAAATAATATATCATAAATTTAAGTTACTTTCTAATTAAGTTATAAGATCTATTATAAAAGAAATAAATATGTGACATTAAAAATAATTGATAATGATGATGTTATTTTTATGATGAAACATTTTAAGCAACAGGTTATGGGCACTATAGAAGTATTTATAGAATTAGTTATCGTAGATAGTGCGTCTTCGTATAATGTTGGTGGTGCATTTGAGTCTGATGCTCTTAGCCCGTACGAGGGAGGTTGCACGAGATTACATTCTAGCAACAATGATGAAGAGTATATCGTTTCAGATTCATACGATGATTTGTCTTCAGATTCTGAAGATTTTAAAGGCAATTTACCTGAATCAAATGATGATAAAAAAAAACGATGATAATAATAGTTTAAGCCTGAACGTGCAATGAAATTTGATAGTTCATACACAAGCAGGTTGTAACACCCCTAGTTACTACAAACGCCACGACATAAAATCTCCATGGTTCGGGGAAAAATAAATACGTCACTAAATGAAGAGAATTAACTTCATTCCATAGAGTAATTACTAGAGTGAGATCTCACAACTACATATGTCTCCACAATTCAAAAACTCTCAAATAACGAAATATCTAGAGAATTTTTAACATGTATAAATAGAAGCAACCACTGAAAATCAAGAAAGGAAAAACAAGGACCATAGTATGTCAAGTCCTCAAGCAATCGAGCTCCTTTCCTAGCCTACGTTATTTTTGCATCCAACAAACTGCTCATCTGCTCACCCGTTTGCGGGGTCATCACAAGTGTCAACCACAGACACAACACAGGGTTAGTTCACATTTTAATAATAATAACAAGACCAATAAGAACAGCTCAACACAAGGAACATAAGAAGGTACACACACTCAATTCAAAATTTATCAAAACCAATCATATCATGCAACCCAGTATGATGCATGCTACTCAAAATTCCCTCTCATGCCATGTGGTACCATTAAAACCATTGAGCGATGTCTAGGAGTACATGTCACCTCTGACACTCTCACTAGAAATACTAGACAGTTACAGTCAGGGCAACCAGTGTTGTAAAGGAAGTCACTTCCCACTCATGGTGATCAGCCATAGTGGAAGCTCTCCACCGCGAATATCCTCAAAGTCCTAGGCCATTACATCGACCCGTCAGAGACCAACCGTTTTAGTTCCATTCATCCTCATTTTTCGAAAATATTTTCGTTTCACTTAGTATTCATGATAATCGTTATCAATTTCTCAAAACTTCATGCCTCTTAAGCATGTCCACCAGGGGTAACCTTACTGTTTCTCCACCGCAGTAGGCATCCATCCCTCTCATTTTCAACAAACACAACTGATTATCATGAACCTAAGCAATTTATCAATACAACATGCCCCTACAAAATTAATCTCTCACCCATATAACTCAGCTCACATAACAAAATATTTAATACAATAAAATCCAATAAGATCATCATACACAAATAATCATATGTAAAATCAGTGTAAATAAGAAAATGGAAACAGTTAAGTAAGAAATATGACATATACTTTATCATAAAAACAAAAACAAGAATTAAATTAAACCTCGTACACTTCCAATCGCCAATTAAATTAAATCAAATAGACACAATACAATAATTACAATAATAATACACACAATAATTCAATTCACTAATAAAGCTAATCTAAACGACTAAAATAACCAAAAAAAAGAATCGTTACTAAAATGACTTTTATATAATATAAAAAGGGAACAATTACTCCTGTGTAGTAATGTATTTCTTCCACAACTTGGAACTTTGCAATTAAAACAATAGAAATAAAAAGATAAGGCTAAAGTGAAATCAAAACAACATATAAATGTCTAGAACATCAGAGTATACGATGGGGGAAATTGGTTTTCTTTAGGGATCTAATTAAAGTTTGATTGCCTTCGGTAACATTTAATTTCATTGGTGTAACTATTTGCACTACAAAATTCTATTATTATTTGACAATAAACTAAAAGGCGTAACTCAGGATCTATCACTACAATAAACTAAAAGGCCTAACTCAGGAGAAGACAAGTTTCCTACTTTTACTTTTTTACTATTGTCTTCCTTATCCTTTCCTCGCCTTCCTCGCCGAGTGTCTTTCTAGCCTCTCTTTACCACCACAACCATACAATTCTCAAATAACAAAATCAACGGATGCACAACAAAAAAATAAGAAGAAGGAAATCACCATGAACAAACCAAACACATAGGTAGTGTAGTAGAGGCACCAGGTTTAAGCTATCGAGAAGAAAATAGAATAAAAAGGATCTAGCCACTAATACTCAATTCAATCCATAAAACAAAGCGAGTAATATTTAATTCAATAAATAAAAGGTCACCAATATTCAAATTAACAAGAAAATAAAACGTTGATCCAAAGTAATAAACAATAAGAAAAACTGAGCATAAAAAAATAAAAGGAGCACTGTAGTAGAGAAGACGCAAAATTAACCCTGATAAAAATAAAATAAAATTAATAATTATTATTAAAATAGAGAACACCCTGACCTGGAAGTAAGTCGATCACGTGCAATTGAAGAACTAGGTATTGATCTATGTTCACAATCAGAAATTTGATCTCCTTGTTTTTTTTGTTTTGGAAGGTAGGTTTGAAAAAAAGATATCCGAGGATGGGGAAAAGATATAAAAGAGATTTGATTTGAATAGATTTTCTGAGAATTTGCAGCAGCCCACTCACCCACTCCCTTGAGATATTCTGATTTCTTTTATTTTATTTATCTACCCACTCACTTAAAACCTAACCACTCTTTTAAATATTTTGATTTTACTTTATTTTTTTTTTATTTTTATTTGTTTTATTTTATTTTATCTTATTTTCAGAAACCAGGGTGTTACACAGGTCAGTATGAATATAAATTTATTACAGTCATTGAAAAGATCAGATGAAACACATATATTTGATGATAATGCAGGAGGAAACCAACATTCAATTTGGCAAAATACACCATATTATACTGACATAAATTGGGATCACCATGATCAAGAAAAGTTGTGGGGTTTAAGTGTTTCTTCAAACTGGGAACCTGGTCAAGAATTATTTGTTGGTTTAGAATTTGATGATTAGAGTGTGTAAATGAGTTTGAAACGGTATTTGATGAATGTTCATCAAATTGCGAAAGTGTTTGAATCTAAATCAAATAGGTATGTTGTTCGATACCATCAAACTAGTACTGATTTGGCATGTTTTTTTATATGCAGACTATTTAATCGAGAAGGACAGATAGATGAAAAGTCACACAATGAGGAGGACCACATACTTATCTTAATTCCAGTTTTAGCCAAAATCACGTAAATCTCAATTCAGATTTGATCAGTATATGCATTTTGGGTATGAATTTTTTTTATGAATTAAATATCACTTATTTGTCTATTTATGCATTAAACATATCGGGGATTTACCTAATCTCTTATAGACTTCAAAGCATAAAGTCGATCATTGATAATGAAGCAAATGGATGGAGTCGACCTTATGCATACCATGTCTACTACATTAGATACATTGCTCCAAATTTTAATTACAACTTCAAGAGCCCGAAACAAAAAAGCGTGTTGGTTAAGTTAGGTAATAATTTGATTATCATCATTTGATTATCATTAAATCAAGTTGAATATTCTAATGACGTCATATTATTTTTTATTTTGTAGGATATACTCCTTGGAAACATATATTTGACAGAAATCTCGAGAAATTTTGTGATTCGAGTCTTGCAATCTCTACTTGAATCTAAGGAATTTCAAAAGAAAAATGAAGTATAACCTATGATAAAGAAGGACATCGATATGAACATATGACCATAAGTCTTTTAGAATGTGTGAATAAAATATTTAAAGGTTGCAGAAATCTACAAATCACGGCTCTTGTAAAGTCAAATTATAATCAATTTTGAGGGTATTGTGTGAAAAGGGGTCGACGAGCCCAACAAAAACTAATGGAAGGTCAAGTATTTTGTTCAAAAGTGATGCTAACCATTCGAAGAAATCAAGATGAAACATCGACATACATTGTTCTCATATATGACACTCGACAAACAAGGTTTGAAGTGGAAAGACTTTCAATCCTCAGACACAACGTGGCAAACAAAAATGGGCAGTAAATCTAAATGACCGATATTACTAGTGCGACCAGTTTATCACTTGCAATTATCCATGTTCACACATTATTATTATGTGTGAATTCATTTTGAAGGCCTATTCGGGTGAGTGGTGGCCCTTAGGAAATGAGGACACTATGTCACTCATTGAGCAACCTTGAAAACTAATTCAACAAGAATTCTGAATGAAATGGATTGGGTTGAACTTTCACAGAGGCGGCAAAGATGTGGGAGATGTGGTCAGAGGGTCATAATAGAAGGCTTTGTCCTTCAAACAACCAACATGATTGAAATTAATACAATGAACCAATCCATTTATATTTTGTTTTATTGAGATCAATTATTAATTATAGCATGATCACTATTTAATATAGCATTGTTATTTATTTTTGTTTAATATAGCATTATTAATTAAACATTGTTATCTATAGCATTATAAATAAGCAAAATTCGTAAATGTATACTAAGACATAAACATACAATAATATTTTAGAAATATATAAGTCAGAAAGATACAATAATGTTGCATGAATATACAATAAGTGAGGAAACTACAATAAAAAAAAGTAAACTAATGATGTATAACATCTCTAAATCATTACGACATCAACGTCATAAATTCTATGGTTCACGGGAAATAATTACACCATTAAATGAAAGGAACTAAATTTTATTTCATAACACAAATTTTAAAAATAAACTTCTACAATCGTATAAGTCTCACAAGATAAAATCGTCTCAAATAATGAAATCACTAACAGGTAAACAAAAATTTTAGCATTTATAAATAAATGCAGTCATCATCCGAATTCCTTTTTCGCCTCCCATAAACTGCTCATCTGCTCGCCCATTCTTGGGGTCATCACAGGTATCAACCACAGATACAACACGTTAGTTCACATTTTAATAATAACAATGAGCTTAACACTAGCAGTTCAACACAACGCATACCAGAATTTACAAGAACATCTCATTCACAAATTATCACAGTCAATCATGTCGTGCAACCCAATATGATGCATGCTACTCACAACTCACTCTTATGCCATGTGATACCATCAAAACAACTGAGCGATGTCTAGGAGTACATGTCACCTCTAACACTCTCACTAGAAATACTAGACAGTTACAGTCAGGGCAACCAGTGTTGCACAACGAGTCACTTCCTACTCATGGTGATCAGTCATAGTGGAAGCTTTCCCCACCGCGAATACCCTCAAAGTCCTAGGCCATTACATCGACCCGTCAGGGACCAACCGTTCTAGTTTCATTCATCCTCACTTTTCGAAAACATTTTCACGCGTTTAGAATTCATAATAATCTTTCTCATTCTTAAAACAACAAGGGGCAACCTCACTGCTCCTTCTAGCAGTAGGCATCCATCCCTCTCATATAAAAAAATATTCACAATAGATTATTATGAACCTAAACGACTCATCCATGCAATATGACCTGCAAAATTAATCTCTCACTCCATATAACTTAGCTCACATAACAAAACATTTAATACCACAAAATACAATAAGATCATCATACACAAGTAATCACATGTACAAACAATGTAAATAAGAAAATTAATATTATTATTAAAATAGAGAACACCCTGACCTGATGTGAGCCGATCACACGTGAGGGAAAAATTTGAGATGAACAAAGATCCTAACCTTACTCTTAATCAGAAGCTTTGATCTCCCATTTTTTTTGGGAAGAGTTTGTAAGGCAGGGGAAGAGTTTGTGACACAGGGACGTGAGGGAATACATCAGACAGAGTGAATAGAAAAGAGAATAGACAAAATTAATTGAATAAAGAGAATAGGAAAAATTAATTGAATAAAATTCTCTAACGAGAGAAAGAAGTAACTACCCACTCGCTCACTCACCTGAAATATCTCCACCCTAATATTTTATTTTATTTATTTATTTACCCACTTACTTGAACCATACTCCTTCAAGATATTTTGATTTATTATATTTGATCGTCTATCTTTATTTGTTTTATTTTATTTTCAAAAATCAGGTTGTTACATGATGTACATGTCTATGACCAATCCCATAAGGTAGATCCGATCTACGCGCATCTATATCGAAATTACATTAGGGCTGACGTATTTGACTACTGGCGGCCGCCAAATTGTGGTGACAAATCACCAACTAGTAAATCGTCTAGAGAAGGAAAACTTTGATGAGATGCCAAACGGTGGTCCAAATTGTGAACTTGGCGTCATCACAACAAGTCCCTATGTAACCATTGGTTATGTCCCGAAAATGTGTTATACAGTCAAATCTGTGTCATTTTTATGTTGTGTAATGATAATGGATGATATGACCCACTGGGTGTATGCTCCATATGTGATGACAAATGATATGAGTTAGGGTAGCTATACATGGCAGACAATTGTCAAGGAGGTTGTGTGAACTACGTTAGTGTGTAGTACATGCCATGAACTCTCTCTGGCATGGGAGGAAGAATTTGGGGTTGTGTATCTAATATAGCTCGGTTGCGGGATAAGCTAGCTGTTTCAACATTACTGAAGGGGATATGAACCTCCTCAACTAGAATCCTCTCTACTCCAAGAGGTGCACTGGTGACGGGCTCCATAATCCTCTCTACTTCAGAAGTGAGCATGACCATTAAAATAATTACCCACTGATGTCATTACAATAATTAAGTACAATAATTACCCATTGATGTTATTACAATTCATTAAAAAAATAATAAAATTATTCTTCATCGTAATTAAAAAAATAGTTCAAATACAATAATTACCTACCTAAAACTAACAAAATTATTCTTCAATGTAATTAAAAAAAAAATAGTTCAAATACTTATGATTGATTGTTGTCTACTCCAGTCGAGGCGCAATGACGTGTGACACGATGCATAAATCTCTTTCATGCCCATACCTACACCAACAATGTCATACCACCAATAGATACAACTTCAACATTGGAAGCATTGTAGAGCTCTCGGTAAAGGTTTCCCAAAACGGCAGTGCCCCAAACATAAATGCTAGTCTCTTTGAGATCAATAAGAAATTGTAACTACTTCATCAATACCCGTGACTCGCTCTTATCTACGAACATGACGTTGCCGATAAAACGTAAAATTCACGCTCGTGTATATCGGTGCAAAGCCTCGACATCCCCCAAAAATGGTGTAATGTCACTGAATGTATCGTGCATTTGGTGTCGGCCTAACACTCAATACCGCCTTAGCCAAACCCACCCATTGCCCATGTGTCTCCACAATCAAAGATTTACCATCAACTAGTAAACCAACCAACACCGCCACATCATATAGAGTAATAGTGCACTCTCCGCAACACAAGTGAAAACATGTGTGTCTCATGTCTCCATCTCTCAGCAAAGCATTAAATAACCCATGATGTACCTTCATACAAGCAAGTTTGCAACAAAAAAAAAAAAAAACTATACATCTAACAGATTACACATAATTAAATCTATAAAATTAATTAAACAATTAAAAAATTTTAATTACTTAAATTTATTAAAATAAAAATTAATTCTCTAACAAATTATCAAAAACTAAATCTATAAAAAAAAATTAACCACGTAACAAATTCTAATCAATTAAATTATAAATAAAAATTATTCACCTGACAAATTACACATAATTAAATCTATAGAATTAATTAAACAGCTACAAATTTTAATTACTCAAATTTATTAAACAACAAATTAACAATCTAACAAATTATGAACAACTAAATCTATAAAAGAAAAAATTAACCACGTAACTAATTCTAATAAATTAAATTTATAAACAAAATCAATCACCTAAGAAATTACACATAATTAAATCTATAAAATTAATTAAACAACTAACAACTTAAAATTAATTAAATTTATTAAAAAATTAATAATCTAATAAAATATCAACAAATTAATTCTATAAAAAAATTATCTACTTAATAAATTCTAATAAATTAAATTAATCACCTAACAATTTTATTTAATTATATTCATAAGTAGAAATTAACTATCTAACAAATTTTAAGCAATTAAATCTATACACAAAATTGAATATATAACAAAATATAAACTATTAAATCTATATACAAAATTTATCATCTACCAAATTCTAATTAAATATATATATAAAAAATTAAGTACCTTCATATAAACAACTTTGTAAACCCAAAAAATCTCGCCTCATGAAGTAGATCGATGATGGCATCTGAAAAAATGTGTTCTCTCATGTACGTAGGAATAGTGCTTCACAGTTGCAATCTCCACGTCTCTCCTGTATTTTACACATATTGTGAAATGTGTGATTTTTGAAGTCATAATACCTCATCTTTAATGGAACCATCATCAGTCCTTAAGTCACTCGAAGACGAGGATGTCATTTTTCAATGGATAGAAGTAAGAGTGAGAGTAAGATTTTGGTTGTGTAGGAAATAATAATTATTTGTAAATCTTAGGTGTTATTTATTTAACATATCATTGGTAAGATTTGGTTGACTTTTAGTTTCCTAGTTTAGTGGATTTCTTTTTAATTTATTTCCTTATTATGAGAGATTTGTTTCCTGATTATGAGGATGGATATGTCAATCCTCATCTATTTATTTGTATCTTTACAGCTTTTGAATAATTAGAAAAATATTTTCAGATTTCTTCATGGTATCAAAAGCTAGGTTGTTTTAAAACCTAAATTCTTCTAAAATAGTCTCAGTCAGCCCTAAAAGGTATGGCTTCATCATCCCCAACCTCAGGAGTCATATCTAGATCCGAGACAAATCTTTCGGTCCCTATCAAATCAAATAATTCCTCTCACCTAGTCACAGATCACTAGCTTCATTGCCATAATTTTCTTCAATGGTCTCAGTTGGTCTTCATATATGTCTATGGTAGAGGACTAGATGGTCATCTCACAGGAAAAATCCCTACTGCAGAAACAATCCACCCTAAATATCAAGGCTGGAAAAACAATTCCACATTTATTTATCAATAAAAGTTCCAAGTTCTATCAATGTGAGATCTGTCAATTTGCAAAACATACTAGACATGTGTATCCTAACACCCAACACCAACCTTGAAATCCTTTTTCTGTGATTCACAGTGATATTTAGGGACCATCACAGGTAAAAAATATAAATGGGGCATGTTGGTTTTTGTCATTCATAGATGATCATACAGGAACAACATGGACATTCCTCATGAAAGATAAATCTGAAACAGCCACCATCTTCCAATCCTTTCACATAATGATTTACAATCAATTTCAAAGAAAAATACAAATCCTAAAAACAGATAATGCAAAAGAATATTTCAACTCTATTCTTGTCTCTTATCTTTCAAAACATGGTATCATTCACATAAGTTCTTGTGTTGATACCCCACAACAAAATAGAGTTGTAAAAAGGAAAAATAGACATTTGCTTGAAGTTTCTCGTGCCATAATGTTCTTTCATCATGTTCCTAAACACTTTTGGGGGGAAGCCATTCTCACAGTCACATACCTAATCAACCGCATGCCTAGTCGTATCCTTCAATTCAAGGCTCCTCATCATGTGCTTATGAATAGCTATCCACACACCCAATATTTCTCCTCTGACCTACCATTAAAAATCTTTGGTTGCACTTCCTTTGTCCACATTCATCCACAACATCGTTCCAAGCTTGATCCTAAATCCCTCAAATGCATCTTTATTAGTTATTCTTTATTAGTTATTCTTCTCATATAAAAGGATACAAATGTTACTCTCCCAACACAAGAAAAGTATACAATTCAACGAATGCCACATTCTCTGAGAATAAATCATATTTTCCCAAATCTGACATTCAGGGGAGAATTCGAGAGAATATCAGCTTTGGGATATTTTTCCTAATCCAACACCACCATCAATCTCGGTCATAGGAACCCAATCATGTCGTGTTTCCATCACTGAACCTGAACCTCTCCTGAGACCTAATTCCTTCATTGAAATCACTCTTATACCAAAACAACTTGACACTAACAATTAGGAACTTTGTGTCTATACTGGAAGAAAAAAATAGGTGAGCATGTAAAGGACACTACGCCAACACAAGACTATACAGAACAAGAACCAAGTCCACCTACACCTGATAATGATAAAGGTATGGATTCCACATCTCATGATTCTCATGTACAATTGGTCAATGACTTAGATCAACTGATTGCTCACAGGAAGGGAGTTCAAAGTTGCACCAATCATCCTATTGAAAGATATGTTGCATATGGACAACTATTACCAAATTACCTAACCTTTGTGGCAGATCTTGACAGTTTATAGGTTCCCAACACTATTCAAGAAGCCCTAAGTATTACTGTATGGAAGCGAGTAGTTGAGGAAAAGATCCGGGCACAAGAAAACAATAATATGTGGACACTTGTGGAGTTACCTCATGGAAAAATACCTGTGGACTACAAGTGGATATTAACAGTAAAATATAATGCAGATGGAAGTGTTAAGAGATTTATAGCTAGACTCGTGGCCAAAGGCTATACAAAGTCCTATAAGATTGATTACGAAGAAACCTTTGCTCCTGTTGCCAAACTCAATACTGTCAGAGTTCTACTTTCCCTTGCAGGAAATCAAGATTGACCCCTATATCAACTTGATGTCAAAAATGCTTTCTTGAATGGAGATCTTAATGAAGAAGTCTACATGACAATACCTCCAGGAATAGAGAACAATCACAACAACAAGTTGGTCTACAAATTAAAAAAATCACTATATGGCTTGAAACAATCTCCTCGTGCTTGGTTTGACAAATTCACTAAAGCTATAATTACAAACCGATACTATCAATGGCAAGCATATAATACTTTGTAAGAACCAACTCCATCAGTAGGATTGCAATCCTCATAGTATATGTAGATGATATTATATTGCCAGGTGATGACTCTGAAGAACTTGTTAACCTCAAGAGGATACTTGCAACATAATCTGAAATCAAGGATCTTGGGACCCTCAGATTCTTCTTAGGTATGGAAGTAGCTCAATCAAAGGAGGGAATTGTTATATCTCAAAGAAAGTACATACTAGACTTGCTAAATGAAATAGGTCTCCTCGGGTGCAAACCTGCTGATACCTTAATGGAACCCAATAAACAACCAAATAGGAGTGAAATTTTTTTCCCAGCTGACAAAGGAAGATATCAAAGATTGGTAGGCAAACTAATCTATCTATCTCATACAAGGCCTGATTATCGCTTTCTCGTAAGTAAAGTGAGCCAGCACATGAATAATCCGAGTGAAGAGCATTGTGAGGTCGAATTATACACAGATGCTAGCTGGGTTGGAGACACTACTGATCGACGATCAACCTTTGGCTACTGTTCATATGTTTGGGGCAATTTCATCACTTGGAGAAGTAAAAACCAGACTATTGTCTCTCGGAGTAGTGCAAAATTAGAGTATCGTGCTTTAACACTAGGAATATGTGAGGGGATATACCTTCAAAGATTACTAAAGGAGCTTAGAGTCGAGATAAAAGAAACAGTGAAGATATTAAGTGATAATCAAGCAGCTATTAACATCGCCAAAAATCTTGTGCATCATGACCGAACGAAACATATCGAGATTTATTGACATTTTATCTCTGAAAAGGTCAACAACAAGACTGTTCAACTGAACTATGTTCCTACCAAACAACAGATAGGATACATCTTTACCAAGGCTCTGCCAATAGTTAACTTTGAGTTCTTGTGTCACAAGTTGGATTTGTTTACTATATATAACCCAACCCAAATTGTGGAGGAGTGTAAGAAATAATCATTATTTGTAAATCTTAGGTGTTATTTATTTAACGTATCATTGATAAGATTTGGTTGACTTTTAATTTTTTAATTTAATGAAATTCCTTATTTAAAAGGAATCTATTTATAAGAAATTTATTTCCTAATTATAAGGATGGATATGTCGATTCTCATTTATTTATTTGTATCTTTATAAGAAGAATATTTTTAAATTTATTCAGGTTGAATGGGAACTTCTTTATCAAGTGGTTCATGCCCCGCGTAAAAATTTAAATTTTATCAAAGTCGTCCGTCTCTAAAACGATTTCAACTTGATTTTTAAGTTGAACTATTCAACTAAAGACAAGTGGATGGCAGAGGGAAATCGTTAAAACTTTTAACAACTCTAATAAAGTCATATAACTTTGCGTCCACTCCGCTAAAATCAAAATCTCACCCAATTAGACAACGATACATGACAAATTAATAGTGAAATCGTTGTTGTTAACGACTCCATTAAAATAAAGTCGTTATGTAGTTGAACACTTTCACTTAAATTGTACCATTTTAATAAACAATTTTTAACTGGAACCATATACGTAAATAGATTTTCTAAATAGTCCACTTTTTCCCGAATATTTTTGATAGCTAGTCTGACAAGTTATAAAATTAATGACTAGAATTTAAGATGAATGATTTTAAAATATTATACTTTATAAACTAAATTAATTGTAAAATTCAAAGACTAATATGTAAAATATCTTGACCAAAAATAAAAATATATCATAGTTAGGTAATAATTTTACAATTCAAATTGTAGTTTACATATCTAGTATTATATTATATATATTGATTATTACTAAAATCTCCTAAATTATATAGTAAAAGAGTATAAATCATAATTCAATAAAAATATTATTATAAAAAAAAAATTAAAAAAAAATTATTACATTCCTTCATATTTATTAATTTTGACAATTCTTTTTGTATAAATTCTAAGAATCATTTTATTTGTCAAATTCGCATATCATCCTCTTTAACTGACCTTTGTTTTCAATCACATGTGTAATCATCTTCAATCTAAATATAAAATATTTTCGTTCAGTGAAAATAATAGTCCCAAAAATATTGAAAGATGAACTATAATAATAAATTTTCAGTGATAACAATTTTTTAAAAAATTAATAGAAATATATCTTTCTCAGTAGATGAATTTGGTTACCATGTAATTAATAAAAATATATCTTTCTCAATAATATGAATTTGGTTCCTAAATATTTATTTATTTCTTTAATAATTTTAGTCATAATAATTGAAACAAAATAACAGTAAATAATAAAATATATAAAAATAAAAATATTTTTATATATATTATCTTTTACTAGACATCATTGTCAACGATCAACTAATCCATTTGTCACGCAAAGACTATAAATTTCCACACAAACTTTAAACCACGTTACTTGGCGTTGAAATTGATTATAATATGTTTTCTAAAATAATAATTCTTCAAAGTTTTATCACGACTAATACGATAGTCGTGCGGGTTACTCTCCATGTTCAATGATAATATATGTGTCTTAATATTAAGAAATTATACTAAAAATACATAATAATTAAAAGAATGAGTAGTGAACTGGATTTGATTAACTCTTATTTATTAGTCTGTTGAAATCTTTGCATGCGTATCATAAGAATTTGGAAAATTGATATCTATTATTCGTCTGTCAGATCATTTACATTAATAATGAATAAAATGATAATCACTAGATTTTTTATTATTAAAATGTATATTTTTATTTCTAACGTTGCTTTTTCTTGCTCATGGTTTTTGTCTGAAAATTTTAAATATTTTTGATTGTTAATTTTGATAATAAATTAAAAAAATAGACGAGTTAACTTACTTTATAAAATCAATGATTAAAAATTAGAGAAATGATAAATAGTTTTAAAATATTATAGTTTATAAATCAACTGAATTGAAAAATTCAAAGACTAATAACTAAAATATCTTGATAAAAATATATCATAATTAAATAATAATTTTAACGTTCAAATATTATAGTTTACATATCAAGTATTATATCAAATAAATTGATTATTAAAAAATTAAACTAAAGATCTCCTAATTTATATAATAAATAATATAAATCATAATTCGATTAAAAAGTCATTATTATAAAAAAATCAAAAAAATAAATTTATATTTCTTCCTATTTATTATTTTTGACAATTCTTTTATATATATTCTGAAAATTATGTTATTTGATAAACTCGTATCATCCTTTTTAATATTTTTGTTATTGACCTTTTATTTTGTAGTCATACTTGTAATCATCTTCCATCTAAATGTTATATGTTCTAGCTCAATAAAAATATAGTCTCATAAATATTGAAAGATGAGCTATAACAATCATTTTTCTTTGTTATCAATTAAAAAAAATAATAAAACTGTATCTTTCTAAATGAATTTGGTTATCATGTAAATCTTATCTATACCTTCGTCATAAGCTTAGTTTTCCACACATTCATCTTTCACGGATACAAACGTGACGAAATAAAATTGAAGTAATAGGTATTAAGGCGATAAATATATATAAAACATAAAAAATTAAATAAAAAATATAAATTATGTTCTTGAATTAAATTAATTGAGGAAAAAAATTATTTCCCAAATTACATTAATTTATCTTTTTTATAACTAGTTAATGGAATATTTCTATAATTAATACAATTTAAGTGATAATATTTTTTCATTTTGAGAGAGAGAGAGAGAGAAAAAGACAACGTCCATTCATCTATAGTGAGAAAAGTCTACCTAAAAAATATAAATGCCGTATGCTTTAAACTTCTGCAAAGGCTTAAACAATCAAATCAAATTTGAAAAGTATGATAAGTGTATAGGCTTTAAAAACGTTTTTCTTTGTAGAAATCTCGTAAAAGACAAATTAAGCTTCCATTTTCTATGCTTCAATAGTATGTGATATTTTTTTATTTATTTTAATTCTTCATAAAATTTGTTCGATATTCACGTTTGACTGTGTCTTCTATGCTTTCTAACTCTTTAAATGGTTTAAAAAAACTAGACAATCACATCAATTTGAAAAAATAGAGAAGAGTAAAGAATCTGAAACCGTAATTCTTTACAAAATTATGCATAGACATATTAAACTTGTATTTTCTATACTTTAGTAAAATAGCATGACATTCATTCATTCATTCTAGTTATACAACTATATAGACCATTTTCATAGTGTCTTAATTTTGTCGTGCATGTAATAAAAATGGTTGAATTTATTTTTAAAATATTAAAATTAGCATGGATTACCACCCCTATTTATAACCATTGTTACAACTAATTTAAAGAATATTCGTCGTTATTTACGTTAGAATCAATTTGTCCCGTCATTCGTCTTTATTTTAATTTTTTCTAACAAAATAAAGTGAGTGATAATGTAATCAAAGACAAAATAAGAGAGAAAAAAAAATGAAAAAACTTTATATAAATTTTAAAAAAATTATTTTTTTAATACGTCAGGAGATAAATATTCAACTCGAATCTATTAGAAAAAAAAGTAGTCAACTCGAGAAAAGTCTACAATTAATTTATCCACAATTTTATTATGTATTGTTTTGAAATATTCCAATCACAAGCATTAGTCTTTGTCGAACTAGTTAATTAATGAAGAACCACTGCACCCACTCTTCTAAATTTCCACACAATACCCATGTTACATTGTAATCGATTCTAACAAATTTTCCTTTTACAATGGAAGAATGATAATTTTTAAAATTTTATCAAAATAAATATAACACATTTAACACTTGTAAAAACACTTACCTTAAACTTTTAGGGTTTAGGGATCTGAATGGCACGGACTCAACTTAAAATTACACGGACGAATAAAGAAATATAATACACAAGACGTGATTTGTTGTTTTAAAACCTACTGTAAGGTTTTATTAGGAAGAAATTCATTATTTTAACTTTTATATAAAAAAATTACAAATTCTTTAATATAATTTTTATACGAAAAAAATATAAATTAAAAAATTATAAACTCTTTCATATGTAATTTTTGCACAAAATAATTATGATCATCTTATATGTAACTTTTATATGAAAAGCTTACAAATCATCTAATATATAATTTTTGTACGAAATAATTACAAACTGACATACATTATCCAAAATTTAATATCTCCTTTACTAAATATAAGATTGTAGTGCAAATGATAAATTTATCGTGATTTGAAATTTTGAAGTAACACAATACACGTCAAATCTCCCCACTTTTGTAGTCATCATTCCTTACACTAAAATCCTTATAACAGAATATTCTAATTTTTGAAGCGATTTTCTCCATTTTATCTTTAATTTATCATGTACTATGATCAACCAGTCTAATAATACTTAAATATGATATAATGATTGTAAAAAAATATCAAATAAATTAGGTAAAATTTAATATTTTTATTTATGGATTGATATTTTATTTTTGAGAAGATAATTTTTTATCTAAATTAATTTTTGACTAAAATATTTATTTATTTTTAATAAATTTAGGAAAAATAATTGAAAAAATAACTGTAAATAATAGAAAATATATCAACAATCAACTATTCTATTAATTTTTCTCTTGTACACGGTCACTCTTATATTTATTTATTTTTTCTCTATAACTGGTAAAAATTCATAAAAATATGTATTATTTGTTAAATTTTTTTAATAATCATTTAAACATTAAGAAAATAATGGAATTAATAATTAAATAGTAAAATTAAATGAGGTTCTTGAAGTTCGACAACTTAATCACATAAATTATAACTAAAGTTTATGAATTTTAGTCTTTAAAATCCGTTCTCTATTAGATCTTTAAGTCTTTTTTAATTTTCTGTCATTTATAATTTATCTACAAGCCTTTTTCTAAAATCTTACTGTGGAAGATGATTTAAATACAAGTCTAGATTGTACAATAAATTTAATAATTTTAATTTATAATTAACTAATTTTAGATTATTAATATATAATCTTTAAATTCTTTAAAAATATACTAACCCTCTCAGCGATACATATTTCTTACGGAAGTCATTAACTTTATCCTCATTTTATTTTTTTAACTTTATATTTTTATCATATTATATAATTATAATTAATCATCATGATCTCTTATCGCAGCTATCATTTCATTCATTTGTATTGTTTATATGTCTTATTTAACCAGCATAGTCTTAATATAATCAAATATTATGATTTTTTTTTTGTGATAAAAACCTATTTGTCACAAATTATTTTTTAAAATTGCAATGTAAATATCACTTTGATTATAATTTTATAATGAATATTATATTTAATTTATCTTTCATTTAAATATATTTAAAACATATGAATAATTCGAAAAAACTGTGTGGTTGGTCCTAGATTAAAGTCTAACTTCATCCCTACTGGAAACAACATTTGAATTTCAAAGTTCAAATTCAAGAGCATTAGTTGTACGCGATCTGTCCTTTTCAAATCACAAAACTGATAATTTTTTCATGATATTATCTTATTATTCCTCCATTTTCGAATCTACAAAATATTAACCACAAATCTAACATTTTCACTATCAATTTTCTGTGATTGAAATAGATACTTATCTTTTTTTAAATCATTGATTTATTAATATATACAAAATTGTGTGGATCAATTTGCTGTACCCGTTACACTATTCTAGGGTGTGATGAGGTGGAAAAAATGAAAATAGAAAAAAGTTGCATAAATTTATAAAAGATTATTTTTATAACACGTTAACAATTTTACTTGCACTGAATGTATTGTATGCGCATTTTCTTTAATTGAAGTGAATCTTTAAATTTCTAACAGCTAAAAGATGTGATAACAATGATATTTGTAATATAGTGTAGATATTTGATTAATCTTTGTTTGACATAACAGCATAAAATACCTTATCAAAAGTTTTATTTTTATCTTATATTATTAACTAGTATTCCTTGGGATAAATCAACTATTCTAATAATACACTAATATAATTCAATGTTTATAAAAAACTACATATCAAATCAACCAAGAAAAATTGATTATTTTAATTTATGGATTAAAATTTTATTTTTAGAAAATAATTTTTCATCTAAAATATTTTTTGACTAAAATATTTATTAACAAAATTAGTAATAATAATTGAAACAAAAATAACAACAAATAATAGAAAATATGGAAAAATAAGAATATATTTATAAATATTATCCATTACTAGTGTCATTATCGATCAACTATTCTATTTCTTATGCAAAGACTACAACTAATTTTACAGGGGACTCAACTTGAAATTATACGGGGAAGGAAAAAATAATACACAAAACAATGATTTGTTTTTTCAAGACCTATTTTGCGGTCTCATTAGGATGAAATTTATTATTATAAATTTTATACGAAAAATTACAAACTCTTTCACATATAAATTTTACATGAAAAAAATATAAACTGAAAAATTACAAACCTTTCCATATATAAATTTTACACAAATTAATTATAAATCATCCTATATATAACTTTTGCACAGAAAAATTACAAATAATCTAATATATATAACTTTTGCAAAAAAAATTCTGAACTGACACATAATATCTCATTTACTAAATGTAAAGATGTGGTGTAAATACAAAACTTATCACTCTATCTTATATAGATCATTTATTCTTCTCTCATTATAGTGGAACTTTGAATTAACACAACATACGTCAAATCTTCCCTTAATTTAAAATTTTACACTTTTATAATGATCATTCCTGTAAAAGACAAATCACAAGAAGGGAGTTGAATTGTGATTTCAAAAAAAAAGAATTTCTTTCGTCTGTACCTTTCGTCTGTGGGTTTCGTCTGTGAGTTCAAAGCTTGTTCAGACGAAACAGTGTTTATCTTGAAAGATTGCTTTTAATATATAAACGTTAAAGTATATTTATCCCCGTTAGTTAAGTAGCAGATAAAATAAATGCACAGATATTTTTATACTGGTTCGTCTATACAAGACTACGTCCAGTTACCCAGCAACCACTGAGTTTTCACTACAAACCGTGAAATGGTTTACAAGTATTCTTTGAACCCAGCCACTTCTGGCTATTACAGATATTCTTTGCTCCCAGCCTTCTCAGGCTAAACCAACAAGGTATTCTTTGAACCCAGCCTCCACAGGCTAATACAAAGGTATTCTTTGAAACACAGCCTCCTCAGGCTAAAATGCCACACAAGTGGACTTTGAAAGATGTTTTAAGAAAAACAAAGTTTTTCCTCTACGCAGAAAGGTGTTTTCAATAACAGAGCTTGACAGTGAGGGAATTCTTAAAGATAGCAGATAAGCGTATTCGCCAACTTGTTCTGGTCGTGGTGAAGTCCTTTTATAGGCATCTTCTTCAAATAGCCGTTAGACTCATTTGAATGCCGTTGAGAGTCGTTGGAGATCTTCTTGAGAACTTTCCAAAAAGGTTGTTAGTTGTCCTTGATTGATAGATGAGAGTTGCAGCGGATATCTCGGACTGAATTGCGTGCGCAGTTCCTTTTACTGACTTGTACAGAGATGTGACAAAAAGGTAGAGACCTTTTTGACTTTGGATGTGAAAGCGCAGATCCCCAAACAGATCTTGGATTCTTCTCATGATGACTCCTTTAGATTTTAAATCTTGGCGCGAGACTTCAATTGAACTTCACTTTTGGATAGACGAAATGAGTCTTCAAACTTCTTTGTTTCGTCTCATCCTTTTGTCTTAAGCTTCACTCTTGGACAGACGAAGGTCTTCAACTTGAGTAGTCTTCTTTCGTCTGCAGTGCGTGATCGTCGATGGCTTGCTCTTGACGACGTAACACTTCAGATTTTGAAGGATCATGTTCCGTCTGTTGCCTGTTTCGTCTTGTCAAGTCTTGATGGCTTGTTTCGTCTGTTCTGTAATTAGTCAAAACTTAGGGAGATTCTTGATCTAACATTTTCCTCCTTGATCATCTTGATCTAACATTCTCCCCCTTTTTGATGATTACAGACCATACCACGAAAATCTGCATAAGACATAGTTAGACAGAAACAACAGTTTAATGAGCCAGATTTACATCAAGACGATATTTTCTGAATAATACCTCTTTATGATTTATTGTTACATCAATGTGATGTAATCAGAGTCGAATATTACAATGGTATTACAAAGCAGAAAACAATAAAGAATTACAATGTATATCTGAGCAAAAAATTTTTTTACAATAGTACAACAGTATAACTTCCTAGGACGATACTCCTTGTTCTTGTTTCTCCCCCTCAGACGAAGCTTTTCTTCCTTGCTCCCCCTCAAACTTTGCTTTGTACCATTCTTCTTTCCTTTGGGTTAGGCTTTCCCCCTTGGATTATGCTTTCTTTTCTCTCCCCCTTGGGCTGTGATCATCAAAACTCTGATCAAGAAGAAGGTTTTGGCTTTTTGTTCAGCAGGGTCATGACAACGTCTGTAAGCTGCTGCACTTGAGACGATAGAGAAGCGTGATTTTCTTTAAGTTCTCTGTTCTTTGCTTTCAAGTGCTCACAATCTTCTTCCAAAGCCTCATATTTGCGCTTTAGAGTCTTATACTCCTCAGCTTCTTCAATATCAGCTGCCTTGGGCATCTCCTCATCAGCCTCAGCAACCTCCACCACATCATCAATTGGCACTTGCGGTGTTTGAGGCTCCTCCATAAAAGGTATAGTGTCATCAATGATGACTACTTTGGGTGATTTCTTCAGACGCATTGTGAAAAGAGGAAGATCGAGGTAGGCTGTGAAGTTCCGGTTCCATTGATAGGTATACCACTCTGTTGGAATGGATACTTCAAGAAGTGGTTGTTCCTAAGAATATACAAATGCAGCGTCAGGGAACACTTTGCCACATACAGAGGAGTCTTTCTCATCAAAGATGGTTCCAGAGCAATGTTTGGCAGTGGTTTCAGACGAATACTTCTTTTCCTTCCCCTTAGCCAAATATTTTACCAAGCATGGCCTCTTTCGGTCTAAGACGATATAATATTTGGTTTCGTCTGTCACCAGTGAGGAAAGCTGAGATCCCACCATGAGAGGATAGTGTCTCAGATCCTTCATAGCATGTCGCTCAATATGAGAGTGAGAGACTGCTCTGTCTTTGGTTTCTTGTCTGTAGGCATTAGCCATTACTTTGAAAGTTAGCCTTGAGTCTTCAGGCAGAGCATGAGCAAAATCTTCGGGGTCTTCATACTCATTTAGGAGGATGGAGTAGCGAGGACTGATCTCGGAGCAGTGGGGCCTCGTCCATGAGAGCACAATTCCTAGAGTGTGGCCTAAACCAACATACTCTGTTTGATTGAGTGAAATTGTGAACTTCAAAGGATCATGGCTAGTTAGAGCGTCAAGATGCCAATATGTGCAATCTTTTGGCTCATAACGGTTGGATTCATCATCTCCAAATCTACAGTGATGAAGAACTGGAGCGTTCATTTCGATCTGAGCCTTCCATCTTGGATTCTTTCTTTGTGGGATGTAAGGTTCATAGCCAAGTGCTAGTCCTTCAATCTCAGACGCAGCAAGATGATCCTTGTATTCTTTTATTTTCTCCAGTCCCTTGATATTTAGTGATGCCAGTTTGTCCTAGGGCAGACGCTTCAACCAATTGCGTTGCTCCTCTGGTGAATAGACAAAATCTTCATTAAAATCTTCTGGCTTTAGGGACTTATTGTAAAGAATGGGGTTTTCTGATCTCCTTAGGTGAAAGCCCTTCTTTCCTCTGTACAAGTATGGGTTTTTCAGTTCAATGTAAGGAGTACCCCTTATGTATGGGTCTTCGTCGTCTGTCAAGGCTACAACAGACTCAGACGATTCAACTTTATTGGAGACTTCATCAGTTTTCTCTTCAATTATCCAATCTGGTTTGATTGGTCTTTCTGCACAAGAGTTTTCAGCATATCTTCTTGTGACTAATTCATTTAAAAATGAATAGTCCATCTTGTGCTTTGGAGGTAGATCCTTTGGATTAATCACTTCAGCGTGTGATCTCCTCCTGGATGCATCCACTCTAGTTGTTTCAGAGATTTCTTCATCGGACGAAGAACTTGCATCTTCAACTAGTATGATATCTTCAGACGGAATCTCCATCGTCTGTGTGTGGGATGCTTCCTCAGACGCAGCAGGTAACGTCTGTGCAAGGTGAGCAGCATTCAGCGGAGACGCAACTATAGGGCTTTCCCTAAGTTCATTTTGGAGTAAAGGTGAAGGAGAGACCTCCATTGTGGAGACTTCCTCACTCAGCATGGTTTCCAACTCCTCCGCAAGCTGGGCATTATCTTTCTGGATCTGGGCTGTCTCTTCACTGTTCATGCCCTTTGAGATTGCTTGAGCAGATGCTCCCTCAGATGATCCAATGCCCTGAACGCTCTCGAGAAAAATCCTTTCTCTCTCAGCTTGAAGCAAAATAGAGACTCTCTTGGCTTCTTTCAGCATTCTTTCTTCGTCTGTCTCACCAACTATAACAGACGCAAGCTTTTGCTTCATTTTCTCCTTGCCTTTAGCAACTTTCTCAAGCGTAAGCTTCCTAGCTTTTGCTTTTTCTTCTGCGTCTTTCCTTTGTTTTTCTTCGTCTGTTAGTATCTTCATAGACGAAGCACCCTTAGACGATACCTTAACCCCTTCATCTTCACTAGGGGATATCGTCTGTGTCTTTGATTTAGCACCAATGTGCTTGATTCTGATAGTCCTTTTCTTTTTCTTGAGGGGTTCCTCAAGAACATCCTCAAAAGGCATCTCAGATACAATTACAGATGGAATAGAAGGAGGCGGAAGTGTTTGGGTTTGGGTTTTGGTTTGTGTTTGGGGTTGTGTTTCGGACGGTGTTTGGGCTTGTGTTTGAGGTTTAGCGCGCTTGATACGGGCTTTGTGTGGTTCTTTGGTGATGGGTGATAGTGGGGTGTCCTCATTTGGTGAACGAAGGAGAAAGCTTGGAGTGAGGTGCATCTTAGCAAAGGTGCTAGCCTTCACTTCTTTTCCCTCAGGGTGCCATGTGACTCCAGTGGCATCGAAACCCTGGTTGATGATGATGGTGGAGAAGAGAGTGGCGTAGGGGATGCTACTCTTCCTACGAATGTTCCGATTCTTCAACGCACTCACCCAGTGGTCGAGAATAATGTGAGGAAGACTCATTCTTCCCTTCCTTAGGCAGTAATAAATGCAGAATTTGTCTCTGAAACTGACATTATCACGAGACCCTGTCCTTGGTGTGAAGATATTGAACAACAAGTTGTGGATGATTCGTGCTGAGGTACATAGATTTCCTGCTCTGAAATCTTTGGGGTCTTCAGATTTAGGAATCTTCTCGTAGATACATTTGTTGACATGCTCCTCATTCTCGTTCTTCATCCAGTTGGGGTTATAGAAGCGTCCTTCGACCTTGCAATTTCCGGCCTCAGCGATGGTATCAACAGTGATGATGTATTCTTTGTTGTCAATAATGCCAACAATGCCATCATCAAACTCTTTCGCGTCGCTCCAGAACTCAGCGTATGCCTCCATCAGCCATGGGCCTTTGGTCTCAGCAAAGCCCATCCACCCAGTGTGGTCAAATATCTTCACCACTCTGTTTGAAACTATCTCCAGAGTTTCCCTTGATATCCACTTGCTTGGCAAGAACAAATCTTGAGCGAAAAAGGTTGCTTCAGCGGTTTTGGTTCCCTTGGTGTTCTTGGCGGCCATTGTTGTTGTTTAAAAAAACTAGAGAGAGAAAGGGTTTTGTGAGTAAGGGTTTTGTAAGTTCTTCAGACGATAGCAATAGCGAAATATTGTAAAGAGTAAAAGAGAGAACTTTCAAAGGTATTTATAGGTAACAGTTAAAAACGATTGCAATTCATCAGACGAAAGAGATTTTGAAAAAAACTGCCCCTTTTTATGATGTGTCCATTGAAAACTGTCCTTGATTTGACATATCCAAATCATTGCCTTTTCGATGATTGATTTGACCTCTACAATTCACGGCGCGTGCTTATCATTGTCCTACAATAGTGCAATAAATGACAGACACATTTATTGCTCTCTTTAATTTGTCCCTGCACACTTGAGATAAACTTATTAAAAGGTAACAGTTGCGTCTGTTGAATTTTACCACAGTAACTATTCAACTTGATCAGACGCAATGTTTAAATCTTAACACGAAGTAATGTACAGACGAAACAAAATGTACAGACGAACAAATTCAATCAATAACTTCGGCGAAACAATTTTCAATCATTCAAAGAAATAATTCCAAGATTTTCTTTAATGAAATTGAATCGTGTTTCATCTAAAGCTTTTGTAAATATATCTGCCCATTGAAAATCAGTTTGAACAAACTGTATATCGAAAATACCTTTTTGGACATAATCTCTTATGAAATGAAAACGAATTTCAATATGTTTAGCTTTTGAATGTTGAATAGGATTTTTGCTGAGATTGATTGCACTTGTGTTATCACAAAATACTGGTATATGATTCTCAAACCTGGAATAATCCTCAAGTTGATGTTTAATCCATAGTAGTTGTGAACAACACCCTGCCGCAGAATGTATTCTCGCTTGATTGTTGAGAGTGCAATGGAGTTTTGTTTCTTGCTTGACCAAGATATTAGTGATGATCCAAGATATTGACATCCACCACTTGTGCTTTTTTCTCCACTTTATCTCCAAAGATAATCAAGATCACAAAAGCCTCTTAAACTGAAATCACTATTTTTCTTATAAAACAAAGAGAGATTAGTTGTTCCAACATGATATCTAAGAATTCTCTTTACAGCTTGTAAATGAGATTCTTTGGGATCAGATTGAAAACGCGCACATAGACAGACGCTAAACATAATGTCAGGTCTGCTTGCAGTTAAATAAAGGAGTGAGCCAATCATACCTCTGTATATCGTCTGATTAACAGACTTACCTGACTCATCCTTGTTAAGATTTGCTCAGATTTAATGCATTGGGGTCTTCATAGGCTCGGAGTTCTCCATCTTGAACTTCTTGATAAGTTCCTTAGTGTATTTCTGTTGATGGATGTAGATTCCTTCTTTCGTCTGCTTGATTTGAAGTCCTAGGAAGAACTTCAATTCTCCCATCATACTCATTTCAAACTCGTCCTGCATTAGCTTTGAAAAATCCTTGCAAAGAGAGTTGTTAGTAGCTCCAAAGACTATATCGTCTACATAAATCTGGACTATAATAAAGTCCTTTGAAACGCTTTTCTTGAAGAGAGTTGTATCAACCTTTCCTCTTGAAAAATCATTTTTAAGAAGGAAAGTACTGAGTCTGTCATACCAAGCTCGAGGAGCTTGTTTAAGACCATACAGTGCTTTCTTGAGTTTGAAAACATGATTTGGCTGAGACAAACTTTCAAAGCCAGGTGGTTGTTTTACATATACTTTCTCTTCAATAAAACCGTTTAAAAAGGCACTTTTTACATCCATTTGATATAGAACGATATTCTTGTGAGCGGCAAAAGCAAGTAATATTCTAATAGCTTCTAATCTAGCTACAGGTGCAAAGATTTCAGTAAAATCAATACCTTCTTGTTGATTGTACCCTTGTGCTACTAACCTTGTTTTGTTTCTTACCACTTTTCCAGCTTCATCAAGCTTGTTTCTAAACACCCATCTGGTTCCGATGATGCTTTTGTTCTTTGGTCTTTCAACAAGAGTCCATACATCATTTCTTGTGAACTGATTGAGTTCTTCTTCCATAGCCAAAATCCAATCGTTGTCTTGAAGAGCATCTTCAATGTTATTTGGCTCCAAAGTTGATACAAGAGCATAGCTTGAAATATACTTCACTTTAGATCTTGTTTGAACACCTTGAGATCTATCTCCAATGATGAGATCTTCTGTATGGTTTGATGCAAACTTTCATGTTTTTGCAGGGGCTTGATCTCCCTGTTGATGAGTATCAGACGAAGAGGGTTCGTCTGTGCATCTATCGTCTGTCCTTGTATCGTCTGACCCTTGTATCATCTGTCTTGAATTTTGACCAGAAGGGTTAATCTGCAAAATATCAAACAAATTTTCTAGGTCTGATATTTCTTTATCAGCCTTTGAGTTATCTTAGAACTTTACATGGATTGATTCTTCTACAACTTGCGACTTAGAGTTAAATACTCTATAGGCCTTAGATGTATTGGAATATCCAAGAAAGATTCCTTTAACCACCTTTGAATCAAACTTTCCAAGTTGATCTTTGGTGTTAAGGATAAAGCATTCACATCCAAAAGGATGGAAGTAAGAAATGTTGGGTCTTCTTCCTTTCCATAATTCATATGGAGTCTTATTCAAGATTGGTCTTATCAATATTCTGTTTGAATATAACAGAAGTGTTGATCTTTCGCCCAATAATATTTCGGGAGAGAGCTTTCATGCAACAAAGTTCTAGCCATTTCTTGTAGAGTACGATTTTTCCTTTCCACAACTCCATTTTGTTGAGGAGTTCTTGGAGACGAAAAATTGTGAAATATACCATTTTCAAAACAAAAGGCTTTGAACTCAGAATTTTCAAATTCTGTTCCATGATCACTCCTTACAGACGCAATACATATTCCTTTTTCTTTTTGAACACGTTTGCAGAATATTTCAAAGACTTTGAATGACTCATGTTTATGAGCTAGGAAGTATACCATGTGAATCTAGTATAGTCATCTACAATGACAAATCCATATCTCTTCCTCCAAGACTTTCACGGTGAGTGGGTCCAAAGAGATTAATATGTAACGCTTCTAATGGTCTTGTCGTGGAAACAACATTTTTAGATTTGAAAGAAGCTTTGAGTTGTTTCCCATGCTGACAAGATTCACACAGACGATTGGTTTTCCAAGATATTTTTGGCAAACCTTTTACGAGATCTTTCTTAGAAATTTTTGAAATATACTTGAGACTTAAATGTCCAAGCTTTTTATGCCAAATATCTCGTTCATCGTCTCTTCGAATCAAACATGTTACATTCTGATCACTTAGGTCAGAAATGCAAACCTCATAAAGGTTGTTCTTTCTTTTCCCAACAAAAAGAATGGATTTATCTTTGTTCTTCACTATATACTCATCAGAGTTAAAAGCTACTTCATATCCACTATCACAAAATTGACTTATGCTAAGTAGATTGAAGTTAAGACCTTTAACGTATGATACGTTCTGGATAAGGGTATTGGGTGTCTTACCAACAGTCCCAATGCCAAGAATTTTACCTTTACGAATCAGATGAGACAGGACCCTTTACTTGGTCCGAGGTCTTGGAACATAGACAGTCTCCCGTCATGTGTCGTGAGCATCCACCGTCCCAGGTGTACTACTTGAAGTCTTGTCTCTTCCCATTGAGGATATCTGCAACAGGAACAATAAGTGACTTTGGTATTGTGTCCTTTCTTGTTAGTTACAAAAGGCTTCTTTTTGTTTTGAGCCTTTTTGTAGATGTTAGGAACCTTGTTGTAATTCCTCTTCTTTTTATCAGACGAAACAAGTTTATTTTTCCTTTCGTCTGTCTGCATAACATAACCAAGTCCACTTTTATCATTTGGTGATCTCCCATATTTTAAAATGTTTTCAAGAATGGAGGATCCCTTTGTAAACTTGGTTAAGTCATTAAGTAAGGACTCATTTTCTTTCTTTAATCTTTCGATTTCAAGAATGAAAATGTCCTTTTCAGACTCAGACGAAACATCATTTGATATTTTCTTGTCTAGAAACTCAATTTCAGATTTCAAAACTGCATTCTCTTCCAAAGCTTGTCTTAGCTTGGTTTTGCAAGTTTTGTATTGTTGAGCAATAAAATGAGAGTTAGCTAGAAGAGTATCATATGATATTTCTTCTGATTCTGACTCAGACTCAGAAGAAGAGGATGAAGAAGTTTCATTGTAATTTACCTCTGTTGAGACATGATCTCCAGCCATGAGGCATATGTTTGTTTGTTTCTTCTTCTTCGTAGGATTCCTCTCGAGCTTTCACCGTCAAGGTCTTCCCATGTCGGTAAGCTCTTCTTTCCTTTATCTCTTCTAGAGCTCCACCTCTTTTTCAATCTAGGACATTCGATCTCATGTGTCCCGCTTTTCGCACTCATAACACACAATCTCTGTGTTATCTTCTTTGGTTGATGACTTTTTAGGGAGCTTCTTTTCCTTTTTCTTGAAGAAGCGTTGGCCTCTTCCCTTCTTCATCATCATTCTTTTGAATCGTCTGACCATGAGAGAGACTTCGTCTTCAGACGAACCATCAGACGATTCTGATTCAGTTGAATCAGCCTTTAAGATCTTTGTTTTCTTTTTACTGTCCTTCTTGACATATTCTTCTTTAGGAATGTTTTTAACGGATGGAAGCGTTATAGGTTTTTGGACCTTGATCTTATCTCTTTTACACAAGAGTACCTCATGTACTCGTAAGGCTCCTATTAACTCATCAAGAGTTAATGTCTTCATGTCACGCCCAACTGAAATAGCAGTGGACATAGCTTCCCATGGAGGAGGAAGACTGTCCAATATCTTCATGTTGTTCTGGGCCTTTGTGAAGGTGATGCCAAGAACAGTGAGTCCATTCAATATTGTTTGGAATCTTCCAAACATCATATCAATGGATTCTTCTTTCTTCATAGAGAACATTTCATATTCTCTTTGAAGAGTAGCAGCTTTCCTCATTCTAACATCTTCTGTGCCTTCATATGAGATCTTTAGAGCATCCCATAGTTCTTTGGCAGTTTTGTAGGCACAAAATCTGTTGTACTCAGTTCTGGAAAGAGCACACATGAGAGCAATCTTGCTTTGTTGTTCAGCTCCATCATTGAGTATTCTTCATTTCCCAATTCTCCTTCAGGTTTGACAATAGGGATATCTCCTTTGGTAATGATATTCCACAGCCTGTACTGTGTGGATTTGATGTACATCTCCATGCGATCTGCCCAGTAGGGATAATCATCTCCAGAGAACGCTGGAGGTTTGTTCATGGAGGCTCCTCCGGATAAGAATGATGGTCCTTGTGAGTCCATGCTGGATCTTTTCCTCTAGCAGCTGTTAAGCGCTCAACCCTTAGAGGCTGAGCTCTGATACCAAACTGTAAAAGACAAATCACAAGAAGGGGGGTTGAATTGTGATTTCTAAAAAAAAATTTCTTTCGTCTGTACCTTTCGTCTGTGGGTTTCGTCTGTGAGTTCAAAGCTTGTTCAGACGAAACAGTGTTTATCTTGAAAGATTGCTTTTAATATATAAATGTTAAAGTATATTTATCCCCGTTAGTTAACTAGCAGATAAAATAAATGCACAGATATTTTTATACTGGTTCGTCTATACAAGACTACGTCCAATTACCCAGCAACCACTGAGTTTTCACTACAAACCGTGAAATGATTTACAAGTATTCTTTGAACCCAGCCACTTCTGGCTATTACAGATATTCTTTGCTCCCAGCCTTCTCAGGCTAAACCAACAAGGTATTCTTTGAACCCAGCCTCCACAAGCTAATACAAAGGTATTCTTTGAAACACAGCCTCCTTAGGCTAAAATGCCACACAAGTGGACTTTGAAAGATGTTTTAAGAAAAACAAAGTTTTTCCTCTACGCAGAGAGGTGTTTTCAATAACAGAGCTTGACAGTGAGCGAATTCTTAAAGATAGCAGATAAGCGTATTCGCCAACTTGTTCTGGTCGTAGTGAAGTCCTTTTATAGGCATCTTCTTCAAATAGCCGTTAGACTCATTTGAATGCCGTTGAGAGTCGTTGGAGATCTTCTTGATAACTTTCCAAAAAGGTTGTCAGTTGTCCTTGATTGATAGATGAGAGTTGCAGCGGATATCTCGGACTGAATTGCGTGCGCAGTTCCTTTTACTGACTTGTACAGAGATGTGACAAAAAGGTAGAGACCTTTTTGACTTTGGATGTGAAAGCGCAGATCCCCATACAGATCTTGGATTCTTCTCATGATGACTCCTTTAGATTTTAAATCTTGGCGCGAGACTTCAACTGAACTTCACTTTTGGATAGACGAAATGAGTCTTCAAACTTCTTTGTTTCGTCTCATCCTTTTGTCTTAAGCTTCACTCTTGGACAGACAAAGGTCTTCAACTTGAGTAGTCTTCTTTCGTCTGTGCCAGTATCGTTTGATGGTTTGGCTCTTGGACAGACGTAACACTTCAGATTTTGAAGGATCATGTTCCGTCTGTTGCCTGTTTCGTCTTGTCAAGTCTTGATGGCTTGTTTCGTCTGTTCTGTAATTAGTCAAAACTTAGGGACATTCTTGATCTAACATTTTCCTTCTTGATCATCTTGATCTAACAATTCCTTACACCAAATCCTTATAACAGAATATTTTAACTTATAAAGCGATCCTTTCCTGCAGCACAATCTTTTGACAAGATGTACTTAGTCTAATAATACTTAGATATGATATAATGGTTGTAAAAAAATATAAAATAAACTAGGTAAAATTTAATATTTTTATTTATGGATTGATATTTTATTTTTGAGAAGATAATTTTATATCTAAATTATTTTTTGACTAAAATATTTATTTATTTTTTAATAAATTTAGGAAAAATAATTGAAAAAAATAACAATAAATAATAGAAAATATGTCAACAATCAATTATTCTATTTGTAATGAAAAGACTACAATTATTATTTCCCACACATAAAGATCATTTTGTATTGAACTAGTCAAGAGGAAATATTCCAGCTACTCTACCAAAGTTCCACACAAAGTTTAGTCCATGTTACTTGGCGTTGTAATGGATTCTAACGTGTTTTCTAGAATCATAATTGTTCAAAGTTTTACCAGAGCTAATAAGATAGTGATGCGGGATAATCTTAGAATATATATATATATATATATATATATATATATATATATATTAAAATTCACATAATTAAAAAAATGAGAGTATACAAACCAAGAAGCGATTCAACCTAATTCTAATTTCTCAGTCTATTAAAATCTTTGCAAGCATATCATATATAATTTTTTGAAAATTCAAATCTATCATTGGGTTTCTAGTTCTATATTCATTATTACTAAATTATTTTATGTAATTTTAAATATGAGATCAAAGATAAAATAAAATAAAAGAAAATAGAGAAACAAAAGAAAAAATAGAGAAAGATTAAAAAAAAAAGAGTAGAGAAAACATCGCAACACTATTAAATGACGACTATACTTCTATTGTTACCACCTTCCTTATTCTATAATCTTTTAACAAATTTGCATTAAAAAATCTCCCAAAAGAAACAAAATATTTCTATAAACAATATTTTTATCAATCCAAAGAAATCAACTCGTATCTTATTTCATTAATAAAAAAAATGTTAAGATTGTTGTCATCTCTTTTTTCTACCGTCACATTGATTCACAAAGTCATAATGATTCAATAAATAATTACTTACTATCAAGTTATGTAAACTAAGTCTTTAAACCATCTAATAAAAAAACAAAAAAAACTTTACAAATAAGAAACAGATAATAATAATTGTCTTCTTTTAGTTTAAAATCCATAATTGAGTTAATGCCGTTATGTGCATCAAAATCAAATGATAATTGTAAGAAAAAAATAAAAGAGAAAGAATAGTAAGAAAAAAAAGATGAAACAAAAAAGAAAAAAATATTATCATAAAACCGAAAAATTCACAATAACAACAAAATAGTTGTACCATGTCTCTTTTTTATAGTAATAACATAAGATGATAATATTATATTATTTATGAAAAATATTATTATCAAAATAAAATGAAAGATTTTTCATAACAATATTACATTTTCAATATAAAATTATTAGAATTTTATATGTATAAAGAAGAATACGATTTCCATTTCATATTTTATTTTACAACATTCTCTTCTAATAATTATCCGCAAATAATTAAAAAACCAGATGTCATTCATGAATTCTCTTATTCTATTATCTACAACTATTTTGTAACTTGTATCGTCATATAAGCATTTATTTCTTACAATTATGATAGTTTGGATAGATAATAGATTTATAGATATTTATATATATAAAGAATTAATCATTAATATTTATAATAAATAATATAATAATCACTAATTTTTTAATTTTAATCCGTAAAATATGTATTTTTATTCCTAACATTATTGTTGTTTTCCCTATGATATTTAATTTCACAACCCATTATTTTGTTGTTGATTTGTTATTCTAACCGTCATAATTAAAAGTTTAAACGTATATATATATATATATATATATATATATATATATATATATAAAGTCCGTAAATGTCGTATGCTACTTCACAAGAGAATAGATTGAAAATGCATGCCTAGTATGTTTTTACTTTAAATTTCTGCAGAAACTAATTATGCTTGCATTTTCTATGCTCCAGTGAAATAGCATGTGATATTTATTTATTTATTTTAATTCTTCATAAATGTTTTCGACAGTGTTTTTTAATGTTTTAGAAAATTAAAGAATCACATCAATTTGAAAAGTGAAACAAGAGTAAAGAATTTGAAACCGTAATTCTTTACAAAATTATGTATAGACATTTTAAACTTGCATTTTCTATACACTAGTGCAAAATAGCGTGACATTCTTCATTCTAGTTATACAACTATATGGGGATCCACTTTTTGTGGTTGTTCCTAGTTATACAACACTTTTTTTGTGAAGAAAACTTGATCATGACAATTTTTTTTTAATAAAAATTCCAGTATAAATATCACTTTTATTATAATTTATATAAATATTATTTTAAAAATGTAATATTTATTTTCCATTTAAATATATTTGAAACGTATGAATAATTGAAAATTTACCGTGATTGTTCCTAGACCAAAGCATCAACAATAATTGAAGTTCAAAGTCCAAACTCACGAGCACTGTACGCGGTCTGTCCTTTAGTCACAAAACTGATAATATTTTCATGATATTATCGTATTATTCCTCCATTTTCGAATCCACCAAATATTAATGACAAATCTAACATTTTCACTATAAATTTTCTGAAGATAGATACTCATATTTTTTTTAATTCATTGATTTATTTACATACACAAAATTATATGGATCAGATTTGCTATTTCCATTACACTATTCTAGAGTATGCTAAGTTAAAATAGTCAGAAATATCTTATTTATTTGATTGATTGAAAACCATTTTCATTCTCATTCTTTTCCAAAAAATATATTATTTTTCTAAAAATAATTTTTTGTACCTTCTCATACATCAGTATACTCTTTCCTCTTCTATGGCACACTTGGTCCCTCAAATTTAAGTAGTTTTGTTTTACCTTCTTTAAATTTAAAATTCATATTTTCAATCCTTCTAGCATTATTCATGAACAGTTATAAAGTACTATTCAAAATTAATTTGAAAAACTAAACTCATTTTTTAAAAAAAAATTAAAAATATTAATTTTAAAATTGGGGAAATAAAACCAAATATAGTTTAAATTTTAGGGAGTAAAATAAGTCTAATAATTAAATAAATTATTAATTATTCTAATATTTATAAGAAAATTTATATTTCATTAACCCTTACATATTATGAGTTGTTAATAATAATTTGAATTTGATTAATATATAAGGAATGCGGATAACCATTACATAATTTTTGTGGATTTGGATAGGTGCTTCCAAAATTTTTGTGTATTTTGTCAACCAACGAGTACAAATAGAGTGGAGTACAAACTCTAAACAGTACAAATAGAGTGAGCCTGAATGAAGTTGAAGCCATCCATCCATAGCTTGTGATCATGAATTCATTTCCCTCTCAATATGCATTCATTTTTGTATGGTTGTTATGCTCAATCATGTTCTTCAACAATGTCATGTGTAACTTTACTATCCGCTGCAATCAGAAAGACAAACAAGCTCTCTTAAATTTTCAGAAAGGAGTCATTGATCCATCAGGCGTGCTCTCTTCATGGTCCGCTCAACAAGATTGTTGTCAATGGGCTGGAGTCACGTGTGACAACTTCACAACTAGACTCACTAACCTTAGTCTCCCATGTTATACACCTCCTCCAGTTTACATTGACGACAAAGAAGATAAATCACACTGCCTCACAGGTTCTATTTATCTATCCTTGTTGTTGGCGGAGTTAGAATTTCTAGATTACTTGGATTTGTCCAATAATGATTTCTTAGCTATCCAATTTGATTCTGTGCATACTCAGAATTGTCATAATCTATCTCTAGATACTCCTCCTCGTCATTGTGTCAACTCTACAACGACTCTTCGTTATCTTGATTTGTCATATAACGAGAATCTTGTCATTAATAGTCTACAATGGCTTTCCCGCATATCTTCATTAGAATATCTGGTCCTTAGTGACATTGATCTTCACAAGGAAACTAACTGGCTTCAATTTGTCACTATGCTTCCATCACTTTCTGCTCTCGCCATGGATAGTTGTCAACTTAGAGACTTGAGTCCATCTCTTGACTATGCTAATTTTACTGCACTTGAATATCTTGATCTTTTTCAAAATGAATTTCATTCAGAGTTGCCTAAATGGTTATTCAACCTTAGTTCTGATATCACTTATATTAACTTTTTCTCAAGTTCTTTAAGAGGCCAGCTACCTAAGGCTTTGTTGAATCTTCAACACCTGGAATACTTGATATTGCCATTAAATAACTTCAGTGGACCAATTCCAGATTGGTTAGGCGAACTTAAACATCTACGATCTCTTAATCTTGGATTCAATATGTTTACTGGATCCATTCCCACAAATTTAGGAAATTTATCATCCTTAATTGTCATGGCTGTTGGCCAAGATCAATTGACCGGAGTTGTGTCCGAGAGAAATTTTGTCAAATTGTCAAAATTAAAGATATTGTGTGTATACTCTTCATTGCCATTAATCTTTGACTTTGAATTCCATTGGGTTCCACCTTTTCAACTTGAACTCTTATCTCTCTCATTTGGTGGTTCTAGCTTTCCCGCGTGGATATATACACAAAGAAATGTTGAGGTATTATATATCAGAAAATCATCATTTGAGGCAGGCGGCAAATTTTGGAATTTTGTATCAAGAGTGACATGCCTATATTTTGTAGATAATCGGATAGATGGGAACATGTCAAACGTGTTGTTGAACTCCACATTCTTACACCTGCCATCAAATGATCTGAAAGGTGGTTTACCTCGATTATCATCAAATGTGGCCTTTCTCAAAGTATCAAACAACTCATTATCAGGAAATATCTCTCCACTCTTGTGTGATAATGATAAGATATGGAATGGGAAAAACAGGTTGAGGTTCTTGGACATCTCTCACAATCATTTATCTGGAGAGCTTACTAATTGCTGGAAGAATTGGAAATCATTGGTTCATGTTAACTTGGGAGGCAATAATCTAAAAGGCAAGATACCCCCGTCAATGGGCTTGTTATCTAACCTTACCTCACTCCATCTACATGAGAATAAGCTCTATGGAGAAATTCCTCTCCCACTGAAAAATTGTCACTCTCTATTGGTTTTTAATGTTCGTGAAAACAACTTGTCAGGAAATATACCTAACTGGCTACCACATGATGCAATGGCTCTCCAAATAAGGTCCAATAATTTCAGTGGTAACATCCCAACACATATATGCCAAATGTCTTCCCTCATCATCTTGGATATTGCAGATAACAAAATCTCAGGTCACATTCCCACCTGCCTACATAATATCACAACCTTAGTTTCCAACAATGCTTCGGAGCACAAGCTTTCGTTTTCCTTCGATTTAACTGTTGTGTATGGATACTTCAACTTTGAAGACACACTTGAGCTGGTCACAAAAGGTCAAGAATTAGAATATGGGAAAAACCTACACTTTATGAGCTTAATTGATATGTCAAGTAACAATTTGTCTGGAGCAATACCTCCCCAAATGTTTCGACTCACTGGATTGGAATCCATGAACTTGTCCCACAATAAATTAATGGGAAAAATACCAGATGTTATTGGCAAAATGAAGCACTTGGAGTCCCTTGATTTTTCATCTAACCAACTTTCTGGTGAAATTCCTGAGAGCTTGTCCAACTTGTCCTTTTTGAGTTACTTAAACTTGTCATTCAACAATTTTACTGGCATTATACCATCAGGCACACAACTTCAAGGGTTTGATGTGTTCAGTTATGTCGGCAATCCTGATCTATGTGGACCTCCACTTCCAAAAATATGCTTGCAAGATGGTAAATCTAAAGACACAGAGCCAATAGATGAAGATGAGGATGATAATGAATTTATGTCATGGTTTTATATTGGAATAGAATCAGGATTTGTCACAAGCTTTTTGGGAGTTTGTTGCGCCATTTTCTTAAATAGAAAATGGAGGCATGCTTACTTCAAGTTTCTCTGTAACTTGAGAGACCGAATTTATGTCATGCTTGTTATCAAAATGAATTTCTTCCGCTGAGGTCAACCAAGTTGCATAGTCATACAGGTACGTAAAACCTTCTAGTTGATATTTTTATTTCATTTCACTGATGCACCGCGCAAATATATAGAGGGAAAGGGGATTCTATTTCTAAATTCTCAATTTTCATAGTTATTGAAAATATATTAGTTACTATAATAATTCAACAATTTAAATAGTAATAAGAATAGTTAAATAATAAAGTTGAAATCAAATACTAAAATTATCATTTAGTTCTCGATTTCTTAATTTTTAAGAACACACTCAGTACAAACATAATTAGAGCATATTCTCGTTTCATTAAATATAACACGTAAACATGGTGGAATATTTTTCATTTTGACAGCTTGTTTTTCTTTTAATCCCTACATTTCAATTACATTCCACTGTTGATCGGGTTTATCATTCTGAATATTTAAACTTTAACGACAAACACTAGTAGAAAAAAGAGAAAATGATATTAAAACTAGGAAGAATTAATTAGAAACAACAATTCAATGATATTCTATGGTGCATTAAAATTGTGAAGTAGTGAAATCATATGATAAATGAGTTTGTCCTAAAATGTTTGCTGAATTGGATCGCTCTGATGATCATGCTTTTATCATCTTATATCCTTAGGTGCTCATCTTTTTCAAAAGGGAATAAATAACCAAGGGCTGAGAAAACTGAAAAGTGATGATCCAGTTCTAGTGACAACTACGACTATTGCCAACATCGATGAGCTAAACATACAATTTGTTTATCGTCAGGTTGATATATTTTGTTACTTTGAGAAGTTGTGGTGATGATTGTAATTTCAGTATTTCTCTCTTTTTTCTGGGTTCAGTATTATGCAAAATGGTGATGTAAGAGTCTTAATCATTATGGCATTAATATAGGAAACTTATAGTTTTGACATTATTCCTCTTTATGTGAAATGATTATGTTCATCTGAATAAACTATTCCCTAAATCGTTGTTCTGACCAATTAGTCCATGGAAATTCAATTTTAGAAATCAAGGAGGAAATAGCTAGAGTGAAGAGAATGAAATCAATTCGAAAAAGGAAGGACATGGTTAATGGAATAGTCATGTAGTTTTTCATAATTTTTTGGCCTTGGATTTATATCTAAGGTTCATATTAAAATTCACGACCACTGTATCACATTACAGTGCTCTTTTGATATAAATTTTATAAAAAAGTTATGTCTATATTTAAAATAAATGATCTTCAAAATAAAGTCATAAAAAAAAGTCTATTACAAGACACATGATAGACTCGTACCAACAAAATAGAAATAGACCTCACTAGCGTGACATAACCTGTTTCCATCTCTTGACACAACTATAAAAATATGAAATGTACCTTCTCTTTTAGACAAAATTTTGATTATTTCAACAATTCTTTATATATATATATATATATATATATATATATATAATGAATTTTAATTTGTTAGTTTGGGTAAAACCAGAAATTTTGGCATACAAAGTTAAAACAAACTCAAACCACATCTAATATAAACTTAATAAAACTTATCAATCTATTATATTAATTGTCTGCATGATTTCGGTTGAGGATTATTTTGTAGCTAATAGAATTAAATTAATCTGATAAAAAACTGTTAGTTAATTTTTTATTTTCTTATGTATAAAAATATGTAAAATTAAAAACCAACTTTTAGTTTATAAAATTCTAAAGTTTAGAAAATAAATAAAATTAAATTTTTACATTTTAAATAATAAATATGAAATATGAAAATTTGTTCTTTTAAAATGTAAAGCCAAATAATTTTTTCTCTCTCCATCTATTGAGGCATATGTGAGAAGTAACTCAGACAATGTCACAAAAAGTACAATAAATGATAACAAATAAATAAACACAACACATAAATAAAATTCAGAAAATCAAAACTAAGCAGATGCAAATTATATATATATATATATATATATATATATATATATATATATATATATACTTTTTTTTATTATTTTATTATTAATGAAGAAGTTTTATGAAAAATCATGTATTTTTTTTCTAATATCTGGTTGATGTGATTTATGTCTTAACAAATTTTCATAATTCAAATTGATCATCATCCTTACTGTTCAGAGCATGTTTCAGACTATAATAATGTACTTTTAATTTTATTTATAAACTGGTTTTGTTCAATTAAGGCTTCAGCTAAATTTGCTACCTTTGCGTAGTTCTGTGCATTGACGCCATTGTAACATATTGTGAATTTAACATTGGATTTTTCAGTATTGTTTATATTATTAACATGAGATTGGCGTTTAGCTGATTAGCATCATTTTGTGGTGCATGGTTGCCACCATTCTCTATTACTAGATCTGCTGAAGTAGCTTCTTAATCACCAAATTTCTTGTTCCATGTGCTGATCCATGTTATCTCCATCATTATCTCAATCATTTAACGTTAAGATTAAAATGCTTTTCCATTGTAATTTCTCATTAATTATTACGGTGTATTATTTCAAAGACAAACGAGCATTATGCGGAGCACAAGAGCCTTCAAGATCACAACCACACCATCTGCATGACCTTTTTTTTTTCTTTTGGTATTTTTGGAACCTATTTTTCATATCTTGATTTTGGTATAACAAAGCTTATCTAATATGACTTGAACTTGCAGATTTTTCTATGGTACTTTTTTATGCGTATTTCTTTTAATTTAGCAAATTTTCTACAATTTTGTCAGCAAATTCATTTATTCTATTAGTAATATTATTTTTTGAGTTATCCTTCTTTATATATGAAACAAATAAAATATTTAGGTATATATAAGTTTTAAGACATGAATACTTTTTCCTTCAAAAGAAAAACTGAAGATATGAATACTTTTACCTTTAGTTCAATAAAGAAATAAGTGTTAATTATATGGGCACTTATATTCAACACATATTTTCAAACACAACTATTTAAAATATTGTAACTTGATTAAAAACTGAACATGGAAGATGGAAAACAGAGCGTGTGACCTCATTTATTGACAAAAGATAAACCATGAAAAGAAAAAGGAACAAGAGCTACAAGTAGGAATTCAATAACACGATGATCATGTCAACATGGAGGTTGGAATAGTCTATTGTAATTAGTGGAATGGTTGGCTAGGACAGTTTGAAGATGCTAATTTGGGTTTTATAACAAGGGGTAGCTATGGAGAAACGTCAATGAGTAATGATGGTATGATGTAATATTTATGACTTCCTGGGGTTTGCTAATAACATGTTTGAATCCTCTGTAATGGTCCGGTTCTACCTCTAAAACAGAGATATTCACCATTGGATTTGAGTGCTACTGATATATCGTACCAACATAGCCGATACCAACATTGTATGAAGATACGTGTGTGCATTCTATTGGATAAAATTAAATAAAGATTATAAAATAATAGTGAATCGTGCGATTTTATCAAGCATCGTTAATTACCATTGACTAATTTGTATTGGGCACTATGCAAGGACATGGCTTTCTCCAAAGAGTGGCAATGCTAATTATACCTTTTAGTGGAACACAATACTACATTATTGTATATCATTAAGGATGCATCAAGCACAAACTCTTAACTGTATAAAACAGATGGAGTTCTTCTCAAGCTGAAGTTGTCATTCCTCCCTGGCTCGCTTCTCCGATCTTTCTCTTGTAACCATGAATACATTTTCCTCTCAATATGCAATCTTCTTTGCATGGTTGCTATGTGCAATCATGTTCATCACCGGCACATGCAGCTCCAATATCCTCTGCAACGAGAAAGACAAGCAAGCTCTCTTAAACTTCAAGAAAGGGGTGATAGATCCATCAGGCGTGCTCTCGTCATGGTCCACTCAACAACATTGTTGTCTATGGACAGGAATCAAGTGTGACAACATCACAACTAGAGTCTCTCACCTCAGTCTTGTTAGGAGTATATGTAGTTTGATTAGTCCCACATCATGTAAAAAGATGCATTTAGACTTTAGTCCCACATCGTTTAGAAAAGTGAGAGGGATTGTCTTTTGTCTCTATATAAAGAACTCCCTGTAAAGCTTGAAATGCACACCAAAAATAAACTATTCCTAGTGTAGTCGTGGACGTAGGCAAATTGCTGAACCACGTTAAATTTTTGTGTCTTTTTCTCTCTTCTTTATTTCCTTATTTATTTTATTTATTGCTTTGTTCTTAACAATTGGTATCAAGAGCCAATTTCTTAGTATGCTCTGTGGTTACGACTTTGTCTGATCTTCTACATCAGAAAGATTGGTTTATTCTCAGGGTAGAGAAGCAGTGGGAGCTTTCTTGGAAAGCGGCAAGAACATGGAGTTGGAAGAAGGAAAGGTGAAGATCGAGAAGTTTGATGGCAGAGACTTCGGATTCTGGAAGATGCAGATAGAAGACTACCTGTATCAGAAGAAGTTGTATCAACCCTTGACGGGTGAGAAGTCAGAAGACATGGAGCAGTTAGACTAGGAGCTGCTAGATCGGCAGACGCTTGGTGTGATCCGTTTGACGTTAGCCAAAAACGTCGCGTTCAACATTATGAACAAGAAGACAACTGTAGGTCTGATGAATGCATTATCAAACATGTACGAAAAGCCATCTGCAGCCAACAAAGTGTATCTAATACGGAGGCTAGTCAACCTTAAAATGGGCGAAGGTAATTCTGTTACTAATCACATTAATGAATTTAACACAATTCTTGCCCAGTTGGCCTCAGTGCAGATCAACTTTGATGATGAGGTGAAAGCATTGATTCTATTATCATCCCTTCTAGAAAGTTGGAGTGCAACTGTTACTACAGTTAGTAGTTCTGCCAGTAATAACAAGTTGAAGCTTGATGATATACGAGACTTGATCCTAAGCGAAGACGTTCGCAGGAGAGGTTCAGGTGAGTGTTCTAATTCTGATTCCAGTTCTGCGTTAAGTATTGAAACTCGAGGAAGAAGTAGCCAGAAAGGTCAGAATCAAGGACGGGGCAGATCAAAATCCAGAGGGAGACAGGCAAAATTTGCTTGTTGGAACTGCTAGAAAAAGGGTCATCTTGCTCATCAATGTAAGGCTCCAAAATGGAAGAACAAAAAGAAGAAAGATGATGATGAATCTGCAAATCTTTGCATCGAGATGAGGCGGAGATGCATTAATATGCAGTTTAGATAGTCCTGTTGATTTATGGATAATGGACTCAGGTGCGTCATTCCACACTACACCTTCCTTAGAACTATTTTATAACTATGTTTTAGGGGAATTTGGGAAGGTTTACCTTGCAGATGGAAAATCCCTTGATATTGTGGGAAGAGGTGATGTTGACATCCGAACCTCTAATGGTGCCCTATGAACTCTGCACAATGTCAGACATATCCCCGCCTTAAAGAGAAACTTGATATCTGTGGGACAGTTGGACAATGAGGGGCACTACACTACATTTGGGGATGGCTCTTGGAAGGTAATGAAAGGCAATTTGGTTATTGCTCGTGGAAAGAAGCGAGGGTCTCTTTATATGCTTGCAGATGAGGATATGGTAACCGTCGCAGAGGATGCCAATAGTTCCAGCCTATGGCATCAGAGACTTGGGCATATCAGTGAAAAGGGGATCAAGCTCATGGTGTCAAGAGGTAAGTTATCTGACATAAAGCATATTGATATTGGACCTTGTGAACACTGTATTTTTGGAAAGCAAAAAAAGGTCAGTTTTTCTAAGCCGAGAATGAGATCTAAAGTTGAAAGGCTAGAATTGGTGCATACAGATGTCTGGGGACCCGCTCTAGTGAAATCCCTTGGAGGCTCATAATATTATGTAACCTTCATTGAGGACTCTACAAGAAAGGTATGGGTCTATTTCCTTAAAAATAAATCTGACGTGCTTTCTGTGTTCAAAAGGTGGAAAAGGGAGGTTGAAAATCAAACGGGTCTAACAGTGAAAAGTCTGAAATCTGATAATGGTGGAGAGTATGATAGCAGAGAATTCAGGGATTTTTGTTCAGAGAATGAGATCAGAATGATCAAGGCAGTCTTGGGGACACACGAGCAAAACGGTGCGGCGAAAGAATGAACAGAACCTTGAATGAGAGAGCTAGATGCATGAGAATCCAGTCAGGCCTACCTAAGGTGTTTTGGGCAGAGGCGATCAGTTCCTTTAGACTATCAGTTACCTGAAGAAGTATGGTCTGGGAAGGAGGTAAATTTTTCACATTTGAAAGTCTTTGGTTGTGCCTCATATATTCTGATAGACTCTAATAGTAGAGATAAATTAGACCCCAAAGCAAAATTATGTTATTTCATTGGTTATGGATCTGACATGTATGGCTACAAATTCTGGGATGACAAAAAACAAGAAAATCATCAGAAGTAGAAATGTTACTTTTAATGAAAGTGTGTTCTATAAAGACAGGTCTACAGAATCTGCAAGCGCTAACAAACAATCAGTGGCCTGTGAGAAAGTAGCACTAGAAGAAATCTCAGAAAAGGACATAGTCAATAGAAGGCAGGATATTGAGTCTGAGTATGAACCAGAACCAATAACAGAACCAGAACCAATAACAGAACCAGAACCAACAACAGAGGTGTAACCTTTTGAGACCCAAGTAAGAAGGTCAAGCAGAATGATAGTAGAACCGCAAATGTATTCCCCTTCATTACATTATCTGTTGTTGACTGATGCTGGTGAGTCAGAGCATTTTGCTGAAGCTATGCAGGGAGATAATTCCGTCAAGTGGGAGCAAGCAATGGAAAATGAGATGAAATCCCTCCAAAAGAACAAAACTTGGTCTCTAACCAAGCTACCAGAAGGGAAGAAGGCTCTGTAGAACAGGTGGGTCTATAGGATAAAGGAAGAACCAGATGGAAGTAAAAGATATAAGGCGAGACTCGTAGTGAAAGGATTTCAGCAGAAACAAGGAATCGACTTCACAAAGATCTTCTCTCCTGTTGTAAAGATGACTACCATTAGAGTTATCTTGAGTATTGTAGCTGCAGAAAATCTTCATCTTAAGCAGTTAGATGTTAAAACTGTATTTCTGCATGGGGATCTAGAGGAGGACATCTTTATGAAACAACCAGAAGATTTTGAAGTACAAGGCAAGGAGAATCTTGTATGCAAGCTCCATAAAAGTTTGTATGGCCTAAAACAAGCACCGAGATAGTGGTACAAAAAGTTTAATGAATTTATGAGCAGCGCAGGGTTTCATAAATGTGAAGAAGACTACTGTTGTTATGTTAAGAAATGTGTTGGCAGTTATATTATTCTTGCTTTATATGTTGATGACATGTTAATTACAGGGTCTAGTATGACAGGAATTAACAAGTTGAAGAAACAGTTAGCAGGAAACTTTGAGATGAAGGATCTTGGTCCAGCCAAACAAATTCTTGGCATGAGAATATCTAGAGACATATCAGAAGGTACTTTGAAGTTGTTTCAGGAGAATTATATTAAAAAATTGCTTGACAGGTTCAATGTTGGAGATGCAAAGACCAGGAATACCCCTTTGGGAACACACCTAAAACTTTCAAAAAGGCAATCTCCTCAGACTGATGAAGAAAAGGATTACATGTCTAAAATACCATATGCTTCTGCAGTAGGGAGCTTGATGTATGCTATGGTGTGTACTAGACCAGACATAGCACATGCAGTGGGAGTTGTGAGCAGGTTTCTATCCAGTCTTGGAAAGGAGCATTGGGAGGCTGTGAAGTGGATATTGAGATATTTGAAGGGTACTTCAAGGATGCATTTATGTTTTAAAAGAAGTAATCACTTTACAGGGTTTTTCTGATGCAGACTTAGGAGGAGATCTAGATGGTAGAAAGAGCACAACAGACTACATATCTTTGTTGGGTGGTACAACTATCAGTTGGAAGTCTAAACTTCAAGGTAGAGTTTCTCTTTCAACCACTGAAGCTGAGTATGTGACAATTTCTAAAGCAGCCAAGAAGATGATATGGCTGAAGAATCTTCTCAGAGGACTAGGAAAAGAACAAGATGATGCTCCATTATTCAGTGATAGCCAGAGTGCAGTATACCTTGCTAAAAATCCAATCCTTCATTCTAGATGCAAGCATATTGAGATAAAGTATCATTTTATCGGAGACTTGATCAGTAATGGAGAGCTATCTTTGTTGAAGATCCCAGGGTCAGAGAATCCAACAGATATGTTGACCAAGACAGTTACAATTGATAAGTTGAGGTTTTGTGTTACCTCAACGGGCCTTCGAGAGTGATTGATGACGAAGGCACTGCACTAGGTTGTGATGTGAATCAAACTCCAAGTGGGAGAATTGTTAGGAGTATATGTAGTTTGATTAGTCCCACATCATGTAAAAAGATGCATTTAGACTTTAGTCCCACATCGTTTAGAAAAGTGAGAGGGATTGTCTTTTGTCTCTATATAAAGAACTCCCTGTAAAGCTTGAAATGCACACCAAGAATAAACTGTTCCTAGTGTAGTCGTGGACGTAGACAAATTGCTGAACCACGTTAAATTCTTGTGTCTTTTTCTCTCGTCTTTATTTCCTTATTTATTTTATTTATTGCTTTGTTCTTAACAAGTCTCCCATGTCTTACAACACTTCCAACTTACTCTGACAAAGAAGATAAATCACACTGCCTCACAGGTTCTATTTACCTATCCTTGCTGTTGGAGTTAGAATTTCTAAATTACTTGGATTTGAACAATAATGATTTCTTAGCTATCCAAATTAGATTCTACGCATAGTCAGAATTGTCATAACTTATCTGTAGCTACTACTCATCATTGTGTCAACTCTACAATAACTCTTCGTTATCTTGATTTATCATCTAATGAGAATCTTGTCATCAATAGTCTTCTATGGCTTTCTCGCATGTCCTCCTTGAAATATCTTGACCTTAGTGGCATTGATCTTCACAAGGAAACTAACTGGCTTAAATTTGTCACTATGCTTCCATCACTTTCAAGCCTCGCCATGGGTGGTTGTCAACTTAGAGACTTGAGTCCATCTCTTGAATATGCTAATTTTACTGCACTTGAATATCTTGATCTTTATCAAAATGAATTTCACTCAGAGTTGCCTAAATGGTTATTCAACCTCAGTTCTGGTATCTCTGAAATTTACCTCAGTTGGACTTATTCTTTAAAAGGCCAACTACCTAAGGCACTGTTAAATCTTCGATACTTGGAAGTCTTGGACTTGGAGGAAAATAACGTGGATGGACCAATTCCAGATTGGTTAGGTGAACTTGAACATTTACAATATCTCAATCTTGGAACAAACAAGTTTTCTGGATCTATTCCTACAAATTTGGGAAATCTTTCATCCTTAACTGACTTGTTAGTCGGCCACAAACAATTGTCAGGAGTTGTGTCTGAGATAAATTTTGCAAAAGTGTTGTTGAACTCTTCATTCTCATATTTGTCATCAAATGATTTGAAAGGTGGTCTTCCCAGATTATCATCCAATGTGATCTTTCTTGACATATCAAACAACTCATTGTCTGGAAACATTTCTCCCCTCCTGTGTGATCATAAGATGCTCAATGGGAAAAGAAATTTGGAATACTTAGACATATCTCAAAATCATCTAACTGGAGGGCTAACAAATTGTTGGAAGAATTGGAAATCTCTGGTTCGTGTTAGCTTGGGAAGCAATAATCTAACAGGCAAGATACCATCATCAATGGGCTTGTTAACAAATCTTACCTCACTGCATCTACATGAGAATAAGCTCTATGGACAAATTCCTGTGTCACTTCAAAATTGTCACTCTTTATTGATATTCAATGTTCGTGAAAACAACTTTTCAGGAAATATGCCAAATTGGATACCGCACGGTGCAAAGATTCTCTCATTAAGGTCAAATAATTTAAGCGGTAACATCCCAAAACAGATCTGCCAAATGTCTTCCCTTCTTATTTTGGATATTGCAGATAATAGAATTTCAGGACATATACCCAGTTGCGTACAGAATATCACAACCTTAGTTTTCAACAATGTTTCCTTCAAAAAGCTTACTTATTTCATTCCTATAGATGGTAGTCGTCGTTACTATGTCTTTGAAGAGATTCTTGAGCTAGTTACAAAAGGTCAAATATCAGACTGTGGAATGAACCTTCACTTTGTGAGCTTAATTGATATGTCATGTAACAAATTGTCAGGAACATTGCCTCTCCAAATATTTAGCCTCATTGGATTGTACTCCTTAAACTTGTCCTACAACAGATTAACAGGACAAATACCTAATGAGATTGGCAACATGAAAAAACTGGAGTCCCTTGATTTATCAACAAACCAATTTTGGGGTGAAATTCCTCATAGCATGTTTAATTTGTCCTTTTTGAGTTACTTAAACCTGTCTTGCAACAATTTGACAGGCAAAATACCATCTGGCACACAACTTAAGGGATTCACTGCACTCAGCCATATGAACAACCCTGATCTCTGTGGACCTCCACTTACCAAACTTTGCTTCCAGGATGTTAATAGTAAAGACACAAATGCAGCAATAGATGAAGATGGAGATGAATCTGAATCTGAATTTTTGTCATGGTTTTATATTGGAATAGAATCTGGATTTGGGACAAGCTTTTTGGGAGTTTGCTTTGCCATTTTCTTAAATAGAAAATGGAGGCACGCTTACTTCAAATTTCTTTATGACACCAGAGACCGATTTTATGTCATTAAAGTGAAATGCTTTCGTGCTTTGGGGTCCAACATGTTGCATAGCCATACTGGTACTAGTACCTGTTGGGAAATACCGTCACAATTTCCCTCCTCTATGAACTCAAAAATAGGCACTAAGCGGAAGCGAAAAATATAATAACAACGCCAGAAAATTTTAGCGTGGAAAACCTTCTCAATAAGGTAAAAACCACGGAACCCGTAGGCCTCTTAAATCTCCACTATAATAATAATGGGAATACAAATACAATAACAATTGTATCTTCAATTTGTGGATAACACTCACAAATTGGCTTACTAATTTTTCTCTCTTAGAGAAAACACTCTCTAAAGATTTCCCTATTTTTCTCTCACACTCTCTTGTGAGGATTTCTCTCAAATTCCTTCTTGCTTTGTATGTTTTTGTGTGTGGAATGCCTTCCTTCCTTCCTCCTATTTATAGGAGAAGGAATGTTGTGAATTTGATTAAAAAAATGCCACACTAATCAATTTGCACCGAAAGCTATCAATTGAAAAACAATTCACCGAAAGTGTTTTGTTTTGGTTGGAAATTTGGTCCCACAGTTCTCCCCCTCCAACCAAAAAAAATATTTGAATTAGTTTGGGGTTAATGCTAAGCCTGCAATTTCTTTACAGACTTCTATCTTCTCTTTTGGTAGAGGTTTTGTCATCATATCTGCCTCATTATCCTTGGTGTGTATTTTCTCAATCTTCAGTAGTTTATCTTCTAACACATCACGAATCCAGTGATACCTCACGTCGATGTGTTTTGACCTTGAATGAAGTGTCGAGTTCTTACTGAGATGTATTGCGCTTTGACTGTCGCAATAGAGAACATAGCTTTCTTGACTATGGCCTAACTCTTGTAGGAATTTCTTCATCCACAATATCTCCTTGCAACCTTCAGTGATTGCGATGAATTCAGCTTCTGTGGTGCTTAAAGCAATACACTTTTGTAGTCGTGATTGCCATGAAATAGCTCCCCCTGCAAAAGTAATCAGATATCCTGATATAGATTTCCTTGAATCCACATCTCCAGCCATATCTGCATCTGAATACCCACTGAGCATTAGACTTCCATTGCCAAAACATAAGCAACTTTTGGCAGTTCCTTTCAGATACCTTAGTATCCATTTTACAGCATTCCAATGCTCATTTCCAGGATTTGATAGGAATCTACTCACAACTCCTACAGCATAAGCAATGTCTGGTCTTGTACACACCATTGCATACATAAGGCTGTACAACAATGAGAAGAATATGGCACCTTGCTCATTTCTTCTTTTTCTTCTTCATTTCCTGGACATTGTGACTTGCTCAGTTTGAAATGACCAGGTAATGGAACATGTACAGGTTTGGCATTGTGCATGTTGAATCTTTCAAGAACTTTCTTGATATAGTCTTCTTGTGACAACCACAACATTCTTTTGGAACGATCTCTGATGATCTTCATTCCAAGGATCTTCTTTACTGCACCCAGATCTTTCATGGCAAATGATTTGCTCAGTGCCTTCTTGAGAGCAGCTATCTTTGTCTTATCTTTCCCAACTATCAACATGTCATCAACATACAACAATAGTATAATGGATTCACCATTGTCATAGTTCTTCACAAACACACAATGGTCTGCGGATGTCTTCTTAAAGTTGTGTTGGGTCATGAAAAGTTCAAACTTCTTGTACCATTGCCTTGGAGCTTGCTTTAGACCATAGAGACTTTTCTTCAGACGACACACTAAATGTTCTTTGCCTGGTTCTTCGAAACCTTCTGGTTGCTCCATATAGATTTCTTCCTCTAAGTCTCCATGTAAGAATGCTGTTTTAACATCAAGTTGTTCTATCTCCAAGTCTAGTTTTGCGGCTAGACCGAGGATCGCTCTAATGGATGTCATCTTCACCACTGGTGAGAAGATTTCTTCAAAATCTATGCCTTTCTTCTGATTACACCCCTTTACAACAATTCTTGCTTTGTACCTGGGGTTTGGGTTGTTCTCTTCATTCTTGAGCTTGAACACCCACTTGTTTTTCAATGCCCTTCTGCCTTCTGGTAATTTCACCAGGTCATATGTTTGCTTTTCATTCAGAGACTGTATTTCTTCTTGCATGGCTTGCATCCATTTTTCTTTATCATTCATCTCAATGGCTTCCATAAAGCTTTGAGGTTCTCCTTCATCAGTAAGAGTGACATACTCATCGAGAAATATTTTCTTGATGGTTGTCGACTCTTGTTGATCTTCTCACTTGAGGTTCTTCTTCTAACTGATCAGTCTCCATTTGTACTTCCTGCATTTCGACTTTGTTACGATGATCGGTTGTTGTTCTCATCTCATCTGGTTGCTCTACTTGATGAGGTCAGATCATCTGATCAGGTTGCTCATTCCTTTGAGGAATCTCTCCCCCTGAATTGTGTACCACCATGGTCTTTGGCTTCTTTGATTGCTGAAGATCATGGATTGTTTGATCTTCATAGAATACCACATCTCTGCTTCTAACAATCTTTTTGTTTACAGGATCCCATAATCTGAAGCCAAGTTCATCTCTTGGTGAACCAAGGTATATGCACTCCTTCGTTTTGGCATCAAGCTTTGCTCTTTCATCTTTAGGAATATGGACAAATGCCCTACACCCAAAGACTCTCAAGTGACCATAAGAGGCTTTCTTTCCAGACCATACTTCTTCTGGAATCTCTCCATTTAAAGGTCTTGAAGGAGACAAATTGATCAGATCAATTGCAGTCTTTACTGCTTCTCCCCAGAATGACTTGGGAAGTTTTGCATGAGAGAGCATGCTCCTGACTTTCTCTGCAATCGTTCTGTTCATTCTCTCAGCTAGTCCATTCATCTGAGGTGTCTTGGGAGGTACTTTCTCATGTCTTATCCCATGAGTCTTGCAATAGTCCTCAAATGGACCTCTGTACTCTCCACCATTGTCAGTTTTCAAGCATTTCAGCTTTCTACCAGATGCTCGTTCTACAGAAGCATGAAATTCCTTGAAAGTTTGAAGAACTTGATCTTTCGTCTTCAATAGATACACCCACACTTTCCTGGAGTGATCATCAATGAAGGTAACAAAATATTGAGCACCGCCAAGGGACCTTTCAGATGTCGAACAAACATCTGAGTGAACAAGATCTAAAATGTGCTTTCTTCTTCTAGCATCATTTGATCTTTTGAAAGATACTCTGTGTTGTTTTCCTGCTAGGCAGTCTTCACAGGATTCAAGTGGTTGTCCCTTTATGTTTGGAAGATGATCTTTTGCGAGAATCTCCAAGCCTTTCTCGCTCATATGGCCTAGTCGTTTGTGCCATAATTCTTTGGATGAATCTTGAGCAACATTCATCTCCCCTTTGCATATCTTTCCCTGCATAATATACAGAGAGCCTTCCTTTCTGCCACGAGCAATAGTCATGCTTCCTCGGCTGAGTTTCCATCTGCCGGCACCAAACTGGTTTATCATTCCGGCTTCATCTAGCTTTCCTGCTGAGATAAGGTTCAAGCGCATCTCTGGAACATGTCTTACCTCCTTCAGCACAAGCTTGTTTCCATTTTCAGTGATCAAGCTTACTTCACCTATGCCAACTATTTTACTAGTGACATGGTTACCCATCTTCACCGTACCAAAGTCTCCCTTTTGGTATAATGAGAAAAATTCTTCGTGAGGTGTGATGTGGAAAGATGCCCCTGAGTCAATTATCCATATGCAATCATCGGATGCAATATTTAGATAATTTTCTTTTTCAACAAGAAATATGTTTTCATCATTTGAGGCTACTGCAGTTGTAGATCCTTCTTCCTTCTTCTTCTTTGGATTTATTTGATCAGGATGGACGGTTCCAGCTTGCTGATCTCTCTTCAAGAATCTGCACTCAGACCTTATGTGGCCTGGTTTGCCACAATAGTAACAACTTAGTCTAGTGCGAGATTTAGATCTACCTTGTGTCTTTCCACGACCTCCTTTTTCATGATTCTTACTCCTTCCTCTGTTGTCAACAACGTTGGCTTCAAACTGATTGTTCAAGCCTCTTTCTCTCCGTCTTGATTCTTCATTCAGCAAACTGTCTGCGACAGAATCCATGCTGAGTTTTCCATCTGGAGCAGAGTTGCTAAGAGTGACAACTAGGGTGTCCCAACTCTCAGGCAGAGAACTAAGGAGTAGAAGAGTTTGTAGTTCATCATCTAGCTTCAAATCTGTCTTTGCTAGTTGATTCACTATACCTTTGAAGGTATTCAAATGTTCGATCATATTTTGACCATTCGAATACTCCAACTTCACCAGTCGTCTGACAAGGTGAGCTTTGTTTCTGGGCGTCTTCTTTTGAATCAAGGATTCAAGTTTCATCCACAACTCATACGCGTTTGTATAAGTTGATACATGCTCGAACAGGCTTCTGTCAATATGTTTTCGGATCACAACTACTGCTTTCCGATTTTGGAGCTCTCATTCTTTGTCCTTCATCTCCTCCGGTTTATTCTGGTGAGTGATTGGCTCATGTAAATCTTTACAGTATAAATGGTCTTCCATCATCGGCTTCCAATAGGAGTAATTATCTGCAGTTAGCTTGAACATATCTCCAACATGAATGACAGCTTCTTCCATCTTGAGTTACACAGGAAATACCGTACGTATGAATAGTACTATATGGTATGTATGAATAGTACTATACGGTATGTATAAACAGTACTATACTGTATGTATGAACAGTACTATGCCGTATACTAACTGTAGTATGCAAACAGTGCTCCATATATGTTCCCAGGAAAGAGAGGTGGGTCACAAATGGACACGCTTAAATACCAAGTCTTTCCTTAGCCAGAACTTTCTTGGACAACACTTTCACACCACCACACGTTATTTTCAGTCATAAGAATTATTCTTTTCTGATGTGGAAGATCAGACAAAGCTGCAACCACAGAGCATACTAAGAATTTTTCTTTATGAATCTGACACCTAGTATCCCAGAACTCTAACGAGCTCTGATACCACTGTTGGGAAATACCGTCACAATTTCCCTCCTCTATGAACTCAAAAATAGGCACTAAGCGGAAGCGAAAAATATAATAACAACGCCAGAAAATTTTAGCGTGGAAAACCTTCTCAATAAGGTAAAAATCACGGAACCCGTAGGCCTCTTAAATCTCCACTATAATAATAATGAGAATACAAATACAATAACAATTGTATCTTCAATTTGTGGATAACACTCACAAATTGGCTTACTAATTTTTCTCTCTTAGAGAAAACACTCTCTAAAGATTTCCCTATTTTTCTCTCACACTCTCTTGTGAGGATTTCTCTCAAATTCCTTCTTGCTTTGTATGTTTTTGTGTGTGGAATGCCTTCCTTCCTTCCTCCTATTTATAGGAGAAGGAATGTTGTGAATTTGATTAAAAAAATGCCACACTAATCAATTTGCACCGAAAGCTATCAATTGAAAAACAATTCACCGAAAGTGTTTTGTTTTGGTTGGAAATTTGGTCCCACAGTACGGTAACTCTTTCTCTTGAATTTCATTTTGATACTGTTTTCTTTTTAAGAGCCCCTATCTTTCAAACTGTTGAATGCATTTATATTTATTAGGTGTTCCTCATTCTTCAGAAGGGAATAAGTCATCAAGTGTGGGAGAAGAAAAAGATGGTGGTGTTATTCTAATGACAAACACCGGCAATGCCAACATTGATGAGTTCAATATTTAGATTTATTTGATATATTTTGTCACTCTGAAAAGTTGCGGCCATGGCTAATTTTTTATTTATATTTTGTTTTTCATTTATTTAATAAAGGAACGTTAGACTTATATCCTTCTTTTAAACATTGACTGTCTAAAATACTTTTTATTATTATTTAAAATTTATTAAAAACTATAAATTTTAACTGATCTCACTTCTCATTATAATAATTTAGTTGTGAGATTATCAAAATTTATAATTTTTAATTAATTTTAATCAATAATAAAAAGTGTTGAAAAGATGGTATTTAAAAGATTAATATTTCTCTGTGGACAGAAATATTGTAATTGTGTTAATGACTGTGCCATTATTGTTTAAAACATGTAGGTTTAACATTCCTCTTTTAGTTAAGTGAGAAAATTATGAAGTATATCTTCTATATTTAATATGAAGTATATTTTTCCTTCTAGTAGCCTTGAACTTATGTGATACATTTTGTCCAATGGTAGCTTGTATAAAATTGTACTAAAATAAATATAAAAGATTAGCATAAAATCATATATTAGGGGAAGATGAATGTATTCTGTTTTAAATATAAATTAGCGAGAAAATATATTATATGAATAATGCTGAAGAGGAAGTCACATTTTACATCAAAAATTGACTCGTTGGACTACTCAGGAAGACTAGATGGAACAGAAGCACTCATGAGAATGAGAAGAGTGGCACTTTTACCGCTGAGAACAATTGGGTATGTAGTACAATATGGTTGTGGAGGCGCCTTGTCTTGTAGCCCTCCAATTATAATCTGACATGACCTAGTAGGCGCAATAGCTATAGCGCCTTCTTATTCTCTTCTTACACTCTCCAACCTCACTTACTCACGTTCTCTTAGGTTGTGTTTGGACCAGAAATTTTAAAATTTTTAAAACTTTTAAAAAGTTTAAATACCCAATTATTTAAATTTTTTTTATTTTATATCCATCTCATTTAGATGAATCAATTCAATTTCTTATATTTTAATTTTCTTGTTTAAATAAAGCAATTCAATTTTTAAGAAATTCAAATTTTCATTTTTAAATATTTATTTAAAAATTAAATTTTTAATATTGAATAAAAATAAATATTAATAATTTTTAAATACTTAAATATTCAAAATAATTTTAATATTACATGATGAAATTTAATGCTTCAAAATATTTAATAATTAATTTTTTAATGTTAAATAATTAAAAATATAATAAATGATTAAATATAATTTAATTAAAAATTTTGAATTACGTAATCTCACAATAATTTTAGAAATTATTAGAAATAAATAATTACTTAACTTGACAATCATGAAATCATTTTAAATTATTAGAAAACGTGTGAGGTACTAAAGAGTTGAGAGAGAAAGAGAATAATGAAAATGACTCAAAAACAATTGAAATGTCTCACTTTTATATAGAATTTGAAATTTTCTAAATTTACTCATTTGAAATTTTTTGTCAAAATGATATCATTTTAAATTCTTCAAAATAATTTATTCAAACAAATCAATTAAATTGACAACAATTTAATTTAAAAAAATGAATTGTTCTGAAAAAATCTCCATCCAAACACACTATTTCTAAATTACTCTTGTCAATATTTGTTAAAATTCGAGCAATTAAATTCTCTTATTTCAGTTTACTTAATCGGTATATTTATCGACTTCTTAATTTATATTTTTAGCGTTATTACTTTATAAATTATAGCTTTACAATTTGTTAGTATATTTATTTTAGGAATTTTATGTTAGGCTTGTTGGTTATATTTTAGTTTTTATATATGTTAGTAAAAAATTATAGGAAATTTAGTAGAAATTTTTGTGTTATTAAAAAAAATGTTAGTAATTTTTATTTTCTAAGCTTAGTTATAGAATAGAAATATTATCTAAAATGTATATTGTTAGTTTAGTTTAAATTTGTTAGTTTAGAAAAAAATTCATAGCTATGTTTTTTTTTAACGTAGGAATAACTTTTTTTTTATTATAAATTTGTTAGGAATAATATTTTTTAAGTTTAGTTACAGCTAGTGTACTAATTATATTTAAACTTATATATTGTTATTTTAGTTTTTGAAATTGTTGTTTTTAAGAAAAAATTAGTTAAGAATATTTTATTTAATGTAGAAATAAATTTATTACTTAAAAAATATTTGTTAGGAAATTTATTTTAATATTTAGTTATAGTTAGTGTAGAAATATTATTTAAACATTTATATTGTTAGTATAATTATGTTTTATTGTTTTTAAAAATGGTTATTATTATTTTTTTCAATATTTCAGGTTTGGTAATTAAATATGATATCATCATCTTCTATTACTAGTACGAGACTTGAGTCTGCTCCTATTGACAATGACGTTCTTTAGATGTAGAGATATCATATTTCAGAGCACATCTGTAACACGAGAGATTCTCGTAGATTGCACAGTCGACAAGCGATCCCGACTTACATGGAACAATATGTTATACCAGAGACAATTGTTAAGCATCTCCAAGAAGCTGAATTTTACTAGGTTTGTAGTCTGGCCTATATGAAGATTGATCTAGACGTGGCTAGATTTGGCTAAGAATCTTGGGTGTTCATTCTTCTCCTCCAAGACATTAAGGGCTCATATAAAACTAAGTTGGTTAGCAAATAATTTTGTTGGTGTGACGTGTTTTTTGGATGACCTCGAGGCTCCGCGGCGATTCACACGTACATGATTCTATGATTTATTGGTGGTGGGTGTCATGTTTGTCGACAAGAATAATTCTCGTGTCCCTATGAAATATCTTTAGTTTCTGATGGATTTTGGAGAGATCAGTAAATACATGTGGGGGAGGGGGAGTGTTGTACTTGATTACTTAATATCGAGAGTTGTGGAACGCAACAAGCACATATGCAGGTTCCATTGATGGGATGACGGTGTTGCTGCAGTTGTGGGTTTGGTAGCAGTTGATCATAGGTACATGAATGTTTATTGTTAATGTTATTTTTTTTAATGTTTTCAATTAACATTGCAACATAATATTGTTAAATGACATTGACATTTTTTGGTAGGTGGCTCTCAATATAACATAATATTTCTTTTGATCATGATGTTGAATTTGTCCACCGTAGACTAGATTTACTAAAAAAAATCATGAGGTAAATTTCTTTTTATTTTTTTATTTTTTTTCAATTGATTGTATATGTTAATTTATATACTGATAATGTCATTAATTTTATTTTTTTTGCAGTTTTTGTGGGAACCCTGTACTAATGATGTTTTTTAAAGTTTGCCCACAAGTTATGTTGGGGGTATTGATATGTGGAGAGCAGTGGTGCCACTTTTTCTTTCCAGATTACTGGGTGGCACCAGCTTGATCACGTTATGCGACAATTTGGGCTAAGGTAGTTTATTCCACCAACGTCTTCTCAACCACAAAATCTACGTCAGCTAACTTTGAGAGGAAAGGAAGATAATAATTAGATGACAACTTTTGGACCAATTTTGCAGATTTGGGTGAATCGACTACCGTATATTGTTCACGACACACCAGTGGATGGACCTATCAACTATAATGACGAGTATCTCATCTGCCATCACCAAAAGGCTAAGATTTTTATTGACTTGGAAACACGCGGGTGACTGATATGGTACAAAAATCATTACTTAAACTTAATTTCATATACATTTTATGGTGGTGCACATTTTATGTTGGCTACTATGGATTCCACTACTTTCGCTTCTTGGTGCACATTCATCATGTAGTGTTGAACATCAATTTTCACTTCTTTTTCGCTGTCAAATTCTAAATCAATATAAAATTCTTGTCTAATTGACCAATTTGAATCAACAATAACACCCCACAAATATTCTTAATCAAGATAAGTCCAAACAATTTTTGTAACATTACCTGTGGCATTCCTTGTCAAAAAGGTCCATGGCTTCCTTTTGCATAAAACTTATCACTTATTCAATATGTTGTATTATTTACGATATAAATATTATTAATTCATATTAATTTGTTTGTGTTTCAGTAACAACATTCGGTTGAATGTCAAGGCTTAAACTTTGACGATCTTCGTTTCTTTCATCATCATCCGATTCGAGTAAATTGCTGTCAAAATCTTCTTTGTCAAATGATGATTCGACATATGAATCAAAAACCACATAATCTTCATCATTTGTTGAACTTCCTTCATTTGAGCTACCAATATTGCCCTCAATTTCAACTGTATTATAGGCAGACGATGCACCACCTGTAACTACTACTTCTATACATAATTCTATAGGACTCATGCTTCCTTCTTCAAAATTATTAATCTGAAGTTTAACATCATCGTTGTCAATGATTTGCAGTGAGACATAATCATTCCCTACAGAAATTCTTGTCATAATCGAACCAATAACTTCATTAGAATTTAATTTAAATTTATCATGAATTCCTTTTTTTTAACGCATCATAACTACTTTCATCTTGATTTGTATTACCCTTTTAGATCCCTTCAAATGTAACTCCTTCATCACTTTCAACAAATCTACCATTAATATACAACAATAATAATTGCATAAGTCATTTCTTCACGGTTTATCTACAAAAAAAAAAAAAATAACAAACTTCATTTCCAACAAATTATTAATTTATCAAATATTATAAATGATATTATCACAAAAAAAAAATTCCTTAAAATTAAACCTTTTAATATTGTTAATTTCACAACTGTATAAAAATAATAATAATTCAATTTCAATAATAGAATACTAAACAAAATTTTGGATTACTTAACTACAAGAATGTATGATGCTTGAGAGAGAGGAGTGGAGAGTATATATAAGGTTTAGAAGGTGCTACAAGGAGTGATACTTCCAACGAAGACACCAGGGGCAATTTTACTTTAAGAGGAAGCGCCATAGGTAGTGTTACTAGTAAGCTCATTCGCCAAAAACACAAGGGAGACACCACAGTATATGACACCTCTATCCCCATTGGCCCACATAGCATTAGGTGCCAAGCCGCATGGCCTGTGATGGACCTTCATCCTTACCTGCCCTGGAGACGTTTTGATTGGTGGCACCTTCCTCTAAAACAGCCCCAATTGTAAGTAATTTCTAATCTTCCTTAATTGCTTGAATAGTTTCTCAAACGAAACTATAACCGTCTTTTTTGCCTAAATGTAAAAGATATTTATCATGTGAATAGCTCATGTAATAGAAAAATCCATGTAAAAAATATCTATATCATGTAATTAGAATAAACAAATGTTCAAAAAAATATGAAGATAATGTGTGTACTTATTTGTAAGGGGTAATAACTAAAATGAATTGTTCTTTTATGTAATCATGGGTTATTTGTAAAAATATTCTAATACTCAAGTTAGTATACGTGCAAGTGTGTGAGAAGTGTAAATTGGGATTAGAGTTTACTTGTCGTGCATGCATTTTCTTTCATAGGGGTGAATCCCTTTAGCGGATAAAAGATTGGATAGCAATAATAATGATCGTTGTAATAAATCATGGATATCTAGTTAATTTTGTTTGATTTGGTAGTGTCAAGTTAAATTTGTTTAAAAATAAATTATATTCATTGATTTTGATAATTACATATTATTAAGGTAAAATTTTTATTTATAAGACTTATGAAGCTAGAAAATGAATGAAGTTTGTAAACGAATCAAGTGCTAGCAAACTATTCATGAACTCAGGAGATGAATGATATAGCATAAATAAAGCTTCTATTTAGACTAATGAAGTTACTAACGAAACATGAAAATATGATATATATGAATTCTGTTAGATCAAATTTGTTTAAAGATAAATTATGTCCCTTAATTTTGATAATTACAATATATTATGATTAAAATCTAAACTTATATGATGAATAAGATTTTCAAACTTATCAGATGAAGTTGAACACAAAGCAGACGAGGTCATACTTCAGTAGACATCATCAACCATCAAATGAACATAAGACAGATTAATGAAGAGACAGGCACACCCAGACCAAAGAATAAGTATCAGTCTTAACCTATAATGTCGAACTCTCATGTTATAACCATTTAACAATTCTTGCAGAATTTGTATGAGCTAAAATACGTGTCTAACATCCAATGTTCAAATTCAAAGAAGTCAACAAAATCTATATCAACAATTGTGTCTAACAGAGTTAAAAAGGATGTTCTGTTGCAGAAAAGAGTTACTTCATTTTCTTATATAGGTTTAAATTATTCTTAATTGTCAATCCCTCTCTGCATAGAGGTTGAATCTATCAAGTTAGGCCGTTATAATTAGGCTAAAGAGGTTGAATCCAAATAATATTTGTTAGTTTGAGGAGATTGAGTCTAGAGAATACTTGAAGGTGTTAGCCTGAAGAGACTATGTTCCAAATGATACTTAGGTCTGTTAGTCTGAAGAGATTGTTTTCCAACAAATACTAGCGATAGCTAAGAGTGTTTGAGATCAAGCAATACTCTATATTTTTCACTTGATTATAGTGAAAATTTAGTTTTTGCAAAGAAATTAGACATCTTTTGTAATACCTTACCCTTACCCTTAGTAGTAATTTTAATTGGAAGAGGTTTAAATCAAATAATATTTAATGTTTTTAACTTAAAATATTGTGATTAAAAAATATTTGATATTATTAGCATGAAGACGTTACGTTCAAAAAATGCTTAAAATTGCTATTCTAAAAAGGCTAAATCTAATAATACTTAGATAGTGTTAGCTTGAGGAGACTTTATCTAAAAAATACTTATATTAATTAGAAGTAAACTTGGTCAAACAAAACTTTGAAACTTTCACGTTATGAAATCTTGACTATTATTAAAAATCTGAATGTATTGATTACACAATTTAATATAAAAATATTTTGTACTTTTCTTAGTTTTGCACTTAGTGACTAGCCAAAGTTGCATTGTATCACAAAGTTTGTTTTTAAGAAAAAACTTTTATATAATTTGTGATAAGACTGTAAGTTTCAGTTTGATAAAAGAATCTTACGAAAATTCTTTAAAATATAATTCTAATTATCTTTTTATATTTTTATCTTTACATATAACATAAAATACCGGATTACATCTTTCCATTCTTATCTTCTTTTGTTGACTAGTACTATCCGTTGGGACTGATCAACTATTCTAATAATACCGGAATATAATACAACGTGCATGAAACAATATATCAGATGAACAAGTTAAAATTAAATATTTTTATTTATGTATTAATATTTTATTTTAAAAGATAATCTTTTATCTATAATATTTTTTTGACTAAAATATTTATTTATTTAATAATTCTAGTAATAATAATTGAAATAAAAATATCAATAAATCATAAAAAATATGAAAAAATAAAATTATATTTATAAATGTTATCTTTTACTGGACGGCATCGTCAACGATCAAATATTTGTTATGAAAAGACTACAACTAAATTTCCACACACAAAAAAATCAGTGTGTTGAACTATTCAACAAGGAAATAGTACTCCCACTACCTTACCAAATTTCCACACAAACTTCATTGATGTTAATTGACTTGGCGTTGAAATTGATTCTCTTAAGTTTTCTACAACGATAATTCTTCAAAAGTTTCATGGGTTACTCGTTTTAAGCATATCCATGTTCAATAATAGTACATGCGTATTATACTAAAATATATAATAATTAAAAGAACAAGAGTAGCAAAACAAAGAAGTGAACTGAATATAATTAATTTTTATTTATTAGTCTGTTTAAATCTTTTCATGCGTGTCATACGATTTTAAAAAATTGAAATCTATCATAATTGGTTTTCTAATTCTATATTCATTATTATTAAATTATTTTATGTAATTTTAAATATGAGATCAAAGAAAATTAACATAAATAAATAAATACAGAAGAGAAAGATTAAAAGAAATAGTAGAGAAAACATTACAACACCATTAAATCATGGCCATATTTCTATTGTTATATATTCATGTTCAATATATAAAGTACTATTCAAATCAATTTGAAAAATAAAATCATTTTTTAAAAGAATTAAAAATATTAATTTTAAAGTTTAGGAAATAAAATCAAATATAATTTAAATTTAAGGGACTAAAATAAGTCTTATAATTAAAATTTATTATTATTTATTCTAAAATTTATTTTTTTAACACAAATTAATTATATATTTCATTTATTTTTTAATAATTATAATATAATATATAAATAAAAATTAATTAATTAATTAATTTTAAAATCTCTCCATTTCTTCCCTCCTCTCCCCTCCCAAAGTTTTTCACCCAGTCAAACCAGAAAAGATAACCAAACATGTAGTATGTTTGTTTACCCGTTGAAAAGGATAAAATTAATTTTTATTTTAAAATAAATTAATTAGATAATGAATGTAATACATGTAATAGAAAAATTTATGTAAAAATATCTATATCATGTAATTAGAATAAATTAATGTGATTTATAAAAAAAATATTAAGATAATGTGTGTATTTAATTATAAGTGGTAATATCTAGTAGCTAGGTAATAATACTCAATTGACTTGTACAACTCCTTTGTGTAAATATTATGGTTTATACTCCCTCATAGGTAATGAAATATCTAAATAATATTCTTACAAAAAATTAGTATGTATTTAACCGGGTGAGAAGTGAAAATTAGGATCAGAATTTACTTACACTGTATGCATTTTTTTAATAGCGTTAATCTCCGACTTTTAAATAGGTAAAATATGGGATAACAATATAATGATTTTTGTAATATTATGTGTATCTTTAATTATCTTATTTGATTTTACAGCATAAAGTATTTTATCAAATATTTCTATTTTTATTTTATTAATTATTGTTCGTCAGAATGGATCAATTACTTTGATAATACCTGAATACAATAAAACGTGTATAAAAAATATATTAAATGAACAAGGTAAAATTAAATATTTTAATTTTTGGATTAATATTTTATTTATTAGAAGATAATGTTTTATCTAAAATATTTATTTATTTAATAAATTTAGTAATAATAATTGAAAAAAAAAATAACAGTAAATAATAGAAAATATGAAAACATGAAAATATATTTATAAATGTTATCTTTTACTAGACGACATTGTCAACTATCAGCTATTCTATTTATTTTGCGAAGACTACGACTAATTTTCTTCACATAAAGATTAGCGTGTGTTGTGCTAGTTAATCAGGAAATAGTACTCCCACTACCTTACCAAATTTCCACACAAACTTTAATTAATCTATGTTAATTGACTTGGCTTGAAATTGATACAATTAAGTTTGTTAGAATGATAAACTTTTTAAAGTTTTATCATAAATTTCCAGACAAATTTTAATTAATCTATGTTAATTGACTTGACATTGAAATTGATACAATTAAATTCGTTAGAATGATAAACTTTTCAAAGTTTTATCATAAATTTCCACACAAACTTAAATTAATCTATGTTAATTGACTTGACATTGAAATTGATACAATTAAATTCGTTAGAATGATAAACTTTTCAAAGTTTTATCATAAATTTCCACACAAACTTTAATTAATCTATGTTAATTGACTTGACATTGAAATTGATACAACTAAGTTTGTTAGAATGATAAATTTTTAAAGTTTTATCATAACTAATAAGTTTGTCGTGCGGGTTACTCCTGAGTTTTAAACATATATCCATGTTCAATAATAATATATGCGTATTAATATTAAAAATACATAGTACTTAAAAGAACGAGAGTACAGAAACAAAGAAGTGAACTGAATTTAATTAATTCTTATTTATTAGTATGTTGAAAATTTTCCATACGATTATAGAAAATTGGTTTTCTAATTCTATATTCATTACAACAGAGCTAAAATTTAGGGGGAGAGAGACTAATTTTTCTTAATTTTTTTTATTTTATTTTTTCATTTCAATTTATTATTTTTTATATTTTTTCTAATTTCTTTAAAATAATACAGTAAACTTTTAAAAGTTAAAATTATTTTGGGTTATTTAATTATAATTTATGTATAAGATAATAAAAAATATATCATTAAAAATTATTATTATGATTAAGAATTTCTTAAAAAATATATAACATTGACAGTAAAAGTTTAAAACTAAAGATGAATATTAAAACTTTTAAAACTAAAAATTATTTAGATGGGAGTTTAAAATTATGGATAAATATTAAAAATTTTAAAATTAAAAATTATTTAAATAGAAGTCTTAAATATGTATATTTTTAAAATTAGATATAAAATTATAACTGAAAAAAGGAAAACCGTCAAAAACTAAAATTTCTTATTATATATATATATATATATATATATATATATATATATATATATGAAAAAGAAAAGTTGAAAAATTTTGGGAGTCACCGCCCCATTACATGAACATGGTTCGGCCCCTAATTACTATTAAATTATTTTATGTAATATTAAATATGAGATCAAAGAAAAAAAAACATAAATAAATAAACACAGAAACGAGAAATAAATATGGCCATACTTCTATTGTTGCCAAAAAAATATCTCCCAAAATGAAAAAAAAAACATTTTTGTAAATAATATTTTTACTATATAATTGATGATATACCTTTTAATATACTTTTTCTTTCTGATACTTTATGTTTGGTAAGTTTTATTAAAAGTAGAAAAAATAATGATTTAAAAGTAGATGGGAAAAAATATTAATATTAATTGAAAGAGAAAGGATTAGAAAAGTAAGACACTGATATCTCTTTTTATATCTTCCATGAAATTTCTCTCTATTTTATTCTTTTTCCCTTATTTCAAATACAATATTAACTTAACCCAATTTAGTTACTTTTGAGAAATCATAAGTCAAACCCTATCGAAGAGGACTAAATTTTATATGTATTTTTTTTTTTATTTCAACATAAAAGTAGGAAAATTATAATACACTCACTTTGTCAAGTTTTTTACTTTTACAATTTTTTTTAAAATTTTATTTCATTCCCATATACTCACACACTCTTTCCTCTTTTATACCTAACAAATACTCTTTTCATTTTTTTTTCATCAACGAAATTATAAAAACATAATATGATTTGAAAATAAATTTAATTACACTATAAATTTGAAAAATACTCTTATATAAACTTTGATTAATATTTTGACTTAACATTATTTAACATACATAAGTAAATGAGATAAAAAAAATAATGCTAAGTTCAAATATTCACAAATATTTCATTTATTTGACTAATTGGAAACCACTATGTTTCTCATTTCCCCAAAAATTTTACTCTTACAAAAAACAAAATATTTGTTTGTTCTCATACATTAGTATACCCTTTCCTCTTCTTTGGCACACTTGGTCCCTCAAATTTTGCATGGTTGCTATGCTCAATCATATTCTTCAACACTGCCATGTGTAATTTCAGTATCCACTGCAACGAGAAAGACAAGCAAGCTCTCTTAAACTTCAAGAAAGGAGTGATAGATCCATCAGGCATGCTCTCGTCATGGTCCACTCAACAAGATTGTTGTCAATGGACAGGAGTCAACTGTGACAACATTACGACTAGAGTCTCTCACCTCATTCTCCCATGTTTTACAACACTTCAAAATTACGCTGACAAAGAAGATAAATCACACTGCCTCACAGGTTCTATTTACCTATCCTCGTTGTTGATGGAGTTAGAATTTCTAAATTTCTTAGATTTGTACAATAATGATTTCTTAGCTATCGAACTTGATTCTGTGCAAAGTCAGAATTGTCAGAACTTATCTGTAGCTACTATTCATCATTGTGTCAACTCTACAACAACTCTTCTTCATTATCTTGATCTATCATATAACGAGAATCTTTTCATCAATAGTCTTCTATGGCTTTCTCGCATGTCCTCCTTGAAATATCTCCACCTTAGTGGCATTGATCTTCACAAGGAAACTAACTGGCTTCAATTTGTCACTATGCTTCCATCACTTTCAAGCCTCGCCATGGGTGGTTGTCAACTTAGAGATTTGAGTCCATCTCTTGAGTATGCTAATTTTACTGCACTTGAATATCTTGATCTTTCAGAAAATGAATTTCACCCAGAGTTACCTAAATGGCTATTCAATCTTAGTTCTGGTATCTCTCATATTTACTTTTACTCAAGTTCTTTAAGAGGCCAACTACCTAAGGCTTTGTTGAATCTTAAAAACTTGGAAACCTTGGAGTTGGAAGATAATAACATGGATGGACCAATTCCAGATTGGTTAGGCGAACTTGAACATCTACGCTGTCTTAATCTTGCATTAAACATGTTTTCTGGATTCATTCCCACAAATTTGGGAAATTTAACATCCTTAATTGTCTTGGCCATTGGCCAAAATCAATTGATCGGAGTTGTGTCCGACAGACATTTTGCCAAATTGTCAAATTTAAAGGAATTGGGTATACGCTCTTCGTTGCCCTTAATCTTTGACTTTGACTTCCACTGGGTTCCACCTTTTCAACTTGAAGTATTAGCTCTGACATTTGCAGGTCCTAGCTTTCCCGCATGGATATATACACAAAAAGATATTATATATTTATCCATTACAAAATCATCATTTGAGGCCGGCGGCAAAGTTTGAAATTTTGTATCAAGAGTGCCATTCCTAGACTTTGTAGATAATCGGATTGATGGGAACATGTCAAACATGTTGTTGAACTCCACATTCTTACGCCTGTCATCAAATGATCTGAAAGGTGGTTTTCCTCGATTATCATCAAACGTGGCCTTTCTCAAAATATGAAACAACTCATTATCAGGAAATATCTCTCCACTCTTGTGTGATGATGATAAGATATGGAATGGGAAAAACAGGTTGAAGTTCTTGGACATCTCTCACAATCATTTATCTGGAGAGCTTACTAATTGCTGGAAGAATTGGAAATCATTGGTTCATTTTAACTTGGGAGGGAATAATCTAAAAGGAAAGATACCCCCATCAATGGGCTTGTTATCTAACCTTACCTCACACCATCTACATGAGAATAAGCTCTATGGAGAAATTCTTCTTGCACTGCAAAATTGCCATTCTCTATTGATCTTTGATGTTCATGATAACAACCTATCAGGAAATATACCAAATTGGATACCACAGAATGCAATGGTTCTGCAAATAAGGTCCAATAATTTCAGTGGTAATATCCCAACACAGATTTGCAAAATGTCTTCCCTCATTGTTTTTGATATTGCAGATAACAAAATCTCAGGTCACATTCCCACCTGCATACATAATATCACAGCCTTAGTTTCCAACAGTGCTTCTGAGAACAAGCTTTAGTTTTCCTTCTTCTTAATTAATATGGGAAATTTCAACTTTGAAGACATACTTGAGCTGGTGACAAAAGGTCAAGAATTAGAATATGGAAAAAACCTACACTTTATGAGCTTAATTGATATGTCAAGCAACTATTTGTCTGGAACAATACCTCCCCAATCGTTTAGCCTCACTGGATTGGCATCCTTGAACTTGTCCCACAATAAATTAATGGGGAAAATACCAGATGAGATTTGCAAAATGAAGCACCTGGAGTCGCTTGATTTTTCAATAAACCATCTTTCGGGTGAAATTCCTGAAAGCTTGTCCAGTGTGTCCTTTCTTGAATACTTAAACCTGTCATTCAACAATTTTTCAGGCAAAATACCATCAGGCACACAACTTGAAGGGTTTGATGTGTTCAGTTATGTTGGCAATCCTGATCTATGTGGACCTCCACTTCCAAAAATCTGCTTTCAGGATGGTAAAACTAAAGACACAAAGCCAATAGATGAAGATGAGGATGATAATGAATTTATGTCATGGTTTTATATCGGTATAGCATCAGGGTTTGTCACAAGCTTTTTGGGAGTTTGTTGTGCCATTTTCTTAAATAGAAAATGGAGGCATTCTTACTTTAAGTTTCTCTGTGACCTGAGAGACCAAATATACGTCATGCTTATCATCAAAATGAATTCCTTCCGTTGAGGTCAACCAAGTTGCATAGTCGTACCGGTAAATAAAACCTTCTTCTTAAAATCTTATTTCATTTCATATGTGCACAGCGCAAATGTACAAGAAAATAATTTTATTTTGGAGTAAAATATAATATGCAATTTACTCAAATATATATATATATATATATATATATATATATTTTCTTCCCTTTATATTTTATAACTAGTTGTATGATAAATTATTTAAATTGTCTATTAAATATTTTTTTAAATATTTTTTTAAAGGGAGAGAATATCTATTTCCAAACTCTCATTTTTCAACATTTTCAATATATATTAACTACTATAATAAGTAAACAATTTAAATAGTAATAATAATAGTTAAATAATAAAGTTGAAATCAAATATTAAAAATATAATTTACTTATAAATTTCTTATTTTTTAAGAACACGATCACTTACAAACACAATCAGAGTATATTCTAATTTCATTAAATATTATCAGTAAATATGGTGGAATATTTTTCATTTTGATAACTTTTCTTGTTACGAGGTCTTACATTCTGCCACTGTTGATTGGGTCATTCTGAATATTTAAATTTTAACGACAAACACTAGTAGAAAAAAGAGAAAATGATGTTAGAACTAGGAAGAGTTAATTAGAAACAACAATTCAATGATATCCTATGATGCCTTAAAATTGTGAAGTAGTGAAATCATATGATAAATGAGTTAGTCCTAAAATGTTTACTGAATTGGATGGCTCTTGTGATCATGATTTTATCATCTTATGTTCTTAGGTGCTCATCATTTTCAAAAGGGAATAAATCATCAAGTGTAGAAAAAAAAAGAAGAAAAGTGATGATCCAGTTCTAGTGACAACCACAAGTATTGCCAACATTGATGAGCTAAACATTTTATCGTTAGGTTGGCATATTTTGTTACTTTGAGAAGTTGTGGTGATGATTGTAATTTCAGTATTTCTCTCTTTTGGTTTCACTATTATGCAAAGCCGTGATGTAAGAGTTTTAATCATTATGGCATTAATGTAGCAAACATATAGTATTGACATTATTTCTCTTTACATGAAATTGTTATATTCATCTGAATAAACTATTCCCCAAATCGTTGTCCCTGACCAATTAGTCCATGGAAATTCAATTCTAGAAACGAAGAAGAAAATAGTTAGAGTGAAGAGAATGAAATCAATTGGAGAAAGGAAGGACATGGAGTGAGTTATCATCCTTAGCAGAGGGGAAATTATAAAGCTTAATCCGACATGGGTTAATGGAAAAGTCATATAAATTGTTCATAGTCTCCCTACAAATTTAAAAATATAAATTCCTGTTTTAATTATGTTAGTAACTTAAAATACTTTACCATTTATTGAAGTCAATATATCAAAATAAGCATATATCCAATGACTAAACAGTTCTGTTTGATTGAAGTTTTGGTAGAAGTTTCCTTTACGTGTATTGTTTATGAAAGGGATTATATATTGACATATTTTAACTTTTTTTTAATAAAAACAATAAAATTAAATAATATGCAATATACTTAATTAATTGATACTTTTTTTTTTCATATTCTACGATTAGTTAATTATATTTTAAGTGACAGATTTAATTTTTTTTATTTATTAATTGGTATTGAATATTATTTTAAGATTATTCACTAAAACTAGAAAATTAAATATTATATTTACTATATTATTTAAAAATTTTCATAGAAATTTCATTAATAAATTTTATTTTAACGACATTATAGGATATTTTAATATTATTTTGTTTTTATTTATGGATATTAAGATATCATATATTTTGTTCAACCAAATAAGCAATACATTCTTAACGCTTTCAATTCAATTTGCTATATTGAAGAGACAAAATTTATAAACAGATTATATAATTTCTTAAATATAATTATCTTAAATTTTACTTTATAAAATTATTATAATTAATAGGTTAATTAAATTTAATTTTATGATTAACATAAATTTTATTCAATTCCAGACTAATTATTGTGATTTTAAATCCATAAATTATTATAGTAATTTGAACATTAAAAGTTATAAAAAGAAAGGAGAGAGAGGCATTTTCAGTAATTAAGAAAATACATTTTTTTTCTTACATATTAAGAAAATACATTTAACCAGTCCTAAAATTTTGTAAGGTAAACAAAATAAAATCAAACATTGAAATAAGTGTTAAAAGTTTATGATTTTTTTTTTGAGAAAAAATAATTATAATATTAAAAAATTAATAATTCAGTTTACATGAGAATTTATAATTAACCGAGATGCTAGACCCTCCAAGCTAAAAGCCTAATGCATTTTTGTGCTCAGAGTAGTTTCCAGATAACCTCGCCGCACATTAGTCGCATCTCGCCGTCGCGTCGCCGTCAGGTACCTCTCTTTCTCTTTCACTCTGTAGGGTTTCGGCCATCAATTTCCAAAGCTTCTTCGTGGAGTAATCGGCCACTAGACAACTAAAATTAAAGTCTTTTCATTTTCTTTATCCTCTTATTTAACTTAGGAAAGTTGAAAAAACACATTACAAGGAATCAACAGAAGGCGTGAAGGCATTTGAAGTTCGCAACGAAAGTGATTGATAGTGGAAATCCATAATCTCATTCCTCCATTTTTGAAACCGAAGATAGCCACAAGACTAACATTTTCACAATTAATTAGGATAGATGCCACCTCAACATGTCGTATAAGTCGAGAAAACACTAACATATATAATCGGGAATCAACTACCTCTATTAAGTGATTTATTGAAATAGAATTTAGATTTTGATGTATCATATTCGAATTTAACTTAAAATCAATATATTATTAATAAACATATTCATCAAATATATGTAAATTATATCTAAAGATCTGATATAGGTGAGGCAACGTGAGACATCTCAATATCCCTTTCTATGTAAGTACGCTGAACCATGCGAACAAATAATATAAGACTTCTCTGTACTCCTCCACAACATGTTAGGATAGATGAGATTCAGTTCAGCTACCATCTCAAACATTCACAGTCAATTAGCTGTTAATGAAAATGTCCAATAAATATATAAACTATCTTCAAATAATTAAAACAAATGACATAACAATTTTTAATTTTATTCATTAACTCATTAATACATGGAAATTGAATAGATCATATTTGCTTTATACCCATTACACTATTGATTCTAAGGTGTACCAGGTAAAAAAATATATAAAGCCAAAGAAGAAAAAAAAAAAACAAATGATGTGACCGGAAAAGTGAATATATATATATATATATATATATATATATATATATATATATATATATATATATATTTTTCGAGAGTAACCCACGACGATCTTCTTAGTTCTGACAAAAATTTTGAACAATTATCAGTCTAAACTTTGAACATGTCAGAATCAATTGTAAAGCCAAGTCACGTGACATGGACTAAACTTTGTGTTGGAGTACTGTTTCCTCATTGACTAGTTCAATACATATTAATCTCATATGTGTGGAAAATTAGTTGCAGACTTTGCATAACAAATAAAATACACAGTTGATTGTTCACGTAAAAAGTAACTTATATATATATATATATATATATATATATATATATACTTATAATAATTACATTAAAATATACAAACCAAGTGTTTCAACCAAGTTCTAATTTATTAGTCTACTGAAATCTTTGCAGGCATGTCAGATGATTTTTGAAAATGGAAATCATTGGTTTAAATAAATTTATTATATTTATTTAATTATATAAAAGTGCAAAAGAATTCTGTCTATATTTTATAATTATAAGAATATAGATTATTAAAAGAAAATGGAATAACTACATTAATTATTAATAATGAAAAAGAAAAAACCAAATCAAATTATTTAAATATAAAAATGTTAAATTAACAAATTATAAAAAATGAAACAATAAGAGAAATAAAAGATATCATTAAATAGAATTGGTTAGTATTTTAGTTAATTAGTTACCAAACAGTTTTTATTTTTTTTACGAGATGTACCAGCGACCTACAATTATTATTAGAATTAAAAGAAAAATATTGTGAAGTGTATTAACAAAAGATAAGATATCAAATTTTAAAATATTACAAACATAATAAATAATCCGAATAACATATTAATAAAATTTTTTATTTATTATATTACATAGAGTTCTCGTTAAAGATAGAAATTAGTACATATAATAAAGTTGAAATCATGTGAATAGGATGAACAATTAATGATCGCCATTTTTATTCGGATTAAAGATCATTTAAACTTTTTATTTTTAATGTGATGTTATTCAATTTTTTTCTTTTAATCCTTGATAAATTTAATTAATTTAGAATGAATTGGAGGTTTTATTGATTTTGATAAATTCTCCGTGATCTCCAAATTAAAAGAGAACAATTAATTAAGATTAACCGTATACTAATCAAACGTCCATTTAACAAATTTCTTTCATAATTTGCCATAAGTTCACTGAAATATTAAGTTAGCCTATTGTTCTACAAGAACTTAAATAAATAACTTAAGCTTTTTTATTAAAGTTGAGAAAATTGGATAGTTAATAATAAACAAAATAATATCAGATTAATAATTAAATAATGAGGTGAGATGAGACAAGATTAAGACTCAGTCGTGATAGATTCAACATTACAAAAAATCTATAACTTAATTTTTATTAAATTGTTAATTTTTCTTTATATTCTCTAATTTATACATCAACCACTCTTTAAATTCTTTTCTACTTGAGTTAGAAAAAATAAATTTCACGAGTCTTCTGGGAGAAGAAATAGATAAGTCCAGTTACAAATTCACAAAGTTTGGTTTACTAATAACAAAATAGTTCCCTTCAATGACTTCTGGCCATTCGTCCCAGCTCGCCCATTCAAACCGGCACTCGACTTTCAATAAATATTTTCAAGCTGGAGTTCAAATTTCAAGCCACCGAAGTGATCATTTATAAATTATTTCCTGTTTCTTTCTTCAGTTCTAAAACAAAGTTTATCTGTCTATTGCACTACTTTAATATTGTCATTTTCTCAATCATTTCGTCTTTATTTTATTTTTTTGTAAGAATGTTGATCATTTCTTCGAGTTTACATTGGAGACACATTTTGTTAAGTAACTGTACAATCCGAGAAAATTTCAACCACCAAAATCATTGCATTAATGCTAATTATACATTTTAATTGAATACCAAATTTTATTCTGTTATAAATAAATTGATAATATATGAAGGACAAAGTCTGAACTATATAAAATAGTTATCCCTGAATGAAGTTCAACCAATGCATTAATTCCTAGCTTTCCTCTTAATTTTTCCTGCAAACATGAATACACATCTATCTCAATATGTAATCATAATTTCATGGTTACTATGCTCAATCATGATCAACACTGGCACCTGCACCGTCAATATTCGTTGTAACCAGAAAGATGAGAAGGCACTCTTAAACTTCAAGCAAGGGGTCATAGATCCCTCAAACAAACTCTCTTCATGGTCCACTCAACAACACTGTTGCAAATGGAGAGGAGTTAAGTGTGACAACATCACAAGTAGAGTCACTCAGCTCAGTCTCCCATGTTCTACATCTCCTCCAACTTACATTGACAGAGAAGATAAATCACACTGTCTTACAGGTTCCATTTTCTTATCCTTATTGTTGAAGGACTTAGAATTTCTGAATCACTTGGATTTGAGTAATAACGACTTCTTTGCTATAAAAGTTGATTCTGTGCATAGTCAAAATTGTCATAACTTATCTGTAGTTACTCCTCCTCCAGTGTGTGTGAACTCTTCAGCTCTTCGTTACCTTAACTTAGCTTATAACCGTCTTGCCATCAATAGTCTGCAGTGGCTTTCTAGTTTGTCTTCCTTGGAATATCTCAGCCTCCAAGCCATTGATCTTCACAAAGAAACTAACTGGCTTCAATTTGTCACTATGCTTCCATTGCTTTCAGAGCTTGATATGCGTAGTTGTCAACTTGAAGACTTGAGTCCATCTCTTCAATATGTAAATTTCACTTCTCTCAAAGTACTTCGTCTTTCTGAAAATGAATTTCACTCAGAGTTGCCTAAATGGCTATTCAATCTTAGTTCTGGTATCTCTCATATTTACTTTTACTCAAGTTCTTTAAGAGGCCAACTACCTAAGGCTTTGTTGAATCTTCGACACTTGGAAGGCTTGATTTTGCAATCCAATAACATTGATGGACCAATTCCAGATTGGTTAGGCAAACTTGAATATCTGGAATATCTTTATCTTGACGGTAACATGTTTTCTGGATCTATTCCCGTAAGTTTGGGAAATCTATCATCCTTAATTGCCTTGAGTGTTGGCCAAAATTCATTGACAGGAGTTGTATCCGAGAGAAATTTTGTCAAATTGACAAAATTAAAGACATTGAATATATACTCATCACCACCATTAGTGTTTGGTTTTGATTCAGATTGGGTTCCACCTTTTCAACTCGAAACATTAATTCTCGGATTTGCCGGTCCTAACATTCCTAATTGGTTATATACACAAAGATCGATTGATAAGTTAACCATATATCAATCAACATTTCAGGCCCCAGGAAAATTTTGGGATTTTGTATCAAGAATAACTTTGCTCGAATTAGACAGTAATTTGATAGATGGGAACCTGTCAAACGTGTTGTTGAATTCTACATTCATAGATCTGTCATCAAATGATCTAAAAGGTAGCTTGCCTCGATTATCATCCAATGTGGTCGCTGTCTGGTTATCAAACAACTCATTGTCAGGAAACATCTCTCCCCTCTTGTGTGATCATAAGATGTTGAATGACAAAAGCAATTTGGTGTATTTGGACATATCTTTGAATCATCTGTCTGGAGGGCTTACTAATTGTTGGAATAATTGGAAATCATTGGTTCATATTAACTTGGGAAGCAATAACCTAACAGGCAAGATACCCCCATCAATGGGCTTGTTGTCCAACCTTACCTCACTCCATCTACATGAGAATAAGCTCTATGGAGAAATTCCTCTCTCACTGAGAAATTGTCACTCTCTATTGGTTTTTAATGTTCGTGAAAACAACTTGTCAGGAAATATACCTAACTGGCTACCACATGATGCAATGGCTCTCCAAATAAGGTCCAATAATTTCAGTGGTAACATCCCAACACTGATATGCCAAATGTCTTCCCTCATCATTTTGGATATTGCAGATAACAAAATCTCAGGACATATACCCACATGCATGCATAATATCGCAGCCTTAGTTTTCAACAATGCTTCGATGAACAGGCTTACTTTTATCTTCCTTTTTGATGGTTCTTACTACTACAGCGACGACAGTCTTGAGCTGGTTACAAAAGGTCAAGCATCAGAATATGGGAAAAACCTGCACTTTATGAGCTTAATTGATATGTCGAGTAACAATATTTCTGGAACAATTTCTCCCCAAATTTTTAGCCTCACTGCATTGGCATCCTTGAACTTGTCCCACAATAAATTAACAGACAAAATACCAAATGAGATTGGTAATATGAAAAACTTGGAGTCCATTGATTTTTCATCAAACCAACTATGCGGTGAAATTCCTGAGGGCCTGTCCGGCTTGTCCTTTTTGAGTTACTTAAACTTGTCATTCAATAATTTGACAGGAAAAATACCAGTAGGCACACAACTTCAGGGGTTTACTGCACTGAGCTATATGGGAAATCCTAAACTTTGTGGACCTCCACTTACCAAAACGTGCTTGCAGGATGCTAAATCTAAAGGCTCAAAGGCAATAAATGACGAAGATGGGCATAAATATGAATTTTGGTCATGGTTTTACATTGGTATAGGATCTGGATTTGGGACAAGCTTCTTGGGAGTTTGCTTTGCCATTTTCTTTAATAGAAAATGGAGACACGCTTACTTCAGTTTTCTCTATGACATGAGAGACCGAGTTTATGTCATGGTTGCTATCAAAATCAATTCCTTCCGTTGAACTCAAACAAACTGCACACATCCATACAGGTACGTGAAACAATTTATTTGAAAACTAATCACTTGATTTATATGCTGGCTAAATGTGGAGAGATACACTGAAAAGTAAAGAGGTTTTATTTTCACATTTTTAGATGAATTTTATATATTACCGTATTATATAAAAATTAAATATTAAATGTATCTTGAAAGTAACAAGATTGAGTTGCTAATGATGTGGTTAAAGATAAGGTTGTGTCGGTCCTCAAAAGCTTATTTGTTTATTTGATTCGAATAATTGTGGTGATAATACTCTTAATCTCTTATATTTGTAGCCAAATGATCAAGAGCAGGGAAAGAAAAGGACAGTTATGTAGTTCAAAGATAACCAGGGACAATGGTAGCTAGCAGTGATGATGAGCTCAATAATATTTATTATTAATAGATTGTGTTACTTTGAAAAGTCGCTGTGACTGTTTGATATTTCTCGTTTGTCTTTCACTTGTTCTTATGCGAAAAACAACGATGTAAGAGTGTTAACCATTAAAGTATATTATTATGGTAAATTTTATGTTGTTGTCTATGGACGGGAGTATTGTATATCTTATTTTTTGTATAAATTAATTATTTATTAATAAGTATATACAATTTTATATTTATAAATATTTTATTTTTTAAAATAATAAATAAAAAACTAGATGATACAGTGATAGTCAACTAATGGACGATATCAAAGATAAATACTTATTGTTATCATAACTTCATTTTCTTGTATTAATAGTATTTTTCTATTGTGCGCTTGAATGATTGTCGCAAACTTTATTTTTATTAGTTTGTCTTGATATTATTTAATATTTTTAACTAAAATAAAAATAATTTTTCTCTTTTTTCTTTAAATTTTTCTTTTATTTTTTTTCATCTCTTTTTTTTTATTTTCATTCGTTCGGAATGTTCACTGCAGCAATAACACATATCTAGATTCTTATAGTAAAATGATAATAGTCACGATTGTAAAGACACTAGATAAAAATAATAATATTAATTATAATATAAAAGATTTTATTTCAACAAATACAATAAAGACAGTAATAAGAAAAATGTTAAAAGTAAAGATAGAAATGATTAGTGCGCTTTCGTTGTAATAATAGTAGTCAAAGGACCATGTAATAGAGATGATAAAGTAAACATATAAAATATGAGATTTTTATTTTTAAATAATATAAACTTTAAAAATATTAAAGATAAATATAAAGACATAATTAATACCAATTTTAGCCCAAGGAATTCAGAGGGGGAATTATATATATATTTTTTAATTTCTTTCATATATTTTTCAACAAATTATAATATAAAGTTAAATTAGTTTTAAAATTCCTCCTGGCTCCTACCTTTGTTTCCTTTCCTCTCCTCCCTTCATGTTCCATGTCCTGATCTATGTTATCTCCATCACCATGTCAATCATTTAACGTTAAGATTAATAATTAAGTTGTCATTCCATTGTAATTTCTCATTAATTATTACTGTGTATTATTTCAAAGACAAACGAGCATTATGCGGAGCGCAAGACCCTTCAAAATCACAACCACACCATCTGTATGACCTTTTTTTATTTATTTTTTGTATTTTTGAAACCTATTTTTCATATCTTGATTTTGGTATAAGAAAGTTTATCTAATATGACTTGAACCTGCAGATTTTTCTCGTGTACTTTTTTATGCTTATTTGTTTTAATTTTGCAAATTTTCTACAATTTTGTCTGCAAATTCATTTATTCAATTTGTAGTATTATTTTTTGAGTTATCCTTCGTTATATATGAAACAAATAAAATATATAAGTATATATAAGTTTTAAGACATGAATACTTTTTCCTCCAGAAGAAAAACTAAAGATATAAATACTTTTACCTTTAGTTCAATAATTATTGGTTTACAAAACTTTTGTCCCTAATTGACATTTTGGTAGATATGGTTGCGCACCAAAATTGGGAATGATCTTTTTCAATTATGTGTGTGCATGTATAGTTTTTGAAATCTATTTTTGAAATCTTTTTCAAATATAGTTCTTGAAATCTATTCAACTACCCACATGTTTAAAGAAATAAGTGTTAATTATATGAGCACTTATATTCAACACATATATTTGCAAACACAACTATTTAAAATATTGTAACTTGATTAAAAACTGAACATGGAAGATAGAAAACAGAGCGTGTGACCTCATTTATTGACAAAAGATAAAGCATGAAAAGAAAAGGAACAAGAGCTACCAGTAGGAATTCAATAACCACGATAATCATGTCAACATGGAGGTTGGAATAGTCTATTGTAATTAGTGGAGTGGTTGGGTAGGACAGTTTGAAGATGCTAATTGGGTTTTATAACAAGGGATAGCTATGGAGAACGTCAATGTGTATGATATGATATGATGTAATATTTATGACTTCTTGGGGTTTGCTAATAACATGTTTGAATACTCTGTAATGGTCCCGTTCTACCTCTAAAACAAAGATATTCACCATTGGATTTCAGTACTACTGATATATAGTACCAACATAGCCAATACCAACAATGTATCAAATAAAGATTAGAAAATAATAGTGAATGTGGCAGAAAATAATAGTGAAACGTATATCATAAAGGATGCATCAAGCACAAACTCTTAACTGTATAAAACAGATAGAGTTCTTCTCAAACTGAAGTTGTCATCCCTCCTAACTTCTCCAATCTTTCTCTTGTGATCATGAATACATTTTCCTCTCAATATGCAATCTTCTTTGCATGGTTGCTATGTGCAATCATGTTCAACACCAGCAAATGTAACTCAATTATCCGCTGCAACGAGAAAGACAAGCAAGCTCTCTTAAACATTTTATGGTTTTTTTAAGGCAAATGTACATCCGATATTTTTTTTAAGGTTTTTCAATTAAGTAAATAATTTCTGAATTAATAACAAATATTTCCCAACTTTTTCAATTAATATAAAAAAAAGTTATCCACTAAAATACAAAAATTCAAACCATAAAAGAAATTTAAACAAAAATTCAAACCATCAACTAAAAGCAATAGCAATTCTATCAATAAATAATCTCTGCATTAATAAAATCTAAACTACAAAAAAGTTTAATTAAAGATAAAATAGAAAAAAACATCAAATAAAATTTAAAAAAAGATAAAAAATACACAAATTTTACAAAATGGTGAAGCTTTATTATTCCTACTTTAAAAAATTCTAAAATAAAATCAAAAGTACACTAATTTTATGAAATGGTGAAACTTTTATTCCTATTTTAAAAAAAATTTAAAATACAATTATTATAACTACACAAACTATTCTAAAATTAAATAAAAACAATTACAAATATTTTAATTACAGTGATTAAAACTAAAAAACATAACAACTAACAAAAAATTAATTTCCCAATTAATAAAAATTATTTCTAAAAACCAATAATATCTAAATTAAAAAAATAAAAATAAATACATAGAAAGTGCAACAGGTGAGTGCTAGGTTTGGAATGCAAACTCAACTCGTGCTAGCATAAGTGCAACTCGCACAATCTGGACTCACAAAGAACAATTTGGTAACATTGGAAGATCAACTCACGCGAGTTAATGTAGTAGAGAGTAGCATGGCGTGCTTGGAAGGTTAACTCGCGCGAGCTATATTAATAAAGAGTGATTCAACTATTCTGGAACCTTATCTCACGCGACGCGAGATGAGTTGTGACTCAGGCTAACTACTTCTATAAGGAGTAATTCAACTATTCTGGAGCCTTATCTCACGTGACGCGAGATGAGTTGTGACTCAGGCTAGATCCTTCTACTGCACCATTGTTTTTCATTTGCCACTTTTGTGCCTTAAAATATTTAAATAAATCATTAAAAAGTTTTATAACATACTATTGGAATTTGACACCTTTAAACTGTTTTGATAAGACTCACCTAGTGGACAATTTCTTAAGTTACATGTATATTATCAATATGTAATCTTTAAAATTTTTTAAAAAATATAAAATATTAATTTTAAATTTGGGGAAATAAAATCATATATAGTTTAAATTTTAGAGACTAAAATAAGTCTCACAATTAAAATAAATTATTAATTATTCTAATATTTATTAGACAATTTATAGTTGATAAATAATGTTGCGGATAATGATTACGTAACTTTTGTGCGATTTGGATAGATGCTTCCAAAATCTGGCACACATTTTGTCAACCAACGTTTCCTTTCTGTTCAGACAGGGCACAATGCGAGGATATTTCTTTGTCCAGATAGTTGTAATTCATAAATCACAAAGGATGTACCAAGGACAAAATAAATAGTATAATAAATAGAATTCTCCTTAATGAAATTAAACTCATCCTTCCTTCATTTCTTGCAACCATGAATACATTTCCCTCTCAATATGCATTCATTTTTTCATGTTTGCTATGTGCAATCATATTATTCAACACTGTCACGTGTAACTTCAGTATCCGCTGCAATGAGAAAGACAAACAGGCTCTCTTAAACTTCAAGAAAGGAGTCATTGATCCATCAGGCGTGCTCTCTTCATGGTCCGCTCAACAAGATTGTTGTCTATGGACTGGAGTCACCTGTGACAACATCACAACTAGAGTCACTCACCTTATTCTCCCATGTTCTATAACTCCTCCAGTTTACATTGACAAAGATGAATCACACTGTCTCACAGGTTCTATTTACCTATCTTGGTTGTTGACGGAGTTAGAATTTCTAAATTACTTGGATTTGAACGATAATGATTTCTTAGCTATCCAATTTGATCCTGTGCATAGTCAGAACTGTCATAATCTATCTGTAGATACACCTCGTCATTGTGTCAACTCTTCCACAACTCTTCGTTATCTTGATTTATCATTTAACGAGAATCTTGTCATCAATAGTCTCCAATGGCTTTCCCTCATATCCTCCTTGGAATATCTTGACCTTAGTGGCATTGATCTTCGCAAGGAAACTAACTGGCTTCAATTTGTCACTATGCTTCCATCACTTTCAAGTCTCGCCATGAATGGTAGTCAGCTTAGAGACTTGAGTCCATCTCTTGAGTATGCTAATTTTACAGCACTCGAATATCTTGATCTTTCACAAAACGAATTTCACTCAGAGTTGCCTAAATGGTTATTCAATCTTAGTTCCGATATCACTCATATTAACTTTTACTCAAGTTCTTTAAGAGGCCAACTACCTAAGGCTTTGTTGAATCTTCGACGCTTGGAAGGCTTGATATTGCCATTAAATAACTTTGATGGACCAATTCCAGATTGGTTAGGCGAACTTGAACATTTACGATCTCTTAATCTTGCATTCAACATGTTTACTGGATCCATTCTCACAAATTTGGGAAATCTATCATCCTTATCTCTCTTGGGTGTTGGCCAAAATCATTTAACAGGAGTTGTGTGTGAGAGAAATTTTGCCAAATTGTCAAAATTAAAGGAATTGGGTATAGGCTCTTTATCGCCATTAATCTTTCACTTTGACTTCCACTGGGTTCCACCTTTTCAACTTGAACTCTTATCTTTCTCGTTTGGTGATCCTAGATTTCCCGCGTGGATATATACACAAAGATATTATATATTTATCTGTTAGGAAATCATCATTTGAGGCCGGCGGCAAATTTTGGAATTTTGTATCAAGAGTCACATGCCTACAGTTAATAGATAATCGGATAGATGGGAACATGTCAAACGTGTTGTTGAACTCTACATACATTATTCTGTCATCAAACGATCTGAAAGGTGGCCTGCCTCGATTATCATCAAACGTGGCCGTTCTCGATATATCACACAACTCATTATCAGGAAATATCTCTCCACTCTTGTGTGATTTTGATAAGATATGGAATGGGAAAAACAGCTTGAAGTTCTTGGACATCTCTCACAATCATTTATCTGGAAAGCTCACTAATTGCTGGAAGAATTGGAAATCATTGGTTCATGTTAACTTGGGAGGCAATAATCTACAAGGCAAGATACCCCCATCAATGGGCTTGTTATCTGACCTTACCTCACTCCATCTACATGAGAACAAGCTCTATGGAGAAATTCCTCTGTCACTGCGAAATTGCCATTCTCTATTGGTCTTTAATGTTCATAGCAACAACTTATCAGGAAATTTACCAAATTGGATACCACACACTGCAATGGTTCTCCAAGTAAGGTCCAATAATTTCAATGGTAACATCCCAAGACAGATATGCCAAATGTCTTCCCTCATCATTTTGGATATTGCAGATAACAAAATCTCAGGACATATACCCACATGCATGCATAATATCACAGCCTTAGTTTTCAACAATGCTTCAATGAACAGGCTTACTTTTACCTTCCATTTTTATGGTATTGACTTCAACAGCGAAGACAATCTTGAACTGGTTACAAAAGGTCAAGAATTAGAATATGGAAAAAACCTACACTTTATGAGCTTAATTGATATGTCAAGTAACAATTTATCTGGAACAATACCTCCCCAATTGTTTAGCCTCGCTGGATTGGCATCCTTGAACTTGTCCCACAATAAATTAATGGGGAAAATACCAAATGAGATTGGCAAAATGAAGCACCTGGAATCCCTTGATTTTTCAACAAACCAACTTTCGGGTGAAATTCCTGAGAGCTTGTCCAGTGTGTCCTTTCTGGAATACTTAAACCTGTCATTCAACAATTTGTCAGGCAAAGTACCATCAGGCACACAACTTGAGGGGTTTGTTGTGTTCAGTTATGTTGGAAATCCTGATCTATGTGGACCTCCACTTCCAAAAATATGCTTGCAGAATGGTAAATCTAAAGACACAGAGCAAATAGATGAAGATGAAGATGATTATGAATTTATGTCATGGTTTTATATTGGAATAGAATCAGGATTTGTCACAAGCTTTTTGGGAGTTTGTTGCGTCATTTTCTTAAATAGAAAATGGAGGCATGCTTACTTCAAGTTTCTCTGTGACTTGAGAGACCGAATTTATGTCATGCTTGTCATCAAAATGAATTCCTTCCGTTCAACCAAGTTGCATAATCATACCGGTAAGTAAGAACTTCTAGTTGAAATTTTATTTCATTTCATTTTTGCACTGCGCAAATATATACAGGGGATCTATTTCCAAACTCTCATTTTTCAATATATATTAACTACTATAATAATTAAACAATTTAAATTGTAATAATAATAGTTAAATAATAAAGTTAAAATCAAATACTAAAAATATAATTCAGTTATCAATTTCTTATTTTTCAAGAACACGATCACTTACAAACACAATCAGAGCATATTCTCATTTCATTAAATATAACATATCTGTGAACATGGTGGGATATTTTTCATTTTGACAACTTTTCTTATTACGAGGCCCTACATTTTAATTATATGCCACTGTTGATTGGGTTTATCATTCTGAATATTTAAATTTTAACAACAAACACAAGTAGAAAAAAGAGAAAATGATACTAGAACTAGGAAGAGTTAATTAGAAACAACAGTTCAATGATATCCTATGATGCAATAAAATTGTGAAGTAGTGAAATCATATGATAAATGAGTTTGTCCTAAAATGTTTACTAAATTGGATGGATCTGATGATCATGCTTTTATCATCTTATATTCTTAGGTGCTCATCATTTTCAAAAGGGAATAAATCATCAAGTGTAGAGAAAAAAGAAAAGTGATGATTCAGTTCTAGTGACAACCACAAGTATTGCCAACATTGATGAGCTAAACATACAATTTGATATATTTTGTTACTTTGAGAAGTTGTGGTGATGATTGTAATTTCAGTATTTCTCTCTTTTTCTGAGTTCAGTATTATGCAAAGCAGTGATGTAAGAGTGTTAATTATTATGGCATTAATATAGGAAACATATAATTTTGACATTATTCCTCTTTATGTGAATTGATTATGTTAATCTGAATAAACTATTCTAATTGTTCCGGATCAATTAGTCCATGGAAATTCAATTTTAGAAATCAAGGAGAAAATAGCTAGAGTGAAGAGAGTGAAATCAATTCGAGAAAGGAAGGACATGGAGTGAGTCATCATCCTTAGCAGAGGAGAAATTATAAAGGTTAATACGACATGAGTTAATGGAAAAGTCATACAAGTTGTTCGTAATCTTCCTACGAGTTTAAAAAATATAAATCCCTCTTTTAATTATGCTAGTAACTTAAAATACTTTACCATTTATTAAAGTCGATATATCAAAATTGAACAAATTGGTTGAGTCATCATAAATTATAAAAGTATATATATAGTAATAAATTTTATCAACGGTAGTAAAATTATATTGAAGAACACAAATAAAACTTATATGCAATGGATAAAATATATAAAATTGTCACAAATATTAAATTTTTTAATATATAATCTCTTATGGTAAAATTTGTCATATAAAATATATTTTTAACATAATGTTAATATATTATTAGTTTTAAAGCAGTAAAACCATCTATCATATTAGTTTGAATTTTTAGTTTCTAAAGCAAGTATATAGTAAATTATTATTATAAAGACATATTATAAAATTTTAAAATAGCAAATAACATAATAATTATATTTTTATTTTTACTACATAAAACACATCAAAAGAACTAATTAAATATTCATCCTACTATACCTTTGTAATCACCTTAAATGCTTTAATTTTTTGCTTTTATACATTCAGTTCTAACTGTTAGTTTGTAAAAACAGAAATTTTGGCACATAAAGTTAAAAGAAAATTTCAAATCATTGTTTCTAATATAATCTCAATAAAACCAATCAAACTAAAAAAGTTGTTTGCATGATTTCGGATTTATATTCTTTCGTTGTTAATAGTAATTAAATTAATTAGGTCTATTAATTTTTATTTCTTGATGTAAAAAATATATGGAAAATTATAAATAATATTATAGATTTTTTAAAATAAGTCAAATTAAATTTGTACATATTTCTAATTAATAAACATGAAATTATTTATTAATAGATGTTAATTTTTTTTCCGAAAAAAATCAAACCCATAATCTTTCCTTCCCTCCCACGAGTCTTTTTCTCTCACTACTGGTCTAACCTTATGACTCTATGATTAGAATAGTAAATATTTGGATGATAACCTTGTAAATAAATCACACGGTAAACTTATATTATTTCTTTTATTAAATTAAGTATACTATTATATTGTTTTCATATTCTACGATTAGTTAATTATTTTTTAAGTGATATAGATTGATTTTTTATTTATTTATAGGTATTGAATATTATTTTAGGATTATTTACTAAAACTAGAAAATTAAATGTTATATTTACTAAATTATTTAAAACTTTTCATTGAACTTCTATTAATAATTTTGATTTTAACACATTATAAGATATTTTAATATTATTTTTATTTTATTTATAGATATTAAAATATCATATATTTTGTTCAACCAAATAAGCAATTCGCATTCAATTCAATTTATTATATTCAAGAGACAAAATTTATAAATAGATTACATAATTTCTCAAATATAGTTATCTTAAATTTTATTTTATTAAATTATCATAATTAATAGGTTAATTAAATTTAATTTTATGATTAATATAAATTTTATTCAATTCCAAGATAATTATTGTGATTTTAAATCCATGAATTATTATAATATTTAAATATTAAAAATTATAAAAAAAAGGAGAGAGAAGTATTTTCATTAATTAAGAAAATAAATTTCTTTTACATACTAAAAAAATACATTTAACCAAGTGCTAAAATTTTATAATGTAAACAAAACAAAAGTTGTTCTTTGTAGGACCAGGACAGAACTCGTGTGAGTTGTACGGTGATGAGTTATGATATACAAAAAAGGATAAAAGGATAGATCCTTGGCGAATAAAATTTTCTAATGGGCCAAACTTCTCAAAGTGGAAGAAATATACCTGAAAAAATAGATTAAATTATTATGTGATTCAAGTGTTTAAAAGATTGTAAATATAAGATAAGTGATAAAGGGTTAGATTCATATTACTTCTCAAGATTGGGTATGTGTGTCACGGCGTTCTTTTCTAAAGTCGATGAGATACGAGTCGCTTCAGCTTTATACTAACGATGATACTTGACTTTAGTTTTTGGTAGTGTCAATTATAGAAGTATGAGTTTGTGTACGTATCCTACTCAAAATATCAACTCAACAAGGTTATGTATAGAAAGGGGCGGAACCAGATTCTGCAGTTGGGAGGGGCTAAAAAAAATTTTAATTTTAATTTTAATTTTTTTAATTTATTTTTTATTTGATTCACTTAAAATGAGATAGTGTACCTATTAAAAAGTAAGTTAAGTTATTTTAGTTTATTTAATTATAATTTCTAGGTAAGATAAAAAAAAACATTATCAATGATTAAAAATTATTATTATGATCAAGAATTTCTTAAATAAATATATAATATAGTAGTAAAATTTTAAAACTAGAGATGAATATTAAAAATTTTAAAACTAGAAATTATTTAGACAGGAGTTTAAAACTAAAGATGAATATTAAAATGTTATTTTAGTTTATTTAATTATAATTTTTGAATAAGGTAATAAAAAATATATCATTAATGGTTAAAAAATGTTGTTATAATTAATAATTTCTTAAATAAATATATAATATCTAAAATACAAATACACAAGAAGGGGGTGAATTGTGTTTTCTAATTAAAACTTTTTCAAACGATGCGTTTTGTATCTATATAAAAATGTTTAGATTAGACGCAAACTTAAACTTGTTCTTAAAAAATTAATTTTAATTAAATTTATAGTTCAAGTTATTATCCTTTGTTAGTAAGCAGTTAAAATAATCGAAGCAATAATATTTTTATACTGGTTCATCTTATGAAAGACTATGTTCAGTTACCCAATAACTTGTTAAGGTTCCACTAAGAGTATTCTTTGAACTCAGTCACTCCTTGCTAACAATACAGATATTCTTTGAACACAACCTTCTCAAGCTAAAACAATATTCTTTGATCTCAGTCTCCGCAGGCTAAACCCAGGTATTCTTTGAACACAGCCTCCACAGGCTAACCAAGGTATTCTTTCAACACTTAGCCTCCTCAGGTTAAAGAAGGTATTATTTGGACTTCAGCCTCCACAAGCTAGACTCACGGTATTCTTTGGACTACCAGCCTCCGCAGGCTTGATGCAAGGTATTCTTTAAACACTTAGTCTCTTCAGGCTACAATATTACCACAACAGTGGCTTACAATAAGTTCAAATAGAAAATATCCTCTACGCAAAGAGGGATTTTACAATGAGATTTCTATTCTAAGTTTGTGGCGAGCAAACTTGTTTTCTTGAGAGCTTGAGCGAGTATGTATATGATCTTGATTAGGGTAGTTCGCCAATTTGAACTCGCAGTGATGAAGTCTTTTTATAGGTGATTGCGTGAAGTAATCGTTATACTGTAGATGTTAACGTTAGTCCTTGTCTTGGGTACTTTCGCATCTGGCAGAGTGAGCAATCAGAACATTTAATGGAAAGTCAGCGGTTGTCAGTGTGAGATCTGCCTTTGACTTGATTCGTTCAGAGATTTCACTAAAACGTACAACTACTTTTCGTGTTGCAGAGGTTTATTTTAAAATCCCTTTCCACCTCTAGAACATTCTGAGTAACGGTTGAATTGAAATGAGTGCACAAGTAACTCAGAGTCTTCAACTTCATAAAAGGATAGACGAATGAATAATTATAAGAAGTTGTGTGTTGAATTCATCTGTCTGTCTTCAATCTTTGTCTTCAACTTAAGTCTTCAAATCTTCACCCCTGAGCTCATGACTTGAAGTTGAGACGCGCTCTCCGTCTAATCTTGAAAGTTCTTCGTCTGATGAAAATACTAGGAGAAATGACGACTTGAACTTTGCGTCTGAAACTTATAATGTTTTGAGGGTGCATCTTTCGTCTATGCGAGTAATGATCTGTCTGATCATTGTTCCCTCTACGTCTGTAGATGTTTCCGTCTGTCTTGTAATTATCAAAATTAAAATGCTAAGTCATTTTGACTTAACAATCTCCCCCTTTTTGATGATTACAGACCATACGAGCAAATTCATCTTCTTCTTCTAAGATAAGAGTTTTATGGATGTATCAGAGCAAAGTAGACGAAACATCTTAATCTTGAGTTCTTTAGACAATAGATCATTCTTGATATATTGTGTAGATGTCAAATCAAAATCTGCATAAACATGTTAGCTTAAACACACAAAATATATCAAAGCAAAACATATACATCAAGATGATGTTCATAATCATTCTTCTTTCATAAAGAGTTATTACATCCAAGAGATGTAATTTTGTACAATCAGAGCAAGAAAAAAAAATAAACTAGAGCCACAAGCTCTAGATTACAACATAAACAGAAAAGAACATAAAATAGCTCCCCTTGAGCCTTATCTTGTTCTTCATTTTGCTTATTCTTCTTTTTCGTTTGGCTCCCCCTCAGACTTAGCATATTTCTCTCTTTTAGCTCCCCTAAGCTTGATATTTATCTTTTTCAACTTATCTTTTCTTTTCTTCTCTTCTTTTTCCATCTGATCCCTTCGGTCTTATATCTTTTTCTTTTTATCTCTTCTCCCCTTTGGGCTGCAATCATCTAAGCATCAGATGTAATCATTTAGTTCCAGATGAAGATGATGCGTCAGGATTCTGTTGAGCAAGAATGACCTTCATCAATCCCTCTAAAGATTCAATTCTTATAACAAGAATATTCTGAGTGTTCTTAAATTCCAAATTTTCTTGTTCAAGAGCATAGCACTTTCGCTTGAGAGAATTGTAGGCTTCAATAGTAGGAACTTCAGCCTCTAAAAAGTGAATAATTAAAAATGGAAGAACTACAGTGATAGCCTGAGGTTCATTCCATCTCCAATTGAATTCTCGTTGAATGAGAGAGACTTGAAGATTTTGAAGGGATTCACCATTTTCATAAGCAAACCTATCTCCACGGTAGACGCTTGCACAAACAACAACATCTTGCATTCCAAGCGTCTTGCCAAAAGAGTTAGCCAATATGGCTTTGTGAGCGTCAAGCTTGGCAATAGTCCTACTGTCAAAAGGACCATGCTGGAGGAGATGATCATATTCAGACTGAGACAACAGCTTTGGTATATGGCGTGCCCATAGGAACTTCTTGGTTTAGAATAAACTTTCTTTTCTTTACCTTTTGCTAAGAAATTGATTCTACAAGGACAAAGTCTATCTAGTTGAATGAAGAACTTAGTTGATAGAGAAGAAATTGAAGAGAATTGAGTGCCAAGAAATTAAGGCAGAGGTCGTTGTTCTTTCAAGGCGTTGTGTCTGATATGATTGAGAGAGCTAGCTTGAGCTTTTCCTTCCTTGCGATATGCAGTTGCCATATTGTGAAAGGCTTGATCATGATTAATGGGCAATGGATGTGGAAGATCTTCAGGAGTTTCAAGATCTTTAAGAATTAGCTCCTGAGTGATAAGAATTCCTGAACAATGTGGTCTTGTCCAAGGGAGAGTAATTCCTAATGAGTATCTAAGTCCAAGATACTCAGTTTTGTTCATAGGAATAGAGAAGGTAATGGGGTCATGTCCATCAAGAGCATCTAATGACCACCATTTGCAGCAGTTGGGCACAAAGGGACTCCATTTGGTTTGATCAAACAACGAATGAAAGAAGATGGTCGAACCACACTTCTTTGGAGTTTCCCATGGACGAGCTTCTCTTGTTCTAATGAAAGGCTCATATCCAAGAGCAGAACCTTCAATTAGAGAATCTTCAAGATAGTCTTTATTTGCGTAAGCTCCTTTTAGACCTTTGATGTTGGTCTTGATCAAACCATCCCAATCAAGATTCTTTAGTCACTCTCTTTGCTAATTTACAGAATAGATTGCTTCAATATTCAGTTGAGTTGGCTTGAGAGGATGATAGAAGAGAAAGGGATTTGGACTTCTTTCTTCGAAAATCCCCGTTTTCTTCTATACACATAAGGATCAGCAGTCTCAAAGAAAGCTGATTGAGCATTGTCAGATGAGGAGGAAGTGGAAGACTGAGAAGATCTATCATTGAGAATCCAATCTGGCCTGATTGGTTCTTCTTCCATATGCTCTGTTGAGGAGAGCTTCTTCATGTAAAATTCATCAAGGAAGGAATAATCCGTCTTCCTTAGAGGTGTAGGCTCAACAATTTCATAATACAACAATGGGTCTGTTCGAGTGTAAGCTGTTATTGTTGGCACATCAGATGTTGATGCATCAATGGATGCAGACTGTACATCACAATGGACTTCATCCATTTGTACAGGTTTGATATCTTCATACGCAGATACTTTCATCTGAGAGTGAGCATGATCAGCAGATGCAACATCTTCAGTCTAGTAATTCTTTAGTGAAGCAGACTCAAAAGGTACTACTATAGGTTCAGCTCCAGCTTCTGATCTATTCTCCATTCTATCTTCAGCAATGTCTAAATGCATAGATGTGTGTAAGTTATCATCTAGCATAGTAGATAATTATTCTGACAACAATTCATTATCTCTTAAGATCTGAGCAGACTCAACAGTTTTTGGCTCAGTCTGTTTGTGATGGAGGACCATCTCTAAAAGCCCAACCAAACTCTCCAACCTTACTCTTCAATTTTAGGCTTCTAATAACATTCGCGCTAATTTTAATATCCAGACCAGTTTCATTATTCGGACCATAACTCGAGATACACAACTACAATTGAGGCATTCTTAGTGGCAAATTAAAGAAGACTTCAAGGGCTACAAAAGCTACGAAGATACCAAAGCTCAGTTCGGACTGGATCTAGTAGGAAAAGAAGCTTGAAGTTTGCATTGGAATGTTTCCAGGAATTTTCAGCGAATGTTTAAGTGTTTTTAGTTTTCTCTCAATTTATGTAATTGGTTTTAAGGTTTAAATTTTGGGCCTAATCCTTGTAATTTTTATAAAATTTTGTAGTATTGTAATTAGGATGAAACAATTAGTGACCCTTAGATAGGATTCTAATCCAAGGGTTAAGCTTAGAAGCTTGGAGTGCAAGCTTGGCGCCGTGACTATTAGATGAGGATACTCATCCAAGGGTGGAGAATTGATCCTTGTTCTTCAAGTTAATCAAACTTGTGCCACAAGCTTCCTTCCGTGGCCATTAGATTAGAATCTAATCCAAGGGTGGACATTAGTTCCTTGCATAGCAAGCTAGCGCCACACCTTAGTAGTATAAATAGGATTTCCTTTGTAATTCAAACACTTTTTGATTAATTGAGATTTGAATTCAGAAATTTGAGAGTGTTTTCTCTCTTGTGTTCTTGTGAAGAACCTTGAATCTCATCAATGGCTTCCTTGTTCCATTGTGGTGGTTCCACCTCAAGCTTATTGGCACTTGCCATGGCGCTATCATTCCTCTTCTAAACCGTTTTCTTCTTTCTTTTCTCTTTGAGGCGCAAGCTTCTTCTTCCTAAACACTAAAGCCTCCATTGAAGCATGAAGATCCGAGCACATGAAGCTATTCTCCTTGAGGATTGCATCAGTTTGGGTTTAGGTACTATTGCAGATGATACAATTTCTGTTTCAATTGAGGGTTGACCAGTCTCAACTGCGTCTGTCATGATGACATTGTCTGCTTCAACTCTATTTCTTGTGGACTTAGATTTATCAGCCTTCCTCTTAATTCTTCGTTCATGGTGTGCGTCTGATCTTTTCTTCTTTTTCTTGTTTTTTTCTTTTTCTGATTGATTTGGGTTAATGATGATAGAGCGGATTTTCTTTGGTGCAGGTAATTGTTCTGGTAAATGATCAATAATTGATTCATTTACATGGTCTTTTGTTTGAGGTTTTGTTTGGGATGATTTGGTGAGCTTGATGGTCAAGTTTGATTTTCTTTTTGGAGAGGATGGAGTTGGTTGATCTGCTTGAGCTTTTCTAATAGGGAGTTTTGTTCTTTTGGTTTGTTTGGATGGAGAGGGATGTAGAGATTCTGAAGGTAGACTCATCCTGGAGAAAGTGCTTTGTTTGACCTTTTGGCCACCAGGATACCATTTTTCATTGTTAACCTTGAACCCTAGGTTAATAATGATGTTGGTCAAGAAAGCAGGATAGGGGACACTTGAGTTCCTTTTCAAGTTCCTGCTTCTTAAAGCACTCAACCATTGATCCAAGATAATGTGAGGGAGGCTTATCTTCTCCTTCTTCAACAAGTGATAAAGACAGAATCTGTCTCTATTGCTCACATTGTCCCTAGACCCAGTTCTAGGGGTGAAGACGTTAAAGAGAAGATTGTGCAAGATTCTGCACTCAGGAAGCAAGTTTTCAGCTTGTTAAGTCAAGATGATTTAGCATCTTAGTTTTGATAATTACAGAACAGTCTATTGTGTCTGTAGACGGAAGAATGATCAGACTGAGGCATCAGATTGAAGAGGCATTAGATCAAGAGGCATCGATCAAGCATCATCGTGAAGAAGCATCGATCAAGAGGCATCGATCAAGCATCGATCAATAGGCATCGATCAAGAGTCATCGATGCAAAATGATCGATTTAATCATTAATAAGCATAGTCAAGATGCACCCTCAAGCACAGACGCATAAGATGAAGTGTTCAGGTCATCAAGCCTTAAAGCCACATCAGATGAAGAACCTTCATTGTTCAAGACAGAGAGCTCATCTCAACTTCAAGTCAAGTGCTCAAGAAGGAAGACTTTGAAGACTGAAGTTGAAGATGAAGGAAGGAGACAAACGAATGAATTCAACACATAACTCATTTATTTATTCATTCGTCTACCTTGTTTAATGAGTTCAGAAAAAGCTTCTAAAGATAGAATAGAGATCTGTGCAAAACCCCTACAACACGAAAAGCAAACATACTTTTTGTTGATGTCTCTGATCAAGTCAGAAAAAGCCTGTGCAAGCATTAATTTTTCTGATTGATCTTTGTCACACGTTTGAAGACCCCAAGACAGAGGACTAACGTTCAAATCTTCAGTCTAACGGATACTTCAAAGAAGCTCTCTATAAAAGGACTTCATTACTTCAAGAGAAGGCTGACGAACTGCATAACAAAGAAATTATATTCAAGCTTCAAGCTCTCAAGAAAAGTTCACTCGCCCTGAACTTAGAATAGAACTCATTGTAAAAAACCCCTCTTTGCGTAGAGGATAAACTTATTATTTCATCTTTCTAAATCCACTGTTGTGGTGCTCTTAGACTGTGGAGGCTATGTTCAAAGAATACCTTGTTTAGCCTGTGGAGGCTGTGTTCAAAGAATACCTTTGTTTAGCCTGCAGAGGCTGGGTTCAAAGAATACTGGTGTAGCCTGAGAAGGCTGTGTTCAAATAATATCTGTAATTAGCCAGGAGTGGCTGGGTTCAAAAGAATACTCTTAGTCGAACCTCAGTGTATTGCTAGGGAACTGGATGTAGTCTTGATCAGACGAACCAATATAAAAATATTGTTGTCTTTTCTATTGATTTATCTGTTAACTAACAGGGGATAATAACTTGAATAGTTTGATAATAAAATCAATCTTAAAGAAGAAAACAATCTTGCGTCTGATCAAGCTTTGAAAACAACAGGCGCAAACACATCGTCTTAGAGAAAAAGTTTTTAAAAATAGTCTACACAATTCAACCCCCTTTCTTGTGTGTTTTTGTACTTTACAGTTTGGTATCAGAGCTCAACCTCTAAGGGTTGAGCGCTTAACAGTTGCTAGAGGAAAAGATCCGGGATGGCGAACTCCCAGACGTTGCTCATTGCAGAAGGCTCCTCCATGAACACTCCTCTAGCTTTCTCTGGAAATGATTACCCTTACTGGGCAGACTGGATGAAGATGTATATCAAGTCTACAAAATATAGACTTTGGAAGATTATAACAGAAGGAGACATTCCCCTGACCAAGCCTGAATCAGAGTGGGGAAATGAAGAATATACAATCGCAGAGCTCAACAACAAGGCACGTTATGCCATAACGTGAGATTCTATGCCCACAAAACAACCAAAGAGCTTTGGGATGCGTTGAAAATTTGTTATGAAGGAACTGAAGATGTCAGACTTAGGAAAGCTGCCACCCTTCAAAGAGAGTACGAAATGTTCTCTATGGAGAGAGAAGAATCTATAGACGGAATGTTTGGAAGATTCCAAACTATTCTGAATGGGCTAGCTGTATTGGAAATTACTTTTTCAAGAGCCCAAAACAATATGAAGATTTTGGACAGCTTACCTGCACCATGGGAAGCTATGTCCACTGCTATATCTGTTGGGAGAAATATGAAGACCCTTACTCTGGATGAACTCATTGGAGGATTGAGAGTGCATGAAGTTCATTTGTGTAAAAGGGGGAAGCTGAAAATTCAAGAGCTTATTGCTCTATCCAACATTGATGAGCTTGATGGAGAAGAGTCAAGTATGAAGAAAGCAGAATCAACAAACTCAGAAGATTCCTCTGAAGAAGAAATCTCCTTGATGGCAAGAAGATTAAAAAGATTGATGAAGAAGAGGGATCCCAAAAAGATTAGAAGAAAGAAGAAACAAACCTCTTGGGATGATCTCGATGATGAAAGCTCAGATGAATCATCTGAAGAAAAGAATGCAAATACCTGTCTCATGGCAAGACTATCATCTGAGGTAGATCTTTTAAATATATCTAGTTCATCATCATCTTCTTCAGATTTAGAGTCAGACTATGAGGACACGTCATATGATGTTCTTCTTGCTAACTCACATTTTATAGCTCAAGAATATATAAATTGCAAATCTAAGCTCAAAAAAGCTTTAGAAGAAATTGAAAATCTGAAAGCTATAAATGTCCAGTTATCTGAGAAAAACATATCAAATGAATCATCCTCTTCGTCTGATACTGAAGAGAGTCATCTTCTTCTTAGTCTTGAAAATTTAAAAGAAGAAAATGAACTCTTAAAGAAAGATTTAAACAAGTTCACCTTGAGTTCTTCCAAGCTCAAAAGTACTTTAAACTATGGAAGATCTCCTCTTAACAAGAGTGAACTTGGTTATAATCATGTGACAGATGAAAGAAAATCACAAATTAATTCATCTGTATGTAGAAACATGCATATTTTTCATTTGAGGTCTCCGAAACAGTCTAAAGGTCATGTAAGAACCTATGACAGACGGAACCTTACAACTAACAAAATTGGACCCAAGAAAATCTAGGTACCAAGATCAAAAATAATTTTTGTTGCAGATAGAAAGAGAGAATGTATGAAGATGGTACAATCTGAACAATGGATACATGCAATATGTGATCATCAATATGTCCTTGTTCCAAAATAACAGATCATGTACGAGATCTACCATATATGGGTCTTGAGAAGACATATTCACTAATTCAGACGGAAGGAGCAAAATTTTCAAAGAATGCAAACAGGTCGAATTTTAGAGACCTTTCTGAACGTGTTTTGGTGTCAAGAAAAATTGAACCCAAGTGCATTGAAGAAGTGCATTCAAACATCAATTAATTGGAGCCGGAAATAATGTTTTAAGCAAGGTGAGTTTCTCATATGTACATCCAACAAAAAAAAAGGATCTTTGATATTAATTTATTCAAAATGCTTTTCAAAGAGTCAATACTCTCTTACAAAGAATTTAAACAAATCTATGTTGAAAACTTAGAAATAATTGTTTCATCTGAATAAGTTTTCTCGTTTATTTAAATTTCTATTGTCTATCGTCTATCGTTATCGTCTATCGTTATCGTCTATCTTTATCGTTTATCCTTATCATCTATAGACAAAACGCTTCGTCTGATCATTAGTTGAAATAGTCTATCTGACACTTCAACAGACGCAACGTCATCTTATCTTCTAACATCTATGTTGAGTGTACAGGATAAAACTTTTTAATGCTTTACATATGTCTAGCTTTTTAAAGCAAGAAGCACACTATCCTTAGATACACCTCTTCAGACGGAAGAAGGTAATGAGAGATAAGAAGGCCTTGGAAGCCTCCGTGGAAAACTCAGAGGATGCAAAAGATTTAAGAAAAGATGTTTTTGACTATGTACAGCCCAAACAGAAGAAGAAAAAGAAAGATGCAAAAGCTGAGGGGGAGCATAATACAAGTGCTCAATCTGAAAGGAAGTTCAGATGCAGAAGAAAAGAGGATGAAGAACAAGTTGAGGGGAGTTTAGAATAGCTCTTTAAATTATTATTCTTCATTATTTTTTCTTTCTCTTATTATGTTAAGAAATGTTGTGCTCTGATCAATTTTATATCACATTGATGTAATAAAATCAATGAAAGGAGATTTTCAAAGAACATAATCTCGATGTGATTAAAATGTATGATCTGATAAATACTGTGCGTTCTTGAACTAACATGTTTTATGCAGATTTTGATCTGTTACTCTTTCAAGTTCAGTCTGACAAAGATCATCTATCTAGCTCTGATACATCATTTTGCTCTGTCTCAAGTAGAAGATCAAGGATTTGCTAGTATGGTCTGTAATCATCAAAAAGGGGGAGATTGTTAAGTCAAGATGATTTACCATCTTAGTTTTGATAATTACAGAACAGTCTATTGTGCCTGTAGACGGAAGAATGATCAAACTGAGGCATCAGACTGAAGAGGCATCATTAATTTTATATTTCTTCTTTTTTATTTTTCCCTTCTATCACCGGTAAAAATTCATAAAAATATGTATTATTTGTTAAAAAAATTTAACAATTTTCTTAAACATTAAAAAAATAATCAAATTAATAATTAAATAATAAAATGCGATGAGATGCTTAAAATTTAACGACGTAGTCACTTAAGTTATATCTATAGTTTATGAATTTTAGTCTATAAAATCCATTCTCTATTAAATTTTCAAACCTTTTCTTTACACAACTACACAAGCCTTTTCCTAAAATCTTATTATAATTTGAGTTAAAAATAAATAAAATTGATGAGTACTGTGCTAGTACGTGTGGGAGGTGATCTAGACGCAAGTTTAGATTACATATAATGATCATCATCTCTTTCTTGCAGATATCATTTGTATTATTTAAATGTTTTGTTTAATTAGGATAGGAGTCTTGATATAATCAAATATCAAGACATTCTCTCTTTTATTTTTTTTGGTAAAAACCTAATTTTCACAAAATATTTTTAAATTGTAATGTAAACATCACTTTGATTATAATTTTATAATTAATATTATATTTTAAAAATATAATATTTATCTTCCATTTAAATATATTTAAAACATATGAATAATTCGAAAAAACTGTGTGGTTGCTCCTAGATCAAGTCTAACTTCATCCCTACTTAGGAACAATAATTGAGGTTCAAAGTCCAAACTCACGAGAATACTAGCGGTCTGTCCTTCAAATCACAAAACTGATAATATTTCCATCATATTATCGTATTATTCCTCCATTTTCGAATCTACCAAATATTAACGACAAATCTAACATTTTCACTATCAATTTTTTGTGATGAACATAGATACTTATTTTTTTTAATTCATTGATTTATCAATATATACAAAAATTGTATGGATCAGGTTTGCTGCACCCATTACACTATCCTAGGGTGTTATGGGGTGGAAATAATAGAGGTAAAAACAAAATAAAGAGAAAAACAGAAAAATGAAAAAATGTCATATAAATTTATTTTTATAACATGTTAACAATTAACTATTCAACTTTAATCTATCAGAAAAAAAACTATTCCTTTTCATTTTTGGGACAAGAAAGGAGTTGATGATGTAAATAGCATAAAACCAGAGAAAAGTCTATAACTAATTTTATCCACAATTTTACTTATTTATTTATTTTGATGTCAGATTCCCATCACAAGCATTAGTCTCGATCGAACTAGTCAATTAATGAAAATTTTGTACACCCACTTTTCTAAATTTCCATACAATATGTCACATTGTAATTTATTCTAACAAATTTTCTTTTTAATTACAATCGAAGAATGATAATTGTTCAATTTTTATCAATATAAAATATAACACAATTAACACTTGTAGAAATATTTATCAATATTAACCTTTTAGATTTTGAACTGAATTTGTTTAGATTTTTAAAAACTAATAATAAGAATACGAGGTATATGAGAGTAAGCTAGAATCGGTGATATTGAATTAGATTGGGTAATGTAAATATTTAGGCAAGATAATTCTTACACCGCTATCAATGATTTTTTTATTTTTATGTTATACTTCCTCTATATTTTATCAATTATCAAATATTTCTATTTTCATGTTTTTCCTTTATCTTGTATTTTTATAAAAAAAAATAATTTTATTACATCTCAAGGAGTTTTAACGCTACATTCTTTAATACATTTTTTTGACATTTATTTAATTTTATGATTGATCAATTTTTATTATAAGAAAAGATAATTATTTAAAAGTAGATGAGATAAAAAAAAATTAATTTCAATGAATTTCATGTGAGAGGTTAGATTTATTTATTTAAATCTAATATTAAATTTGTATTATTAGTCATGTATATTATATTATATCATTAATTACTTATTATATTTATTTTATAAAACATTGATTTGATTTAATTAAATATTGAACTTTTTTTTTGGTATATGAGTTATGATAGGTTAAATTACTTCATCAAAAATATAATCTCAGCACTTAAGAGAAAGAAATAACCATCCTTCACATTATGAAAAATCAAACACAAGAAAATGAAACACTAATAATTATCCTTCACATTGTGAGAAATCAAACACAGACAGATGGAACACTAACAGATTAGCATGAACGGTGTATACCCTTGATGATAAGTAATTAAATTAGTGATAATATTGTGTCTACATATGATATGATTTTAGAGAATATGATTTCAGAGAAGAGTTTATCCCAAATTTTCACTCAATTAATATCAAAGTCGCATAGATAATATCATGAGTGTTTGATTCTGGTAAAAACATTAGATGACTACAAACTAATTTTGTTGTTCTCCTGAATCTCAATATGATTCATCAATTTTTTAACTTTTTTTTAACCCGGACTATTACAATTATTTTTATGTACTGTTTGATTGTGATCCGCATATCATGAGCACAATTATATAAAATTTGTATAATTAATGAAATTAATATTAATAAAATTCTATTAATATTTTATTCTGATTTCTTTTATATTAATTTTATTATTTCAAGTACTTTATCGATAATAAATTTAGTAACATAGCCCATTATATTATTTGTTATTATAATTTATTGATATAATGTATTTTTATTTTCTATTACGTGAATTTTTTTTCTTTTAAGTATTTTATCGGTACTGAATTTCTAATGATATATAAAATGCTTCCGTTTCTTTTTATATCAATTTTAATTTTCTAGGTATTTTATTGATGTTGTATTTTTATTAACATAAAATGTATATTATATTATTTGTTATTATAATTTAATAATTTTATATTAACAATGATTTAGACCCTTGCACGAGATTAAAATAAATAAGAAAATTTTCACAAAAACTTATTTAGTTGTGCATGTGGCACTAGTGAAAAAAAAAGTTTTTTATGACAGTTAAAAATTGATTTTCTCGAGTATACGTCCGATGTGGTATATAAGAAGAAACATAAAAAATGTAACGCCCCATTTTTTTTTAAATAAATAAAATAGAAATAAAATAATAATAATAATAATAATAATAATAATAATAATAATAATAATAATAAATAAATAAATAAAAGTGTGATTGAGTGAGAGTGAGAAGTTATTAAATTATGAGCAGGTGATTGGTCACAAAAATGAAGGTTAGGGTAATTCTCAGAATTGAATTGAAGATAGTAATGAATATTCTATGTTAAAATGAACAGATAATTGAAATTAAATTATGTTGGATGTTTCGTAATTTTGATTTTTGTTTACAGTGAAACTGCATCTTTCTTCGATTTCTTTTTAACTTGTTGTTTGATGATTGTGAGTCTGTCATTGCTGATTAGACAAATTCTTGCAAGCTTTTATATTCTCAGCCCTTAATTTCTTTAGCCACACACCTATTATTCCATTCCCCGCGTAAGTTTGTTCGGCGTGTGTTCGAAAGTCAATTTCAGCATTTATGTATTAATTGTGTTAATTTTCCAGCATCATGAATTGTTCTTGTATCACAAGATTGAGGCTATAATCATTCAATCTTTGTTGTTGCATCGGTGACATAACCTTGCATAAGTTTATTGCACTTTCGGTTGTACATAACCTTGCATTAAAATTTCAGCATTCTGCATCATTTTGCATTCAATTACTTGTTGCCATTTTGTGCATGGTAGCTACACGAGGTTATAAATTACACCTTGATCTCGCGTCACAATTACATAATCTTCCTATATCCTTGCACCAAATTCTTACTATCTTTCTTTTAGTTAAATGTGTTGTTGTGGGTGACGTGAATTTCTGTTGGTTTTGCATCACTTTGTGTGTAGTACATTACATTAATTTTGTTGTGCATAACATCAATTTCTAGCATTAGTTTCATTAATTTGGCACCCGAAGTTCAAAGAGAAATAGAAAAAGAAAAAGAGATGTCACGTATCAAAGTTCAATAAAGAGATTAAAGGGTAAATATCGAGTAAAAGAAAATTTTGAAAGTTTAATAAAGAGATTATTGAAGGGTAAATATCAGGTAAAAGAAAATTTTGAAATATTAGTTAATAGTTCTTTTAGTTATTTAGCGATGATTTTTTCAGTATTTGTTATTTTATTCTTTACGTGGGGTACATGATTTATTTTAATTCTAGAATTTACTATTTTATTATTTTCCTATATCTTTCTTTTTTCTTGTATTCTTGTATTGTTTCTATTTTGTTTAGTAATTCTCTCGTAATTGTTATTTATTGGTTGATAAGTTATTTTGATTTATTGTTACATTGTGATAATTATTATTTAATTTGATTCATTCCTTTTAGTGATACGATGTTACTCATGTTTAACTAATTATATGTTAATTTTAGTGTATTATGTCAAATTAAATGTTCTGTTATGGGAAAGTGATTGATGTGTATTGAGAGATTAATTTTGTGGGACATATTGCATTAATAAAATGTTGAGGTTCATGATAATCGTTTTGTAATTTTTTTTGAAAGTGAGAGGGGTGGGTGTCTCCGGCTACGAAGGAGCAATGAGGTTGCCTCTCACGGACATACCCGTGAGGTATGATGGTTTAAGAAAGTGATGAAGATTATCATGAATGCTAAACACATATGTTTTCGAAAAGTGAGGATGAATGAAACTAGAACGGTTGGTCTCTAACGGGTCGATGTAATGGCCTAGAACTTTGAGGGTATTCGTGGTGGGGAAAGCTTCCACTATGGTCGATCACCATGAGTGAAAAGTGACTCCCATTGCAACACTGGTTATCTTGGTTGTGACTGTCTAGTATCTTTAGTGAGAGTGTCAGATATGACATGTACTCCTAGACGCTTAGTGTTTTGATAGTACCACATGCCATGAGAGTGATATGTGAGTTGCATGCATCATGTTGGGTTACATAGTATGCTTAGTTTTAATGTATTGTGAATGACATGTCCCTTGTATCTCTTTATATTTTGATGTGTTGTACTATCTTTGTAGTTTTCTTTATTATCTCTAATATGTGAACTAACTCTTATTGTTGTGTTTGTGGCTTGAAACCTGTGATGACCTTTCGAATGGGCGAACAAAAGGACAGTAGGTAGGAGGCGGAAGAACCTTAGGTTAGGAAGCCTTTAGACTATTACCTTCAGCTAGAAACTTGACTTCTGGGTTTTCCTTTCTTGGTGTTTGATTTCGTTATCATTAATTTGTAAATTGTGAATTTGGCATGTCATGTTAGTTCACACTACTAGCAGAGATATTATAAATTTATCTTTTTGAGTTTGAATAATTGAAGACAAATTTCACAATTTGCGTTATGAATAAAATTCGATTCTTAGTGTGTAGTGGTGTATTTATTTGTCTACGAGCTAAGGTGAAATTAGGACGTGTATTGGTGGAAATTGAGGTGTTACAAAAAAATAGTGTATTTTTCACGGCGGTTATAAACCCGCAGTAAAAAAGATTTTTAACAACGGTTATTAGCTAATAACCGCTATTATAAATGTCTTTTTTAACGATGATTGTTAACTAAGAACCGTCGTCGTATATTTTAAAAAAAATATATTACTTTTTTTTGACAGTTGAACTAATCTATAAATTGTTGTTAATAAAAAATAAAATGAAATAAGTAAATAGAGGTGAAATGAAAGTGCTAATATCAACAACAATTCACACCAAGAAAATAACAAAGCAATTATTTCAATTATCAAAATTGCATTTTGTCCTAAGCCCATTATTCTACTTAAGGAGACTTCAATAATCACTAGAAAAGAGCAAAATTTTATAATTTCATAACAATGAAATCATATATACACCGGAACGAACATTGATATATAAATAAGATTTATATGTTTAAACATATGGTTAGATGTGAAAGAAGAACCTTGTACCCCATGTAGTTAAGAAATGACCAATATACAACAAAGACAATATTACAAATTCTTCTAAATATCAGATTCTCCCTTTTTTCACTCCTTTTAACCACTCGCGACGATGGTCAGGGACAATGGTGGTGGGTGGTTGGCAGCGACCCAAACAAACAAAGTAGTTGATGCAATGAAGAGAGGAAAGTTTTCGTCATTTTGGGTCTTCAAATAGTAAGCGAAAACTTAAGAGAAGACGATGACAGTAAGGCAAGGTCCACTAACAGTAAGGCAAGGTCCACTGATAGTAAGGCGAGGTCTAGCAACGACTAGAAGAGTGATGACAAGGGCAAGAAGAGGACAGCGGGGAGCAACTAGGGTTTTGACTCAAGAGAGAAGTAAAGAAAACTAGAGTGAAAAATGAAAATAAAAGGAAAGGGAGAGAGAACATAAAATAAAATAAAAAGGAAAGTGAAGGTATACTGAAGTGAATATTTAATTGCATTTTTAGCAGCAGCTCTTAAAATAACTGCCGTTAAAAACATATTTAACGTCAATTATATAAACAATCATTGTCATGTAAAGTTTTAACGTTGATTCTTAAAATAGCCTTAGTTGAAAACATATTTCATGTCAGTTATACAAAAAACTGTCGTTATATATATTTTTAACGACAGTTATTTTAAGAACTGTTATTGGATCGAACAATTACCACTAGACCAAAAGTTATAGTTGTTAATAAGGGACAACTCTTTCTACTTAAGAGCGTAACAGCCCAAGCGTCATGAGTCGACTATGACTTGACTTACCCAACCTCCATCATAAGACAATTGATATATACCCACAACAAAAACCGCTATTAAAAATACAATTACAACGTTTTTTTTAGAGCCACCATAAATGTGGAGATGTAATAAATATTTTTTACACTAGTTTTAAAATATTTAACTCTCTTGTAGATCCACTAAACAAAGGCTTACTTTTGAAGTCATATATATAACTCATATGGAACCATTGATAGATTATATTATATTTTCCATATTTACTATCGTAAACACTTATATATATAATTCATGTGGAATCATTGATGAATTATATTATATTTTCCATATTTATTATTATAAAAACATATATGATTTACTTTTACATCAATTTTTACAATGATAAAATTTATGATAATTAAATTTTTTATTAATGTATATTATCTTTATAATTATTATTTCTCTTGTAATAACATTTACACTAATAATTAAAATTGTTAAATTTATTTATATAAATTTAATATTAGATTAGCATCATTATTAATCATTTATATTATTCAGTGTTATAAATATTAAATACATTGATGATATTTAATTAAATATTAAACTCTATTTGATATATGACATGATGAGTTGTGATATTTATTAAGACCTATTAAGTAGTCTCGCTTTCATTTTATAAGTAATTTATCTGATGATACATTATATAAAATAGTATACTTAACACCTAATGAGATAAAGAATAATCATTCCCCCGTTATGATAAATAAAGCATCGAAAAAAGAGTATTAATAAATTATCCAAGACAGTTCAATTACAATTTTTAATAACTGATTAATTTAATTAACATTGTGTCTATGTATGATTTTCAGGAAAGGTTAATCCGAAATCTTCTTTCATTTTATCCAATTATAAAGTGTTCAAAAGAAAGAGTTAGAAAAATAAGTTATTAACATCTCTTTTTATATCTTTTATGAATTCTCTCCCTGTTTTCTTTTTTAATTGTGTTTCCCTTATTTCAAACACAATGTTAACTTAACGCAATTTAATTTCTTTTAAAAAAAATCATAATTCAAATCCTACAAGAGGAGAGGACCAAATTTTATACGTGTTTTTTTTTTTTATTATTTCAACATAAAAGTAGGAAAATGATTACACACTCACTTTTTCAAGTTTTTTACTTTTACTATTTTTTTTAGTTTTATTTTTCCCCTCTATACCTAACAAATAATCTTTTCCTTTTTTTTCTTCAACGAAATTATAAAAACATAATATGATTTAAAATAAATTAAAATTACACTATAAATTTGAAAAATACTCTTATATTAACTTTGATTAATATTTTGACACAACATAATTTAATATACATACTTTTCTTCAAAGTAAATGAGATAAAAAAAATAATGCTAAGCTAAAATAATAAAAATATTTTATTTATTTGATTAATCGGAAACCATTTTCTTTCTCACTTTTCCGAAACTTTTTACTTTTTTTCAAAAATAATTTTTATTTTTTCTCATACATTAAGATACTCTTTCCTTTTCTATGGCACGCTTGGTCCCTAAAATTTGAGCTAATTTTAATTTAGAACCGTAAATTTAAAATTAATACTTTTAATAGTTAGAACATTAATTATGAACATTTATAAAGTACTATTCAAATCAATTTGAAAAAATATATATTTTTTTAAAAAAATTAAAAATATTAATTTTAAAGTTGGGGAGATAAAACCAAATATAATTTAAATTTCAGGGAAAAAATAAGTCTTATAATTAAAATAAATTACTAATTATTCTAATATTGATTAGTTAATTTATATTTCATTAGGCCTTATATATTATGGTTTGTTAATAATAATTTTAAAGTTGATTGTGGCAGGAAATATAAGGAATAATGCGGATAATATAATTTTTGTGGATTTGGATAGGTGCTTCCAAAACTTTTTTCTAGCAAAGTACGCACACATTTTATCAACCACCATTTCGTTAACGTTGGGAGTAGGCACAATAATGTCAGAAAGTTTATTTGTTAAAATCTTTGTAATGCTAATTAATTATATATTTTGTTTAACATAAAATTTAATTGTAGATTACAAAAAATGTGTCGAGGACAAACTCTGAAACAGAATAAATAGACTTAGCCTGAATGAAGTTGAAGCCATCCATCCATAGTTTGTGACCATGAATACATTTCCCTCTCAATATGCATTCATTTTTGCATGGTTGCTATGCTCAATCATATTCTTCAACACTGCCATGTGTAACTTCAGTATCTGTTGCAATGAGAAAGACAAACAAGCTCTCTTAAATTTTAAGAAAGGAGTCATTGATCCATCAGCCGTGCTCTCTTCATGGTCCGCTCAACAAGATTGTTGTCAATGGACTGGAGTCATGTGTGACAACTTCACAACTAGAGTCACTCACCTTAGTCTCTCATGTCATACAACCCCTCCAGTTTACACTGACGAAGAAGATAAATCACACTGCCTCACAGGTTCTATTTACTTATCCTTGTTGTTGACCGAGTTAGAATTTCTAAATTACTTGAATTTGAACAATAATGATTTCTTAGCTATCCAATTTGATTCTGTGCATAGTCAAAATTGTCATAATCTATCTGTAGATACTTCTCCTCGTCATTGTGTCAACTCTACCACAACTCTTCGTTATCTTGATTTATCATATATAACGACAATCTTATCATCAATAGTCTCCAATGGTTTTCCCGCATATCCTCCTTGGAATATCTTGACCTCAGTGGTATTGATCTTCACAAGGAAACTAACTGGCTTCAACTTGTCTCTATACTTCCATCACTTTCAAGTCTTGCCATGGTTAGTTGTCAACTTAGAGACTTGAGTCCATCTCTTGAGTATGCTAATTTTACTTCACTCAAATATCTTCATCTTTCTAAAAATGAATTTCACTCAGAGTTGCCTAAATGGTTATTCAATCTCAGTTCTAGTATCTCTGATATTTACATTCACTCAAGTTCTTTAAGAGGCCAACTACCTGAGGCTTTGTTGAATCTTCGACACTTGGAAAGCTTGATATTGCGATCCAATAACTTTGATGGACCAATTCCAGATTGGTTAGGCAAACTTGAACATCTGGAATATCTTTATCTTGATCGTAACATGTTTTCTGGATCTATTCCCGCAAGTTTGGGAAATCTATCATCCTTAATTGCCTTGAGTGTTGGCAAAAATTCATTGACAGGAGTTGTATCCGAGAGAAATTTTGTCAAATTGACAAAATTAAAGACATTGAATATATACTCTTCACCACCATTCGTGTTTGGTTTTGATTCAGATTGGGTTCCACCTTTTCAACTCGCAACATTAATTCTCGGATTTGCCGGTCCTAACATTCCTACTTGGTTATATACACAAAGATCGATTGAAAAGTTAACCATTTATCAATCAGCATTTCAGGCCCCAGGCAAATTTTGGGATTTTGTATCAAGAATAACTTTGCTCAAATTAGACAAGAATTTGATAGATGGGAACCTGTCAAACGTGTTGTTGAATTCTACATTCATAGATCTGTCATCAAATGATCTAAAAGGTATCTTGCCTCGATTATCATCCAATGTGGTCGCTGTCTGGTTATCAAACAACTCATTGTCAGGAAACATCTCTCCACTCTTGTGTGATCATAAGATGTTGAATGAGAAAAGCAATTTGGTGTATTTGGACATATCTTTGAATCATCTGTCTGGAGAACTGACTAATTGTTGGAATAATTGGAAATCATTGGTTCATATTGACTTGGGAAGCAATAACCTAACAGGCAAGATACCCCCATCAATGGGCTTGTTGTCCAACCTTACCTCACTCCATCTACATGAGAATAAGCTCTATGGAGAAATTCCTCTCTCACTGAAAAATTGTCAATCTCTATTGGTTTTTAATGTTCGTGAAAACAACTTGTCAGGAAATATACCTAACTGGCTACCACATGATGCAATGGCTCTCCAAATAAGGTCCAATAATTTCAGTGGTAACATCCCAACACATATATGCCAAATGTCTTCCCTCATCATCTTGGATATTGCAGATAACAAATTCTCAGGACATATACCCACATGCATGAATAATATCACAGCCTTAGTTTTCAACAATGCTTCGTTTCGCAGGCTTTCTTTTATCTTCTCTTTTGAAGGTGAATATTACTACAGCCCAGACAGTCTTAAGCTGGTTACAAAAGGTCAAGTATCAGAATATGGAAAAAACCTGCACTTTATGAGCTTAATTGATATGTCGAGTAACAATATTTCTGGAACAATACCTCCCCAAATGTTTAGCCTCACTGGATTGGCATCCTTGAACTTGTCCCACAATAAATTAACAGATAAAATACCAAAAGAGATTGGTAACGTGAAAAACTTGGAGTCCATTGATTTTCCATCAAACCAACTATGCGGTGAAATTCCTGAGGGCCTGTCCAGCTTGTCCTTTTTGAGTTACTTAAACTTGTCATTCAATAATTTGACAGGGAAAATACCATTAGGCACACAACTTCAGGGGTTTACTGCACTGAGCTATATGGGAAATCCTAAACTTTGTGGACCTCCACTTACTGAAACGTGCTTGCAGGATGGTAAATCTGATGATGAAAATAGGCATAAATCTGAATTTTGGTCATGGTTTTACATTGGTGTAGAATCTGGATTTGGGACAAGCTTTTTGGGAGTTTGCTTTGCCATTTTCTTTAATAGAAAATGGAGACACGCTTACTTCAGGTTTACCAAAATGGAGACAGGTCTCAATTCCTTCCGTTGAGCTTAAACAAACTGCATACATACATACATACATACTGGTACGTGAAACCATTTATTTGAAAATTAATCACTTAGATTTATAATGTTGGCTAAACGAGGAGAGAAACACCAAAGTAAAAGGGTTTTATTTTCACATTTTTTTATATGAATTTTATATAATAACGTATTATATAAAAATTAAATATTAAATATATCTTAAAAGTAACAAAATTGAGTTGCTACTGAATTGGTTAAAGATAAGGTTTTGTAAGTCCTCCAAAGCTTCTTTGTTTATTTGATTCGAATAAACTTTGGTGACAATACTTTTAATTTCTTATATTTGTAGCCAGAGGAAATAAATGATCAAGAGCACGGGAAGAAAAGGACAGTTACGTAGTTCTAACAACAACCAGGGAAATACTAGCATTGATGATGTGCTCAATAATATTTATTGTTAATTATTATATTGTGTTACTTTTCGTCTCGACGGTTTTGATATTTCTTGTTTGTCTTTCACTTGTTCTTATGCGAAAAAATGATGTAAGAGTGTTCATTAATCATTGTTGCATATTATTATGGTAAATTTTATGTTGATGTCTATGGTAAAAAAAATGTTAAGGTTATTGTCATCTCTTTTTTCTACCATCACATTATTTCACAAAATCATAATGATTCAATAAATGCTTACAATAAAGTTGTATAAACTAAGTCTTTAAACCATCTAATAAAAAAACAAAAAAAAAACTTTGCAAATAGAAACAAATAATAATAATTGTTTTCTATTAGTTTAAAATCCATAATTGAGTTAATGACGTTACGTGCATCCAAAATCAAATGATAATTGTGAGAAAAAGATTAAAAAATAAAAAATAGTAAGAAAAAAAGAAGAAACAAAAATCATTCATTAATTCTCTTATTCTATTATCTACAATTATTTTGTAACTTGTATCACAATATAAGCATTTATTTCTTACAATTATGATAGTTTAGATAGATAATAGATTTATCGATAATTATATATATAAAGAATTAATCATTTATATTGATAATAAATAATATAATAATCACTATTTTTTATTTTAATCCGTAAAATATGTATTTTTGTTCTTAACGTTGTTTTTTTTTGTCAAGGTTTTTTCCTAAGATATTTAATTTAACAACCCGTTATTTGTTGTTGATTTGTTCATCTAACCGTCATAATTACAAGTTTATGTTTTTATTTTAATTTTTTTATTTTAAACTTGTATATATATATATATATATATATAAATAAATAAATAAATAAAGTCAACATCTATAACTAAATGTTGTATGCTATTTCACAAAAGAATAGATTGTAAAATGCGCCTAGTATGATTTTACTTAAAACTTCTGCATAAGCTAACTTTTCTAATGATTTAGAAAATTAAGCAATCACATCAAATTTGAAAAGTAAAATAAGTGTATAAGCTTTAAAGTTGTTTTTCTTTGTCGAAATTTCTCATAAACGATAATTATGCTTGCATTCTCTATGCTTCAGTCAAATAGCATGTGATATTTATTTATTTATTTTAATTCTTCATAAATGTTTTCGATATTGTTTTTTTAATGTTTGAAAAAACTAAATAATCACATCAATTTGAAAAATGAAACAAGAGTAAAGAATTTGAAATTGTAATTAATTCTGTACAAAATTATGTATAGACATAATAAACTAGAATTAAATAGGATGACATTTATTCATTCTAGTTCTACAAATATATAGACTATTTATAAATATTGTGTCTTAACTTTGTTATTCATGTAATAAAAATATTCACAAGTAGTTTAATGTGCAACTTGTTTATGTATCTGAAAGAATGGAAGGAAATGAAAAAAAGATAAAAATGGTCGAATTTGAATTTAAAAAATAAAAGAAAAGAAAATTTAAATTAGGAAAGAGTACCACAACTATTTATGACCATTGTCTCAACTAATTTAAGGAAATATTCACAGTTGTGAATAAAATACTTTTTTCTTTTCAATTTTTATAATTCTTTGTGTAACTTTTTCATTCACTCTCCTTTTTATTTTTCTTCTCTCGTATGCCGTTGCTCTTATTTTTATTCTATTTTATCTTTTTCCTCTGTCACCCGTGAAAATTTATAAAAATATGTATTATTTGTTAATTTTTAATTTTAATAATTTATTTAAACATCAAGATAATAATTATATTAATATTTTAATAATAAAATGAGATGAGGTTCTTGAATCTGGGTTCTCACTCATTAATCACTTAAATTATAAGTTTATGAATTTTAGTCTATAAAACCCGTTTTTATCTTTAAATATTTTTTAATTTTCTGTTTTTCATAATTTGTACACAAACTTTTTTTTTCAAATCTTGTTATAAATTGAATTAAAAATAATGAATTTGGTGAGTATTGTATTAGTTTTTGGGAGACATCTAGACTGAGCCAAAGTTATGTATAATAAATTTATTAATCTTAATTTAAATTTCTTGAATAAGTATTAAATATAGTTTATGATTTAATAGACGTATACTATACATATATAATTTTCAAAATTTCTTAACCTTGTGTTTGGACGAAGAATTTGAAAATTTTCAAGAAATTTAAATACACAGTATTTTAATTGCCTTGATTTAAATTTCTTTCATTTAGATGATTCAATACAATTTCTTGTATTTTAATTTTCTTGTTTGGATAAAGTAATTCAATTTTCAAAAAATTTAAATTTTCATTTTAAATATTAATTTAAAAATTAAATTTTTAATATTAAACAAAAATAAATAAATAAATCATTTTTAAATACTTAAATATTCAATATAATTTTAATGTTACAAAATATTTAATAATTAACTTTTTAATACTGAATAATTAAAAACATAATAAATATTTAATTGTAATTAAGAACTACGTAGTCTTGTAATAATTTTAAAAATATATTAAAAATAAATAATTATATAAGATATAGTTATTTATAAGAATTTAAATGAATTTTAAAAATATACTAACCATTAATTATTTCTCTCATAAGTAATTAATTTTATTAATTTTATTCTCTTCTTATATTTTTTTTATCTTTATATTTTTATCATGTGATATGATTAATTATGATAATCTTAATTAAGTACCACAACACATTTAAATGTTCATTTAATTACCGTGAGAGTCTTAACACTTTTTTGTGATGAAAACTTGTTTATCATAAATTTTTTTAAAATTTCAATATAGATATCATTTTTATTATAATTACGTATAAATATGACATTTTAAAAATATAAAATTTATCTTCCATTTAAATATATTTGAAACGTATGAATAATAGAAAAATTGTTGTGGTTGTTCCTAGATCGAAGTCTAGCTGCATGGAGGCACCAGCGATAGTTGAGGTTCAAAGTCCAAACTCACTAGCATTGTACGCGGTCTGTCCTTCAAATCACAAAACTGATAATATCTTTCCATGATATTATCGCATTATTCCTCCATTTTCGAATCCACCAAATATTATCGACAAATCTAACATTTTCACTGTCAATTTTCTGTGACCGAAGATAGATACTTATCTTTCTTTAATTCATTGATTTATTAATATAAAAAAAATTGTATGGATTAAATTTGCCGTACCCATTACTCTAGAAACTATTCTAGAGTATGATGAGGTGGAAAAAATGAGAGATGATGTAATGAAAAACAGAATAAAGACAGAAATTTTTTTTTAAAACAAATACATAATTGAAAGAAACTAACAGGCCTAAACAATTAAACAACTCGCTGGAAAATCCTGGTAGTATTCTAACGTTAACTTCAAGTTCCATTTCCTCCTAGATGTAGTCTGAACTGGGCTTTGGTATCTCATAGCTTTTGTAGGCCTTTAAGTTAGCTTTCAAATGCCACCAAGAAGAAATTAATTGGAGTTTTGTAGCCCACATTATGCTCGAAATACTGAACCTGGTCAGCACCCCGCTGGAACATCTGGCAGTATCCAAACATTACTTTCAAGCCCAATTTCCTCCTAGATGCAGCTAGAACTGGGCTTTTGTGTCTTCATAGCTTTTGTAGCCTATAAGTCAGCTTTATAAAGACACCAATAAAAGCTAAATTGGAGTTGTGTAGCCCAAGTTATCCTCTAAATACTAAACCTGGTCAGACAGTAAAAAACATAACGAATTTTATTAGAAGCTCAATTTATTAAAAAGTAAAGTTGAAGAGTTTGTTGAGCTTTTGGAGATGGTTCTCCATCAAACCTTCCTTCTTGTGGCCAACTTGTCCTCAAGTGGCCTTAGGTTCTTACCTACAATAAAATTCCATCCGGATCAAAGATCAAGCACACCCTATCAAATTTTATATTTAATAACAAAGTGTGTAGCCTATTCATATCAACAACACAATTTAAAGAAGGAAAGAAAGAATTGAAATGTTCATTTATGGTGTAACGAAAATTCTTAAGAGTTTCTTCTCCTTTTTCAACTTGTGTTGACATTTGTTCCTTGATCCATATTTCTTCACTAGGTTTGGAAATTTGTGGTTTGCCCTCCTTCTTAGGTTCTTCCAATAGCCTAAAAAAATATTCAACATCATGAAAACAATGGTTAATTGGCACAATCAAAAATTGTAAATTCTCAATCTCAAGGGTTGTCCAAGGCTTAAAGTCATAAGACTCTAGTGCAATCTCAACTTTATTAGAAGTAAAAAGAGTATCAAGTGACAAGCAAATCTTCTCTAGTGGTTGCTCCAATACCATGGGTGCTTCATTTTCTTCATGATGTGTGCTCCATGGAAACTTTGTAGACAATTAATCACTAGGTACTAAGGAATGTCACAAACAACTTCACCATGTGCTTTGAGTTCTATCTCTTCCACATCCTCACACAAGAAGTTGCTGTCTTGTATTTCTTCCTTTGGTGTCATTTCTACATCATCCTCCAACTGAGAATCATCAAAAATAAAGCAAGGATTAGTATAAACAACTAAAATATCACACAATTCCTTCTCTTGCTCATCTCTCAATTTTCTTTTTTTCCTCTCTTGTTCTTTCAACTCCTTTTCTTTCAACTCTTTCTCTTTTAGCTCTTTTTCCCTCAACTCTTTTTCCTCTCTCAAAATTCTCTCTATTCTTTTTCTCCTTTCATGGTCTTCTCTTTCTAGCCTATCAAATTCCTTTACTAAATTAGTGTAAGCTCTTTGATTTTCTATTTCCACTCTAGTTTCTCTCTCTTTAAACTCACATTCAAATCTCTTATTTTCCTTCCTAACTCTTAGTTCATCATCACCAAAGAAATTTCTAGGTGTGTGTGGGTTTCTACTATGGTATGTGTTTTGGTCATGCCTTTCCTTTCCTCTCCTCTCTTTATCAAAGGCTCCAAAGGCATACTCTTCATCATAGTTACTTATCCCACCACTTTTCCAAGGTGAATAATGGTTTCCCTTTTGCCTTTCCCTTTCACTTCCACTCCCTCTATTCACTCCTCTTCTTCTTTCATGCTCTTCCCTTTCTCTTCTCTTATGATTTTCTCTCAAGGTTCTCTCTCTTCTCTCATGATACTCCTTTCTCACCTTTCTTTCAAACTCAATCCTCTTATTTTTTTCTTCCCTAAACCATCTATTTCTCTCCTCCCTAACCTCATTCAAACTCTCTTGAAGCTCATTCTTGAGGTTGTGTTGTAGGTGAATGAATTTCTCCATCATGGGATCCATAACCTTTTGGGTTCTAGGAGATAAATCATTACCAACACTTGGGGAGCTATCCATTTCTCCAAGGAAGATGTTAGAAGCAAAAATAGTATAAGAGAAAAGAACCTTTCCACTTTACTAAGTTTTTCCACTCAACACTCTTATTTACACTATTTAGAGGCTTTTTCTATGATGTACTCTCTAGCCTTTTTCCTCTCACTGTAACTTATGGTTTCTTGAGAAACCCTTATCAATTATCAATGTCCAAATAATCCAAGTGAAAGAGGAACAATTCAACTACAAAGCCTAGGAGATCAAAGAAGACAAAACTCTGGACAAAACTACTAGAATTCAAAGAAGACAAGTAACAAAATCAAGACTCAATGAACAAAATTTAACTACTCAAAATGGAATTTATTGATCAAGACAATGACTAATATATTTACTGCACTAATAATGAAGGAAAACTAGTATTTAAAACTTCAAAAATCTTTGAAACAAAAGCTCAAAGAATGGAATGAATCAAATGCAAGTTTGTTGGAAAATTGACAGAACCGACACCAAATCTGCCCAAACTTATGAATTTTTTTTGGATTACCAAATGAGCTTGGAAAATTATGAAACCTTCCAGTTGAGCTTATATATATGTATATTGAATGACCAAATTCCCAGAATTCACTAAAACAATGTTTAACCCAATGAACCAATCACAAACCCGAAACTGTTACAGAATCAGCAGAACCGTCGCCAAACTACAACTTAGGCTTGTAAATTGGCTCAAAAAGACTTGAAATTTTGGGGATTGGTTTGGGTGATCTTTATGCACGAAATAAACTCAAATTAAGGTGCAGGGCAGCCACAAATATGGGTCCAAAAATAGGGCAAAATGTCTAGGCACATGCAAAGCACACTACAAGTTCAAATATCATGCTATTAACAATTTTGACACAATTTATAATATGATGCTTGAGCCTAGTGAGTAATGATGCCTAAATTGAGCTTGGACACTAAATTTGTGAGTGTTTAATGACCCAATTCACCAAGGTACTGCACTTAATTTTCCCAAAAATTTTCAACTAACAAGAGCTACTATTTTTTCACTCAGTAAAAATAGACACATAAACAATTAATTGAAACAGAAATTCTAAGATGAAGAACGGAAGTGAAAAGAAGGGAAAAATAGGTAATTCAATGTCATCCAACCACTCAACAATAAAAAACATCAATTCACGAAACAGAGACATTCTTACTCACAAGGAACGCATGGAATGCGACTAATAAGGATCCCTGATCACATCTCAATCAAATAATTCAAAAAGGGGTTTTCCCCCAATTCTAATTAATTTTCATCAAGAAACCCTTCAAACAAAAATTTTCATTACTATCATTAACAATAAAACTAGCCTAACCTGGATTGAAGGAAGAACATTCTAAAATTGAGAGGAATTAAGAGGTTCGCAGGTAGGTTTCCACAACCCCAAACTGCATGACCAAGCCAAGGAGGATGAGGCAAACTGCTCTGCTATTAGTTTTCCAATCATGGTTATTAAGTGTAAGAGAATACCACAATTGTAACACCCTCATTCCTACCATAATAAAGCCAACCAAAGTTTATTTCATAAAGTACTTTCAAGATAAATTTCTATATATCTCTCATCAAATTAAAAACTCTTTTAAATAAAGAAATATTTATCATGTAACAAGAATCTTAAATTTCTAATATTCCTATATTGTAGCAATCACTCAAACAAAAAACAAAATGGGAGGAAAAGCACATCATGTTACGTCTTCAAAAAATCGGGTTCTCTTCTAGCTTACGCCCTTTGTATCTCCAAGAAACTGCTCATCTGTTCGCCCGTTCGCGGGGTCATCTCAGGTGTCAACCACAGACACAACCATAGGGTTAGCTCGTAATTTAATGATAATAATAATACCATTAGGAACAATACACACAACAGATATAAAGAAGACATGAGAAACTCAATTTAAAACTCATCACAATTAATCATGCAACCCAGTATGATGCATGTCACTCACAATTCACTCTCATGCCATATGGTACCATCAAAACAACTGAGCGATGCTAGGAGTACATGTCATCCCTGACACTCTCACTAGAAATACTAGACAGTTACAATCAGGGCAACCAGTGTTGCAACGGGAGTTACTTCCCACTCATGGTGATCGGCCATAGTGGAAGTTTTCCCCACCGTGAATACCCTCAAAGTCCTAGGCCATTACATCGATCCGTCAAAGACCAACCGTACTCGTTCCATTCATCATCACCTTTCGTAAACATTTTCATACATTTAGCATTCATAATAATCTCTCTCTTTTTAAAACACCAAGGGGAAACCTCACTGATCATTCTAACATTAGGCATCCATCCCTCTCATCAAAACATTTAGAATAAATTATCATGAACCTAAACGACTCATAATGCAATATGACCTGCAAAATTAATCTCTCAATCCGCATCAATCATCCAACGTAACAGAATATTTAATTTAACAAAAGTTATTAAGATCAACATACAATTAATTAAACATAACTAGAATCATATAACCAAAAAGGACTAAACACTAAATAAGCGGTAATCATCACAATGTATTAAATTAAAATAACTTATAAACCAAATAAATCGTCATCTAAAGAATTACCAAACAAAAAGACAAAATGGTACAAGGAAGAATGAAGATATTAAGAAAATAATAAAATAGTAATCAGGGGAAAAAATTAAACTTATTGAGATTTTATTAGAAAACACAATATAACTAAAAGAAATCAATACTAATTAAGTAATAATTATCATAATATAATAATTAATTTAAATAAATCATGAACCAAATAAATAAGATGGAATTAAATGATACATAAAAAATATCAGTAAAATAATGAATAGTAGAATCGAAATAGACCACATAGTCTAATAAAAGACGAAAGAATAAATTCTAAAACTTATTGGTAATTGATCACCGAAAATATTCACTAAAATTCAAAAACTTCCTTTTAAATATTCACCATTTTTTTCCGAAATTATTCTATAAGTATTTTCTAAATATGCATAAGTAGACAAAATAATTATTTAGAAATCATAATTATCCTTTCACTGTTACTGGATTTTTAAATAACATACATATAAATAAAAAATATTACAATTAGCCAAATTCTCATAGACATAAATGAAGCATCGTCCCAAAATATTCATCAACGCATTAAAAAATCCAATCCACAACAACCCGACCGCTATTCTTCAACTTGTCAAAGCGATTTCAAATGGTGCAACTTAGTTCAAGGAAGCATGGCTAACTGTATCTTGGATTAATTAAAAAACGTTTGCTAATATGAAAATAAAAGGAAGGGTAATAGTCATGAAAGTCATATTGTTAATACTAGATCCATTATTTAAGAAAGACTAAAACTAAATAATAAAACTAAAAACTAAATAATAATTTGACTAAATGTTGCATCATCATCAGTCTACAAGAATATTTGAAATCAATAAATAAGTAAAGTAAAACATAAACCCAAACTCTTCATATAATCACTCTAGAGCAATAACACATTCATCCAATAATCGAATCAAATCACAAGGAATCTATTTCCCTAATTTGCGTCACAAAGTAATCCAGCATATATTCACAACAGATGCACATATTCACTTGAATATCTAAAGGTTTAATAGAAGCTTCAGTAATTTGAACGGGAACGAAGAAAACTAATATTCCAATACATCACCATATAATACCAATCAAATAGGTTTGCGACTTGTAACAAAACAATTCTACGGTTAGAACAAATACAATTGAAATAAAATACTACAAACAATCAAGCAACCATGACAGAGTATTACATATAAGAAACATAACTGTGATAGTATGGAAAAATAGGAAGAATTCATTATTACGATTAAATTTGAAACTACCCTGACCTGGATATGAGTCAATCATGCATAAGGGAGAAAAATTGAGATAAATAGATCATTGTCTCTACTCTCGGTCAGAAATTTTACTCTTTTTATTTTTTTGTTTTGGAAGCAACACAGGGACAGAAGCATAAGAATACCAGAGTGATGGAAAAAAATATCAGAGAAGTAAAAAGATATCAGAGTAATTTAAGTAGATTCTCTGGTGAAAATCTACAACAACCCACTCACTTGAACTCTCAAGATATTTTTCTTTTATTTTATTAATGTTATGTCGGCAATCCCGATCTCTGTGGACCTCTACTTCTAAAAATATGCTTGCAGGAGGGTAAATATAAAGACACAGAGCAAATAGATGAAGATGAGGATGATTATAAATTTATGTCATGGTTTTATATTTGAATAGAATCAGGATTTGTCACAAGCTTTTTGGGAGTTTGTTGCACCATTTTCTTAAATAGAAAATGGAGGCATGCTTACTTTAAGTTTATCTGTGACTTGATAGACCGGCTTCATGTCATGTTTGTCATCAAATTGAATTCCTTCCGTTCAGGTCGACCAAATTGCATAATTATATCAGTAACTAACAACTTTATGTTAACTCTAATACTCAGTCAACCAGCCAATCACAACTAGTCAATTCACTTACAGAATATTTACGTATTTATCTTTTTCATATTTTATTGTATTTCTCTCTCTTCACATTTTATAACTGATTGTCTGGTTATGCAGTTGTCTATTAAATATTTTTCAGTAAATAATACCTTCTAGTTGAAATTTTATTTCATTTCATTTAATTTATGCACCGCGCACATATATAGAGGGAAAGGGGATCAATTTCCAAACTCTTATTTTTCATAATTTTTCAATATATATTAACTACTATAATAATTAAACAATTTAAATAGTGATAAAAATAGTTAAATAATAAAGTTAAAATCAAATACTAAAAATATAATTTATAATTTCTTATTTTTTAAGAACACGGTCACTTACAAACACAATCAGAGCATATTCTCATTTCATCAAATATAACGTATCTGTGAACGTATGGTGGAATATTTTTCATTTTGACAGCTTTTCTTACTACGAGGCCCTATATTTTAATTACATGCCACTGTTGATTGGGGTTTATCATTCAGAATATTTAAATTTTAACGACAAACACTAGTAGAAAAAAGAGAAATTGATATTAGAACTAAGAAGAGTTAATTAGAAACAACAATTCAATGATATCCTATGATTCATTAAAATTGTGAAGTAGTGAAATCATATGATAAATGAGTTTGTCCTAAAATGTTTACTGAATTGGATGGCTCTGATGATCATACTTTTATCATCTTATATTCTTAGGTGCTCATCATTTTCGAAAGGGATTAAATCATCAAGTGTAAGTGTAGAGAAAAAAGAAACGTGATGATCCAGTTCAGGTGACAACCATGAGTATTGCCAACATTGATGAGCTTAAACATACAATTTGTTTATCGTTAGGTTGATATATTTTGTTACTTTGAGAAGTTGTGGTGATGATTGTAATTTCAGCATTTCTCTCCTTTTTCTGGGTTTAGTATCATGCAAAGCAGTGATGTAAGAGTGTTAAACATTGTGGCATTAATACAGGGAACATATAGTTTTGACATTAGTCCTGTAACAGTCATATTTTAAAGATAATAATAAAATAAAATAATTAGATAAATAAAATAAAAGATAAAATATAATAAATCAAAATATCTTAAAAAAGTAGTATGAGTGGATAAATAAATAAAATAAAAAAATAAGAATATTTAAAGGAGATTGGATGATTTCTCAATCCTCTAGTTAATTAAAGTTTTTTTATTTATTTTTCATCATTCATATATATTCCTGGCGTTTTCGTATTGCAAACCTTTTCATAAAGAAATTTAAATTTCGGACTAAGAATAGAAATTAAGATTCTCCTCATCTTAACTTTTCCTTTAATATTGACTCACATTGAGGTTAGGAATGTTCTTAATTTTAATAATAATAATATATTATTTTTTATTTATATTTATTTAATTAATTTGTTTATATTTGAGTTACTGTTGACTTCTTTGTATTACTGTTCCTTTTCATTCATGATATAACGATGAGTGTTCTCCCGTTTCCTTGTTTTTCTTTTTTTTAACTTTTAGCTTTTCTTTTTTAAATTAATTAAACGTAAATCTACTAATTACATAATAATTTTTCTTTAATAAAAATTAAAATAAATTTGGAAGAAAATAAAATTTATTAATAATATTATATATATATATATATATATATATATATATATATATATATATTGGTGCAATAGCCCCAAGCTACAAAGTGAGTTTGTCAGTGACAGCTAAATAAAGCGACTTCAAATTTTTTCTCGAATCTGACAGCCGCGCAACATTGTTTAACATTTAATGTAGGATGAGGAGTATGACTTTATCAACATTAACCCAAAAAGTTGTTGTCACAGTTTAAGTTCAAAAGTATATGATTGAAGAAAAATTGTTCTCCCCTCATTTGTATCTCTATCTTCTATCTTGATCTTTTATTCTTCTCTTTTATTTTGGTTTTAACAATCCTGTTCTCCTCTATTCGTCTATCCTTTGGGCTGAAAGAACAACTAAAAAGAAAATGATGTATCTTTGTGGGCTAAAAGTTGCATGACCATTTGTTCAAGCTTTTAGACCTTTGTTTTAAGGAACTAATGTTCTATCTTAAGCTCAGTATCTTCAAAGCTGATTATTTTCTCTTTAAACGTCTGTACTTATGACCAGTTGGAAGACGCAAGTATTTTTCAAAGTGAATCACGATTTAATGCTGCAACAAGAGGAGCGTGGGTTTGTTAACATCAACACAAAAAGTTGATGCTACAATCTTAGATTTAGAGCTACATGATTAAAAAAAAAATTATTATCCCTTTTATTTGTATCTCTCCTTTGATCTTATGTTCTCCTATTTTATATTGGTTTAAACATTTGTTTTATTCTTTATTTATATTCCCTTTGCCCTAAAAGCATCAAAAGAACAATTAAGAAGATAAGGATGGACCTTCACGGGCTAAAAGCTACATGATTATTTCTTCAAGCTTCTATACCTTTGTTTTAAGGAACTTATGTTCCATCTTAAGTGTAATATGTTCAGTCTCCAAAGTTAAGTACTTTCTCTTCAAACATGTGTACTTATGACTAGTTAGAAGCAGTAAGTCTTCTTTGAAGTGAACCGTGATGAATGAGAGAAGTCATTATCCTAAGTCAATTCAAACACTTATTAAATTTGCAGCAAAGTGAGATCTCGAAGCTAATGAGCGTGTGTATAGGCAAAACCTTCTCCAGGAAATGCTCTTCCAACAATAGTAGCATCCTTCATCCTCAAATGGTCATCCTTCTAAGAACAACACTATAAGGTCCTCTAGTGATGCATAACACGCGAAGTAGTAACTTCATAAAATGGGCCTTCTTCCCACAACGTCTGGTACTCACTTCTTGTAAGAAGATGTGATTTACGTGAAAGCATTCTAACTTCTTCGTCTTCATCCTATTCTAAAATCTCTTTGCCTTTAACCAACAACTTATCTGATAAGGTCAGGGCTGGTCCAAGCATATAGAAAACTTGGTGTTGGAGTTTGCAAGGTAGATGAATTATGAACCGAGCATCTTGAGAACCTTTCTATCTTCTTTTTTTGCAAGTCTTCTAATATGTTCCAAAAAATGTGTCTTTCCTTGATCTCCCTTCTATAGGCATTGGAAATGTTGGTGAAAAGTGAGATTATAATCCATTAGAGAGGAGTGCATGTTGTCCTCGGCTATATCAAACTCATTCAACCTAAGGGATTAGGAGATGAGTATACCTTTGAAATGAGGTCGAATCCAAAGGAAAACTACATCAAGAGTGTAATCAAAAGCAATATACTCAATTTTTTTAGGGGGTGGAGAAAGAAATAGGATCATAATGATCTAAGGCTTCTAACAACCACAACTTTCAACCCTTCGTCTGTGAAAGCTTCCAGACATCTTTGTTTGTGAAAGAATGATGAAACAAAGTTGTGTTCTCCTTCTGAGGAGCCACTCATAGTCTTGGGTCAAATTTAAGAATGAAGGGCTTGTAGCTCAGAGACTTCCAAAGCTGGATCCACACATTTTCCCATATAAAAAATTATTCTTTCTAGTCCTTTAAGTTTCATCTTTGACACCTCATCCTATGGAAGAGATTCAAGCCAAAATCTCTAACTGCGAACACTAGGGTCCACCTAAATGTGTTGGGTGCTTCAGAGTGACTGTTCTTAGTGACTTAAGGCGCCCACGGTCTTGATGTGACTTATTAACATTCTACCATGTAACTAAACCTTTACGTTTGACTTTTCATGCAGTGAAAATGCCGAACTTTGTGTCTTTTCACTTCTGTACCGTACCGAGCTACGTGCCAAGTTAAGGACAGTCCCTTTATATGCAGTACTCGGCCGACCTAACCATCACTGAAAATAGTCGCATAAAGCTCGGTTACTAGAAGAGACGAGTTACTGTACAGGTATAATGCATGAAGATAACACGTGTTGAACAGAGGGAACGGGGAACATGAAATGACCGTGACATGGCAGTTTCTCCTCCTCATCATTACTAGGGAGATCGTCTTGGGACTTGTTTGGAATTTTCCTGATAGGCACGTGTCCAAGGGACAGGGGGAAGTCGGCTGACAAGACTGCTCCTCACCTACTAGCTCAGTAAGACTAGAGACATAAAAGGAAAATGCAGAAATAGAAAGGTAGGCAATCTTGTCCCAGAAACATTCCTCACATTAAGAAAAATACTAACTTAAGCATTGGAGTGCCTTTTGCAGGTACCTCCCCCCATGTTGCGGCAGTCCATCCAAGCATAGTCATCAGCTCAAGCACATTGATCATCTCGCCGGAGCTCGGTCCGAATTCCTGGAGGAACATTTTGGCGCCCACCGTGGGGCCCTGGTAAAACTTTCCTAAGGACCACATTTCTTATGGTACATACCAGAAGCCAAGCTGGACAACACTCATTAAGAACGCCCATGGATCCTACGATAGTTGAAACGCTGAAAGTGTAGATGGAAACAATGTTAACTGCTTTGAGACAGCAGTTTGAGAAAGATATGCGTCAATGGAAGGAAAAGCAAGAACAAGAAATGGATAAGTTTAGGAATCAACACAAAGAAGAAATGGCAACCCTCAAAAAACAGAAAACAAACCAGGAAGGTCCCATAATCGAACCAGTGGAGGAATCCAACCATTCGTATAACATAAAAGAAGTTTCTAAGCCCAATAACTCAAACACGAAACAACCTGCGGTCGTGTGCGATGATCAATCTCATGATAGCCATGCACCCATTGATCAGGAGATGTTGTTTTGTGATGTACGCGTTCCAGATAATCCTGAGTTACAGAAGTTGTCCAATTTTCACTCGTTCGTACCTGGAATTTTGCAATCCAAGCTCCCAGATAATTGGAAGTGGCCGACCTTAGAAAGATATGAAGGAACCAGCGACCCTACCTCTCACGTTAAAGCTTATTTGACTCAGGCCACGCTGGTTTCCAATGATTTAAGAGTCCATTGTCGTTTGTTTCCAACCACACTGAAGGGAATCACTTTGAATTGGTATCACTCACTCCCTCCAATGTCAATAGATTCTTTCCAATCCTTATGCTTTAAGTTCATAGCTCGCTTCACGGACTGTAAACCAGTGGTGACAGAATCGACATCCCTAGCTAGAATTATTCAGAACGAAGGGGAATCTTTGAGAAGTTACATGATAAGATTCGCCAAGGCTACTATGAGCATCCCCGACCTACACCCGGCAGTGGCCATGCATTCGATCAAGGTGGGACTTCGCTCAGGATCCTTTTCAGATTCCCTATACGCAGAACCACCTTGTAACATGGACGAATTAAAATCCAGGGCTGCTAGGTTCATGTGTATGGAGGAAAATGTCATTGCCCAAAAGAAAGGAAAAGAGGGGAATAAAGCAAGTAATGTCTCGTTCCCGAACAACATAAGCTCGGGATACAAAGCGAAAAGGAGAAGATCCTCGAAATATGAAACCTATACCCCCCTAAATGCAAGTCGGGAAGTAGTCTTGAGGAAAGTTTTCAATGCCAACCTAATCCGAGTGTCTACGCCCTGTCCTACTCCTAGACATGCGGACACTAACAGATATTGTAGTTTTCATCAGAACCATGAGCATACCACTGAAGAGTGTTACAAGGTCAAGGATATCCTTGAAGAACTAGTGAGGACAGGGGCATTGAGCCACTTCATTCAAAGGGAAGGAAATGATGGTGTGGATACAAGAGATAATTCCAAAGGAAGGCGGAGACATCAGTCAGGATCTTCATCCAGCTACAGAAGTCGAGACAAGCCTCAAGCCCTTAAAACCGAGGAAAACATAGCTCGGAAGCCTGCTGACATAAGAGGTGTTATCAACACTATAGCTGGAGGATTTGGAGGAGGAGGGAATTCTAATAATGCTAGGAAAAAGCATTTAAGGAGTGTAGACATGGTCAATCTGAACTACCCTCCACGTAATCTCCCTGACATAACCTTCACCAACGACGATTTCAATCTCAATGATCCAAATCAAGATGATCCCATGGTGATCTCGGCAATTATTACCAATTGGAAAGTACAAAAAATATTGGTTGACCAAGGAAGTTCGGCTGATGTCCTTTACTGGGAAATGTTCATGAAGCTCAATCTCCCCATAACCATGATTAAGGATTATAATGAGCCTTTACTCGGCTTCGCTGGAAAAAGGGTTCAAACTAGGGGATATTAGGACCTCCTGACCACACTGGGAGAGGCCGATGAGATAAAAACCATCACGGTAAGGTACCTTCTGGTGGATGCACACACCTCGTATAATGTGATCTTGGGGAGAAAAACTTTGAATCACCTTGGAGCCATAGTATCGACACCGCATCTAGTAATGAAGTTCCCTGTGGGCAACAAGATAGTGACCATAAAGGCAGATCCGAGAACAACTCGCCAATGTTACATCTAGAGCCTGAAGATGCCTCCTTTCATAATAACGTCCGCCTCGCCAAATAGGGGGCAAAATTCCCAAGCAGAAAGTCTGACTTTGGAATCCAAAGAAGGGTTAGAACTTGATCCTAGGTCGAAATTCCAAGAAGACCGACCATTAGCTAATGAGAGCACGTCGACATTTCAGGTCAGCGACAAACCACACCAGGTAGTAAAGATTGGAGATTTTCTAGTCGGAGCTACCAGGAATGAAATACAAAATATGTTAACAAGGAACTCTGATCTTTTTGCATGGAACGCAGCTGATATGCTGGGGATTGATCCCAATTTTGTATGTCATCATTTGTCCATATTCCCAGAAGCAAAGCCTGTCGCACAAAGAAAGAGGAAATTAAGAGAAGAGCGTACGCTAGCGATACAACAGGAGGTGGAAAAGCTGTTGGACGCAAAGTTTATAAGAGAAATATAATATAACACATGGCTGGCGAATGTTGTGATGGTGAAAAAATCTAGTGGAAAGTGGAGAATGTGTACCAACTACACCAACCTCAATAAGGCGTTCCTAAAGGATACATATCCATTGCCAAACATCGATAGACTAGTCAATAGCACCTCAGGATGCGGATTTTTGAGCTTTTTATATGCCTACTCGGGATACAATCAGATACATATGTATCCACCCGATGAGGAAAAAACTGCCTTAATGACCAACACTGCTAATTACTGCTACCGAGTGATGCCTTTCGGATTGAAAATAGCGGGGGCTACATACTAGCGATTGATGGATCAAGTGTTCAAGGAGGAAATCGGGAACATAATGGAAGTTTATGTGAATGATATGGTAGTTAAGTCGAGAAGTGTTGAAAGCCATCCCTTAAGCCTCCAAAGTCTTTTTGACAAGGTTAGACAACACAGTTTGAGGTTGAACCCAGAAAAATGTATATTTGGAGTGCAAGGAGGGAAGTTCTTAGGATTCCTCATCACCTCCAGAGGAATCGAAGCTAATCCGGATAAATGTGAAACTATAACCAAGATGAGAAGCCTAAAATCCTTGAAGGAGTTGCAAAGGCTGAATGGGCGGTTAGCTGCCCTCTCGCGATTCTTACCTCGGCTAGCAGAAAAAGCTAGACCATTTTTCAAACTCTTAAAGCAGTAACATGTCTTTAAGTGGGAGGATGACTGCGAAAAGGCCTTTGAAGACATCAAGGAAGTAAAAGCCTCACTGCCTATATTGCAGAATCCAAGAAATAGTGCTGACTTGTATCTGTACTTATCAACCACCCACTCAACTCTTAGTTCGATTCTGGCTACGGATTCAGAGGGAAAGCAACATCTCGTATACTTCGTAAGCCAAGCCCTCTTGCCAGCTGAGGAAAGATATCAGGTGATAGAAAAGTTGGTGTTAGCATTGGTTTTTTCCGCACGACATCTCAGACATTATTTCTGAAGTTACAATATTATAGTCAAAACTGACTATCCACTGAGGCAGGTGCTCCAAAAGCCCGATTTGGCAAGAAGGATGACAACATGGTCATTTGAGTTATTCGAGTCTGCCCTCAGTTACCAAAGTCGAAGACCCATGAAAGCACAATTCTTGACAGACTTTTTAACAGAGTTTCCCCCAAAGAAGTGGGAAGAGGATAATATGTGGACAGTCAGCATTGATGGATCATCCAATAAGAAGGGAAGTGGTGCTGGAATCATACTTGAAGGTCCAGCCGACGTGATCTTAGAACAAGTAGTGCGGTTCGAATTCCCAACATCGAATAATCAAGCGATGTACGCCCTGATTGCGGGATTAAAGTTAGCCAAGGAAATGGGAATAAAAAGGATAAAGTGTCTTAGCGACTCTCAATTGATAACAGGTCACAAAAATGGTGAATACCAGGCCAAAGAACCCTTGCTACAAAAGTATCATCAACTGGCCAAAAACATGATTGCCGACTTTGACCACTGTGAAGTCAAATATGTACCACGGATAGCCAATGAAAGGGTAGACATTTTGTCAAAGTTAGCAAGTACTAAAAAAGCGGGCCGCATCGAACATTTGATCCAAGAAACTATCGCCATACCTTCATGGGAAAGGTTAGAGGTATTGATGGCCAAAGCAATAGAGGAACCAAGTCTTCCTACTTGGTATGATCATATAAAAAAGTTTCTCAAAACAGGAGAGTTACCTACCAGTTCAAGTTCGGCACATCAAATACAGAGACAAGCCTCTATGTTCACCTTGGTAGGAGACGAGCTGTACAAGAGAGGCTTATCAACCCCTATGCTTAAGTGCCTTAACGATGAACTGGCAAAATATGTGTTGGCCGAGCTCCACCAAGGGATTTGTGGATTACACTCTCGAGGAAGAACCATGGCTCATAAGGTGTTAAGAGCAGGCTATTATTGGCCAACGTTGAGGAGAGATGCTCAGGAGATGGTAATTAAATGTGAGCATTGTCAGAAACATGGAAGCATCACCCAAGTACCACAGGAGGAGCTCCATGCTCTTTCAACACCGTGGTCATTCATGACTTGAGGAATAGACATACTCGGACCTTTCCCTAGGGGGTATGGCCAGGTTAAGTTTTTGTTTGTGGCCATAGATTATTTTACGAACTGGATTGAGGCCGAACCCGTGGCCAACATAATAACTCGACAGGTGCAAATGTTCTGTTGGAAGAACATAATATGCAGATATGGACTACCTCATTCCATCATTTCTGATAATGGAAAGCAATTTGTGGAGCAGAGGTTAGAAGGTTTTTTCAAAAATCTGGGGATAACCCATAAAGTGACATCAGTAGAACACCCTCGAACAAATGGTCAAGTCGAGGCTGCAAACAAAATAATCCTTAATGAACTTAAGAAAAGGCTTCACAACATGAAGGGGTGGTGGGTGATGAGCTTCCAAGCGTCCTTTGGAGATACCATTGCACACAACAAACCTCAACCAAGGAAACACCATTTCGGCTTGCTTATGGAGTTGATGCGATGATACCAGTAGATGTTGGAGAGGTCTCTTGGAGAATATTGTTCGCGAACCAGTAAAGACAAGAAGATGCAATAAGAGGAGAGCTTGATTTGATTGAAGAAACTCGAAATGCAGCTCGGATTAACAACGAGACAGCTCGTCTCAGAATGGTCCGCCAATACAATACCAAGGTACGACCTAGATGTTTTGTAAAAGGAGACTTGGTGTGGCGAGTATTGGGAGAAGCTTGCCAGGCAAAAGAGGAAGGTAAGTTGGCACCTAAATTGGAAGGCCCATTTCGCATATGGGAAACTCTTCAAAATGGGGCATACAAGTTGGAAACCTTAGATGGAAGGCTTATTCCAAGAACTTGGAATGTAACCCATCTGAAGCCTTACTATAGTTAAGAGTTAGTGGGAATGTGATAGAGGCCTCCTTAGAGATTCTCCAAAGAGTCCTTGTGTTGTCCAATCGAGCTTTTTTAACAATCTCCAAATCAAGCTTTAATGGAAGCTTTCGGTCAAAGCTTTAAAGGGTGGAAGAGAAACCGAAAAGGAAAAACGGAAGGGGGTGAGAAATGGGGAAGGGTGGCGCCATGGCAAGCCAATAACCCTAGGAGGAACCGCCATAATGGAGGTAGGAATCCATTGATAAAATCCAAGAAACCTTGCTAAGCAAGACAAGAGAATCCTCTCTTAAGAAAAGCTCAAAGCTATTTCATTTATCAAAATATCAAAAGTGTTTTACAAAGGTGTGTGGCAAGCTTATATAGGCCACGGTTAGCTTGAGTTGCAAGCTAAGCTAATACCTAACCTAACTAAACTAACCTAACTGAAACTAACTAACTAGGCTTAAGGTAACCAACTAACTAATGATGAAGCTAGGTAAGTTACATGTCACTTTCCAAGTGACATATCATCAACCCTTGATCTAGTCCCTTGAATAGGTTGACTTGATCAAGGGTTGAGGTTTCTCCTTAAGTGGAGACATGGATCACCACTTAAGTAGAAATCTACTTCACCCTCATCTCTTGAGTTCATTTTAGAATTTTACCCAAACTTAAATTTACTTGAAATTCTAATGTGAACTTTAATGCTCATCAATTTATTATTTGGATCCCTAAGCCATGCATCCGAAACAATAAGAAAAGGAAACCGAGTATGCCCTAAACAAAGTTGGGTCGTGAGCTTGCCAAGCTCATAACATGGCATTACAAGGTTCAAAAATATTTACAAGAATAGTACAATCCTTAGTACTTCTAAGGCCTTGAAGCTTGTAACATCCCTTGTCCTTCTCCAACTCCTCTTCAAGCTTCTTGAGCATGCTCCTAGTGAGTCTCCTTGGAGGAGGTTCTTCTTATGGGGATAGTCCTCTATCAGAATGACCGCAATTCCACCTTTTGTAGCACGAGAAGATGAGTATTGTTATTTCAATATTATAAATTTTCTGTTATCTTATGTGTTTATTATGTAGCATGATTTCGATATTACAAGATTCAAGGTGTCGGTTATGTTTGTTCAATATCTCAAAAAGAGTACAGGCCCAACACCTGATAATATGAAATAAATATCAAATAAAAATGGTACAAAGAATCAATGAGAAATTGAAAGCCGACATGGCACAAACTTGCTCGGAATACATTTAGAATAAAGTCATACGAGCCCAAACAATAGGGAGTTACATAAAAATTATACAAGCCAGAAAATGGGAACTCCATATAGAAATATGGAAAAGATAATACTCCCTAATACAAATAAAAAAAAAAAAAGAAAAACTAAGGGGAAAAGACCCCCTGAAAAAATAGAGAATGCTTCAAGAAAGGAGGAATGAGGAATGGTTGAACTCAATAATGTGTCCGAAAAGTACACATGTCAGGAAGCAGTGCCAATCTCATAACCAGCCAGAGCTCCCAAGATGGAGCTAGCCATGGCATCAAAGTTCGCCTCAAGCAGTATCCTTGGCCTTATCTTGAGGAACCGAGGATGACATTTCTCGGGGTAGAGGAAAGTAGTTACAAATGGGCGCATATTCTGAGATGAACCCTCTGGCAACACTCACCTTGGAGGAACCTCCTCTACAACCCCGAGATCTTCACATCTCATTACAAACATCATCCAAGAATGATAGAAAGAGTGAAGGAAATCTTAAACTTCCACCCAAGAAAAATAACGAAACTATAGAAAAATTTCTTAGGCATGCTTGAACCATGAGAAAAGAAAGAATATGTTGCACAAGTATATATAGGAAAAATGATAGACGAATTGTTAAATCAACAAGGCATCGGGAATACACTATGTCAGAGAAATAAACAAGCCCATGAATAAAGTGGCATAAGTAACCAAAATGTTAGAGGTGATAAGATATATCAATGTCATGAAAAGACAAGTCTATATAAAGCTATAAATTACAAAACATTAGTTGTCAACAAGTTTCCCATCAATCACAACCTTGTTCTCATCAAACTTGCTGATGTCATACTCGGGTGTAAAAAATTTAATTTGATCCAAGGCGCGAGAAAAGCCTCCCGAGAATGCCTCAAGCCCGGCAGCACACTTCAAGTCGAGATCGGCTTCAACGGCCTCCACGCGATCAGCGAGGGTCTCATTGTAGTCCACGACCTCGTCATAAGAGGCTTTGAGATTAATGCTCTCGGATTTCAACTTGACGTTCTCGGCCTCAAGCCTTAAGATTGTCTCCTTGAGGTCGGCTTCACGAGACTCCGCATCCTTCTTCAAAATAGCCAAAGTCTTCATAGCCGCCTCCTCGCGCATTCTCCCTGCCGAGATAGACTGCTCGACCTCTTGAAGTTCCTTCTCGACCTTCTCCAACTTTGTCTTGGTGCCTTTACAGTCTTCTTCGGAGAGTTTAAGTTAATCTCTCACACGCTCCACCTCAGCCTGAGAAAAAGTGAACAAACCCTCCAATTCGATCTCCCGGTTAGTAAGGGCAATGTTATCATTAAGCAGTTCTACCATCTTGCCCTGAGCATCCACGCCCTTAACCAAGCTCTCCCTGAAAAATTGAACAGTTATATTAACCCTGCAATCGTATTAAAGAAGGAGCAAAGTAGGGAATAAACGAAAATTCACCGACTTACTTGAAATGATGAAATATAGCCATGCTCCTCAGCATCATGAGGTATGCACCATCTACCAAAGCTGAAGGACCGACTAAGTTCATCAAGGTAACATCGTATGGAGAAGGAAGGCAGCCCGAGAGGCTAGATAAGTGCTCTCCTCGTAGCTCAGTACTCCATAGTGACTCGGTCAAGCGACATGATATGTGCTCGATACGAGGCGAGACTGTCGATCATCCTACCCCGGGAGGAAGGGATTGTTTAGAATTGGAAGATGGGTGGTTTGGTGTAGCCACAACTGAGCTCGCGGCCTTTGTAGAAGGACCTCCCCCCTTGGCGGTCGGACCTTGAAGAGTGGTCTGAATGACTCTTTTCTTTTTCTAGGGAGCCGAAGAGGGGAGGACATCAATGTCCATCTTGTCCAAATCCTTGGATGAGGCCACAAGGTCAACATCGGCCAACAGCGGAGGAGTAGGAAGAACGATAGCAGGTTGAACAGTCCTCTCGGGAGAAGAAATGGTTGCCACTTTAGCGAACGACTTATTCTTCCCTTTAGCACCACCCTGAGGATTTGGTTTGAACCTCTTGAGTGGAGGTAGCTCTGAAGCAAGTTGAGTGTTCCTTAAGGTTCCCCTATCGAACTTCTTCTGATCCGTCATTAGCTCTACAAAAAAGAATGCGACTCAAAAAGCACCAAGCAAAACATAACAGTATATTATCCTAAAGAAACATGCCAATACCTAAGAAAGCCGTTGTAAGATCCTCATAATCAAGTAAATTAAGGATGCGTCGAATGTCGAGAGGTCGGTCCAAGATTCTCAACATGTCAATGCTTCGTTTCTCGGCAGGGGTGAGGAGTTGGTCCGACCATGACTTAAAATTTATGGGATGAGAATTCCAGTATAGGGGAAATAAAGGTAAACCTCCTTTCTTAAAAAACAAGTGCCTACCCGACGGGCTAGAGCTCGGCTTAATCTTAAAAAAAACTATCCTTAAATTTTTTAAAGGATTGAGAGCATAAGGTAAAAAGTGAACCATACTAAGCACCGCTCAGGGACGTCCAGCCTATTCTCGGCCCGTGTTTAAGCTGATGAAAATAAAAAAAACACTGGGACCATACATTCTATATCCATGAATCTAGACAAAACTTGGAACGCCCTAACCATGGCCCAACTATTCGGGTGAAGCTGAGTAGGTGCTACACCTAAGGCTTTCAAGACATTGCATTCAAAGTCGCTAAGTGGGAAGTTAAGGCCGAACTCCCTAAAAAAACACTCATACAGAAGGGTAAAAGCTTCTCCCTCAAGAGGAGCCTTCATGAACACACGTTCATAAGGGTGGCACGCCTCTATATCTAAAAACTTAAGATTTGAAGGGCTACAGAGAGGGTGAAGCTCCATCATCCTTAACACTTGATCGGGACCAAGCATTGATTTATAAAAATTAACCTCGTCAAGTACCCAAGAATACTCCTTGGGAGCGGGAGGAAACTCCCTTCTTACACGAGTTTTTGATTTTTTCGATTTCCTTGCCGGAGCAGCAGCAGCGGCCACCGCACCCTGCAAAGGATTCTCCGCAACATCTCTCGATTGGAGATGTGAGGGAGAGATGGTTGGAGTCTGCTAAGAAGAGACAGACCCCCCCTATCGGCGAAACTTCCCTCTCTAACAGAGGATCTACCCTAGAAGAATCAGAAGATGAAGGAGCCATGGAATGCGTACCTACGATGGGAGAAAACAAAGACGAAGACGAAGCAATGATCCTAAACTCGATAAAAGAAGCAGGCATACACTAAGAAGAGAATAACGCGAGCGAAGGAGCGTGAAGAACAGAGAGAAAAGGAGATAATGAAAAGTCTTAGGGAAGTGAAAAGTGAAAATACAAATTCCCGCCAAAGAAGAGGAAGATCAAAGGGCGCTTGAAAGGAAAGAATAATTTGACGACACGTCACACACCAGAGCAACAAGGTTACTTAGAAAGGGTGCGAAAAGACGGTCTTAACCCCCTTTACCTAATTTTAAATAGGTCAAGCGAGTTGGGGCTTGTGTATCGTACCGAGCTACGTGTCGAGCTAAGGACAATCCCTTTATATGCGATACTCGGCGGCCCGACCATCACTTGAAAATAGTCGCATAAAGCTCGGTTACTAGAAGAGACGAGTTAGTGTACAGGTGTAATGCATGAAGATAACACGTGTTGAACAGAGGGACAGGGAACATGAAATGACCGTGACATGACAGTTTTCCCTCCTCATCATTACTAGGGAGATCGTCTTGAGACTTGTTTGGAATTTCCCTGATAGGCACGTGTCCAAGGGACAGGAGGAAGTCGACTGACAAAACTGCCCCTCACCTACCAGTTCAGTAAGACCAGAGACATAAAAGAAAAATGCAAAAAAAGAAAGGTAGACAATCTTATCCCAGAAATATTTCTCATATTAAGAAAAATATCAACTTAAATATTGGAGTATCTTTTGTACCTCTATATGTTGCGACAGTCCATCCAAACATAGTCATCGACTCAAACACATTGATAATCTCGGCGGATCGCAGTCCAAATTCCTAGAGGAACAATTTCATTTTTTCCACAGTGAACGCACCTATGATCCTAGCGTGACCTAGTGACGTTTTACTGCCACGTGACTTAAATTTCTTATTTCACTTTTTTATACAATGAATATATCGAGCACCGTAGCACTTTCACTTTTTCTATAATGAACACCTATGGCTTCCGGCACTTTCACTTTTTCCAAGCGTTGTGACGCCTTCAATAAAATTGACCTCCAATTCTAATAAGTTTTTACCCTACCCATAAACGTAATTTCTTCTATAGCGTTTAGGTACATTTGCCTTAACATGATAAACTAATGAACAGTTAAAAAAAATTAAACCTAAAAATGAATACACCGATAGCTAGCAAATGAATACACTGATAGCTAAAAAGATTATAATTTAACCAAAAAAGGGTATATTTAGTTTTAACTTATTTATATTTTTAGTTGGTCATGTTATATACTTTTACTTTTATCATGTTTTCATGCCATTTGAAATACTCAGGTAGATATTTAGTTTTTATGTTCTTCGTTAGGGACATTTTCCAGCTTGAAGGTTTAATTATTATGAATTTGACTTAAATAAAAAAATTTATTTATCTGATTTAAATACTTATTTAGTTGATTTTAAATTTGGGGAAACAAAATCAAATATAATTTAACTTTTAGGAATTAAAATAAGTCTTATAAATAAAATAAGTTGATTAATAATGTGGCGGGAAACACAAGGAATGCGGATAACCAGACATTATTTCTGTGGACACTAGTACAAAAATTACAAACCATTATGCGCACACCACTACGGTTCTACATAACCATCGTAGTCTGTGACGCAATGACAATTTTGTAATATTGATGTTACAAACTAAGACAGTTCAATTTAAAACCGTCGTAATCTGTAAGTAGGTGACATTTTTGTAATATTTTCCTTACAGACTAAGACAGTTCAAATTAAAACTGTCATAGTCTGTTGGGGACACATCTTCTTCGTGTAGAACCCTGGGCATGCACACTTCTTCTTCTCCCTCCATTCCTTCTCCCTCACTGAACCATGGGTACGCGCACACACTCAACCTTCTCCCTCACTGAACTTTTCCCTCAATCACTCAACCTTCTTGTCACTGGCAAACTCCTCCGCCACCGACGCAATCCCTAACTCTAGCATTCTTCGTGAATTGCTTGTAAAAGGTACACTTCGCGCAATCCCTATTTTCTAGCTCATGAATGTGTAGTATATATAAATTTGTTTGGTAAAACATTCTTGTATATATAAGTTTTTAGGTGTATTATAGATTTAAATGAAATAGGATTGTATGCAATAGAAGAGGTTGATTGTATAATACAAGTGATCTGATACTATATACTTTGTATGCCAACATGCGTTTCTTGATTTTTCTAGCCTACACTTTCTAATTATTTAATAGTAAGCACATGTCTAATGGATTAATTGAGCATTTCTTTTGCAGTTTTGTTCTGTGAATTCTTCTTCTGAAGTATAACCATTTAAATAGACAAAGTAAAACATTAATAAAATATATTAATGACATAGAACTTAGAATCAAGAGATTGAGTAAAGAAACAAAACTCACTGTTCAATATAAGATTTTCCATGGTCATGATTGTCGAAATAGAAGTTTTATCACAAGAAGCTTTGAACTGATTCAGTATATAAGTAACTGCTCGCTTCCAATAAACAATTACAACTTTTAAGTGATGATTTTTCGTATTCCATAAGTTCATGAAGCCATTTGAACTTCAATTTATTTATGTTACATGTAGTGGGCATTGACAACTTATTGTTCTTTGCCAGATAGATCATCTTGTGGTCTTCTTTTGTCCCTTGCACAAACCTCTCTCTCCGAACTTGAAAAAATTGTTTGAAGGATATGTAAATGTTATTTAATTGTTATCTTTCATTTGACTTATATTTAATTATTATAGTGTGACATTAATGTATAATTTAATTTAACCAGTATTTATGTTGGACATCATATGCTCATGAGCAATAGTCGTTCCAGACCAAGACTTGATTTTGTAATAACAAAGGTAAAAGTGTTTCTCTTAGGAAACACAAATACAACATGATGTACACTTCTAATACAATTAAGATGTTATAATAAATGATTCAATTCTTTGTAGGCTAATAAACAAACAAATCGACCGCAATGTGGTTTCTATGTCATGCAGTGGATGGAAAGCATAATTCGGATGTGGATAACAGACCATTGGGTAGAGGTGCATACTTTTTACCTACTACATTCGTTTGGTAATTTAATTAATGATACATACTTGTTAATAATTATTCATTATTTTCCAGACATTTAGTGACTCAATGTCATTTGTTGAAGAAGCCATCGACTACAGTTGCAAGCAATGGACGACATTTTTAGTGTATTGTAGTAAGAAACAAAATACAAATGAGTCTTTTGAAGCTGATAATTAGAAATGTATATGTAAAGTTTTGAATTTAATAATTTTTAGTTAAGTATTTGGACTATATCATCATTTCAGTGAATAGTAGTTAATTACAGCCCTATTAAATACAAATTTGTTATTTAGAATAGTTTCTAAGTTAAAGTATAACTTTTGGTTTATGAACCATTTAATTTATTATCAATTGTTAAATTATTGGGAAATATATATATGGACTGTCTTTGTGGACTGTCTGAGTAATAGTTTCTAAATAGGTACAAAAATTATGGAAAAACCGTAAAAAACAAACAGCATATTAAAAGAAAATTAATCAAACTACGACGGTTTTAACTATAACCGTCGTAGTCTGCTTAATTTCCTTGCAGACTACGACGGTTTAAACTAAAACCGTCTTAGTCTGATAAAACAGACTTCGATAGTTTCAAACTACAACAATTTTAGTAAAAACCGTCTTAGTCTGCAAAACTAAACTACGACACCAGATGCAACAACGGTTCATGAATTGTCATAGACTGTCTGTCTGAACCGTTTTAGTATGTTTTTTCAGTACTAGTGGGATTTGGATAAGTGCTTCCAAAATTACACACATTTTGTCAACCAACGTTAACATAACGTTGGGACTGGCCATAATAATGCCAGAAAGTTTATTTGTTCAAATCTTTGTAATGTTAATTTATTATATATTTTGTTTAAAACAAAATTTAACTGTAGATCACCAAAAAAATAAATGTAACGGGAGAGGCAAAAAAATATCGATGATGATGATAAAGGAAACTTCCATACTGATAACAATAGAAAAAATATCATCAGGAAAACTTCCATACTGATAACATTAGTAAAAAGATTAGGGTAATGACAGAGACAATGTTATTCGTGATGATAAAGAAAAACATATATAGGATATAAGATTTTTTATCTTTAAAAATATAAAAGATAAGAACGAGAAATGAAAATTAGGATTAGAATTTACTTGCACTGAATGTATTGTATGCATTTTCTTTAATTGAAGTGAATCTTTAAATTTCTAACAGCTAAAAGATGTGATAACAATGATATTTATGATATAGTGTAGATATTTGATTAATCTTTATTTGATTTAACAGCATAAAATACCTTATCAAAACTTTTATTTTTATCTTATATTATTAACTAGTATTCCTTGGGATACATCAACTATTCTAATAATACACTAATATAATTCAATGTTCTTATGCAAAGACTTCAACTAATTTTCCAAGCGTAAAGATTAGTTTGTGTTGAACAGTCAACGAGGAAATAGTACTCCCACTACCTTACCAAATTTCCTCACAAACTTTAATTAATTTATGTTAATTGACTTGACGTTGAAATTGATACAGTTAAGTCTTTTAGAATGATTATTTATCAAAGTTTTATCATATCTAGTAAGATTGACGTTATCTATGATTATTTTGTGACTTATATTGTATTATATAAGCATTTACTTCTTAGAATTATGATAGTTTGGATGAGAATTATTTTTTCAATTTTCTCTCTGCTTTATATAAATAATAGATAATAGATTTATAGATATTGATATGCCTAAAAGTTAATCATTTACATTAATAATAAATAAAATGCTAGTCGCTATATTTTTTATTTTGATATCTTTTTATTTCTAACATTGCCTTTTTTAGGTCGAGGTTTTTGCTAAAAATTTTTAATATTGTTGATCTTTAATTTTGATAATAAATTAACAAATACAAGAGTTAAATTACTTTATAATATATCAATGATTAAAAATTAAAAAATGATAAATCATTTTAAAATATTATAGTTTATAAAACAGATTATAAAATTTAAAGATTAATAACTAAAATATCTTGATAAAAATATATCATAATTAAATAATAATTTTGCAAATATTGTAGTTTATATATCAAGTAGAATATCAAATAAATTGATTATTAAAAAATTAAACATAAGATCTCCTAAATTAAATAATAAAAAATATAAATCATAATTTGATAAAAAAAATTATTATCAAAAGAAAATTTTAAAAAATTATTTTATTTCTTCATATTTATTAATTTTGACATTTCTTTTATATATATTCTGAGAATCATGTTATTTAGCAAACTCGTATCATCCTCTTTAGTATTTTTGTTGTGGACCTTTATTTTGTAGTCATATTTGTGTAATCGTCTCCAATTTAAATGTAATACGTTCTTGCTCAATTAAAAATAATAGTCCCAAAAATATTGAAAGATAAGCTATAACAATAACTTTTATTCGGTATCAATTTAAAAAAAATTATAAAATATATCTTCCTAAATGAATTTGATAAATAAAATATAATTAACTTAATTAATATATAAAATAATGATCTTTTTTATAACTTGTTAATACAATATTTTTATAATTAATACTATTTAAGCGATAATCCTTGTTCAGTTCTTTCTTTTTAACACCAACTTATATATAAATAAAGACAACGTCCATTCATCCATTGTGAGAAAAGTGTACATAAAAAGCATTAATATCGTATGCTATGTGAGTAGAGAATAGATTGAAAATGCATGCTTAGTATGTCTTTGCTTTAAATTTCTGTAAAGACTAACTTTTCTTATGGTTTTGAAAACTAGGCATTTACGTCAAATTTGAAAAGTAAAATACGTGTATAGGCTTTAAAATTGTTTTTCTTCGTAGAAATCTCATAAAACACAAATTGAGATTGCATTTTCTATGCTTCAATAGCATGTGATATTTATTTTTTTTATTTTAATTCCTCGTAAATTTATTTCGATTCACATTTGATTGTGTCTTCTATGTTTTCTAACTCTTCTAATGGTTTAGAAAACTAAACAATCACGTCAATTTGAAAAATAAGCAAGAGTAAAGAATTTGAAACATATGAATAATTCAAAAAGACTGCGTGGTTGCTCTGTTATAGACTGAGTGTAAGTTATATATGATAAATTCATTAATTTTGATATAAATTTCTTAAATTGTTATAAAATTTAATTTATTATTAGTTAGATGTATATTATCAATATATAATCTTTAAATTCTTTAAAAATTTAAAAAATATTAAATTTAAATTTGGGGAAATAAAACCAAATATAGTTTAAATTTTAGGGGCTAAAATAAGTCTCATAATTAAAATAAATTATTAATTATTCTAATATTCATTAGACAATTTATATTTCATTAGCCCTTACATAGTATTTGTTAATAATAATTTAAAGTTGATTAATAATGTGGCGGATCATTACATAATTTTTGTGAGATTGGGATAGGTGCCTCCAAAATCTGGCATACAATTTGTCAACCAACACGATTCCTTTCTGTTGGGACCGGCACAATGATATTTATTGTCCAAATAGTTGTATTTCCAAATAATTATATTTTTTAACACTAAAATTGACAAAATAGACAGCACAAGTAGAGTTCTCATTAATGAAGTTCAAGTCATCATTCCTTCATTTCTATTGTAACCATGAATACATTTTCCTCTCAATATACATTCATTTTTGTATGGTTGCTGTGCTCAATCATACTACTCAACACTGTCATGTGTAACTTCAGTATCCGCTGCAATGAGAAAGACAAACAGGCTCTATTAAACTTGAAGAAAGGAATCATTGATATATCAGGCGTGCTCTCTTCATGGTCCGCTCAACAAGATTGTTGTCTATGGGCAGGAATCAACTGTGACAACATCACAACTAGAGTCACTCACCTTAGTCTCCCATGTTATACACCTCCTCCAGGTTACATTGACAAAGAATCACACTGCCTCACAGGTTCTATTTACCTATCCTTGTTGTTGGCGGAGTTGGAATTTCTTAATTACTTGAATTTGAACAATAATGATTTCTTCACTATCCAATTTGATTCTGTGCATAGTCAGAATTGTCATAATCTATCTGTAGATACTCCTCCTCGTCACTGTGTCAACTCTACAACAACTCTTCGCTATCTTGATTTATCATATAACGAGAATCTTGTCATCAATAGTCTCCAATGGCTTTCCCGCATATCCTCCTTAGAATATCTTGACCTTAGTGGCATTGATCTTCAAAAGGAAACTAACTGGCTTCAATTTGTCACTATGCTTCCGTCACTTTCAAGCCTCGCCATGGATGATTGTCAACTTAGAGACTTGAGTCCATCTCTTGAGTATGCTAATTTTACTTCACTCAAATCTCTTCATCTTTCACAAAACAAATTTTACTCAGAGTTGCCTAAATGGTTATTCAATCTTAGTTCTGATATCACTCATATTTACTTTTACTCAAGTTCTTTAAGAGGCCAACTACCTAAGGCTTTGTTGAATCTTCGACACTTGGAAGGCTTGATATTGCCATTAAATAACTTCAGTGGACCAATTCCAGATTGGTTAGGCGAACTTGAACTTCTACGATCTCTTAGTCTTGGATTCAACATGTTTTCTGGGTCCATTCCAACAAATTTGGGAAATCTATCATCCTTAACTCTCTTGGGTGTTGCCCAAAATCATTTAACCGGAGGTGTGTGTGAGAGAAATTTTGCCAAATTGTCAAAATTAAAGAAATTGGATATACGCTCTTCACCGCCATTAATCTTTGACTTTGACTTCCACTGGGTTCCACCTTTTCAACTTGAACTCTTATTTCTCTCATTTGGTGGCTCTAGCTTTCCCGCGTGGATATATACACAAAGATATCTTGAGGTATTATCTATTAGAAAATCATCATTTGAAGGCAGCGGCAAATTTTGGAATTTTGTATCAAGAGTGACATTCCTAAATTTAGTAGATAATCGGATAGATGGGAACATGTCAAACGTGTTGTTGAACTCTACATTCATTCTTCTGTTATCAAATGATCTGAAAGGTGGCCTGCCTCGATTATCATCAAACGTGGCCTTTCTCGGAATATCAAACAACTCATTATCAGGAAATATCTCTCCACTCTTGTGTGATGATGATAAGATATGGAATGGCAAAAACAGGTTGAAGTTCTTGGACATCTCTCACAATCATTTATCAGGAGAGCTTACTAATTGCTGGAAGAATTGGAAATCATTGGTTCATGTTAACTTGGGAAGCAATAATCTAAAAGGCAAGATACCCCCATCAATGGGCTTGTTATCTAACCTTACCTCACTCCATCTACATGAGAATAAGCTCTACGGAGAAATTCCTCCTTCACTGCAAAATTGCCATTCTCTGTTGATCTTTGATGTTCATGATAACAACCTATCAGGAAATATACCAAATTGGATACCACACAATGCAATGGTTCTCCAAATAAGATCCAATAATTTCAGCGGTAATATCCCAACACAGATTTGCAAAATGTCTTCCCTCATTGTTTTGGATATTGCAGATAACAAAATCTCAGGTCACATTCCTACCTGCCTACATAACATCACAGCCTTAGTTTCCAATAGTGCTTCTGAGCACAAGCTTTCATTTTCCATCTTCTTAACTAATGTGGGAAACTTCAACCTTGAAGACAGACTTGAGCTGGTCACAAAAGGTCAAGAATTAGAATATGGAAAAAACCTACACTTTATGAGCTTAATTGATATGTCAAGTAACAATTTGTCAGGGACAATACCTCCCCAAATGTTTATACTCACTGGATTGGAATCCATGAACTTGTCCCACAATAAATTAACAGACAAAATACCAAAGGAGATTGGTAAGATGAAAAACTTGGAGTCCCTTGATTTTTCATCAAACCAACTATGGGGTGAAATTCCTGAAGGCCTGTCCAGCGTGTCCTTTTTGAGTTACTTAAACTTGTCATTCAATAATTTAACAGGGAAAATACCATTAGGCACACAACTTCAGGGTTTTACTGCACTGAGCTGTATAGGAAATCCTAAACTTTGTGGACCTCCACTTACCAAAACGTGCTTGCAGGATGGTAAATCTAAAGGCACAAAGGCAATAGATGATGAAGATGGGCATAAATATGTATTTTGGTCATGGTTTTACATTGGTATAGGATTTGGATTTGGGACAAGCTTCTTGGGAGTTTGTTTTGCCATTTTCTATAATAGAAAATGGAGACACGCTTACTTCATGTTTCTCTATGACATGAGAGACCGAGTTTATTTCATGGTTGTTATCAAAATCAATTCCTTCCGTTGAGCTCAAACAATCTGCATACCCATATATACATACATACAGGTACGTGAAACCATTTATTTGATAATTAATCACTTGATTTATACTGCTGGCTAAATGTGGAGAGAGACACTGAAAGTAAAATGGTTTTATTTGCATATTTTTTATATGAATTTTATATATTACCGTATTATACAGAATTGAGTTGCTACTGATGTGGTTAAAGATAAGGTCTTCTCAGTCCTCCAAAGCTTCTTTGTTTATTTGATTCGAATAGTTTTAGTGATAATACTTTTATTCTCTTATATTTGTAGCCAAAGGAAATAAATGATCGAGAGCAGGGGAAGAAAAGGACAGTTACGTAGCTCAATAATATTTATCGTTAACTATTATATTGTGTTACTTTTAAAAGTTATCTTGATGGTTTTGATATGAAAAATATTTGTTAGAAAATTAGAATGATGAAAAAAAAAAAAAAAAAATATATATATATATATATATATATATATATATATATATATATATATTTTTTGTGAGTGAATTGATTTTGGTTGTATATTATAATTGGCTATTACTTGTTTTTATGCAAAACAATGATATAAGAGTGTTAACCATTGAAGTATATTATTATTGTAAATTTTATGTTGTTGTCTATGGACGGGAGTATTGAATTTTTTTTAGTATAAATTAATTATTTATTAATAAGTATATATAATTTTATATTTATAAATATTTAAATTTTTTAAATAATAAATAAAAAACAAAATGATACAGTGATCATCAACTAATGGACGACATCAAAGGTAAATACTTGTTGTTATCATAACTTCTTTTCTTGTAATAATAGAATTCTACTACTGTGCGCTTGAATGATGATCGCAAACTTTATTTTTATTAGTTTGTCTTGATATTATTTAATATTTTTAACTAAAATAAAAATAATATATCTCTTTTTCTTTATTCTTTCTTTTATTTTTTAATTTTTTTTTCATCTCTTGTTTTTTTTTCATTCGTTCGGACTTGTCACTGCAGCACTAACACATATCTATATTCTTATAGTAAAATGAGAATAGTCACGATTATAAAGACACTAGAATATAATATAGTGATAAAAATAATAATATTAATCACGAAAAACAATTATTGCAACAAATACAATAAAGACTGTAATAAGAAGAATGATAAAAGTAAAGATAAAAATGGTTAGTATGCTTCCGTTGTAATAATACTAATAATGTAGTCAAAGGACTATAATAATAGAGATAATTCCATTAGTGATGATAAAGTAAAGGAATAAAATATGAGATTTTTTATTTTTAAAGATATAATTTTAAAAATATTAAAGATAAATATAAAGACATGATTAATACCAATTTTTGCCCAAGGAATTTAGAGGGGGAAATTATAAGTTTTTTATTTAATGTCTTTCATTCATTTTGTAACAACTATTTATCATGTGAATGGGTACATATGATAGAAATTTTCATCTAAAAAATTATCTCTATGATGTAATTAGAATAAATAAATATTAATTATTAAAAAAAAATTAGACAATGTGTGTACTTATTAATAAATATAAGTGGTAGTACCTGCCAATAAGGATGAGAAAAAAAATCCAATTTGCCTAAACTTATCAATATCCAAACCAAATTGTTCCATTTAAATCCACTTAGTGGATTAAGTTTTTGATCTAAATCCATTTCTTTACACTTAAATAAGTAGTTCCTAAATTGAAAAATAAATATTCAAATCTAGAATTTTTTCTTGCCCTCCTATTTTTTCATCTTTATTTTTTTTTAAGATAACTATAAGTCATTTTTTATATTTAAAAGAACATAAAATATTCCTCTCTTCAATTAAAAACATAATATATTTTATCATTAAAGAAAAAATTGGACTTATTTTTAAAATTAAGAGATCAAATTAGATGTTCTATTACTAAAGAGATCAGTTTGAATTAAATAAATAAATATAAAGATTATATTATGAATTGATATAATATTTTTATTTTTCTTAAATAATACTTTTACTTATTTTTACTCATAAATGAAAAATAATACTTTAATATATATTCTCAATATTAAGTTAGTAAAAATAAAAAAAAATTGATAAGAAAATCAATGAAATTTAAAAATAAATAAATGAAAAAAAAAAATATTTATTAACATGGATTACTCCTTCGTGTAAGTATGGAGTTTGTCTATCGTAGTTACTAATATATCTGCAAAAATATATGCATAGATACTCTTGTATAAAAAAAGCAAAGAAAAAAGTTACAAATAAAAAACAAATAATAATAATTGTCTTCTTTTACATTGAAATCCATAATTGAGTTAATGCCGATACGTGCATCCAAAATCAAACAATAATTGTGGGGGGAAAAGAAAAACAGTAAAAAAAATAGAAGAAACAAAAAAGAAAAAAATATTATCATAAAACTGAAATATTCAAAATAACAACAAACTATACCAACATGTCTCTTTTTTATAGTAATAAGATAAGATAATAATATTATATTACTTATAATAAATATTATTTTTCAAAATAAAATGAAAGATTATTTTATAACAATAATATATTTTCAGTAAAAACTCATTACCATTTAACTTTTTAGATAACAATATTGCATTCTCAATATAAAATAATTAGTATTATATATATATATATATATATATATATATATATATATAATTATGATTTCCATTTCATATTTTATTTACAACATTCCCTTTAAATAATTATCTTTAAATAATTTAAAAAATAAGATGTCATTCATTAATTCTCTTATTCTGTTGTAAATGATTTTGTAATAATATAAGCATTTAATTCTTACATTTATGATAGTTTGGGTAGACAATATATATATATATATATATATATATAGTCGTTTATATTAATAATAAATAATATAAAATTTACTATATTGTTTATTTTAATCCGTAAAATATGTATTTTTATTTCTAACATTACCTTTTTCTTGGTCGAGGTCCTTTTTCTAAGATATTAAATATTGTGGTAAAAAGGCTGATATAGACTTATTTTTATAAAGTAAATACTTATTTGTATGACTAGTTGAGAACAATTTACATCAGGAAAGTTGTTTTGTTTTTGTTGAAGTCATTTAAGTCATAGATGATTTTACTTTGGCGCGGGCTCTACCAAGTGAAGTGATTAAAGTCACTAACGACTTCACGTCCGAAAGTGTATTTCTATTAAAAAAAAAGAAAAATAAAAAGTAAAATAACGTCATTTTACTGTGTTTATTTTTTAAAAAAATTTACTTCATAAAATTTAGAACACATCCTGTGAAGTTCAATTTTTTCCTCAAAATTTTTCAGAAACTATTCATATCTTAGAAAACTGAAAACAGTTCTCATTCCAATTCCATTTCCATTGTGAGTATACGGCGTGAAAAAATGCACCTTTCTGAATCCCTCTTCTCAAAAATCGGAATGCGAAATTTACTTTTCCCCTTTATTCGTATTAACGGGTCCTTCTGCTTCTTCTCCGTCTTCTACGCCCCCCACTTATCATGATTCTTCTGTCTGCTCTGTTTTCTTCCCTCTTCAACCCTGTAACAAGAGAAAGACCATCGACCCCGTTAATGTAGTTGATGACGACGGTTCTTCTGAGGACATCAATTTGAAGGTCAAGTCATCTAAAATGGCTACTACCATTTTAACTGGTGATGGTGAGTGTGTTTGTTTCTATGCGTTTTATCATTGGTTCTAATGTCTGCGTTGTGCGTTGTGTTTTATCTGAACAACTTTTATGTGTGGCAAATAATGCTGATTCGATTAAGATATTGAGTTACAATGTTTAATTCAAGGAATACTAAGAATTGAACAAGAGGATGAACACTATTGGTGACCTTGTTAAGTTGTATTCCCCTAAAGTTATCTGTTTTCAGGTTTCACTTATTTTTATTATTATCTTTTTGTTGCAAATTTGCAATTTTTGAATTTATGTGGCTTTCTTTAATTAGGATTGTTATTGCCTTAGGAGGTTACTCTAAACATATATGACATTTTCAAGCAATCCTCGTGGTGGAGTGTGTATCATTGTTCAGTATCTTCTGAGATGGCTTATTCAATACCATACTTTTGTATGGTGGTAAATTTCATATCATTCATCTTTGAACTTTGGCCTTTAATTTATTATATACCTTTTTCATGTTTTCCAGAATTAATCCTCCTTTGTAGTGCGTGGTGCATTCATTTTCCTGTTGATGTTATTAATACATTCATTTGGTTCTTATATTTGTCCTTCTTTTAGGTTGTAGTCTCTGTATTATTGCATATTAACATTCATTTAGTCCCTACATTTGTCTTTGGTTTAAGTTTTAGTCCTTATATGAAGAAACTGCGTGGCGGTTGATCACTAGTTTTTGTAGCAATTTTTGTCTAGCCAAAAATTTCTCTTGTTGTCAATGTTAGGGACCAAAACTTAAGTTTGTTTATACTTAAGTAAAACTTATATAGTAGGGACTAAAACTAAAAACTTAACAGGCATAGGGATGCAAATGAAAAATTTTACTTTATTTCAAATTCGAATTTAATGTATCTGTCATTATTTCAGTTGTGCTTGGTAGAGGTTTTATTTTGTCTGCTAACATGCAGTTTGTTCACACTTCACAACGGTCTATAGAAAGTTAAACCAAACTTGTTCATGCTCACTGAATTTTACACTCATAGTGTATTTTAGTATTTATCATCACAATGATGTTGGGTCAAGAACCACGATAGACAACTTCCAACCTGGGTCATCTAGACAAGCCATCTATCTAAGTGAGTGTTCTGATTTTCCATTCAAAAGCTTAACTTCTACTCTGTTTTCTTTGCCTTAAACAGTATACTCAACTAGAAATTTTGCTGACATGGTTTAGTAGATTTCATAAACATACTATACTGATTGGTCCTTACTTAAGTCAAATATTTGTGTGCAGGAATAATGTGACGTTAACGAAATATGAGAAACTTGAGGATTACAAGTCTGTTGCCAAAGCTTCATTGGAATTGCCATCATTTCGTTGTTGTTTATAGAAAAGTTTTACATGGAGGAGACAATCAAGTGACCTTATATTTGGAAATGGGAGAATTAGTTATGCAATTTGTTTCACCTTTCACAACAATTTGTTACAACTTTACTAGAAAATACTTAATAATTGATCACTAATTGTGTACAGAATACAACTACTAATAAATATATTTTCGTTCCAATATATATGTTTCAATTGCTTATTTGATGACAGAGTATATCTTTTTCCAAAATTTAAATCATCCTTGCCAATATATGTTTCAACTACTCACTAATCATACAACACAATATAACCAATGTTCAAAGTATCATAACATAAATCATCATGGGAATATTAGTTGAAGCAGGAAATATAATTTAAGCCATGAATTAATTTTCATAAAAAAGAAATTATAGTCCAATTTTTTTTAAAAAAAAAAGTTCTTTAGATTTTGTGAAAAATGTTGTGTACTTTTGTAAAAAATGTTGCATATTTCTGTGAAGAATGTTTTGTACTTCTATGAAGAATGTTGTGTATTTTTATGAAGAATTTGTGTACTTTTATGAACAATAAGGTAATCGATTATCTTAATTCATTTTGCATTCAAGCATTTTGGGGGCTCTCTGGTTTAATTGATTACCACTATAGGATAATCAATTATCATAATTATTTTTGCATTCATAAAAGTACACAATATTCTTCATAAAAGTACACAATATTCTTCATAAAAGTACACAACATAATTCATAAAAGTACACAACAATATTCACAAAAGTACACAACATTATTCACAAAAGTATACAACACTTAAATTTTGATGTGCAACTTCAAGTTTGATGAACAAGAACCCAAAGGAGTACCCTTTCATTTCATTAATTAGAAACATCATTCATATCTTGACCTGAGAATTAATTTCTATACAATATCACATCCTAAATCAACTAGTTACATTACACTGTCATACTACAAATCAATATATGTCATAGTCCTACATCAATTAATAAGTTGTACATGAACGGGCACCAAATTCTAAACAAAGTCCTTTCTTCACAGGTTTGACCCGTCGGTTGAACTTGACAGAGCTTCAAACAATCCACACCAACTCTACATTTGTGAAGAATGTTGTGTAATTTTATGAATGAAAAAATAATTATGGTAATCGATTACCCTGTGGTGGTAATCGATTAACACCGAGAACCCCTAAATGCTTAAATGCAAAATGAATTTGGGTAATCTATTTATTACCCTGTTGTTCATAAAAGTACACAACATTCTTAATAAAAGTTCACAACATTCTTCACAAAAGTACACAACATTGTGAGGGCTATGATGACTGTTACCCATGTTATTGATAATTTTATGACACCTCATGAATATTTAATGTCATTAATGTTTATTACATCTTATGAATTGATTTCACAAATAATTTCATTGGTTATATTATCTTGTATGATTAGTAAGTAGTAGAAACATATATATTGGCAAGAATGATTTAAATTTTAAATAAAAGAAATACTCTGCCATCAAATAAGCAATTGAAAATATATATTGACTTAAGTAAAGACGCAAAAAAGATGCTACAAAGTGAAACCAAAGAGTCAACAAAAAAATTATCAACACAAATGAACCATAATCCTTTTGCTAAATTATCAACACAAATGAACCATAATCCTTCTGCTAAATTATAAACACAAATGAATCATAATCCTTCTGCTAAATTATCAACACAAATGAACCATAATCCTTCTGCTAATCATAAGCCTATGCAATTCATAATACAAGTTAGACTCCAAATACTGGCAATTGTTTGCAATACAAGACTACTGAAGGAACATTCCACCATGATGATGTTCTAAACTCTAAGAACAAAACTTACCTACAGCTAATGTGACAAGTCAGAGTTTAAGTAAGCCAACTTCAGAATGAATGGAACTATATATGTTGGCAAACATGAATTAAATTTTAAAAAAAATACTCAGCCATCAAATAAGAAATTGAACCATATATATTGCTATTGAACTTTTATCAGTACTCGTAATCTGTACACAATTTCAACAATATCAGTAGTTGCTTAACTTTACACAATTTCTGTTATATCAATAGTTATAATTTGTACACAATTAGAGTTCAATAATTACAAGCATTTCCTATTCACTTGGCATCAAAATGTTGTCAAAGCCACAACAAATTCCAACACTAATTTTCCCATTTCCAAATATAACTTCATGATGCCAAATACAGTGACTGATGACAAATCCAGTGAAGTTTGGTATCAAATCCAGTACATGGGACATTTCCTGTACAAATCAGCAAATAGTTTACTTAAGTAACGACACCAACAAGATGTGATGCTAGTGAATGTTAAACAGATGAAACTAAGGCATTTATAGTTCACCAATAGGTATTTATCACGTTATAAGAACCGTCACTCAAGCAAAACAAGAACAATTAATGCAAATAACTAACAATATCACTAAGTTACTGAAGAAAGGAAAAAATTAAAACAATTTATATTCACATACTTCAATTATAATAGTAGGTGGATAAAATTCTTAAGCAAATGTACACACTCTTATATTAAAATTATCTACATGCATTCACTCCAAAACAAAAAGGAAAATACAGAGTAAAATATGAAGCATGTCATCCCTGTAAACAGTGCTTCTATCTTTGAGTTAATAATGATTCAATTAAAGCATAGCCTACCACTTTTTCGTATCAAGTGAAAATAAAAGATCTATACCAAACAATTGATAATGTCTATCAACCTCTGTAAAACGTAAAACAAGTGCATGTGGTTTTGGCTACTTCAAATTAAGAGTCTAAACATCATCAATCAATACTCAACAAACCAAATTACATGATTAGACTCCTTTTCTAATACCACATTAATTATAAATTATATGTAAGACTTTATAAACTATATCTAAAAAGTAATATATCTACATTGGACGTGGAAAGTTGAATAATGGTTTCCAAAGTTGTGAAACCTTCCTAAGTTGCAAAACCAAACAAAATCAACATTTGAAAATGAAAAGCTAAATCGCATAGGACGAACCTCAAATGATAGACGAAACGACTTTCTTTCAAACAACTTTCTTTGACGGAGAAAGGGATGAGCTTCACACATGAAACGACTTTCTTTGAAACAAAACCGGGCAAAACGAAGGAGAAATTTAGAGATTGAGAGAAAGGGAGGCGAAATTGAGAGTAAGGGATGCAAGATTGAGAGATTGAGAGAGTTAGGATTTTGAATGTAGTTTTACAGAGAAAGAAGGAGAAAGATTTGGCATTTGCTCACAAAACGAAATCATGGAACAAATTTGAACCTTTTTATTTTTTCGTTTTCTGGGTCCAGCCAAAATGACACCGTTTTAATTTTTTTTTCTATGTATACGGTATGGGATACAGTTGCCAGTTGTCCCCGTATCCCAATTGGTAACCTAGCGGGATTGAAAGTGAAATCATTGAGCCACCGAACGACTTTTATCATGTAACAAACCTAGTGATTTCCTCTACTCTTAACAAAATAGTGGACGACTTTAAAAATATATATATACTTTTACTCCCTTTCGGTTTCAACTCACAGTAAAGGAAATTTCATTCCTATTCTTATATGGTATAAAATAATTTTTTTTCCTAATTTTGTTATTATTTGATTTATGTTGTATATTTTTGTTAATTCATTTGTAATTTTTTTCTTATAAATGAAAAGGAAATTTTAATCCTATAAGGTATAAATATTTTTTTTTTGAGTTTTGTTATTATTTAATTTATGTTGTATATTTTTTAAAATTCATATTGATAACTCATAAAAGTGAGCTACTTTTACACTCTTTTTATATTATAAATTATCCTTTTCAAGATCTTAATCCACCTTAAATAACTCTAAATTGATATTAATTCACTATAATTCGTATTAGAGCTTGTTGATGGTGTGTTAAGTGTTTCAGGGAGAAAAATAGTCAAAAATAGGTGAAAATGTGTCCAGGAAGGCATCTCTTGCGAGTTGGAACACAACTCGCGCGACTTGGAACACAACTCGCACAACTTGGAGCTCCAGTGAAGAAGAAAAGCTTCTTGGAACCTCATCTCGCGCATATCTCGTCATATCTCGCGCGAGTACACCTTTCTTGAAGAGCAAGTTAACTCTCTGGAACCTTATCTCGCACTCACCTCGCGCTCAACAACATCATCTCGCGCGTGCATCTCGCGCCTAGCTTCCTCATCTCGCGCGAAGTGACTTGGATTACAAAACACGTTTCCTTTCTAGAACATGAACTCGCGCGAGTTGGACTGGCAACAGGCCCAAGCCTAAAGTTTTAAAAGGCTATAAATACTCATTAATTCGGATTCAACAAAAGTTCTCTCAATTCCGAGATAGAGTTTGAAACCCTAATTCTCAGACTCCCGGCGGCTAAACTTAGACGGCGGCTACACTTCGACTGAGAGCTCTTTCAGTTCATAGACGGCGATAGAACTCAACCACGAGGAAGAGTAGAAGGAGATTCTAGTCTTCATTATGTATTCACTTTCAATTATTACTTGTGTTGTTTTCTTTTCCATCATGAACCAACTCCCCCTTTGATTGAGAGAACGATGTAACCCTAATTATCCCCTTTATATGATTCTTGATATTATTCAGTATATGTTTGGGAGTTTATTCTTCGTTTTTAATGTTATTTATTAATTGACGCTTAATAAATTGATAAGTTAATCTAGGGACGATTTGACAAAGTAAACACCTAGTGAATACTGAAGAATTAAATCATTATTACGCTAGGATCCTAGAGATGGGGGTAAGCAGTAATGCGGATTGCACCTAAATTTGCCCCTGAATTCATAGAACTAGATCCCTAATTAATTTGGTGTTAATCTAGTTAACATAGGAGGCATGAGTGATCGTGACAAGGACGGTCACGGGGTAGGAATCCGATCCGACCATGATTATACTTGAATAGCATAAGAGAAAAATATAATGGGGGAATAGTGGTGAAATCGAGATCTCAATCACTTTATTTTCTTGATCTTACATCTGCTTTATGCTCTTTTACAATTAATCTTTAAATGAAGAACCAATATGCTCTCATCTCCTCTTGGGAAATTAATAAGATAAAACAAATAAAAATATAGCTTCCAAGTTGCTTGTCCTTGTGGGATCGACAACCTCTGTTTATAAATACTTATATTACTTGATGACTGTGGTATACTAGCCATAGCAAGGGAGGTGTTTGGTATAAACTACAACATGTTTCCCGCATATCACTTATGTTATTTTTTTTATAGATAAATTGAAAGGAGATGACATTTATAGTAGTTATTGTTGTATACATTAATAATAGAATTATCAATGATAACGAAAGAATTATATTCGAAGGATCTAGAAGGGTTTTACAAATTACACGGAATATTAGCTTTAAACGATTAAAAAAACAATACATCATAAATTTAAGTTACATTATAATCAAGTTATAAGATCTATTACAACTACATATTTTAAAGGAAATAAATATGCGACATTAAAAGTAATTGATAATGATGATGTTATTCTTATGATTACACATTTTGAGCAACAGGTTGTGGGCACTATAGAAGTATTTGTAGAAGTAGTTGTTGCAGATAATGGGTTTTTGTATAATGTTGGTGGTGCACTTGAGTCTGATGCTCTTAGCCCGTACAAGGGAGGTTACACGAGATTACACTCTAGCAACGATGATGAAAAGTATATCATTTCAGATTCATACATTGATTCGTCTTCCGGTTCTGAAGAATTTAAAGGCAATTTACCTGAATCAAATGATGATAAATAATGATGATAATAACAGTTTAAGTCTAAACGTGCAACCAAATTTGATAGCTCAAACACAAGCAGGTTAGTATGAATATAAATTTATTACAGTCATTGAAAAGATTAGATGAAACACATATATTTGATGATAATGCAGAAGGAAACCAACATTTGATTTGGCAAAATATACCATATTATACTGACATAAATTGGGACCACCATGATCAAGAAGAGTTGTGGGGTCTAAGTGTTCATTCAAACTGGGAACCTGGTCAAGAATTATTTGTTGGTTTGGAATTTGACGATTAGAGTAATGTGTAAATAGGTCTGAAACGGTATTTGATGAATGTTCTTCAAACTGCGAAAGTATTCGAATCCAAATCAAATATGTATGTTGTTCGATACCATGAAGCTAGTACTGATTTGACATGTTTTTTTATATGCAAGCTATTCAATTGAGAAAGACAAATAGATGAAAAGTCACGCAATGGGAAGGACCACATACTTGTCTTAATTCCAGTTGTAGCCAAAACCACGTAAATCTCGATTCAGATTTGATTAGTACAAGCATTTGGGTATGAATTTTTTTTATGAATTAAATCTCACTTATTTGTCTATTTATGTATTAAAATTTCTTGACATTTTGAAATATAAACACAAATGATCAGGGAAAATCCGTTAATAAAAATTGAACTGGTTCAAGAAAGAATTGCAAGTATTTTCAATTACAAAATTTCTTACAAGAAGACATGATTAGGAAACAAAAAGCAATGATCATGGTGTATGATGACTAGGCTAGGTCATACGCTGAACTTCCTGTATGAATTGAATACATGAAAATGCATTCTCCCGGTTCCTATTATCAAATTTGTGATGAGGATTATTTTATTAGTAACACCTGAAGTAGCGAATTCAAACAATTTCAATAGGTGTTTTAGATGTACAAGCAATGTGCTGATGCATTTCAATTTTGTAAGCCTATTACACAAGTAGATGAGATGCACTTGTACGAGAGATATCATAGAACCTTGTTAATAGTAACAACATAAGATGAAAATGGTAGTGTCTTACCTCTTGCGTTTGCTGTTGTTGAAGGTGAAACATAATTAACTTGATGGTGGTTTCTCTGGCGCTTACGTCTACTTGTAATAAACAAATCGGGATTTACCTAATCTCTGATAGACATCGGAGCATAAAGTCGATCATTGATAACGAAGCAAATGAATGGAGTCGACCTTATGCATACCATGTCTACTACATTAGATACGTTGCTCCAAATTTTAATCACAAATTCAAGAGCCCGAAACAAAAAAGCATGTTGGTTAAGTTAGGTAATAATTTGATTATCATCATTTCATTATCATTGAATCATTTTGAATATTCTAATGACGTGATATTAATTTTTTTTGTAGGATATACTCCTTGCAAACATATATTTAACAGATATCTAGAGAAATTCTGTGATTTGAGTCTTGCAATCTCTACTTGAATCCGAGGAATTTCAAAGGAAAAATAGAGTACGACCTACGTTAAAGAAGGACATCGATATGGGCATATGACCATAAATCTTTTAGAATGTGTAAATAAAATATTTAAAGGTTGCAGAAATTTACAAATTACGGCTCTTGTAAAGTCAAATTATAATCAATTTTGAGGGTATTGTGTGGAGAGGAGTTGATGTAGACTTCCTTGGGGGTGATCCAAAGAAGGTTCAATGTTGCCCAAATCTAGTCTTCAAATCGTGCTCATCAAGAAGAACCAAGACAAGTGCCTCGGTCATGAAGCTTTTTAGGGGTTTAGTGTTTAAGAAATCAAAGCAAAGCGGAATAGGTAAGAGATGGAAGGGTAGCGCCATGGAGGAACTCCAATAAGCCTAGGAGGAACCGCCACAATAGAAGCAAGATGTCATTGATAAGATTCAAGGATTTTCCCTAAGGGAACAAGAGAACATTTTTCTCAAAAGCTCAAAGCTTCTTTCATTCAAAATTTGCCAAAAGATCCTTACATGAGTTTTGGCCAAGGTACTTATAGGTTATGCTTCCTTGGCCTCCAAGTCACCTAAACCATGATTAGACTAGCCTAATCCTAGTTAAGATCAAAGCCAATCCGAAATCCCACCTTGACCCCCAAGTAACTAGGCTAGTTAGTTGGTAGTTAGCTTGCACATGGGTTTCATATGGCCTTCACATGGGTGCACAGGGGTTTGTCTCCCCTTGGTACCCATGTGATTAGCCATGTCATCAATCCTAAACACTTCCTAATCAAGGGTTGAGATCCTTGATTAAGTTTTGGCATGGATCCAATATTTAATCAAGGTTTCCTTCCTATTTTAGCAAATGTTTCAAGGTTCACACAATTTTTGTAGCCGAAAATGTTTTTAGCTGATTTTGAAAACTTGTGTGACCTTGGCTTAGGAATGCATGGCATACTTAGGCTTTATGAAACCTGTGGGCTTTGGACCCCATTGTCATACCCTAGGCTATTATAATAGCACCTAATCTTGTTCATACAAGTTTACAAGATATTACAAGTTTGAGACCTATACTAGGGTACAAAACTTGGAGTTTTTCCACTTCCTCTTCAAGTTTCCTTCTCTTGCTTCTAGTACTCCTTTTTGTCCTAGATGTGCCTACATCAAACCCTCCTTCTTTGCTTGAACTTGTCCTCAAGTTAATATCTTCATTTGGACCTACATCAAACAAGGAAAGATCAGTTATATTCAAGTAGTTGTTAATACCCTATACTTGGAAGTTTTAGCTAGTAGGCGTTTAGACCACACTTCTCTACGGTGTACCTATACCATATCTCCTATTTGAATTCAAATAGCTAAAGATAAGAACTAGAATGGATAAAGATAAAGCTACTAGACAATGCTAAAGAATCAAGATAAATCCAATGCAAGATAGCAAGAGATAATAGAAATCGATTTTTAGAACCCGATTTTCGGAAACCGAAACTATGAGCAAGATATAAGATTTGATTTTACGTGAGAAAGAATCTACACTAGAGACGTTTAAAATGAACTTTGGTCCTACAAGAAAACCGGATATTAATGTCCAAAGTCCAATCAAAAACAAAATAAAAAATTACAAGTTTTATTTCCTAACAAGTAGGAATTTTCAAAGACAAGGTGTTTATCAACAAAGGTTGATATAGCCTCCTTTGTTCTTCTCTTTCCAATACTTGAAACTCCTTCATTTCCTTATTAACCTCAAGGTCCAAATCTGCAAACACTCCAAGAATTTAGATAAGATCCAAGTGATACACAAAATAATAGAAAAGTAGAAGAAAGCAAGTTAGAAACTCCTATAGTCTCTTCTCTTGATCCCTCTTCTTCTCATTTCTTTTCTTCTCTCCACTTGGTTCACTTATACATGAAATTATGCACATGAAACTATGTGAATGCAGAGGTATAATGCAGCAAAGAAATCAAACAAAGACCGAATCACTAAGACACCCCAATTCACACTAACGATTTAAGGAAAATTCAAGTGTTCATAATTTTCAGGATGTGTTCATCATGGAATGCATGGTATGTTAATTTCTTATCCACAAGGTGCAGCAAGCCAACAACTAAGAACATGCAAATCAATTCAAAAATCAAGGTTACAATACATGGAAATTCATGTGACAAGTAGGAAACCTCACAACAATCATGAAAATCAAACAAAAACTATTAACTAAGATGATCCTAATCTAAGAAAAATAGAAAATAGAATGCAAGATTCAAAATAAAAAAGGTAATGATGCATCAACAAATACATTCCACCCGGATCAAATACTAAACAAGGTTCATTAAATTGGTTAATATATGATGCCACATATAGGTAAAGTTTATAGTGATTGCATAGGTGTAAAAGTAATTGAAACTTCCTATTCATACACCTTTTAAATTTGTTAGTTTTACCTAAGTTATTTATATACCAATCATATAACAACAAGATAATTTGCTTTCTAATATCATTAACACAATCTAAGGAAGTAAAAGAAAGAATAAGTCCATATTTCAAAGCATAACCAAAATTCTTTGGAGCTTGTACTTCAAGTTGTGTTGATACTAGAGTTTTCTCAAGTTTGGACATGTTTTGGTTGGAACTCTCTATCAAGATTCTTCCTCTAGGTGTAGAAGTTTCCAAAGTACCCTCCTTCTTAAAATCTTCCATCAACCTAGAAGGACATTCAACATTATGAAGATAAAGATCATTAGGTTCAATTAAGAATTCCAAACTACCAAATTCTAGAATGGTCCAAGGTTTAATACCATAATACTCAAGTGTATAACATGAAAAATCATATTTATTAGAAGTAAAAGGAATACTAAGTGGTAAAGAAACTTTCTCAAAGGGAAGTTCAAACTCTATGGGTATTTCCTTTTCTTCACAAGGTTTGTTCCAAGGCTCCATTAGGAAAAACTCTTCTCTTGGCACTAAAACAAAAGGTGGTTTGTAAAGTTGGTCACAAGCAACTTCACAAAGATCTTCAAATGTCTTTCCTTCTACGTTTTTACACAAGAGAATTTCAATTTCTTTTTTATAGTCATCTTTTGGAACAATACCTAAAATGTTTTCCAAATAAGAATCAAAACAATCAAATGAAGGGTTAGTATAAGAAATTAAAGAATCACATTTATCCTTCATTTGTTTTTCCATTAATTCTATTTCCTTAACTTCTTTTTTTCTCAATTATTTTTCTCTCAATTCCTTTATCATTCTCTCTTTTTCCCTTCTCCAATACTCATCATAATTTCTTTCTTTTTCTTCTAACAACCTTCTTTGTTTTCTTTCTTTTATTTCCCTCTTATAGTCATAATAATCTCTATCACTTCTTTCATGTGAGGGATGGTACCTCTCTTGTTCCTCCCAATGGTGTCTTCTATACTCATGGTTCCCCCTCACTCCTTCACGGCCAGCCCTTCTCACACCTCTTCTTTCAAAGTTCAAAGGGTCATGTCCATGGAAATCATCTTTATAGGGGTTCCAACATCATTACCAATGGAAGTCTTATGTTCCCTTCTCCTACCACTTCTCTTTTCTCCCTCTTCCCCATTTCTTCTCTCATTTTCACTTCTCCTTTCCCTCCTTTCTCTTTCCCTTCTATCACTACCTCTATGGTTATCAAAAATATCATTCAAGTCCATGTGAATACTTGTTTCAAATTTGTCCATTGCTTTCATAAAGCATTTCATCAATTTCACATCACTAGGACATAATTGATCTTCACTATTGGGGAAATTTTCTCCCATGGCTGCAAAGAACAAAAGGTTAGTATACAATGAAAAATATAAAGCAAATAAACCTCACAAGCTCACTAAGTGTATCCACTCAATCAACTCGTGTATCACACAAATCAAGGGCTTTTTCTCTAATGATTCTCTCTTGCCTTTTACCACTCTTTTCTCTTATGCTCACTTAGAAATTATCCTCTAATCAATTATCAAGGTCTTATCAATCCATTATGAAAGAGGAACAGAAACCAAGCTAGGATTAAGAGGTCAAGAAAGACAAAGACTCTAAGACAAAACCAAGGATTCCAAAAGAGACAAGCAATAAAAGCTCAAAAATGAAATGAATGGCTACTCAAATTGTGGAGAAATTTTAATGAGACAATGACACATAATAGGGCAGCAAAATATCATAAAATTTCCCAAGGAAACATGTCAAAACAAAGGCATGTCATAAGGCAATCAAAACTGGACAGCAAACTTAAAATTCAATTAATAACCGAAACTTAGAAACCGATTCCAAAAATTTCAGCAATTATAGAAACCGATTTTTTTCTTAGCTTTTAGAAATGGCTAGCTATCATGCTTCTCATGCTCAATTTAATATCAAATCAAACTATGCAGTACCTAACATATCCAGCAAGGTGCAGTAATAGAGGAGAAAAAGAAAATTACATGTAAAGTATCAAAAGATACACAAATCACTAGGAAGCTCAAAACTAGAATTTCAACTAGAATGGTGTAGGCTTTTTCCTAGGTCCAATGGTGTTTCTTTTGTGTAACTCTATTCTTTTTCACTTTCTTTTGTTCTTATGTTGCAGTACCTTTCTTTTCTTTTCACTTTTATATGGTTCTCTAATTGTCACTTTGTTTTAGAACCAAGTTCTTTTCAATACTAGTTTTTCTTTTCACTTATTTTTTTTTTCTCTTCTCTTTTCTTTCTTTTGATTTTGATTCTTTTCTTTTGTAATTGGATGGCTGGACCAAAACCTTTAGGGAACTAAAAGCCTCTTCTAGGTTCAAATCCTAGCTTATCATAGCAATTACAAAGTCTACTCAAAATTTCAAAGCAAATGGTAATCTAAAAATTACTAAAAACACAAAATCATGTAAGCATACACTAGTAATTGTTCCTAACACTTAGAAATCATGTGATACATGTAATTGAACCTCAAGTGCAGTACAATCCAGCAAGCATGCCTCACAATACAGTAAAGATACAAAACTAAACAAAAATCCTAATGGCATACATGAATCATAACTTGCAAGAAGAGAAACTAGAAAATCATGGAATCAAAATTGCAAGCTAGTAAATCATGCATTCAAGAATCAAAGGAAGAACATGCCAATGTGAGTCATGGCCTAAGGCTATAACCAAAAGAAGAAAAGCATGCTCCTACTTAAAACTATGAACAAGACAACTCAAAGGAATCAAAACTAGCAACTCAATGAAAGAAAGACTCTAGAGATGGAAGAAACTCAAAAAAAACTAAAGACTCATGGAGACTCAAAACTAATTGGTGGTGATGAACCAATTGGTGAAGACAACAAGCTCTAGATACCACTTGATGTAGGCCTCCTAGGGGGTGATCCAAAGAAGCTTCAATGTTGCTCAAATCTAGTCTTCAAACCGTGCTCATCAAGAAGAACTAAGACAAGTGCCTCGGTCATGAAGCTTTTTAGGGGTTTAGTGTTTAAGAAATCAAAGCAAAGCGGAATAGGTAAGAGATGGAAGGGTGGCGCCATGGAGGAACTCCAATAAGCCTAGGAGGAACCGCCACAATGGAAGCAAGATGACATTGATAAGATTCAAGGATTTTCCCTAAGGGAACAAGAGAACATTTCTCTCAAAAGTTCAAAGCTTCTTTCATTCAAAATTTGCCAAAAGATCCTTACATGAGTTTTGGCCAAGGTAGTTATAGGCTATGCTTCCTTGGCCTCCAAGTCACCTAAACCATGATTAGACTAGCCTAATCCTAGTTAAGATCATAGCCAATCCGAAATCCCACCTTGACCACCAAGTAACTAGGCTAGTTAGTTGGTAGTTAGCTTGCATATGGGTTTCACATGGCCATCACATGGGTGCACATGGGTTTGTCTCCCCTTGGTACCCATGTGATTAGCCATGTCATCAATCCTAAATACTTCCTAATCAAGGGTTGAGATCCTTGATTAAGTGTTGGCATGGATCCAATACTTAATCAAGGTTTCCATCCTATTTTAGCAAGTGTTTCAAGGTTCACAAAATTTTTGTAGCCGAAAATGTTTTTAGCCGATTTTGAAAACTTGTGTGACCTTGGTTTAAGAATGCATGGCATACTTAGGCTTTATGAAACCCGTGGGCTTTGGACCCTATTGTCATACCCTAGGCTATTACAATAGGACCTAATCTTGTCCATACAAGTTTACAAGATATTACAAGTTTGAGTCCTATACTAAGATACAAAACTTGGAGCTTTTCCACTTCCTTTTCAAGTTTCCTTCTCTTGCTTCTAGTACTCCTTCTTGTCCTAGATGTGCCTACCAGGAGTCGACGAGCCTAACATATATTAATGGAAGGTCAAGTATTTTGTTCAAAAGTGATGTTAGCCATTTGAAGAAATCAAGATGAAGCATCGACACACATTGTTCTCATATATGACACTCAACAAACAAGGATTGAAGTGGAAGGACTTTCAATCCTCAAACACAACGTGGCAAACAAAAATGGGCAGTGAATCTAAATGACCGATATTACTAGTGCGGCCAGTTTATCGTTTGCCATTATCTATGTTCACACGTTATTGTTGTGTGTGAATACATTTTGAAGGCCTATTCGGGTGAGTGGTGGCCCTTAGGAAATGAGGACACTATGCCACCCATTGAGCAATCTTGAAAACTAATTCCTGAACCAGCAACAATCCGATGTAAGGGTAAACCTAAATCAACAAGAATTCTAAATGAAATGGATTGGGTTGAACTTTCATAGAGGTGGCAAAGATGTGGGAGATGTGGTCAAGAAGGTCATAATAGAAGGCTTTATCCTTCAAACAACCAACATGATTAAAATTAATACAATGAATCGATCCATTTATTTTTTGTTTTATTGAAATGAATTATTAATTATAGCATGATCACTATTTAATATAACATTGTTATTTTTTTTTTGTTCAATATAGCATTATCAATTATAACATTGTTATCTATAGCATTATAAATAAGCAAAATCCGTAAATGTATACTAAGACATAAACATACAATAATATTCTAGAAATATATAAGTCAGAAAGATACAATAATGTTGCACGAATATACAATAAATGAGAAAACTACAATAAAGAAAAGTAAACTAATGATGTACATGTCTATGACCAGTCCCATAAGATAGATCTCATCTACGCGCATCTATATTAGAATTACATTAGGGCAGACATATTTGACTACTAGCAGCCGCATCAAACTGTGGTCACAAATCACCAGCTTGTAAATCGTCCAGAGAAGGAAAACTTTAATAGTATGTCGAACGGTTGTCCAAATGGTGAACTTGGAGTCGTCACAACAAGTCCCTGAGTAGCCATCGGTGATGTCCCTAAAATGTGTTGTACAGTCAAGTCTGTGTCATTTGGATGTTGTGTAGATGGTGATGGATGATATGACCCACTGGGTGTATGCTCTATATGTGATGGCAAATGATATAAGTTAGGGTAGCTATACATGGCAGGCAACTATGAAGGAAGTTGTGTGAACTACGTCAATGTGTAGTACATGCCATGAACTCTCTCTGGCATGGGAAGAATGATGTGGGGTTGTGTATCTAATATTGCTCGGTTGCGGGATAAACATTACTGAAGAGCATATGAACCTCTTCAACTGGAATCCTCTCTACTCCAAGAGGTGTGCTGGTGGTGGGCTCCACAATCCTCTCAGCCTCAAAACTGAGCATGGCCATCCTCATACCGAGCTCTCTCATAAGATCTAATGTAATAGCCCCCTAGCCCCTATGGTGTTGACAAGAACAATAGATTCTCCAAAATTTCACCCTGAAAAAAATGTAAACAGTAGTTACAATTATACTCAAACAAAATAGATTAAATAAATTATAATTCAAGTCAAAGAACTAATAACATAGCTGCCGCTCGTGCGTGCTTTGAGTCAATGTACAACTTTGTCTTCTTACGATACCAAATCATATAGTCGTCATTATAACTTATCGTCCCATGATTTGGTATACCATCAACAATGCACTTTAGACGATTATCTCAAATCTGCAATACAGAGTCAAGTAATGTCATCCAGGATCTATCTTCCTTGCCTCTTAATGTAAGCTGATGAAGACTCAGAAGCTAAGAAGGTGCATGAGGGATAAACTACCTCATACCAAATTGTCTCAACACCCTATCTGGTTGATGTCACTTAGTAATCTTAAAACATAGAAGTGGCCCCACATCTCTCCAGATAGCATAACCGTCGCGGCATATCTAACGTAGATACTGGAAAATAGGACCACTATATGACTCTCGAACAACCTGCAATAATTAAATTCTAACAAATTAAAAAAGTCATAATTTACCCATGATAATACAATAAGAGATAAAATTTAGAAATTACCTCACTATTTTTTAACATGTCTAATTTGTGTCGAATAACATCAATATCGTAGTCAAATGATATATTATTTAGTACAGGTAGCCACCAACAAAAAAATTAAATACAATAATTACCCACCGATGTCATTACAATTCATTAAAACAATAACAAAATTATTCTTCAACGTAATTAAAAAAAAAAATAGTTCAAATACCTATGACTGAATGTTGTCTACTCTAGTCGAGGTGCAATGACGTGTGACACGATGCATAAAAATCTCTTTCATGCCCATACCTACACCAACAACGTCATACAACCAATAGACACAACATCAACATTAGAGGCATTACAGAGCTTTCGGTAAAGGTTGCCCAAAACGCAGTGCCCCAAACATAATTGCTAGTCTCTCTAAGATAAATCAGAAACTGTAACTACTTCATCGATACTCATTACCCGCTCTTATCTACGAACATGACGTCACCGATAAAACGTAAAATCCACGCTCGTGTATATCGGTGCAAAGCCTCGACATCCCCAAAAATGGTGCAATGTCACTAAATGTATCGTGCATTTGGTATCTGCCTAACACTCAATACCGCCTTAGCCAAACCCACTCATTGCCCATGTATCTCCATAATCAAACGTTTACCATCAACTGGTAAACCAACCAACACCGCCACATCTTATAGAGTAATAGTGCACTCTTCACAACGCAGGTGAAATACGTGTGTCTTATGTCTCCATCTCTCAAGCATTAAATAGCCCATAATGTACCTTCATACAAGCAAGTTTGCAAAATAAAAATAAAAATTATACATCTAACAAATTACACATAATTAAATCTATAAAATTAATTAAACAATTAAAAAAATTTAATTACTTAAATTTATTAAATAAAAATTAATTCTCTAAAAAATTATCAAAAAAATCTATAAAAAAAATTAACTATGTAACAAATTCTAACCAATTAAAATATAAATAAAAATTATTCACCTAACAAATTACACATAATTAAATCTATAGAATTAATTAAACAACTAACAAATTTTAATTACTCAACTTTATTAAAAAAAACAATTAACAATCTAACAAATTATGAAAAACTAAATCTATAAAAGAAAAAATTAACCACGTAACTAATTCTAATAAATTAAATTAATAAACAAAATCAATCACCTAACAAATTACACATAATTAAATCTATAAAATTAATTGAACAACTAACAACTTAAAATTAATTAAATTTATTAAAAAATTTATAATCTAATAAAATATCAACAAATTAATTCTATAAAATAATTATCTACGTAGTAGATTCTAATAAATTAAATTTATAAAAATAAATTAATCACCTAACAATTTTATTTAATTATATTCATAAGTAAAACATAACTATCTAACAAATTTTAAGCAATTAAATCTATACACAAAATTAAATATCTAACAAAATATAAACAATTAAATCTATATACAAAATTTATCATCTAACAAAATATATCATCTAACAAATTTTAATTAAATATATAAAAAAATTAAGTACCTTCATGTAAACAACTTTGTAAATCCAAAAAATATCGCCTCATGAAGTAGATCGATGATGACATCTGAAATAATGTGTTCTCTCATGTATGTAGGAATAGTGTTTCACAGTTGCAATCTCCTCGTCTCTCTTATATTCTACACATGTTGTGAAACGTGTGATTTTTGGAGACATAATATATCATCTTCAATGGGACCATCATCAATCCTTAAGTCACTCGAAGATCAAAATGTCTTTTTTCAATGGATAGAAGTAAGAGTGAGAGTAAGATTTTGGTTGTGTAGGAAATAATCATTATTTAAATCTTAGGTGTTATTTATTTAACATATCATTGGTAAGATTTGGTTGACTTTTACTTTCCTAGTTTAGTGCAATTCCTTATTTAAAAGGAATCTATTTCTTGATTATGAGAGATTTGTTTCCTGATTATGAGGATGAATATGTCAATCTTCCTCTATTTATTTGTATCTTTACAGTTTTTGAATAATAAGAAGAATATTTTCAGATTTTTTCATGATATCAAAAGCTAGGTTGCTCTAAAACCTAAATTCTTCTAAAATAGTCTCAGTCGGCCCTAAAAGGTATGGCCTCATCATCCTCAACCTAGGGAGTCATATCTAAATCTGAAACAAATCCTTCAGTCCCTATCAAATCAAATAATTCATCTCACCTAGTCACAAATCACCAGTTTCATGGCCATAATTTTCTTCAATGGTCTCAGTCGGTCTTCATATATGTTTGAGGTAGAGGACTGGATGGTCATCTCACTGGCAAAATCCCTACTCTAGAAACAACCCACCCTAAATATCAAGGCTGGAAAACTAATTACCACTTAGTTATATCCTGGCTAATAAACTATATAACAACGAAGTTGGAGAAAAACTTCTTACTCTTTAAAACAACCAAGGAGATATGGGAGGTTGCACGCGAAACTTACTCTAGTACAAAAAAACTCCTCAGAATTATTTGAGATTGAAACCATATTGTATGATCTACAACAAGGTGAATCGAATGTCACTCAACATTTCAACACCATTATTCGATATTGGTTGCAATTGGACATGTATGAGATCTACTCGTGGAAGTGCCCAGATGACACAACTTTGTATAAGAAATTGTTGAATAAAAGAGAACAAAGACCTAGACGGAGTTAGGGGGAGAATCATGGGCATCAAGCCTCTCCCTACCATTCAGGAAGCCTTTGCAGAAGTTGAAGGGAGGAAAGCCAGAAATAAATTGATGATGACCGACAACCACTCTTCACTATCCTCTGAAAGTTCAGCCTTGTATACTCATGCATCGTCTCAGAATAATAATAAGAAGAAGGGACGACCATGGTGTGAACATTGCAAAATATTAGGCCACACTAAAGAGACGTGCTAGAAAATACATGGGAAACCTATAGATTGGAAACAATCTTCCAATCTGATGGAAAATATGAGAGGGAGAACCACGCCAATGCTGCTGCTACAACCGACAACAGTATAGAGTGTAGTCGCATCACCAAGGAACAAATTGAGGTACTGTAGAAACTTCTTAATCAAACTTCCAAATCAATACAAATACCACAATCGTTACTGAGCAACCAACCAACCTTCTTGCACATCAAGGTACAACATCTTCCGTTTATATTGTCCAAGGTAATAAACAAAAACCTTGGATTATTGTGACAGGAGATATTAATGTCTTCAAAAGATACAACCCTTGTACAATCATTCCACTTGTCTGAATAGATGATGCCTCATTGTCTCCTATTGTTGGAACAGGATCAGTTGAATTAGCAAAGGATCTTCAACTTTATTTTGTTCTTTATGTTCCAAAACTAGACTGCAATCTTCTCTCCATTAGCAAACTTACTCGTGATTTAAAATGTAAAGCTAAATTTTATTCCAATCTTTGTGATTTTCAGGAGGTGGATTCGGGGAAGGTGATTGACAGTGTTGAGATGAATGGTAGCCTATATTTGCTCAAAAAGAAAATAATCTAATAGATAGACAAGTTCATTCGTCAAGTTGTATTTCTGAGTCTAGTTTCAATTTTGTCACTTCTTTAAATCATGTGTCCATGTCCGTTGAAAGTCAAGTCATGTTATGGCATTTTCATCTTGGTCATCCAAACTTTGCATATGTTGAAAAATTGTTTCCACATTTATATATCAATAAAAGTTTCAGGTTCTATCAATGTGAGATTTGCGAATTTGCAAAACATACTAGACATGTGTATCTTAACACCCAACACTAACCTTCATTGAAATCACTCTTATACCAAAACAACTTGACACTAACAATCAGGAACTTCGTGTTTATACTAGAAGAAAAAAAATAGGTGAGCATGTAAAGGACACTACGCCAACACAAGACTATGAAGAACAAGAACCAAGTCCACCTACACTTGATAATGATAAAGGTATGGATTCCACATCTCATGATTCTCATGTACAGTTGGTCAATGACTTAGATCAACCAGTTGTTTATAGGAAGGGAGTTCGAAGTTGCACCAATCATCCCATTGAAAGATATGTTGCATATGGACAAATATTACCAAATTACCTAACCTTTGTGGCAAATATTGACAGTTTACAGGTTCCTAACACTATTCAAGAAGCCCTAAGAATTCCTGCATGGAAGCAAGTAGTTGAGGAAGAGATCTGGGTACAAGAAAACAATAAAACGTTGACACTTGTGAAGTTACCTTATGGAAAAAAACCTATGGACTACAAGTGGATATTCACAGTAAAATAACTTGAAATGTAAAATAACTTGAAATTGTGGGTTGGAACTAACTCAACCCTATAAAATCGGCGTATAAAGTGAAGTTTGCATCTCACTTATATTCATGGAACAGGTCCTATCTCTAGGTGATGTAGGACTTCACACCCTCGGGATTTCGTCAAATATTGGATTTCCAACACATCCCTCCCACACCGAGGACTGAACTTCTTAAGCGTGGAAACTATTCAACGGGTGGTCCAATATTGACCCAACATCTTCATCGGTCCTAGAGATAGGCTCTGGGTGATTGCTTTAGTTTGTACAATGACTTCTTCAGCTTACATACCTTATTGTCATGTGTATTAGGGATTTTACATCCTTTCGGTAGCTCCTTATAAATCGAAACAGTGCTCATTTTTGCTACGGGAGCAAACGTTTTAGTATAATCTACTTCGTATGCTTGTTGGGAAACTCAACTTTCTGAAAAACCCTTCCACGGGTAATTTTTCTGGCAAAAATTACAAATCCTTCCACGGGTAATTTTTCTATCAAATATTACAAACCCTTCAATGTGTAATTTTTCTGGCAAAAATTACAAACCCTTCAACATGTAATTTTTCTAGAAAAAACTACAAACCCTTCAATGTGTAATTTTTCTGATAAAAATTACAAAACCCTCAATGTGTAATTTTTCTGGCAAAAACTATAAACCTTTCAATGTGTAATTTTTCTAGCAAAAAATTACAAACTCTTCAACGTGTAATTTTTATGGCAAAAATTACAAACCCTTCGATATGTAGTTTTTTTTTTGGGCAAAAAATTACAAACCCTTCAATAAAGTGAGGTTTGCACCTCAATTATATTCATGCAACAGGCTCTATCTCTAGGTGATGTGAGACTTCACACCCTCGAAATTTCGTCCAATATTGGATTTCCAACACACCCTCCCACGCTGAGTACTGGACTTCTCGAACGTGAAAACTATTCAATGGGTGATCCAATATCGATCCGACAACGGGTGGTCCAACATCTTCATAGATCCTAGGATAGGCTCTGATACCACCTAGAAATTGTGGGTTGGGCCTAACTCAACCCCACAAAATCGGCTTATAGTGTAAGGTTTGCACCCCACTTATATTCATGCAACAGGTCTTATCTCTAGGTGATATTAGACTTCACACCCTCGGGATTTCGTCCAATATAGGATTTCCAACAAAATACAATGCAGATGGAAGTGTTGAGAGATTCAAAGCCTGACTTTTGGCCAAAGGCTATACATAGTCTTATAGGATTGATTGCGAAGAAACATTTGCTCCTATTGTCAATCTCAATATTGTGAGAGTTCTACTTTCCCTTGTAGTAAATCAAGATTGACCCCTATATCAACTTGATGTCAAAAATGCTTTCTTGAATGGAGATCTTAATGAAGAAGTTTACATGACAATACCTCCAGGATTGGAGAACAATCACAACAACAAGTTGGTCTGCAAATTAAAAAAATCACTTTATGGCTTAAAGCAATCTCCTCATGCTTGGTTTCACAGATTCACTAAAGCTGTAATTGCAAATAGATACTATCAATGCCAAGCAGATCATACTTTGTTTGTAAAAACTAACTCCACCGGTAGGATTGCAATTCTTATAGTATATGTAGATGATATTATATTGAAAGGTGATGACTCTGAAGAACTTGTCAACCTCAAGAGGATGCTTGCAACCGAATTTGAAATCAAGGATCTTGGGACCCTCAAATTCTTCTTAGGTATGGAAGTAGCACGGTCAAAGGAGGGAATTACTATGTCTCAAAGAAAGTACATACTAGACTTGCTAAATGAAACAGGTCTCCTCGGGTGCAAACCTGCTGATACCCCAATGGATTCAATAAACAACCAAATAGGAGTGAAAAAAATGTTCTAGTTGATAAAGGAAGATATCAAAGATTGGTAGGCAAACTAATATATCTATCTCATACAAAGCATGATATCGCTTTCTTTGTAAGTAAAGTGAGCTAGCACATGAATAATCCGAGTAAAGAGCATTTGGAAGCAGTAAATATAATTTTAAGATACTTGAAGATGACTCCTAGGCATGGTTTAATCTTTAGAAAATTTGATCACCGTGAGGTCGAATTATACACATATGCTAGCTGGGCTGGAGACACTATTGATTGACGATCAACCTCTGGTTATTGTTCATATGTTTGGGGCAATTTCGTCACTTGGAGAAGTAAAAAACAGACTGTTATCTCTCGGAGTAGTGCAGAATTAGAGTATCGTGCTTTAACACTAGGAATATCTGAGGGAATATGGCTTCAAAGATTACTAAAGGAGCTTAGAGTCGAGACAAAAGAAACAGTGAAGATATTAAGTGATAATCAAGTAGCTATTAGCATCGCCAAAAATCTTGTGTATCATGACCAAACGAAGCATATCGACACTTCATCTCTGAAAAGGTCAACAACAAGACTATTCAACTGAACTATGTTCCTATCAAACAGCAGATAGCAACATCTTTACCAAGACTTTGCCAAGAGTTAACTTTGAGTTCTTGTGTCACAAGTTGGGTTTGTTTACTATATACAACCCAATTTGAGGGGGAGTGTAGGAAATAATCATTATTTATAAATCTTAAGTGTTATTTATTTAACATATTATTGACAAGATTTGATTGACTTCTAATTTCTTAGTTTAGTGGAATTTATTATTTGAAAGTTTATTTCCTGATAATGAGAAATTTGTTTCTTGATTACGAGGATGGATATGTTAATTTTTTTTTATTTATTTATATTTTTATAACTTTTGAATAATAAAAAGAATGTTTTTAGATTTTTTCATGGAAATGAGGAAGTAAATACTTCCCTCTCCTTATTGAGTGGTTCATGCCCCGCACAAAAATTTAAATTTTATCAAAGTGAAATCGTCGGTCTCTGAAACGATTTCAACTTGATTTTTGAATTGAACCATTCAACTACGGACACGTGACTGGACAGAGGAAAGTCGTTAAAACCTTTAACAACTCTAGTGAAGGCATTTGACTCTGTGTCCACTTCACCTAAAATCAGAAACTCACCCAATTAGACAACGATATCACCCAATTAGACAACGATACGTGGTAAATCAATAATAAAGTCGTTGTTGTTGATGATTCCATTAAAATAAAGTTGTTATGTAACTGAACAACTTCACTTAATGTACTATTTTAATAAATAATTTCTAATTGGAATCATAAAGGTAAATAGGTTTTCTAAATAATCCACTTTTTCCCGAATATTTTTGATAACTAGTTTTGAGAATAATTGACAAATTATAAAATTAATGACTAAAATTTAAGATGAATGATTTTAAAATATTATACTTTATAAATCAAATTAATTGTAAAATTCAAAGACTAATATGTAAAATATCTTGACCAAAAATAAAAATATATCATAGTTAGGTAATAATTTTACAATTCAAATTGTAGTTTACATATCTAGTATTATATTAAATATATTGATTATTACAAAAATCTCCTAAATTATATAGTAAAAGAGTATAAATCATAATTCATTAATAAAAATGATTATTATAAAACAAAAATTAAAAAAATAATTATTACATTCCTTCATATTTATTAATTTTGACAATTCTTTTTTATAAATTCTAAGAATCATGTTATTTGTCAAATTCGCATATCATCCTCTTTACCTAACCTTTATTTTCAATCACATGTGTAATCATCTTCAATCTAAATATAAAATATTTTCGTTCAATGAAAATAATAGTCCCAAAAATATTGAAAGATGAACTATAATAATAAATTTTCAGTGATAACAATTTTTAAAAAAATTAATAGAAATATATCTTAATAGATGAATTTGGTTACCGTGTAATTAATAAAAATATATCTTTCTCAATAATATGAATTTGGTTCCTAAATAATTATTTATTTCTTTAATAATTTTAGTCATAATAAATTAATAATGAAACAAAATAACTAAATAATAAAAAATATGAAAATAAAAATGTTTTTATAAATAATATCTTTTACTAGACATCATTGTCAACGATCAACTAATCCATTTGTTACGCAAAGACTATAAATTTCCACACAAACTTTAAACCACGTTACTTAGCGTTGAAATTGATTCTAATAAGTTTTCTAAAATAATAATTCTTCAAAATTTTATCACGACTAATACGATAGTCGTGCGGGTTACCCTCCATGTTCAATGATAATATATTTGTCTTAATATTAAGAAATTATTCTAAAAATACATAATAGTTTAAAGAATGAGTGTATAAAAGCAAATAAGTGAACTGGATTTGATTAACTCTTATTTATTAGTCTGTTGAAATCTTTGCATGCGTATAATAAGAATTTGGAAAATTGATATCTATGTCAAATCATTTACATTAATAATGAATAAAATGATAATCACTAGATTTTTTTATTTTAATCCTTAAAATGTATATTTTTATTTCTAACGTTGCTTTTTCTTGCTCATGGTTTTTGTCTGAAATTTTTTAATATTTTTTATTGTTAATTTTGATAATAAATTAACAAATACATGAGTCAACTTACTTTATAAAATCAATGATTAAAAATTAGAGAAATGATAAATAGTTTTAAAATATTATAGCTTATAAATCAAATGAATTGAAAAATTCAAAGACTAATAACTAAAATATCTTGATAAAAAAATATCATAACTAAATAATAATTTTAAGGTTCAAATATTATAGTTTACATATCAAGTATTATATCAAATAAATTGATTATTAAAAAATTAAACTAAAGATCTCCTAATTTAAACAATAAATAATATAAATCATAATTATTAAAAAGTCATTATTATAAAAAAATCAAAAAAATAAATTTATATTTCTTCCTATTTATTATTTTTGACAATTCTTTTATATATATTCTGAAAATTATGTTATTTGATAAACTCGTATCATCCTTTTTAATATTTTTGTTATTGACCTTTTATTTTGTAGTCATACTTGTAATCATCTTCCATCTAAATGTTATATGTTCTAGCTCAATAAAAATGTAGTCTCATAAATATTGAAAGATGAGCTATAACAATCATTTTTCTTTGGTATCAATTAAAAAAAATAATAAAACTGTATATTTCTAAATGAATTTGGTTATCATGTAAATCTTATCTATACTTTCGTCATAAGCTTAGTTTTCCACACATTCATCTTTCACGGATACAAACGTGACGAAATAAAATTGAAGTAATAGGTATTAAGGCGATAAATATATATAAAACATAAAAAATTAAATAAAAAATATAAATTATGTTCTTGAATTAAATTAATTGAGGAAAAAAATTATTTCCCAATTACATTAATTTATGTTTTTTATAACTAGTTAATGGAATATTTTTATAATTAATACAATTTAAGTGATAATATTTTTTCATTTTGAGAGAGAGAGAGAAAGACAACGTCCATTCATCTAGAGTGAGAAAAGTTTACCTAAAAAGCATAAATGCCGTATGCTTTAAACTTCTGCAAAGACTTAAACAATCAAATCAAATTTGAAAAGTAGGATAAGTTTATAGGCTTTAAAATTGTTTTTCTCTGTAGAAATCTCGTAAAAGACAAATTAAGCTTCAATTTTATATGCTTCAATAGTATGTGATATTTTTTTATTTATTTTAATTCTTCATAAAATTTGTTCGATATTCACGTTTGACTGTGTCTTCTATGCTTTCTAACTCTTTAAATGGTTTAAAAAACTAGACAATCACATCAATATGAAAAATGAAAGAAGAGTAAAGAATCTGAAAGCATAATTCTTTACAAAATTATGCATAGACATATTAAACTTGTATTTTCTATACTTTAGTAAAATAGCATGACATTCATTCATTCATTCTAGTTATACAACTATATAGACCATTTTCATAGTGTCTTAATTTTGTCATGCATGTAATAAAAATGGTTGAATTTGTTTTTTAACTATTAAAATTAAATTAGCATGGATTACCACCACCCCTATTTATCACCATTATCACAACTTATTACCATTATCACAACTAATTTAAAGAATATTTGTCTTTATTTATGTTAGAATCAATTTGTCCCGTCATTCGTCTTTATTTTAATTTATTCTAACAAAATAAAGTGAGAGATAATGTAATAAAAGACAAAATAAGAGAGAGAAAAATGAAAAGACGTTATATAAATTTATAAAAAAATATTTTTTATAACACGTCAAGAGATAAATATTCAACTCGAATCTATTAGGAAAAAAAAGTATTCAACTCGAGAAAAGTCTACAATTAATTTATCCACAATTTTATTATGTATTGTTTTGAAATATTCCAATCACAAGCATTAGTCTTTGTCGAACTAGTTAATTAATGAAGAACCACTGCACACACTCTTCTAAATTTCCACACAATACCCATGTTACATTGTAATTGATTCTAACAAATTTACTTTTTACAATGGAAGAATGATAATTTTTCAAATTTTATCAAAATAAATATAACACATTTAACACTTGTAGAAACACTGCATTAAACTTTTAGGGTTTAGGGTTATGAATGACGTGAACTCAACTTGAAATTTTATAAGGAAAAAAGAAATAATACAAGATGTGGTATGTTGTTTCAAGACCTACTCTATGGTTTTATTATGATGAAATTTATTATTATAATTTTTATATGAAAAATTACAAATTCTGTAATAATTTTATATATAAAAAATATAAACTAAAAAATTACGAACTCTTTTAAATACAATTTTTGTACAAAATAATTATAAATCATTCTACATATAATTTTTGTATGAAAAAATTACAAAAATCATCTTATATATAATTTTTATACGAAAAAATTACAAACTAACACACATTATCTTAAATTTAAAACCTCCTTACTAAATGTAAGGATGTGATACAAGTAAAAAACTTATCACTCTACTTTACATAGGTCCTTCATTCCTCCCCCTCTTTATAATGCTCGTTAACGTGAAATTTTGAATTAACATAACACACGTCAAATCTTCCCTTAATTTAAAGTTCTGTATTTTTATAATAATCATTCTTTGCACCAGAATCCTTATAACATAATATTTTAACTTCTAGAATAATTCTCCCGTACAACACAATCATCTGACAAATTTATCTTAACTTGTCATGTACTATGATCAACTACTCTAATAATACTTAGATATAATGTAATGATTGTAATAAAATATCAAATAAATTAGGTAAAATTTAATATTTTTATATATGGATTGATATTTTATTTTTGAGAAGATAATTTTTTTATCTAAATTATTTTTTGACTAAAATATTTATTTATTTTTTAATAAATTTAGGAAAAATAATTGAAAAAAATGACAATAAATAATAGAAAATATGTCAACAATCAATTATTCTATTTGTAATGAAAAGACTACAACTATTATTTCCCACACATAAAGATCAGTTTGTATTGAACTAGTCAAGAGGAAATACTCCAGCTACTCTACCAAAGTTCCACACAAAGTTTAGTCCATGTTACTTGACTTGGCGTTGTAATTGATTCTAACGTGTTTTCTAGAATCATAATTAATTGTTCAAAGTTTTACCAGACCTAATAAGATAGTCATGCGGGTTACACTTAGAGTATATATATATTGATATTATAAAATTACAGTAAATTTCCATAATTAAAAAAAAAAAATGAGTATACAAACCAAGAAGCGATTCAACCGAATTCTAATTTCTCAGTCAAGGATAAAACAAAATAAATAAATAGAGAAAAAAATAGAGAAAGATTACAGAAGAGAGTAGAGAAAACATCACAACACTATTAAATGACGACTATATTTCTATTGTTAACAACTTCCTTATTCTATAATCTTCAAAAAAATTGCATTAAAAAATCTCACAAAATGGAAACAAAATATTTCTATAAACAATATTTTTACCCAATCCAAATAAATCAAATCGTATCTTATTTCATTAATAAAATAAATGTTAAGATTGTTGTCATCTTTTTTTTATACCATCACATTGATTCACAAAATCATAATGATTCAATAAATAATTACTTACTATCAAGTGGTATAAACTAAGTCTTTAAACCATCTAATAAAAAAACAAAAAAAAAAACTTTGCAAATAAGAAACAAATAATAATAATTGTATTCTTTTAGTTTAAAATCAATTATTGAGTTAATGCCATTACGTGCATCCAAAATCAAATGATAATTGTAAGAAAAAAAAATAAAAGAGAAAAAATAGTAAGAAAAAAAGATGAAACAAAAAAGAAAAAACTATTATCATAAAACCGAAAAATTCATAATAACAACAAAATAGTACTAGCGTGCCTCTTTTTTATAGTAATAAGATAAGATGATAATATTATATTATTTATAAAAAATATTATTATCAAAATAAAATGAGAGGTTTTTTCATAACAATATTACATTCTCAATATAAAATTATTAGGATTTTATATATATAAAATAATACGATTTCCATTTCATATTTTATTTTACAACATTCTCTTTTTATAATTATCTTTAAATAATTAAAAAAATCAGATTCATTCATGAATTCTCTTATTCTATTATCTACAATTATTGCGTAACTTGTATCGTAATATAAGAAGTTATTTCTTACAATTATGATAGTTTGGATAGATAATAGATTTATAGATATTTATATATATAAAGAATTAATCATTTATATTGATAATAAATAATGTAATAATCACTATTTTTTTATTTTAATCCGTAAAATATGTATTTTTATTCCTAACATTGTTTTTTTCTTGGTCAAAGTTTTTTCTCCTAAGATATTTAATTTCACAACCCATTATTTGTTGTTGATCTGTTAATCTAACCATCATAATTAAAAGTTTATGTTTTTATTTTAAAAGTGACAACATCCATAGTTAAATGTCGTATGCTACTTCACAAGAGAATATATTTAAAATGCATGCCTAGTATGTTTTTACTTTAAATTTCTGCAGAAACTAACTTTTCTAATGATTTTGAAAATTAAGCAATCACATCAAATTTGAAAAGTAAAATAAGTGTATAAGCTTTAAAGCTGTTTTTCTCTGTAGAAATTTCTCATAAAAGATAATTATAATTGCATTCTCTATGTTTCAGTCAAATAGCATGTGATATTTATTTATTTATCTTAATTCTTCATAAATGTTTTCTATAGTGTTTTCTTAATGTTTTAGAAAACTAAAATAATCACATCAATTTGAAAAATGAAACAAAAGTAAAGAATTTGAAATTGTAATTAATTCTTTACAAAATTATGTATAGACATAATAAACTTGCATTAAATAGGATGACATTTATTCATTCTAGTTCTACAAATACATAGACTATTTATCAATATAGTGTCTTAATTTGGTTATTCATGCAATAAAAATATTCACAAGTAGTTTAATGTGCAACTTGTTTATGTATTTGAAAGAATGGAAGGATATGAAAAAGGATAAAAATGGTCGAATTTGAATTTAAAAAATAAAAGAAAAGAAAATTTAAATTAGGACAGATTACTGCAACAATTTATGATCATTGTCTCAACTAATTTAAGGAAATATTCACAGTTGTGAATAAAATACTTTTTTCTTTTCAATTTTTATAATTCTTTGTGCAATTTTTTCATTCACTCTCTTTATTTTTCTTCTCTGTATGGCCGTCACTCTTATTTTTATTCTATTTTATTTTTTTCCTCTGTCACCTGTGAAAATTCATAAAAATATGTATTATTTTTTAATATTTAATTTTTATAAATAATTTAAACACCAAGATATAAATTAGATTAATAATTTAATAATAAATTGATATGAGGTTCTTGAATCTTGGGTCAAACTCATTAATCACTTCAATTATAATCAAGTTTATGAATTTTAGTCTTTAAAACCCGTTTTTAATTTTCTGATTTTTATAATTTGGACACAATTTTTTTTTTCAAATCTTGTTATAAATTGAATTAAAAATAATGAATTTGGTGAGTCTTGTGTTAGTTTTTGGCAGACGATCTAGACAGAGTCAAAGTTATATATAATAAATATATTAATATTAATATAAATTCCTTAAATTACTATTAAGTTTAATTTATGATTAATTAGACCTATACTATACATATACAATTTTTAAATTATTTAAAAATATACTAACCATTAAGTAATTCTCACATAAGTTATTAATTTTGTTCTCTTATATTTTTTATCTTTATATTTTTATCATGTGATATGATTAATTATGATAATCTTAATTAAGTACCACAAAACATTAAAATGTTTATTTAATTACTGTGAGAGTGTTAACACTGTTTTATGATGAAAAAAACTTGTTCATCACAATTTTTTTTAAAATTCCAATATAAATATCATTTTTATTATAATTTTAGATAAATATTACATTTTAGAAATATAATATTTATCTTCCATTTAAATAAATTTGAAACGTATGAATAATTGAAAATTTTTTGTGGTTGTTCCTAGATCGAAGTCTAGCTGCATGGAGGCATCAACGATAGTTTAGGTTCAAAGTCCAAACTCACGAGCTTTGTACGCGGTCTGTTCTTCAAATCACAAAACTGAAATTTTTCCATGATATTATGGTATTATTCCTCCATTTTCGAATCCACCAAATATTAACCACAAATCTAACATTTTCACTATCAATTTTCTGTGATTGAAGATAGATACTTTTTTTTTTTAATTCATTGATTTATTAATATACAGAAAATTGCATGGATCAAATTTTCTGTGTCCATTACACTATTCTAGAGTATGACTAGGTGGAAAAAAATGAGAGATAACGTGATAAAAAACAAAATAAAGAGAGAAAAAAGTTTTGAAAATCGATAAATATTTATCTTTAATATTTTATGGTACCTTTTTTAAATAGGTAGTAGCATACTGTATTATTATGATATAAATTAATCATGTATTAATAAATATATAACTTTTTATATATTTTTGAATAATATCCTTAATAATGAATGACATATTTAAGAACACTTAAAAAAAAAAAAACTATTCAAGTAGAGAAAAGTCTACAACTAATATTTTCTGCAATCAAATATTTTCTTTTTCCTTTTTTTTTTTTCAGATTCCAAGACAAACATTAGTCTCTTTCTATTTAGTCAATTCGTGAAGAACTACTACTGCAACTTTTCCAAATTTCCACACAATGGTGAGTCCATGTTACATCATTCTAACAAAATAAAGTGAGAGATAATGTAATAAAAGGCAAAATAAGAGAGAGAAAAAAGAAAACGAAAAAAGTTAAGTGAATTTATAAAAAGTCATTTTTTATGACACGTCAACAATTGATTATTCAACTAAATCACTCGAGAAAAGTCTACGACTATATTATCCACAATTTTTTTATTTATTTAATTTTTTTACAGATTCCAATCACAGGAATTAATCTCTATCGAACTACTCAATTAATGAAGAACTATTACACCCACTTTTCTAAATTTCCACACAATCCATGTTACATTGTAATTGATTCTAACAAATTTTCTTTTTACAATGGAAGAATGATAATTGTTCAAATTTTATCAAAATAAATATAACACAATTAACACTTGTAGAAACATTTATCTATATTAACCTTTTAGATTTTGAACAGAGTTTGTTTAGATTTTTAAAACTAATAATAAGAATACGAGGTATACAAGAGTAAGCTAGAATTGGTGATATAGAATTAGTTTGGGTAACATAAATATTTGATTGTTAAGGCAAGATATCTTGCACCAATTTCAATGTAACAAATTGATTTTTTTTTGAAAATAAAAGAAAGTAAAACAAATAAAAAAATAAAAAAAATAAAACAAATAAAAATTATTTTTATAACATGTTAGCAATGAACTATTCAACTCGAATCTATTCCAAAAAAAACTATCCAAGTCGAGAAAAGTCTACAACTAATTTTATCCACAATTTTATTTATTTATTAATTTTGACATATTCCAATCACAAGCAACTAATCTCTATCGAACTAGTCAATTAATGAAGAATTTCTACACCCACTTTTCTAAATTTCCACACAATCCATGTTACTTTGTAATTGATTCTAGCACATTTTCTTTTTAATTACAATGGAAGAATGATAATTGTTCAAATTCTATCAATATAAAACATAACACAATTAACACTTGTATAAACATTTATCAATATTAACTTTCTAGATTTTGAATTGAGTTTGTTTAGATTTTTAAAAACTAATAATAATGATACGAGGTCTACTAGAATATGTTGGAATTGGTGATATTGAATTATGTTCAGTAATATAAATATTTAAAAAATATTTAGTTAACAACTGTATTATTAAATAAATAATATATAAAATATTAGAAGAGAGAAATAGTGAATAAGTTGGCTGATTGGTTAGCTAATTAAAGTTATAAATATTTAGGTAAGGTATTTCTTCCACCACTCTCAATAATTATTTTCTTTTATGTTATGCTTCCTCCGTATTTTATCAAGTATCAAATATTTTTTATTTTCATGTTTTTCCTTTATCTTGTATTTTTATAAAAATAAATATTATATATCAAGGAATGTCAACGCTACAATCTTTAATACACCTTTCCTGACATTTATTTTATTTTATGATTGATCAATTCTTATTATAATTAGAAAAGATAATTATTTAAAAGTAGATGAGATAAAAATATTTTATTTCAATGAATTTCAACCTTAAAAGGAAGAGTTAAAAAATTAAGTTATTAACATCTCTTTATATATCTTTTACAAATTTTTTCTCTTTTTTTAATGTGTCGAGGATAAACTCTAAGAACAATATAAATAGTGTTAGCTTGAATGAAGTTGAAGCCATCTATTCATCCCTAACTTGTTATCATGAATTAAGAAAGTATGACAGTTATTTTAATTAAATTTAAAAGCTCAAACTCGAATTTTGAGAGTCAAAATTGTTTTATTAGATAAAAAATTATAAAATTTTATTACCCTTAATCTTCCTCTACTAACCCATAACAATATAAAATCATAAAAGTATAGAATAAGCGGGGAAATAAAGAAGTCAGACTCCTTATCAAATTTTTGACAAACTAATTCTGCAAAAGCGAGCTTTTAACTCAAATAAAAAACTTCCTTTACCTAGATAAATGCATTTCTCAATGAGATACACATTAATCTCAACAAGTCCCTTCTCAACTCTCTCACTCACCTTTAGTTGATCAAATAGTTAAGCTCCTATTTGTACTTCTAACCCATTTACTCACTCATAAATGTCATTTACACAAACACAACTCTTGATGTCTTGGTTGAAAATCCATAGTCGTTTCTAAATTATTATTATTATTATTATTATTATTATTTAAAGAATGTTAACCTTGAAAAGACAATAACACCACATTTTTATATTTTAAATTTAGTCATCTTCTTTCCTTAATAAATGTTCCTTACATTTGCTATAACATTTTAAATCATATCAATCAACATGAACATTTCTGACATAGGCACATATAAGTTAAATGCATGAACATGTGAAATTTCCAAAGCATAATACACTAGTAATTAAGAAAGCATAATACTAGATTGACAGGGAATAAAAAGTATATCCTAATTAAAGTGACATATACAACCTACTTAAAACAATACATACAACAAAAATCTCTAGATGTAGTATACTTAATTATGACTTTTGCTTGCCATAAGGTCTTGTTTTCTTCTTTAGAGGTATCGAGGTGGCCAATCTCAATATCTCACATGTAGGCAATTAAGACTTATGGTATAACAATTCACAAAATCACCCAAACATAATACTCATGTCAAATCAAAATCACACTAAACATCTCATGACACATCAAGGTACACATAAAAAGCATGGCAAACACATAACTCACAAGCCGAGGAAATTAAATCTAAGCTCTGATACCACAATTGTAACACCCCTAGTTACTACAAACGTCACGACATAAATTCTCCATGATTCGCGGAAAATAAATACGTCACTAAATGAGGGGAACTAAACTTCATTTCACAGAGTAAATACTAGAGTGAAATCTCACAACTACATATGTCTCAACAAATAAAAAAAACTCAAATAACGAAATATATAAAGTAGTTTTAAAATTTATAAATAGAAGCAACCACTAAAAACCAAGAAAGGAAAAAGAGTGTCACAATATGCCAAGTCTTCAAGTAATCGGGTTCCTTTCCTAGCCTAAGTTATTTTTGCCTCCCACAAACTGCCCATCTGCTCGCCCGTTTGCGGGGTCATCACAAGTGTCTACCACAGAAACAACACATGGTTAGTTCACATTTTAATAATAATGATGAGATCAACAAGAACAACTCAACACAAGAAACGCAAGAAGGTACACACACTCAATTCACAATTTATCAAAACCAATCATATCATGCAACCTAGTATGATGTATGATACTCACAATTCCCTCTTATGCCATGTGGTACCATTAAAAACTATTGAGTGATGTCTAAGAGTACATGTCAACTCTGACACTCTCACTAGAGATACTAGACAATCACAGTCAAGGTAACCAGTGTTGCAACGGGACTCACTCCTCACTCATGGTGATCAGCCATAGTGCAACCAGTTATAAAATGTGAAGAGAGAGAAATATATATGTGTATAAAATACAAAGAGAGAGAAATACGTATATATTTTGTGAGTGAATTAGCTGCATATTACAGTTGTTAGCATAGTAAAATTGCCGAATTTATGTCATGCTTGTTATCAAAATGAATTCCTTCCGTTGAGGTCAACCAAGTTGCATAGTCATACAGGTACGTAAAACCTTCTGGTTGATATTTTTATTTCATTTCGTTGATGCAGGGAAAGGGGATTCTATTTCTAAATTCTCAATTTTCATAATTATTGAAAATATATTAATTACTTAATAATTAAATAATTTACATAATATTAATAATAGTTAAATAACAAAGTTGAAATCAAATACTAAAAATATTATTTATTAGTTTTTCTTATTCTTTATGAACACGATCACATGCAAACACAATCAGAGCATTCTCAATTTCTCATTCATTAAATATAACATACATTTGAACATGGTGGAATACAAAGAGAGAAATACGTATATATTTTGTGAGTGAATTAGCTGCGTATTACAGTTGTTAGCGTAGTAAAATTGCAGAATTTATGTCATGCTTGTTATCAAAATGAATTCCTTCCGTTGAGGTCAACCAAGTTGCATAGTCGTACAGGTACGTAAAACCTTCTGGTTGATATTTTTATTTCATTTCGTTGATGCAAGGAAAGGGGATTCTATTTCTAAATTCTCAATTTTCATAATTATTGAAAATATATTAATTACTTAATAATTAAATAATTTACATAATATTAATAATAGTTAAATAACAAAGTTGAAATCAAATACTAAAAATATTATTTATTAGTTTTTCTTATTCTTTATGAACATGATCACATGCAAACACAATCAGAGCATTCTCAATTTCTCATACATTAAATATAACATACATTTGAACATGGTGGAATATTTTTCATTTTGACAACTTTTCTAATTACGAGGCCTTGTTGAACAATTCTTTAACATAAAATATAAGTCAGGGATTAGATCATGTGTACCTAATAGTCCCGTGAATGTAGTGAAAGATGAGACCATGATTTCGATGATGATCGAGTTCCCGTTTAGGGTGTATTGTTATGATGGTAGAGTTGAGGTTTTATACTCATGAGAGATAGACAGATGAGAGACTTAAGATTGGTGTGTCTTTTTGACCTCTGCTTAAAATACGTGGATATTCATAAGTTCAATGATCAATTAATTAGATAAATGATAACTTGGGCCATATAATAAAGACCGAGTCTTACATTCTTCCACTTGACCGAGTAATCACTTATGATGAGCATTAGATAAGTCTGATCAGATTTTAATACTCATTTTAGTTTAAACCGAAAGTGTAGCAGAGAAATACAATCATTGAATCGATATTCAATTCAAGACCCCCATTAATCATACTACAATACCAAATTTAAAACTTAAGTAGGCTAAGAATCAAATTGACAAATAAGCCCTCAACAATAATTTGTGTATAACTGTTAATCTACATGTCTTTAGGCATGCACAGACATATTTAGAGACAGACAAAACAAAATAATAAAGAAATTTTATTATTAAACGTAAGCAAGTACAACATGCAATTAAATAAGGTCTTTAGAAAAGCCCATCTTCGAAACATGTTCTTCGAAAACTTTAGGTGGGAGACCTTTAGTCATCGGATCCGTAAGCATATTTTTAGTACTTATATGCTCAATACAAAGTTTATTTTTCTCAACTCGTTCACGTACGAACAAATACTTTGTATCAAGATATAAAGCAGCGCTAGTCGAACTGTTACTATTCGAGAAACTAACGACAACTGAATTATCACAGTAAAGTTTCAATGGTCGAGATATGGAATTAACTAACTTGAGTCCAGTGATGAGATTTCTAAGCAACATCCCATGACAGGTTGCGTTGTACAGCGCAATATATTCTGCCATCATTGTGGAAGTTGCAGTCAACTCTTGCTTATGGCTCTTCCATGAGATAGGTCCGCCTGCTAACATAAAGATATACCCCAAAGTGGATTTCTTGTCATCTTTGCACTTGGCAAAATCAGAATCAGAATAACCAACCACTTCTAAATTATCACTTCTTCTGTAAGTCAGTTTATAGTCTTTTATCCCTTGTAGATATCGAAGAACTTTCTTAGTCGCTTTCCAGTGATCAAGACTAGGATTTGTCTGATAACGACCTAACATTCCATCAATATAAGCGATATCTGGACGAGTGCAAACTTGTGCATACATAAGGCTTCCAACCACTGATGCATAAGGTATCATTACCATCTGTTCTTTTTCAACCTTTGTTTTCGGACATTGAAATAAACCGAAAACATCTCCCTTAACTACTGGAGCTACAGAAGGAGAGCAACGTTACATGTTATAACGTGTAAGAACACGCTCAATGTAGGCCTTTTGAGATAATCCCAAAACCCCATTGACTCTATCTCGGTGTATTTCGATGCCAATAACATAAGAAGTCTCTCCGAGATCTTTCATGTCAAAATTACGTGAGAGTAAACGCTTAGACTCATGCAACATGTCTAAACTACTACTTGCCAATAGAATGTTATCTACGTAAAGGACAAGTATAGTAAAGTTGCTCCCACTCATCTTGAGGTAGGTACATTGATCCACTTGGTTCTTTACGAAGCCTTCTGACTTTAAGACTTGATGCAACTTTAGGTACCATTGACGTGATGCCTGCTTCAACCCGTATATGGATTTCTTCAACTTACAGACTAAATGTTCTTGACCTTCAGATTTAAAACCTTCAAGCTGTTTCATGAACACTTCTTCATCCAAATCACCATTTAGTAAAGCGGTTTTGACATCCATATGATGTAGTTTTAAGTCAAAGTGAGCTACTAGGGTCATAACGATCCTTAAGGAATCCTTACGAGAGACAGGAGAAAAGGTCTCTTGATAGTCAATTCCCTCTTTCTGAGTGTAGCCCTTTGCAACCAATCTCGCTTTGTATCGTTCAATGTTTCCATTTGGATCCAGTTTTGTTTTGAAGACCTATTTACATCCTACGGGTTTTACGCCGTTGGGTAATTCAACCAAATCCCAAACATCATTTTTCTTCATGGAGTCAAGCTCGTCAATCATGGCTTTATTCCATTCAGGAGACGATCACTTGCTAATGGCTTCATTATAAGAGGTAGGATCAGTAAACTTTCCAGCATCTATTTCTTCTTCAGTCAAGTAGGTAACATAATCATCAAAGTTAGTAGGCCTTTTGGACCTAGACGGCCTCCTAAGTAGATTATCGGGTTGAGCATTGTCAGCATTGTCTTGATGATGGTCATTTGAGGTGCCTTCTAAGTACATTTGGAGTGGGAGGTGGTGCAGCGTCATGCAGAGTGGTGTCGAGTACAAGAGGAGTAATTGGAGGTAAAGTAATCGACAAGTCTCTCCCCCCGCGTCTTGTACTTCTTGCAATTCATCATAAGGGCCTTCAATTTTATAATCTTTAAAAGTTGTAACTGACTCAGATTTTTCCTTAATAAGATACAAGTACATATAACAGGAATAATCATCAATATAAGTGATAAATGAATTATGTCCAGTTATGCTAGTGATAGAGTAAGGACCACCAATGTTAGTGTGGATGAGCTCCAATAAATTTGAACTCCTGGTGGTACCTTTCTTATTCACTGATGTCATTTTACCTTTAAGGCATTTGACACATGTTCCAAAATAATTAAAATCAAGAAATGGTAACACTTCATCCTTCACGAGTCTTGACAAACGTTCTCGTGAAATGTGGCCTAAACGTTGATGCCACAACATGGACGAAGTTTCTAAGTCTCGCTTTCATTTTCTCTTTGTTAATGTCTGGTTGATATTATATGACAACAAAGATTTTTTGGAAAAATCATCATCTAGTTCTAATTTATAAGACCACCCTCCACATAACTAATAGTAAGTCTATCATGATCATGAGAAACATCAAAACTGTCTATGTCTAACTTTGGCCTTGATACTAAATTCCGAGTAATCTCGGGAATGTATAAGGTATCATAAGGTTTAATACATAAACTAGTTTTCATTATTAATTCTAAGGTTCCCATGGCTTCGACGACAGCTAGTTCATTTCCATTCCCCAATTTAAGCGTTTTTCGGTTTCTTTCCAGCTTCTGGATTGTAAGGAATCCCTGAAGTGAGTTGGTTATATGAACCATAGAACCAGAGTCAAACCACCATGTATTAGTTGGAACATTTAAATTAAAGGACTCAAGTATCATGTAAAGATGATTACCTTTCTTAGTCAACCACTCCTTAAAGTCTTGACAGTCTTTCTGTCTATGTCCTTTCTTGCGGCAGAACTTGCAGTAAGACTTTCCTTTGGAGTTCTTAGAGTTGGAAGCAACACTTGCATCACGTTTCTGGACCTTAGAAACTTCCTTCTTATCGACATTGCCTTCCTCTTCTTTGGATTAGCAGTCATGAGATAAGCCACATCCGGTTTGTCCAGCTTCAGACACTCTTCTTCTTGTATGCACATATCAATCAACTCATTCATCGACCACTTAACCTGTTGGGTGTTGTAGTTGACCTTGAAAGCTTCAAAAGATGCTGGAAGAGAAGTCATGATGAAGTGCACTAAGAAACGCTCACTGATCTCCATGTCTAATCCCTTAAGCTTGCGAGCCATGTCGTTCATCACCATGATGTGCTCACGAATGTCGCTATTCCCGTCATATTTCGTAGTCACCATCTTCAGAATAAGAGCTTGGCATGTGCCTTAGAAGTTGCTTTGAATTGTTCATCCACAGAAGCCAAATAAGTTTTGGCATTAGTTGAATCTAGAATAGCTCCCCTGATGATTATGCTGATGGAATTTTTAATGAGCATAAGAGCCATTCGGTTGCACCTCTCCCATCTCTCATGCACTATTTTATCTTCAGCAGTACTTTCATCAGTGAGAGCAGGAGGGGTATCCTCTCTCAATGCATAATCAAAGTCCAACATGCCAAGAGTTAGCATCAGTGAATCCTTCCATGAAGAAAAGTTCGCACCATTCAAAGTTTCAATTCTCATATTTGGGGCTGATAGGGAATTTAGATGAGAAAAATAAGACACTTAATTAGACAAGAACTTATGGTGATCTAAGGGGTAATGAATTAAGGCAGACGAAGGTAAGGACCATTATATTCTAATGAAGCTGTGATAAAAGTTTATTATAACACCAAAACAATAGACTAAGTTAAATTCTACTTAAACAAATGGCTTTCACTTTGGTTATGACCAATTATTTAAGTATTATGAATAATAAAATTATGACGTGCAATTTGAATGTAACACATCACCTTTGGGCAGAAGTGAGACATCCAAATTTTAATGCACACATATGCACATATATACTTAGTTCACAATACACAATCATAGCACATCATCTTTAGACAGAAGTGAAAAATCATGCATTTAAGGCAAACGTCATGCAAATATCTGTTTAAGGATATGCACTAAGTGACAATGCTTAATCAGACTTGAATATATTTTACAAATGTAACACATCACCTTTGGGCAGAAGTGTACTCTAGAGTATTATTCAAGTCAAGAAAAATAAATCAAGGATTTCATCAAAATAAGGATGAATAATATGAATATATATTTTTCTGGAATAAAAAAAACATAAAGCAATAATGTTTTGATCGAAAACATATCCTTTTTGTTAAAACCACATGATACTCGAACAAATTGGAAACAAAGTGGAGAAACACAAAATCAATTTTAGTTAGGGTTAAAACATGTTTCAGATCTCAATTCCAGTATTTTAGAGAATAAAACATAATTGACTAATCAACATAAAGCTCTGATACCACATGTTGAACAATTCTTTAACATAAAATATAAGTCAGGGATTAGATCATGTGTACATGATAGTCCCGTGAATGTAATGAGAGATGAGGCCAAGATTTCGATGATGATCGAGTTCCCGCTTAGAGTGTATTGTTATGACGGTAGAGTTGAGGTTTTATACTCATGAGAGATAGACAGAGGAGACTTAAGATTGGTGTGTCTTTTAGACCTCTGTCTAATAATCTCTTTATACATACACCCAAGGAAAAACCCTGATTAGGTCATGAGGATAATTATGTCCATCGAATAATTATCAATTAAATACGTGGGGGGTATTCATAAGGTCAATGATCAATTAATTAGATAGATGATAACTTGGGCCACATAATAAAGACATAATCTTACAGGCCCTACATTTTAGTTACATGCAACTGTTGATTGAGTTTATAATTTTAAATATTTAAATTTTATTGACAAACACTTACAGAAAAAAGAGAAAATGATATTAGAATCAGAAAGGTCAAGGCTAAATTAGAAACAACAATTTAATGACATCCTATGATGCATTGAAATTGTGAAGTAGCAAAATTATTAAAATGTTTACCGATTTAGATCGCTTTGATGATTATGCTTTTATCATCTTATATCTTTAGGTGCTCCATCATCACTTTCAAAAGGGAGTAAGTCATCAAGTGTTGAGAAAAAAGAAAAGTGATGATCCAGTTCTAGTGACAACCACGACTCACAAGTATTGCCAACATTGATGATCAAAACATACAATTTATTTATGGTTAGGCTGATATATTTTGTAACTTTGAGAAGTTGTAGTGATAATTGTAATTTCAGTATTTCTCTTTTTTTTCTGGGTTCAATATTATGCAAAGCAGTGATGTAAGAGTGTTAATCATTATAGCATTAATATAAGAAACACAGTTTTTACATTATTCCTCTTTATTTGAAATGATCATATTCATATGAATAAACTATATATTCCCGAAATCGTTGTCCCTGACCAATTAGTCAATGGAAATTCAATTTTAGAAACCAATTCAACAAAGGAAGGATAGTAAGTCATCATCCTTAGTAGATGGGAAATTATAAAACTAAATACGATGAAAAAGTCATATAAGTTGTTTATAATCTTTATGATAAGTTATTATTTTGATATTTTCTCTATATATTTTATATTTTAATAAAGCATAATTAGTATGATTTAATGCATTTATGAGTTTAGGTTTATCTGGGTTTTAAGTGCTTAAGTTGTTTCAATTTATTATATTTTTTTCAGAATTGAGTAGTTTCACTAAAACAGACATAATTTCCTCCACATATATCGTTTTGAGTTCAGGTTTTTTGCAAATGAAAGAGGATTGACAGAGCTACAAATGTCATGAGACATAAAGAGCCAATTCGAACTGCATATTGGGTGATTTTGGCCTTGAAGTTGGCGTGCGGAAACTGGATGGAAAATTTAGTAAATTTAGGCCTTTTTATTCATGCAATTGGTCCATTTCCATTTTTTGCTGTACATGGGATTTGAATTGGGACCCTTTTCTCATTTAAGTGACATGTGCAAGGCACATGGAGGCTAAAAAATTGGAATTGAAAACTGAATGGTGGATGAGCATTACTGGAAGGGACTTTAAAATTTTTAAATTCCACATTTCAGCATAGGGTTTTAGGGGTTCTCTTAGGTTCCCCTTTCTTTTTCTCCCTTCTCTTCTCTTCTTCTTCATTTTCTTATGATTCTATAGTGCACATTCCAGAATTGGGAGCTTTAATTCAATTTGATTTTCACTTGCCATTTCATTATTGAAGCTCAATTCGGTTTGAATTCCTTTCCTTTTCTTCTACACTTTCATTTTGCTGTTTTGGCTTAATTCGTTTAGGGTCAATTCATCTAGAGTTGATTTGGTGATTGGTTTAATTCGTTTAGGGTTGAATCAATTAGGTTTAATTAGTTTTCTGTTTGTTTTTGAATCAAATGGAAGGCTAAGTTTAAGGATTATCCTCTTAAATTAGAGTGCAGTAGCTTTGAGGTTTTGTTCGTAATTTTTGCTTGCTCAATCTGTTATTGACTCTTAATCATTTACTCTAATTGCTGATTCATGCTTAATGATCTAGTTTAATAGTAATTTATATTTTTGTTTCATGTTTAATGGAGGGAATTATAAGTTGCTGTAATTGGAGTGAATGATGGATGCGATTACTTAATTCACATAATGAGAACCATAATTAATTTTCGCTTAGTTAATTGATTCGGGTTTGATTAAGAGGTAAGTAATTTGAGCATGAGTTTCAGTAATTAAGGATAAGCAATCTGCAATTTAATCAAGAGGTTAATCTCATTTTTTATTCATTGTTAATTTCTATTTTAATTACTTTGTTTTGATTACTCTATTTTTACTCAATCACCTCCCCCTTTTTCGTGTTCTACATTTGATAGAAATTAATTAATGATCCTCTGAAAGACGACCTAGGAGTCACTTCCTAGACTATATTTTAACTACATATATTTAATCAAATACAACCTCAATCACTCCCTGTAAGTTTAGATTCCACTTTTCATTATACTAATAACTTAAAATACTTTACATTTATTGAACTCAATATATAAAAATTAAACAGCTTAAATGAGTCATTACAAATTACAAAAAGCGTGTGTCTATATATATATATATCCAATGTCTAAACAGTTCTGATTGAAGTTCTATATATATATATATCAATGTCTAAGCAAATTACAAAAAGCGTGTGTCTATATATCATATTAGTTTGATTTTTTAATTTCTATAGCAAGTACATAGTAAATTCTATTATTATAGAGACATATTATAAAATTTCAAAATATAAAATAACATAATGATCATATTTTTATTTTTACTTCATAAAGCACAACAACAAGAATAATAAAATGTTTATCCTATTATTCCTTTGTAATCACCTTAAATGCTTTAGTTTTTTTGCTTTTGCACATGTATAATCAGTTTTAATTGTTAGTTTGTAAAAACAGAAATTTTGGCATATGAAGTTAAAAGAAAATCTCAAATCATTGTTTCTAATACAAACTCAATAAAACCAAGAAAACTGAAAAGATTGTTTGCATGATTTCGGTTATATATTTTTTGTTCTTAATAGTAATTAAATTAATTATGTCTATTAATTTTGATTTGTTGATGTAAAAAAATATGGAAAATTAAAATTAATATTAAAATTTTTAAAATAAGTGAAATTAAATTTGTACATATCTTTAACTAATAAACATGAAATTAGAATATTTTTATTAATAAAATATTAATTATTTATAGTTATTAATTTTTTTTCACCGAAAAAGTTCAAATCCATAATCTTTCCTTCCTACCTCTGACAAAGTCTAATCTTATAACTCCATGAAATTGGAGTAGTAAATATTTAGATGATAACCTTACAAATAAAGCACACTATGGACTTATATTATTTCTTCTATTAAATTAAGTATTATATTATTTATTTTTCATAATATTCTAATTTAGTTCATTATTTTTTAAGTGATATAGACTTAATTATTTATTTATAGGTATTGAACATTATTTTAGGATTTTTTTACTAAAACTAGAAAATTAAATATTATATTTACTATATTAATTAAAAATTTTCATAGAATTTTTATTAATAAATTTTATTTTAACGACATTATAGGATATTTTAATATTATTTTATATTTATTTATAGATATTAAAATATCATATATTAAAATATTTTATGTTTAGAAAATAATCATTTATCTAAAATATTTTTTGACTAAAATATTTATTTATTTGATAAATCTAGTAATAATAATTGAAATGAAAATGACAATAAATATAAAAAATACGAAAAAATAAAATTATATTTATAAATGTTATCTTTTACTAGACTTCATAGTCAACTATCAAATATTTTTTATGCAAAGACTACAACTAATCTACCTTAGCAAATTTCCGCAGTCAACAAGGAAATAGTACTCATATGTGTACTACCTTTACAAATTTCCACACAAACTTTTATTACGTAGTCATATGTGTAAAAGTTAATCATTTACATTCATAATGAATAAAATAGTAACCACTATATTTTTTATTTAAATCTCTAAAATGTGTATTTTTATTTCTAACATTTTTTTTTCTTGGTCCAGGTTTTTGTCTGAAAATTTTTAATATTTTTGATTGTGAATTTTCATCATAAATTAAAAATTACATGAGTCAACGTACTTTATAAAATCAATGAATTAAAACTAACAACATGATAAATGATTTTAAAATATTATGGTTTATAAACCAAATGATTTGTAAAATTCAAAGACTAATAACTAAAGTATCTTTATAAAAACATATCATCATTAAATAATAATTTTACAATTCAAATATTTTAGTTTACATATCAAGTATTATATCAAATAAATTGTTTATTAAAAAATCAAACAGAAAATCTCTTAAATTAAATAATAAAAAAATATAAATCATAATTCGATCAAAAATCATTATTATCAAAATAAAATTAAAAAATAAATCATATATTTCTTCATATTTATTAATTTTGACAATATATATATATATATATATATATATATATATATATATATTCTGAGAATCATATTATTTAGCAAACTCGTATCACCCTCTTTAGCGTTTTTGTTGTTGACCTTTATTATGTAGTCATAAGTGTAATCATCTCCAATCTAAATGTAATATGTTCTAGCTCAATAAAAATAAGAGTCTCAAAAAAAAAATGAAAGATGAGCTATAAAAATATTTTTTCTTCGGAATCATTTAAAAGAAATTAATAAAAATATATCTTCCTAAATGAATTTAGTTATCATGTAAATCTTATATATACCTTCGTCATAAGCTTAATTTTCCACACATTCATCTTTGAAGAATGCAAATGTGACAAAATAAAATTGAAGTAACAGGTATTTAGGCGATAAATACATATAAAACATAAAATATTTAATAAAGAAACATAAATTATTTTCTTGAATCAAATTAATTGATAAGACAAAGATTATTTCCCAAATTACATTAAATAAATAAAGAAAATATAACTAAAATAAATATAAAAAATAATTATATTTTTTATAACTTTTTAATACAATATTTTTATAATTAATACAATTTAAGCCATAATTCCTTTTTAGCTTTTACAACAACTTTGTTATATATATTATAAAATTAAAATCATTTTTTAAAAGAATTAAAAATATTAATTTTAAAGTTTAGGAAATAAAATCAAATATAATTTAAATTTTAGGGGCTAAAATAAGTCTTATAATTAAAATAAATTATTAATTATAATAAAATTTTAGATAATTTATATTTCATTAGCCCTTAGATAGTATGAGTTGTTAATAATAATTTTAAAGTTGATGAAGAACGTGGCAGGAAATATAAGGAATGTGGATTGATAGGTGCTTCCGAAATTGTTATCGTGTAAAGTACGCACACATTTTGTCAACCAACGTTTCGATACCGTTGGGAGTAGGCACAAAAATGTCGGAAAGTTTAATCTTCGTAATGTTAATTAATTATATAATTTGTTTAATACAAAATTTAATTGTAGATTACAGAGAATGTGTCGAGGACAAACTCTTGACCGTATAAATAGAGTTAGCCTGAAAGAAGCTGAACCCATCCATAGCTTTTGATCATGAATACATTTTTCTCTCAATATGCATTCATTTTTGCATGGTTGTTATGCTCAATCTTATTCTTCAACACTGCCATGTGTAACTTCAGTATCCGTTGTAATGAGAAAGACAAACAGGCTCTCTTAAACTTCAAGAAAGGAGTCATTGATCCATCAGGCATGCTCTCTTCATGGTCTATGGACTGGAGTCATGTGTGACAACTTCACAACTAGAGTCACTCACCTTAGTCTCCCATGTTCTACAACCCCTCCAGTTTACATTGACAAAGATGAAGCACACTGCCTCACAGGTTCTATTTACCTATCCTTGTTGTTGGCAGAGTTGGAATTTCTTAGTTACTTGGATTTGAACAATAATGATTTTTTCGCTATCCAATTTGTTCATGTGCATAGTCAGTATTGTCATAATCTATCTGTAGATACTCTTCCTAGTCATTGTGTCAACTCTACAACAACTTTCTGTCATCTTGATTTATCATATAACGAGAATCTTGTCATCAATAGTCTCCAATGGCTTTCCCGCATATCCTCCTTGGAATATCTTGACCTTAGTGGAATTGATATTCACAAGGAAACTAACTGGCTTCAATTTGTCACTATGCTTCCATCACTTTCAAGGCTCACCATGAATGGTAGTAAGCTTAGAGACTTGAGTCCATCTCTTGAGTATGCTAATTTTACTGCACTCAAATATCTTGATCTTTCACTCAACGAATTTCACTCAGAGTTGCCTAAATGGTTATTCAATCTTAGTTCTGATATCACTCATATTTACTTTATCTCAAGTTCTTTAAGAGGCCAACTACCTAAGACTTTGTTGAATCTTAGACACTTGGAAGGCTTGATGTTGCCATACAATACCTTCAGTGGACCAATTCCAGATTGGTTAGGCGAATTTGAACATCTACGATTTCTTCATCTTGGATTCAATATGTTTTCTGGATCCATTCCCACGAATTTGGGAAATTTATCATCCTTAATTGTCTTGGCTGTTGGCGAAAATCAATTGACCGGAGTTGTGTCCGAGAGAAATTTTGCCAAATTGTCAAAATTAAACGTATTGAGTATATTCTCTTCATTGCCATTAATTTTTGATTTTGACTTCCATTGGGTTCCACCTTTTCAACTTGAACTCTTATCTCTCTCATTTGGTGGTTCTAGCTTTCCCGCGTGGATGTATACACAAAGATATGTTGAGGCATTATCTATTAGAAAATCATCATTTGAGGCCAGCGGCAAATTTTGGAATTTTGTATCAAGAGTGACATTCCTATATTTTGTAGATAATCAGATAGATGGGAACATGTCAAACGTGTTGTTGAACTCCACATTCTTACACCTGCCATCAAATGATCTGAAAGGTGGTTTGCCTCGATTATCATCAAATGTAGCCTTTCTCAAAATATCAAACAACTCATTATCAGGAAATATCTCTCCACTCTTGTGTGATGATGATAAGATATGGAATGGGAAAAACAGCTTGAAATTCTTGGACATCTCTGACAATCATTTATCTGGAGAGCTTACTTATTGCTGGAAGAATTGGAAATCATTGGTTCATGTTAACTTGGGAGGCAATAATCTAAAAGGCAAGATACCTCCATCAATGGGCTTGCTATCTAACCTTACCTCACTTCATCTACATGAGAATAAGCTCTGTGGAGAAATTCCTCTCTCACTGGAAAATTGTCACTCTCTATTGGTTTTTAATGTTCGTGAAAACAACTTGTCAGGAAATATACCTACCTGGCTACCACATGATGCAATGGCTCTCCAAATAAGGTCCAATAATTTCAATGGTAACATCCCAACACAGATATGCCAAATGTCTTCCCTCATTATTTTGGATATTGCGGATAACAAAATCTCAGGTCACATTCCCACCTGCCTACATAATATCTCAGCCTTAGTTTCCAACAATGCTTCGGAGCACAAGCTTTCGTTTTCCTTCTTTTTAACTATTGTGGGAAACTTCAACTTTGAAGATAGACTTGAGCTGGTCACAAAAGGTCAAGAATTAGAATATGGAAAAAACCTACACTTTGTGAGCTTAATTGATATGTCAAGTAACAATTTGTCTGGAACAATACCTCCCCAGATATTTAGACTCACTGGATTGGAATCATTGAATTTGTCCCACAATAAATTAATGGGTAAAATACCAGATGTGATTGGCAAAATGAAGCACTTGGAGTCCCTTGATTTTTCATCTAACCAACTTTCTGGTGAAATTCCTGAGAGCTTGTCCAGCTTATCCTTTTTGAGTTACTTAAACTTGTCATTCAACAATTTTACAGGCATTATACCATCAGGCACACAACTTGAAGGGTTTGATGTGTTCAGTTATTTTGGCAATCCTGGTCTATGTGGACCTCCACTTCCAAAAATATGCTTGCAGGATGGTAAATCTAAAGACACAAAGCAAATAGATAAAGATGAGGATGATAATGAATTTATGTCATGGTTTTATATTGGAATAGAATCAGGATTTGTCACAAGCTTTCTGGGAGTTTGTTGCGCCATTTTCTTAAATAGAAAATGGAGGCATTCTTACTTTAAGTTTCTCTGTGACTTGAGTGACCGGCTTTATGTCATGTTTGTCATCAAAATGAATTCCTTTGAGGTCAACCAAGTTGCCTAGTCATATTGTAAGTAAAACCTTCTGGTTGAAATTTTATTTCATTTCATTTATGCACAGCGTAAATATATAGAGGGAAAGGGGATCTATTTCCAAATTCTCATTTTTTATAGGTTTTGAAAATATATTAACTACTAAAATGATTCAACAATTTAAAAAGTAATCATAATAGTTAAATAATTAAGTTGAAATCAAATACTAAAATTATTATTTAATTCTCAATTTCTTAATTTTTACGAACACAATCAGAGCATATTCTCGTTTCATTAAATATAACATGTCTCTAAATATGGTGGCATATTTTTCATTTTGACAGCTTCTCTCAGGCCCTACATTTCAATTACATGCCATTGCTGATTGGGTTTATCATTCTGAATATTTAAATTTTAACGGCAAACACAAGTAGAAAAAAGAGAAAAATAATATTAAAACTTGGAGGAGTTAATTAGAAACAAAAATGATATCCTATGATGCATTAAAATTGTGAAGTAGTGAAATCACATGATAAATGAGTTTGTCCTAAAATGTTTATCATCTTATATCCTTAGGTGCTCATCATTTTCAAAAGGGAATAAATCATCAAGGGTAAAGAAAAAAGAAAAGTGATGATCCAGTTATAGTTAGTGACAACCACGAGTATTGCTAACATTGATGAGCTAAACATACAATTTGTTTATCGTTAGGTTGATATATTTTGTTACTTTGAGAAGTTTTGGTGATGATTGTAATTTCAGTATTTCTCTCTATTTTCTGGGTTCAGTATTATGTAAAGCAGTGATGTAAGGATGTTAATCATTATGGCATTAATATAGGAAACATAAAGTTTTGACATTATTCCTCTGTATGTGAAATAATTATATTCATCTGAAAATACTATTCCCAAATCGTTGTACCTGACCAGTTAGTCCTTGAAAATTGAAGAAGAAAATAAATAGAGTGAAGAGAATGAAATCAATTCAAAAAAGGAAGGACGACATGGAATGCGAGTCATCATCCTTAGCAGAGTTTAATGGAAAAGTCATTTATTGAACATAGATTAATGGAAAAGTCTTTGAAAATAGAAATTCCTCTTTTGATTATCCTAGTAACTTAAAATACTTTACCATTTATCAACTTAAAGATATAAAAAATTTGAACAAATCTGATAAGTCATCATAAATTATAAAAGCGTATATATATATATATATATATATATATATATATATATATATATATATATATATATATATATATATATATCCAATGTCTAAACAGTTCTGCTTGAAGTTTTGGATGAGTTATCATAAATTATTCCGTTACGTTATGTATTGTTTGTGAAGGGGATTATATATATTGATATTTTTTAACCTTTTCTATAAATTTAATATAAAATCATTTAAATTTTATGCAATATACTAAATTAATTGATATACTTGTGTCTTTAGGAAAATAAATGCTTACGTTTGTAATCTTCATGTAATTAATTTTAAAGTAAATTAATAGACACACTAAGGTTTATAGGGTAAATTTATTTATACTTTTGTAACTTCATTTTTTTTATTAATATTATTTAATAAAATTCTATTAAATTATCTTTCCATCTATTGTAATAAATTTTATCAACTATAGTAAAATTATATTGAAGAACATAAATAAAACTTATGTGCAATGGATAAAATATATAAAATTGTCACAAATATCAAAGTTATAAATGTCTAATCTCTTATGGTAAAATTTATCATATAAAATCTATTTTTAACATAATGTTAATATATTCTTATTTTTAAAGTGGTAAAATCATCTATCATATTAGTTTGAATTTTTAATTTTCTAAAGTAGGAATATTGTAAATTCTATTATTACATAGACATATTATAAAATTTAAAAATAGCACATAACATTATAATCATATTTTTATTTTTATTGCATAAAACACAACAAAAGAAATAATAAAATACTTTGTAATCAATTTTAATTGTTAGTTTGTAATAACGGGAAATTTTGGCATATAAAGTTAAAAGAAAATCTCAAATCATTGTTTCCAGGGATTTTGTCCTGTATAGAAAAATTATGGTAACAAAATACGTATATGGGTGCAATTCAAAACTAATTACTAGAATAGGTCGGTCGCAGAACATGGTACGACCAGGTGGTGACAGAAATCCATACAACCCAATCACATTACGCCACATGACAAAAATGTCTATATGGAGGGTTGACGTGGAAGTTAGTCGGAGGCTTCTAAGCGACCATTTGTGGAGGTGACATGTGGCAAAATTGTGGTTACATGGACAACCACGATGGAGGTTGCACAGTGATACATGGCGTGGTCGTAGGATCTGCTGCGACCTGTCACGTGTCATTTTTTGGTTGGCAGATTGCCATCTGGCGCGGTCGTGGGGTCTTCTGCGACCGTCTCTGCTTACAACATGTGACATGAAACGAGTGGAGGATTTTGGAGTTACGTCACCTAGTCGCGTAGATCTCTGCGACTAGGCCTGGTCGCATACAGGCCTGTGATCAAGTTTTAAATTGTTTTCTCGCCTTGCACCTGGGACCACTATAAATAGAAGAGGAAGTAAAAAATTTTTACTTCCCTTCCTTCCTCTTCGTTCTGCTGCAAATATTTTCACTGTGAATCATTTTTTTTTTCACCATGGCATCTTCGTCTTCTTCCAGTTTAGTAATAGAGTGTGGGCCAGTTGAGAGAGATGTGTTGTGACTTCAAAACGCTCATATTCCCCAACACGTTTGGAACAATGGAGAATGTCGGCGACTAGTAGTACGAAGGACTGTTCCACTTTATTTGGGACAACCCATAATTCCAGATGCTATCGTAGACCTCCTCGATGAAGCTGGTTTTCTATGGGTGTTTAAAATTAGCTACATGAAGGTATTTTACAAATATTATTAATTTTTTATTTTGAAATTGTATTTGTTTTTTTACGCTGAAATTATAATTATTATAGGTGGTTAGATTTTTAATTAGGGAAATGAAAATGTATTATGTTAGTAGGTGGATAAATGTATAGTTAGAGAGATATTTAGTAGTATTTAAGTTAGTTAGTTGATTTTTTTAAGTATTATTTGACATTGTTAATTAATATTATTGTTAACTATTAATAGTTATTTGTATATTTTTTAGATTACTTAATAATTTATTTTTATGTAACACATTAATAAGTTACGTTTGTCCAATGCCATTAAGTTATGTAATTTATTTTTTTAAGTTTAGTTAGTAATAAGTTTCACGTGACTTTTTTTTTTCTTTTTAGTTTAGTTAGTTATTTTTCTATAAGTTGTATATGTCAAGTAATTATTTTAAAAAGTTTAGTTATTATTTTTGTATTTCTATGTTATGTTGTTTTTTTCTTTTATGAAGTTTAATAAGTAGTATTACTTTGTAAGTTTAGTTTGATTTTATTTTAAAGTTTTACGTTAGAAATTGTTAACACTGTTGAGACAGGTGGTATTGCCAGAGGTCAGACGTTGATGGAGTCTTAGTCTCATATTATTCCTTCGGTTCCTGGGATTAGTCGTGGCAAGTATGTGGTCCTCCCCATTGAACGACTTTCCATCTTTGTGTCCGTTTGGATTGACTGGCTCGCATATAAAAAGGACATTCAACATGATAACATCTAACGACATACCTATGTGGTTTTGATTCAACAACTTTCGTAGTTTGATGTACATTCATCATATACAGTTTTAGGCCCTTTTGCACACTTCTTTTATCTTCAAATTCCAAACCCACAAATAATTCTTGACCTTCCTCCCAACTTGTAGAACCACTTACACCCAACAAATCTTCTTCAACAAAGTGATCCCAATTTATTTGAGTATAATGCGGTTATTGTGTAACACCCCTAAATCATTACGACATCAATGTCATAAATTCTTTGGTTTACGGGAAATAATTACACCATTAAATGAAGGGAACTAAATTTTATTTCATAACGCAAAATTTAAAAATAAACTTCTACAATCGTATAAGTCTTACAAGATAAAATCGTCTCAAATAATGAAATAACTTACAGGTAAACAGAAATTTTAACATTTATAAATAAATGCAGTCATCATCCGAATTCAAAAGAAGAGAAAAGGAAACAACATGTCACATCTTCAAGAAATCGGGTTCCTTTCTAGCCTTTCGCCTCCCATAAACTGCTCATCTGCTCGCCCATTCGTGGGGTCATCACAGGTGTCAACCATAAACATAACACAGGGTTAGTTCACATTTTAATAATAACAATGAGCTTAACACTAGCAGTTCAACACAACACATACCAGAATTTACAAGAACATCTCATTCACAAATTATCATAGTCAATCATGTCGTGCAACCCAATATGATGCATGCTACTCACAACTCACTCTCATGCCATGTGGTACCATCAAAACAACTGAGCGATGTCTAGGAGTACATGTCACCTCTGGCACTCTCACTAGAAATACTAGACAGTTACAGTCAGGGCAACCAATGTTGCAACGGGAGTCACTTCCTACTCATGGTGATCAGCCATAGTGGAAGCTTTCCCCACCGTGAATACCCTCAAAGTCCTAGGCCATTACATCGACCCGTCAGGGACCAACCGTTCTAGTTCCATTCATCCTCACTTTTCGAAAATATTTTCATGCGCTTAGAATTCATAATAATCTTTCTCATTCTTAAAACAACAAGGGGCAACCTCACTGCTCCTTCTAGTAGTAGGCATCCATCCCTCTCATACAAATAAACATTCACAATAGATTATTATGAACCTAAACGACTCATCCATGCAATATGACCCGCAAAATTAATCTCTCACTCCATATAACTCAGCTCACAAAACAAAACATTTAATGCCACAAAATCCAATAAGATCATCATACACAAGTAATCATATGTACAATCAATTTAAATAAGAAAATAAAAACAGTTAAGAGGTATGACATACACTTTATGATAAAAAGAAAGAGAAAGAATTAAATTAAACTCCGTACAATTCCAATCGCCAATTAAATTAAATCAAAATAGTTACAATACAATAATTACAATAATAATACACACAATAATTTAATTAACTAATAAAGTTAATTTAAACGACTAAAATGACAAAAAGGAATTGTTACTAAAATAACTTGTCAAGATTAAAATAAATGTTAAAATAAAATAATTTAACTTTTATATAATATAAAAAGGGAACAATTATTCATGTGTAGTAATGTATTTCTTCATTTGCAAAGCAATTTCAATCAACATCTAATCGTTTTGGATGAAATTAAATCATAACTTAAATAGTCTACGAATGCACAGTTCCACAGCTTTGAACTTTACATTTTAAATAACAGAAATAAAAAGATAAGGCTAAAATGAAATCAAAATAACATATAAATGTCTAGAACATCAGAGTACATGACAAGGGAAATTGATTTTCTTCAATGATTTAGTTAAAATTTGATTGCCTGCGGTAACATTTAATTTCATTGGTGTGATTACTTGCACTACAAAATTCCATTATTATTTGGCAATAAACTAAAAAGGTGTAACTCTTATCACTGCAATTTGGTGGCATTGAAATCACTTTTAAGGAGAAGGCAAGTTTCCTATTTTTACTTTTTCACTATCGTCTTCCTTATCCTTTCCTCGTCGACTATCTCTCTCACCTCTCCTTACAACCACAACCACACAATTCTCGAGTAACAAAATCAACGGATGCAAAACCACAAAAAAATAAGAAGAAGGAAATCACCGTGAACAAACCAGACACAAAGGTAATGTAGTATAGGCATCAGGTTTAAGCTACCAGAAGAAAATAAAATAAGTAAAAGGATCTAGCCACTGATACTCGATTCAATCTATAAAACAAGGCGGATAATACTTAATTCTATAAATAAACAAGGCCATCAATATTCAATTTAACCGGACAACAAGAACGTTGATTCAAAGCAACAAGAAAAACTGAGCATAAAAAATAAAAGGAGCACCGTAATAGAAAAACGCAAAATTAACCCTAGTAGCAAAAATAGAATTAATATTATTGTTAAAATAGAGAACACCCTGATCTAGATGTGAGCCGATCACACGTGATGAGAAAATTTGAGATGAACAAAGATCCTAACCTCTACTCTTAATCAGAAGCTTTAATCTCCCTTTTTTTTTGGAAGAGTTTGTAACGCATGGAAGAGTTTGTGACACAGAGACATGAGGAATACATCAAAGAAGTGTGAATAGAAAAGAGAATAGGAAAAATTAATTGAATAAAGTTCTTTGACGAGATAAAGAAGTAACCACCCACTTGCTCACTCACCTGAAATATCTCCACCCTAATATTTTATTTTATTTATTTATTTACCCACTCTCTTGAACTCTACTCCTTCAAGATATTTTGATTTATTATATTTTATCATCTATCTTTATTTGTTTTATTTTATTTTCAAAAATTAGGTTGTTACATATTGTGCCAAAACGGTTGTTGGCTATCACCTACGATGTCATTATTCTATTGTTAAATATATGCATTTAGATCAGTTTATTTCAACACATTCACAATTAATCTCACATGTTACTGTATCAGGTAATGCAATTGGTTGGACATTCATACCTATGCTGTTAATATCTGGATTTAATTCATCATCATCTGATTCAGGTAAATGACCTTCAAAATCTTCATTATTAGAAGATGAATCCCTGTAAGAATCTGAGACGATATAAGTTTCATCATCTTCACTTGAATTTCCCGTAGCACCTTCATCATACGCCCTACAAACATTTGACTCAAATGCACCACATTCGATGTATGACGACGCAGTACATGCAATAACTATTTCTACACATAATTCTATATGACCTAAACCCGGTTGTTCAAAATGTGTTATCATAAGATTGACATCACTGTCATCAACTAATTCAAATAATGCATATTTGTTATCTACAAAATATCTAGTTGTAATACATCCTATAACTTCTTTTTCTTGTAATTTTAATCTTTGGCATAGTGTTTTTTTTAATCCTATAAAGTTAATATTTCTTTCTATTTGTATAATCCTTCTAGATCTTTCAAATTTTACTCCTTCCTCAGTTTCTGTAACTCTTCCCCTAGCGTATATAACAATAACTGTTGTAGGCGCCATGTAATTTCAATTTATCTACACAAAACAAATAAACAATTTACAATTGCATATTATTAATTAATAATTATAAACATCAAACATAAAATTAAACAAAATATAAAGTAATGAAACATTAAACTGAAAGAAATTTATATCTTGTTCGTGTGTGTAGAATTCTGGAAGGGTGGAGTATATATAGTGTTTTTTGGTTGTAGACTGCGCTGCCGAAGGAACAGAACAATGGAGAACTGGTCGCAGGCCCGTATGCGACCAACTGACGTCAGCAAGCTTTTGCCCAACCAAGAGCCAACACGTGTCGCCAGGAGAGCTGGTCGCAGCAAACTCTGCGACCGCACCAGGTGGCAATCAGCCAACCAAAATACGACACGTGGCAGGTCGCATCAGATCTTGCGACCACGCCACGTGTCACCCAAGGACTGTTCAGCCTCCACTATGGCTGTCCACATAGCCGCAATTTTGCCCCATGTCGCCTCCACAAATGGTCGCGTAGAGGTCTGCAACCAACTTCTACGTCGGCCCTCCACGCAGGCATTTTTGCCATGTGGCGCAATGTGATTGGGTCACATAGGTTTCTGCGACCGACTCATTTTGATAATTAGTTTTGAACTGCACCCATATACATATTTTGTTACCCCGTAATTTTCCTATACAAGACAAAAAGCCTTGTTTCTAATATAAACTCAATAAAACTAAGAAATTGCTTGCATGATTTCGGTTTTTCTATTATTTCGTTCTTAATAGTAATTAAATTACTTATGTCTATTAATTTTGATTTGTTGATGTAAGAAAATATGGAAAATTAAAATTATTATTAAATTTTCTCAAATAAGTGAAATTAAATTTGAACATATTTTTAACTAATAAATGTGAAAGTAGAATATTTTTTATTAATAAATATTAATTTTTAATAATTATTATTATCTTTTTGGTAAAAAGTTCAAATCCATAATCTTTCCTTCCTACCTCTCACGACTAGTCTAATCTTATAACTCCATTAAATTGCAGTAGTAAATATTTAGATGATATAGGTATTGAACATTATTTTAAGACTTTTCATAAAACTAGAAAATTAAATATTATATTTTCTATATTAATTAAATTTTTCATAGAATTTTTATTAATAAATTTGATTTTAACGACATTACATGATAATTTAATAATAGATATTAAAATATCACATATTAAAATATTTTATTTTTAGAAGATAATCTTTTATCTATAATATTTTTTGACTAAAATATTTATTTATTTAATAAATATAGTAATAATAATTGAAATAAAAATAACAATAAACAATAGTAAATATGAAAAGATAAAATTATATTTATAAATGTTATCTTTTACTAGACGGAATCGTAAACGATCAAATATTTGTTATGCAAAGACCATTAGCTATCATTGTCAACTATCAGCTATTCTATTTATTATTCAAATACTAGGACTAATTTTCCACATATAAAATTTAGTGTGTTGAACTAGTCAACAAGTAAATAATACTCCCACTACCTTACGAAATTTCCACACAAACTTTAATCCATCTTAATTGCCTTGACTTTAATCATAAGGATTCAATAATTAATTAATCACTATCCAATTTATAACTGGTATAAACCAAATCTTAAGCCATCTAATATAAAAAATAAAGAAAAAACTTAGCAAATAAAAACCAAATAGTAATAATTATCTTCTTTTCGACTGAAATCCGTAATTAAGTAAATGTTGTTATCTACAACCAACATCAAATGATAATTATGAGAAAAAAATATAGAAGAGAAAAAATAGTAAGAAAATTAATATTTATTAGAAGATAATATTTTATCTAAAATATTTATTTATTTAATAAATTTAGTAATAATAATTGAAAAAAAATAACAGTAAATAATAGAAAATATGAAAACATGAAAATATATTTATAAATGTTATCTTTTACTAGACGTCATTGTCAACTATCAGCTATTCTATTTATTATTCAAGGACTAACTTTCCACACATAAAGATTAGTGTGTGTTGTGCTAGTCAACCAGGAAATAGTACTCCCACTACCTTACCAAATTTCCACACAAACTTTAATTAATCTATGTTAATTGACTTGACTTGAAATTGATACAATCAAGTTTGTCAGAATGATAAACTTTTCAAAGTTCTATCATAAATTTCCACACAAACTTTAATTAATATATGTTAATTGACTTAGACGTTGAAATTGATACAACTAAGTTTGTTAGAATGATAAACTCTTCAAAGTTTTATCATAAGATTGTCGCGTGGGTTATTCAAGATTATCGTACTAAAAGTTTAAAATAGCTTTATTTAGTTAATTATTTACTGAGATGGTTTAATTACAAAAATAGTCTGTTTATTTTATCATGTAACATTTTCTATATCAGTCTAAAACAGACGAATAATCAATGTAAAAAATTTAATCTTTTATATCAATTATATCAGGATAGATATAAAAAATTGTCATGTGACATGAATTCATTTTAATAAATAATTAATCAAACAAATCCATTTTACTCATATTTAGTAATAACATATGCGTATTAATATTAAAAATACATAGTAATTAAAAGAACGAGAGTACAAAAATAAAGAAGTCAACTGAATTTGATTAATTATTATTTATTAGTCTGTTGAAATTTTTGCATAAGATTTTAACATTTATAAATAACAAAAGTCATCTAAATTCAAGAAAAGAAAAGGGCAACAACATGCAACGTATTCAAGTAATAAGGTTTCTTTCCTAACTTAAGTTACTTTCGCCTCCCGCCAACTGCTCATCTGCTCGCCTGTTAGCGGGGTCATCACAGGTGTCACACCACAGACACGACCACAAGGTTAGTTCACATTTTAATAATAACAACGAGCTTAACAATAGTTCAACACAATGCATATTAGAATTTTCAAGAACACCTCATTCACAACTTATCACAATCAAACATGTCGTGCAACCAAATATGATGCATGTCACTCACAATTCACTCTCATGCCATGTGGTACCATTAAAACAATTGAGCGATGTCTACGAGTATATGTCACCTTTGACACTCTTACAGGAGATACTAGACAGTCACAATCAGGGTAACTAGTGTTGCAACAGGAGTCACTTCCCACTCATGGTGATCGGCCATAGCGGAAGCTTTTCCCACCGCAAATACCCTCAAAATCCTAGGCCATTACATTGACCCATCAGGGACGAACCGTTCTAGTTCCATTCATCTTCACTTTTCGAAAACATTTTTGCTCCACTTAGTATTCATGATAATCGTTGTCAATTTCTCAAAACGTCATGCCTCTATAACATGTCCACCAGGGGTAACCTCACTGCTTCTCCACCACAGTAGTGTTAAGTCAAAATGACTTAGCATCTTAATTTTGATAATTACAAGACATACGGATGTATCAACAGATGCAGAGGGAAGAATGATCAGATGGATCATTATCAGCATAGATGAAAGATGCACCCTCAAACAGAAGATGTAATAGACGAAAGGTTCAAGTCCTCATGCTTCAAAGCAACCTCATCAGATAAAGAACCTTCAAAGATCGAGACTGAGAGCTCGCTTCAACTTCAAGTCTTCTGCTCAAAGAAAGAAGATTTAAAGACTGAAGTTAAAGATGAAGAGAGAAGACAGACGAATGAATTCAACACACAACTCATCTATTTGTTCATTCGTCTATCTGTTTAATGAAGTTCAGACGCTGGGTAACACGTGCATTCATTTCTAATCAAGTCATTACTCATAAGCTTCTAAAGATGGAAAGTGATTTCAAAATAAACCTCTGAAACACGAAAAACAGTTGCACGTTTCTGTGAAATCTCTAAGCAAATCAGTCAAAGCCCGATCTCACGCTGACATCCGCTGACTTTGCATTTATTATTCTGATTGCTCACTCTGCTAGATGTGGAAGTACCCAAGACAAAGGACTAACGTTCAAATCTACAGTCTAACGGATACTTCACGAAGTCGTCTATAAAAGGACTTTATTACAATGAGTTCAAGTTGGCGAGCTACATTGTAAAGATCATATTCAACTACTCGTTCAAGCTCTCAGATAAAAGTTTGCTCGTCGTGAACTTAGAATAGATTTCATTGTAAAATATCTCTCTGCGAAGAGGATACTTTTATTTGATCTTAATTGTAAACCACTGTTATGGTAATTTGTAGCCTGAAAAGGCTAACTGTTTAAAGAATACCTTGAGTTTAGCCTGAGGAGGCTGAGGTCCAAAGAATACCTATTTTAGCCTGAGGAGGCTAAGTGTTGAAAGAATACCTTTGGTTAGCCTGAGAAAGTTGTATTCAAAGAATACCTGGGTTTAGCCTGCGGAGGCTGGGGTCAAAGAATACCGATTTAGCCTGAGAAGGCTGTGTTCGAAGAATATCTGTATTTTAGCCAGGAGTGGCTGGGCTCAAAGAATACTCTTAGTGGGAACCTCAACAAGTTGTTGGGTAACTGTACGTAGTCTTGAATAGACGAACCAGTATAAAAATATTATTGTTTTCATTATTTTTATCTACTTACTAATTGGGGCTAATAACGCAAACTAAATTCTTAACTAAAAACAATCTTTAAAAGAGAAATTCAATTTGTGTCTGATCAAACCATTTTATAACAGACGCAAGCTGCATCCGTCTAAAATGTTTTAATTAATAAACATAATTCACCCCCTTCTTGTGTATTTGTATTTTACAAGTAAGCATCTATCTCTCTCATTTTCAAACAAACACAGTCGATTATCTTGAACCTGAGCAATTTAACAATGAAACATGCCTCACGAAATTAATCTCTCACCCTGCATAACTCAGTTCACATGACAAAACATTTAATACAACAAAATCCAATAAGATCATCATACACAAATAATCATATGTAAAATCAATGTAAATAAGGAAATGAAAATAGTTAAGTAAAAAATATAACATACACTTTGTTATAAAATTCATATAGAATCTCTTAAATACGACCTCGTATAATTCCAATCACAAATTAAATTAAATCAAATAGTTACAATATAATAATTACAATAATAATACACACAAGAATTTAATTAACTAGTTAATTAATAAAACTAATCTAAATGACTAAAATAACAAAAAGGAATTGTTACTAAAATGACTTTCCGAGATTAAAATAAGTGTTAAAATAAAGTAATTTAACTTTTATATAATATAAAAAGGAACAATTACTCCTGCGTAGTAATGTATTTTTTCATCTGCAAAGTGAATCACAGTACATAATTCCAATCAACATCTAATTATTCTAGATGAAAATAAATCATAACGTAAATAGTTTATGAATGCACGGTTCTACGACTTAGAACTTTACATTTAAAATAATAGAAATAAAAAGATAAGGATAAATTCAAATCAAAACTGCATATAAATGTATAGAACATCAGAGTACATGACGAGGGAAATTGGTTGCCTTCAATCATTATTATTTGACAATAAACTAAAAGGCATAACTCAAGATTTATCACCGTAATTTGGTGGCATTAAAATCACTTTTAGGAAGAAGGTGAGTTTCCTATTTTTACTTTTTCCCTATCGTCTTCCTTATCTCTTCCTCGCCGAGTGTCTCTCTCTCCTCTCCTTACGACAACAACCACGAAAAAAAGAAGAAGAATGAGATCACCGTGAACATGCCAGACACAAAGTTAATGTAGTAGAGGAATCAGGTACCGCGAAGAAAATAAAATAGAAAGATCTAGCCCCTGATACTCAATTCAATCCGTAAAACACGACGAGTAATACTTAATTCAATAAATAAACAAGTGCACCTATATTTAGATTAACAGGAAAACGAGAACGTTGATTCAAAGCAACAAGAAAAAGTGAGCATCAAAATATAAGGGACACTATAATAGAGAAGGCGCAGAATTAACACTAATAGCAAGAAAAAATAATATTATTATTAAAATTGAGAACACTCTGACCTGAATGTGAGTCAATCACGTGCAAGGAAAAAACTTAGATGAACATGATCTATGTTCTCAGTCAGAAATTTGATCTCTCTTTTTTTTTTTTTTTTTTTTTTTTTTTTTTTTTTTTTTTTTTGCTTTGGAAAGGTTTGCAACACAGGAACGAAAAAGGGATATCAGAAGGATGGGAAAAGATATAAGAGAGATTTGAATAGATTTTCTGGTGAGAATTTGAAATAGCCCACTCACCCACTCCCTAAACTCCCTCAAGATATTTTCTGATATTTTATTTTATCTTTTATTTCTTTTATTTAATTATTTTATTTTATTATTATTTTTAAAACAACGGACTGTTACAATTCCACTCCCTTACAAGAATTTTGTCCTCGAAATTTAGCTGATGTAAACTATGCAATATAATCTCCCTAGTCTACCTATCCATAACATCTTTATCAAATACTCTACTTCAAATCATCTTCATGAGAGGGATTTATTTGGTGCTTCACAATTTATTCATCATTCTTCAAACTACTAAGGTGAGGTTCTACTCCAGACTATTTCCATCCTCATGGATAAATCTAACTTTGTCCATAGACTTTTGAATCACATCTAGATTTAAGGTGAGGTTCTATCCTAGATCAACTCAACACAACATAGTCCTACACCTCGTACTATACGACACCTTAAACAATGTCATTGCAATTAACCTTAAAACATACTAGAAGACACACGGGGTGAATAAGTTAACTACTCGAGGATACCTCAAATTTAACAAATAGTGTTAAAACTACTTTAAGAATAAATTTATTAATAAATGGACCAAGATTAAAGTCATCTTACCTAGGCAATTTATGGCTTTCTACTTTTAACAAGTTAAACACGACCTTTAAATTTGGCTAATCTAAATACTCCTTCAAGAGTGAATTTCAACTTATTTCTACAACTAACTTAAACTTCATATGGTTGGCGTGGTTTAACTTGATTACAACCCGACACAGAACATTGTGGCACTAAAATATTACCTAACTAACTAGAAATGTTGTTTAAAAACTAAACTTAAGTCTCACTCATTTGATGTGACTCACCTTTTCCAATCAAATACTTACAGCCTTGACCCATGCTTCTTCCGTAGCTACTTCTTCGTATTTTGTTGGTTTACCAACAAATAAAGCATATGCAACGGTATTGGTTACATAATCCTCAAATTGTGTTGGTGGTCGTCAATCTCTTTGTGATCGTCTTAGTGTTGATGTAGAACTTGATTATGGAACTTCTGTCTGACTTAGTCTTGGACTTGATGGAAATAAGTTTGATACTAGATCTGAACTTGGTTGGTGACTTTCCTCCACTATGGATGAGACTGGTGATGTTTTTGTGCTCCATTGTCATTCTGACATCTCATCAAATATCACATCCCTTGATATGATCAGCTTCTTCGTGACTGGATTATAGAGTCTATAACCCTTTGATTTGTCACTATAGCCAATGAAGATGCATTTTTCTCCTATTTCATCAAGCTTTGTGCATGCTTGTTTAGGAATGTGGGCATAGGCAATGCATCCAAATATTTTGAAGTGTTCTACTGTTGGCTTCCTCTTACTCCATGCCTCGTAGGGTGTCTTGTTAAGCATAACTTTTGTGAGGGACCTGTTAAGAATGTAGACTGCAATGTTGACAGCTTCTGCCCAGAACTGCTTTGGAATATTTTTTCCTTGCAGCATGCTCAAAGCCATCTCCACGATCGTGCGATTCTTCCATTCCGTTACTCCATTTTGTTTTGGTGTGTTTCGAATTGTCAACTCCCTTTTTTGTTTTCATTACTGGAAGAATTCATTGCTTGTAAATTCTCCCCAGCAATCCGTTCTCAGGATTTTTAGAGAATGCCCACATTGTTTTTCAGTAAAGGCCTTGAACTGTTTGAAAAAGGAAAATGCCTCCGATTTTTGCTCCAAGAAATATACCTACATCATTCGAGTAAAATCATCAACAAATAATAGAAAGTATCTTTTTCCACCGCATGATGGATTTTGTGATGAACCCCAAATATCTGCATGCACCAATTCTAATGGGTCTTGGCCCTCCAAAAGGTTTTAGGGAAGGATAATCTATGCATTTTTCCATAAATACACCCCTCACAATTTTTCTTTTCATTATTTATTGAGGGAAGACCCTTCACCATATTTTTTAATACTTTGAGGCTATTAAAATTTAAATACCCATATAATGTGGATTCATCAATTTCTTCACACTTTAAAGAATATTTTTTTATCTATGGGCATTTTCAAAGGAAATATTTTATTAGGAGCTATTTTTATCATAATAATCAATTGCCCCTTTTTCTTATCAATGATAAGGCATTTATAATCATCAAAATTCACCTTATAGCCTCTTTGAACTAAATGACCAACGCTTAATAAATTATGGGTTAGGTCAGGGACATAAAAAACATCATCAATTTTTCTTGTGGAGTTATCTTTTGCCTTAATAGCTATAGTACATTTTCCTTCAACACTTTGTTTTTTCCCATCACCAAGAGTAATATCACTTTTAATATTTTCATCAATTGTAATAAAAGACTCACAATTGTCTGTCATGTGATTAGAGCAACCGCTATCTACATACCATGTATATTGTGACTCTTGGTGGGAATTTAAACATGAAAGAAAAACTTGATCACAAGACTCACTTGTAGTAAATCTGACCTTATCTTTTTGTTGGTAAAAACAATTTTTTTCAAAATGAGTATGATTTTTGCATCTTTTACATTTAAACCGACAATTTTGAGTGTCATGATTATTTTTCTTGCATAACTTACAATATGAATCAGATTTACTACTTTCATTATTTTTATAATTTTATCTCCCCCTACAACGATAATATGAATTTTTTCCTTTCTGATAAATTTTTTTACTGTGCCTCTTTTTCTTTTCTCCACCTTTCTTAGAAGAATTTAATTAACTTTGAAATTCTTGATCTAGTGACGGCTCATTAAACCAGCACATTCTATATTCATGCGCTTATAGTGAGCTCATTAATTCAATTAATGTTAATATAGAAAAATCTTTAAATTCTTCAATTGCAGCCACTATATGATCATATTTAATTGGAAGACTCCTTAATATTTTTTGAATAATTTTTGTCTTCATAAGTATCTCCATAACTCCTTATTTGATTAATTATATTGGACGGTTAAAAAATATTTCAACTGATTCACCTTCCTCCATTAATAATGTATCAAAGTCCCTCCATATAGATTGTATTTTAATAGAGATTACTTGTCAGAGCTCTTATATGCATTCTTCAAAATCTCTCAAACCTCCTTTGTTGTTGTCACCGCCATGATCCTTGGAAATTATGGGTCTCATAACCCCTTTTTGAATATATGACAACGCCTTTGCGTCCTTCTTCCGATTCTCATCGCAATCCATTTTCTTGTTGTTGTCCTAAGACTCCAATTCGGCAGCATTTCGGGGTTGCTCGTAGCCATTTTCGGTCAAATCCCAAAGATTTTGTGATATGTATAAGGTCTTCATTTGGATGTTCCAAAACTCATAGGCACCCCCCTCAAATATTGGAACCATGAACGATGTATAATTAAATGTTGTAAGATTTTAGGTATTGATTGAGGTCATTAGAAAATATAGGGTAGACTTGGGTTAAATTGATTTTGATACTACTGATGGAATTTGTATGTGACAACGAATTTGAAGTTAGTAGGATGATTGGAAATGTAACTGGGAGAGAGTGCAAACGTAGGGCAGTGAAGAGAATGAAAGGTAAATGTAATGCTTCAATTCTTTTCATTGTTTACATTTGATCCCAAATACACATATTTATCGTCATTTTAAGAACTTTCTATCATCCATGAATATTACTTCTCTAAATTTTTCTACAAGATATTATTGTAAATATCTTCTAGACCTTAATAATTTCTAAATTATCTTCTAGTATTTCTACATTTCTAAACTTATCTATTTGAGCATCAATTTTTAATATAACATTCATTTATTCTATTTATACAACTATATAGATCATTTACCGTGTCTTAATTTTGTTATGCATGTAATAAAAATGGTTTAATTTGAATTTTAAAAATTAAAATAAAAGAAAATTTAAATTAACATAGATTATCACACCTATTTATGTCAAAGAATATTTGTCGTAAGTAAAAATATTTTATTTATTTAAACTCTTTGTCTCACTTTTTCTTTCACTTTTCTTATTTTTTCCTCCTCTTATATATTATTACTCTTATATTTCTTCTTTTTTATTTTTTTCCTCTATCATTGGTAAAAATTCATAAAAATATGTATTATTAGGTAAAAAAAAATTAAAAATTTATTTAAACATTAAAAATTTTAATCAAATTAACATTTAAATAATGAAATGAGATGAGATTCTTAAAATTTAACGACTTAATCACTTAAATTATATCTATAGTTTATCAATTTTAGGCTATAAAATCCATTCTCTATTAAATTGTTAAATCTTTTATATACACAAGCCTTTTTCTAAAATCTTATAATAATTTGAGTTAAAAATAAATAAAATTGATAAGTATTGTGCTAGTACGTGTGGGAGATGATGATGATCTCTTACTCGCAGCTATCATTTGTATTATTTAAATGTTTTGTTTAATTAGCATAGGGGTTTTGATATATTCAAGTATCATGACATTTTTTTTTTGGTAAAAAACTATTTTTTAAAATAGCAATGTAAATATCACTTTCATATAATTTTATAATTAATATTATATTTTAAAAATATAATATTTATCTTCCACTTAAATATATTTGAAACATATGAGTAATTCGAAAAAACTGTGTGGTTGCTCCTAGATCAAAGTCTAGCTTCAACGTTTGATTTTCAAAGTCCAAATTCACGAGCATTGTACGCGGTCTGTCCTTCAAATCACAAAACTGAAATTTTTCCATGATATTATTGTATTATTCCTCCATTTTCGAATCTACCAAATATTAACGACAAATCTAACATTTTCACAATCAATTTTCTGTGATTGAAGATAGAAACTTATCTTTTTTTAATTCATTAATTTATTAGTATATACAAAATTGTATGGATCAGGTTTGCTGTACCCATTACACTATTCTAAGGTGTGATGAGGTGGGAAAATGAGAGATGATGTAATAAAAAACAAACTAAAGAGAAAAAACAGAAAATGGAAAAAGTTATACAAATTTATAAAAAGTTATTTTTATAACACGTCACCAATTAACTATTCAACTCGAATCTATTAGAAAAAAAACTATTCAACTCGAGAAAAGTCTACAACGAATTTGATCCATAATTTTATTTGTTTATTTATTTTGACAGATTCCAATCACAAGCATTAGTCTCTATGGACCTAGTCAATTAATGAAGAATTTCTACACCCACTTTTTTAAATTTCCATACAATTTTAAATTTCCACACAATGCATGTGACATTGTAATTGATTTTAACACATTTTCTTCTTGAATTAGATTGGGTAATATAAATATTTAGGCAAGATATTTCTTCCACCGCTCTCAGTAATTATTATTTTTGTTATACTTCCTCTATATTTATCAATTATCAAATATTTTTTATTTTCATATTTTTCTTTTATCTTGTATTTTTATATAAAAAAAATTATTATATCTCAAGGAATGTTAACGCTACACTCTTTAATACATTTTTTCTGACATTTATTTTATTTTATGATTGATCAATTTTTATTATGATTAGAAGAGATAATTATTTAAAAGTAGATGAGATAAAAATATATTTAATTTCAATCTATTATAAAGACGTGTCCAAAAGAAAGAGTTAAAACAATAAGTTATTAACATCACTTTTATATCTTTTATGAATTTTCTCTCTTTTTTAATTGTGTTTCCCTTATTTCAAACACAATATTAACTTAACCCAATTTAATTTCTTTTAAAAAAATCATAATTCAAATCCTATCGAAGAGGACCAAATTTTATACGTGTTTTTTTTTAAAAAAAATTAACATAGAAGTAGGAAAATTTTAATTCACTCACTTTTTTCAAGTTTTTTACTTTTACTTTTTTCTTTTTTAATTTTATTTTTCCCCTCTTATACCTATCATATAATCTTTTCCTCTCTTTTTTTTTTCTTCAACGAAATTATAAAAACATAATATGTTTTAAAAAGAAATTAAATTACAATATAATTTTGAAAAGTACTCTTATGTTAAATTTGATTAATATTTTGACACAGTATAATTTAATACACATACTTTTTCTCTCAAAGTAAATGAGAAAAATAATGCTAAGTTAAAATAATCACAAATATTTTATTTATTTGATTAATTGGAAATCATTTTCTTTCTCATTTTTTCCCAAACTTTTTACTTTTTTTTAAAAAATAATATTTACTTTTTGTCATACATTACTATACTCTTTCCTTTTCTATGGCACAGCTTGGTCCCTCAAATTTGAGGCAATTTTAATTTTAGTCCTTTAAATTTAAAATTAATACTTTTAATCCTTCAAACATTAACCATGGACAGTTATAAAGTACTGTTCAAATCAATTTGAAAAAATAAACAGTTTTAAAAAAAATAAAAAAATATTAATTTTAAAGTTGGGGAAATAAAACTAAATATAATTAAATTTTAGGGACTTAAGTCTTATAATTAAAATTAATTATTAATTATTCTAATATTTATTAGATAATTTATATTTCATTAGCCCTTACATAATATGAGTGCTAATAATAATTTTAAAGTTGATTCATTATGTGGCAGGAAATATAAGGAATGCGGATATATAATTTTTGTGGATTTGGATCGGTGTTTCCAAAATTGTATTATAGCAAAGTACGCACACATTTTGTTTGTTCAAATCTTTGTAATGCTAATTATTTATATATATTGTTTGATACAAAATTTGATTGTAGATTATAAAGAATGTGTGAAGGACAAAGAATAGTATAAATAGAGATGCCCGAATGAAGTTGAAGCCATCCATCCATAGCTTGTGATCATGAATTCATTTCCCTCTCAATATATATTCATCTTTGCTTGGTTGATATGCTCAGTATCAACTGGCGTGTGTAACTTCAGTATCAACTGCAAAGAGAAAGACAAACAGGCTCTCTTAAACTTCAAGAAAGGAGTCATTGATCCGTTAGGCGTGCTCTCATCATGGTCCACTCAACATGATTGTTGTCAATGGACAGGAGTCAACTGTGACAACATCACAACAAGAGTCACTGAACTTAGTCTCCCATGTTATACACCTCCTCCAGTTTACAGTGACAAAGAAGATAAATCACACTGTCTCACAGGTTCTATTTACCTATCCTTGCTGTTGGTGGAGTTAGAATTTCTAAATTACTTGGATTTGAACAATAATGATTTCTTAGCTATCTATTTGGATTCTGTGCATAATCAGAGTTGTCATAATCTATCTATACATACTCCTCCTCGTCATTGTGTCAACTCTACGACAACTCTTCGTTATCTTGATTTATCATATAACGAGAATCTTGTCATCAATAATCACCAATGGCTTTCCCGCATATCCTCTTTGGAATGTCTGGACCTTAGTGGCCTTGATCTTCATAAGGAAACTAACTGGCTTCAATCATTCACCATGCTTTCATCACTTTTGTTGGAAACGTATTGGACCAAAGATAATATTTTATTATACAAGAAACAAACTATTACAACACAAAAAATAACAACTCTCACAAATATTTTTCTCTCACTGCTCTAATTTTTTATGTGTTACGGCACTTCTTTCTCTAATTTTATGTGCTACTGCACTTCTATTTTCTTAAGTGCTTCTGCACTCTTTCTTTCTCCTACTTCAAGTGCTGCTGCACAAGGTATATACTGCAACACACCACACTGCTATTTATAACAAACACTCACCGCCTTATGCAAATGGACAGCAGCATTTGTTGAAATCACAAGTAGTAACTTTTGACAAATTCTCATTTTTCGGTGCAGCAAATCTTGACACCTTTTTTGCAGTATTCCTTGACTTGATTTGGCAGCAGCAATTTTTGACAAATTGGGCAGCAGTACTATTTGACAATTTTGGCAGCAACATTTTTTGACCAATTGCTTTTGGTTTGAATTCCAATACTCCCCCTCAAACCAAACTTCTCATTCCAAGCTTCTCTTTGAATATGTGAAATTTTGCTCTCAATAGTTTTGTGAAGATATCTGCCAATTGATCATCTGTGTGACAATAAACTAACTCCACTATCTTGTTCTTCATTTGCTCACGAATAAAATGATATTTTGTATCAATATGTTTGCTGCGGCTATGTGATACTGGATTCTTCGATAGTGATATAGCAGACTTGTTGTCAACATAGATTGTAATTGGATCTTCTTGTGTAAAAGATAATTCCTCCAAAATATTCTTCAACCAAATTGCTTGACAGGTACATGCTGCAGCTACTATGTATTCTGCTTCACAAGTTGAAAGAGCAACAGGTTCTTCGCTTTTTTGATGACCACGAAAATGTTTCCGAGCCAAGATGAAATAGATAACCGGATGTACTTTTTCGATCATCCAAGTCTCCCCCATAATCACTTTATCGAGTAACCAATCAACTTTGATTTTTCTCGAGTGTGTATAAAATAGACCATGATTCACAGACCTTTGATGTATCTTAATATTCTCTTTGCAAAGACTCCAATGATCTTGCTTTGGCCTTTCCATGAATCTGTTTGACAAGTCCAACCGCATACATAATATCTCGGTCGAGAGATAGTCAAGTACCTCAAACTTCCAATAATGCTTTTGAACAATGTTGGATTTATCAAGGCTTACTTGTGGAGTTAACACTTAACTTTATGCCTGGTTCTCAACTGGTGTAGATATCGGTTTACAATCTTGCATTCTCGAATTTCTTCAATCTCCTCTGCATATTTCTTTTGAGAAACAGATATGCCATCCTCCATTTGTTTTACTTCGACTCCAAGAAAGTATGACATTTCACCTATGTCCGTCATTTCAAATTCTTTAGTCATAGCTTTCTTAAAGTCATCGAACATACCTGGATTGTTTCCTGAAAAAATCATATCATCCACATATAGGCATACAATCATGATGTCACCAACTTTGTTTTTCTTTGTGTATAAAGCATGCTCGTATGGACTTTTCACAAATCCATTCTTTTGAAAATAGTTATCAATACGAGTATTCCATGCTCGTGGAGCTTGCTTTAATCCATATAAAGCTTTCTTCAGACGATAGACTTTGTCTTCCTGTCCATTCTTTATATATCCAGGTGGTTGCTCAATATAAATTTCTTATTCTAGATAACCATTCGAAATGGTTGACTTCACATCCATTTGATAAAGCTTCCACCGATTTTGTGCTGCGAGTGCCGTGAGAAGCCTTACATTGTCAATTCTTGCAACAGGAGCAAACACTTCATTATAATCAATTCCATATTTTTGTTTGTAGCCTTTGGCAACAAGCCTCGCTTTATATTTTTCCACCTTTCCTTCTTTGTTGGTCTTTGTCTTGTACACCCATTTGACTCCAATAGGACTGTGTCCTTTTGGCAAATTTGTTAGTTCCCATGTGTCATTCCTTCTGATTGCTGTAATCTCTTCATCCATCGCCCTTTTCCATTTCATATTTCTATTTGCTTCTTCATAAGTGATTGGATCACATTCAGCCATCAAACAAAATAAGGAATAATCGAGTGTTGTTTCAATTGGTTCAGTATCTTCATAAATTTCACGAAGACTTCGTGTTTTCGAGGGAGCTTCACTTGAACTGCTGCTACTTGGTGATGCAATTGTTGAAGGAGTTGTCGCTCCTGGACTACGTGGAGGACTTTGTCCATTTCCTTCTTCATTCTGGACGCCAACTTCATCATCTTCCTCATCGCGGAAGAATAATTTTTCAATTTTTTTTTCTTCTTTATTCCATTTCCAATAATCAGCTTCATCAAAATCAACATCTCTTGAGATGATGACCTTTTTGGTGAGTGGATTATACAGTCTATAAGCTTTGCTTCTTTTATCATAGCCGATGAAGATACATTTTTCACCTCTGTGATCAAGCTTCTTTCTCAGCTATTCATGGACATGGGCATATGCAATACACCCAAAGATCTTGAGATGTCCAACCTCAGGCTTTTGACCACTCCATGCTTCATTTGGTGTCATATACTGAACACTCTTTGTTGGACAACGGTTTAACAGTAACCGCACATTGAACAACTTCAAAGAAATTTCTTGGTAAATATTTACCTTTCACCATGCTCCTTGCCATGTCGAGAATGGTACGATTCTTTCTTTCTGCGACTCCATTTTGTTGAGGAGTGTATCTAACCGTCAACTGATGGATTATCCCATGCTCTTTAACAAATTCTTCAAATAAGTTTGAAGTATACTCTCCTCCTCTGTCAGATCTGAGTATCTTCAGATAATACCCACTTTGTTTTTCCACCATCGCCTTGAACTCTTTGAATTTATCAAGAGTTTCAGATTTTTCTTTAAGAAAGTATACCCAACTTTTTCTGCTGTAGTCATCAATAAAAGTTAGGTAATACCTATTTCCTCCCAGCGATGGTATATCAAACGGACCAGCTAAATCCGAGTGCACAATCTCAAGCGGCCTTCTAGCTCTCCTAGACTTTCCAACTTCAAAGCTTTGTCTGTGTTGTTTTCCTTTGATGCAGGCTTCACACAATTGATCTGGTGGATTTATCTTTGGTAGTCCATTCACCATATTTTCTTTCGCCAGCAGCTTTAAGCCAGAGAATCCAAGATGCCCATACCTCAAGTGCCAAAGCCATGAGTCATCTTTTATAGATGTCTTCATGCACTTCACTTTTCCAGATTCGATGTCAATTGTGAAGAGACGATTCCGTGTCATATTAACCTTGGAAACCACCTCTCCGTTTTTGTTTTTCAAGGTTAGTGAACAATCCTTTATGACCACCTCGTATCCGGTTCACTGAGTTGGCCAAGACTGATGATGTTGCTTTTCAAAGCTGGTACATAATAGACATCAGTTATGTACTTCTTTTCTCCATTCTTCAGAGTAATCATAACTTTGCCTTTGCCTTTGACATCAGCATGTGAATCATCTCCAAAAGTTACACGTCCATTAATAGAATGATCCATCTCCATGAACAATTCTTTCTGACCACACATGTGATTACTTGCACAATTATCAAGGTACCAAATATTTTTCTTGGATCCTTGGTCTCCTTTGTAAGTAAGGAATATATGAGATTCCCCAATTTCATCTTCAACAGCTGTTACATGGCTTCTTTCTTATTGTTTAGGAGTCGATCTACACTCATTGCTGTAGTGACCATATTTGTCACAATTATAGCACTGCACCTGAGATTTAAACCCTTGTTGAGGACTACCTCTGCCTCGGTTTCTTCCTCGAGCTCTTCGTCCATAATTTGTGATGGTCCCTTTGGGTGAATCTAGAGGGGGGGGTGAATAGATTCTAGTTCACTTTGGCCTATTTTTCGTGAGTTTCTAATTCCTTTTAATTCAAACAGAGTATACTCAAATTTATGCAGCAGAAATATCAAAGGAATTATTAATAACAAGTTTGTAATCAATTTTCAGTTTATACAATGTTTGTATCTACCCTTTCCAGTTTAAGTTGATTACCAAGTTAATTACTGAGTTAATTACCAATTCAGTTACCAAACAACTTGCAGAATTTAACAATGATAATAGCAGTGTAAGGTAAATAGTAATGAGTGTAAGGAAGAAGAAGAGTGCACAGTGATTTATACTGGTTCAGCCAACTGCCTACATCCAGTCCCAATCCAACAACTGTTGCAATTGGTTTTCCACTATCAAATGATCCCTTTTGTGTTCTTTTACATTCACTCTGCAACAAGCAACACAAAAACGAAATCAAAACACCCAAACCAGTTCTTTAACCCAAAGAACCGTTCTTCCCTGACCTTGGCACACCCAAGATCAAACCTTTGAGAAAACACTTCTCAAATACTCTTACTCTATCCAGAGAGACCTCTCTCCTAGAGTAATAACCCAACAATCAAATTGACAAATAAAAGATCAGTTTAGAAAACACCTGGAGTGTAGATTCTGATCACAATTTAATAGAACTTTGAATACCACCCAATCAATAAAATGACTATTGTTGCCTTTTCTCAAAACTCTTTCAAGAACTCTTGAAGTTCTTAGTGATTTCTCTTGAAGAAAATGATAAGCTCTCTTAGAGAGGATTTGAAAGTGTATAGGCTTTTCCAAAAATGAATTTCAAGTCTTTCAAGAGTATTTTCAAATCAGAAAAAACTCTATATAAAAAACTCGCTTTTGGTTTTTCAAAGTAGCTTCCATTTATAGAGTAAGATGGAGCCTCAATTGTTGACAATTTGATCTCCAAAATCAGAACGTTGGAGGAGCCTCAAATTGAACCGTTGGAGCCTCAAAAATTGACTTTTATGGAGTTTAAAATTGATTGAAATAAGTGGGTAATCAAGTGGGATGTTAGAAAAATCATTTCAGGCAACTTTTAAACATTCTCTGCGGTGGTAATCGATTACAGCTCGTGGTAATCGATTACTGCCGAGATGAAATTCATTCTGGGTGATTTTCTTAGCATGGTAATCGATTACAGCCTTATGGTAATCGATTACTGGCTCGTGGTAATCGATTACAGCCTTATGGTAATCGATTACTCCATTGTAACTCTTAGATTTTGAAATGGTGGAGTTACTTTCGTCTGTTCTTTTACTTCTCAGGTCAGACGATGCAATTCTTCAGACTGAATGAGTAAACCTTGAAGTCTATCATCTGATGTATATCGTCTGATATGTATCGTCTGATATATATCATCTGATATGTATCGTCTGATATGTATCGTCTGATATATATCATCTGATATGTATCGTCTGATATGTATCGTCTGATATATATCGTCTGATATATATCGTCTGATATGTATCGTCTGATACTTATCGTCTGATACCTATCGTCTTATACCTATCGTCTGATACCTATCGTCTGATGTGTATCGTCGGATACCTATCGTCTGATGTGTATCGTCTGATGTGTATCGTCTGATGTATCGTCTGATACCTATCGTCTGATGTATCGTCTGATGAATTTTCAAACAAAGAACAACACAGATTCCTATTCTAACCAATCAATACACATGAAAAACTCCTAAATACATTCATCTAAGAAAACCAAAATTACTTTACATCAAAATCAAAAACACCAAGAGAGACACCAAAACCTCATCAAGCTTTAGTTCCAACAATCTCCCCCTTTTTGGTTTTGATGTACCAAATATCAACAAGGGTTTTCTTTGGAGTTTTTAGAATATGTGTTGATCTTCTAAAATTCCTGCAATTGATAGAAATAACCAAATACACAGTATATTGCAGTTTCACCATACATTCCATTACGTATCAGAGCAATATCATATAGAATCATTCATTCATAAGACATGATTCAGTTCATATTCAAAGACTAATGACCAGGATAATTGAAGACATTGCAGATTTTAAACCATAAAAAAAAAATTCAGTTTGTTCATAATAAACAGAGTACTACCAGAATTTCTATTTCTCCCCCGATCTAGGATAGCCTATGATTTACTCCCCCGATCTAGGATAGCCTATGATTTCTCCCCCTATTTGGTATATCAATAAGCAAAAAGGGAATCTATAGGAAGGAAATACTACATAGTATCAAAACGAGCATGAAGAGACTCCATCATCTCCTTGAGTTCTTGGAAGCGCTCTTCGTTTGCTTCGTCTACCTCTTCTATGCGTTTCTCAATCTCGTCCAATCTATCAATGACAATGGATTCGAAGCGTGACTTGGGAATGTATTCCCCTGCAGCTGAATCATCATCATCATCATCAGGATCAGTCTTCCTCCCTCTGGTTGTGCTTCCTCCCTTGGTATCCATCCAGCATCAGTCTGTACCAATCTCATCATTTTTAATGCTCTTTCACCTATGATGTGAATGTCCTTTACCAGCTCTCTATGTTCATTTGTGACATCAACTTGAAAATACTCAAGTACTCTTGAGATGAACAAAGAATAGGGACACTTGTTATCCATGAATTTCTTTGCCTTTAGCATGTTGTCCATCACAACATAAGGCCAATCAATCTGAATCCTATTCTTCAGAGCAGAAATTATCACTAAATCTTCTTCAGTTAATTGGGCATGATTGGCTCCTCTTGCAGCCAATATCCAACAAATGGTGTAATGTAAAAGTCTATCATCAGCATTCAACCCACCAATATTATATGTGATTTTCTTCCTATTCTCTTTTCTAGCGAATTTTTTCGCTTCCCAAATTTGGGGATTTCTCAAAGAAACTCATATAAAATAATCTTTGTTAAGATGGATTCCTTGTTCTTTCAATAATTCAAATGTGGGTCTAATACCCTCCTCTCTGAATCCAGCAATTTGAAAGAATAAATCTCTAGAGAAAATGATGGGTTTGCCTTTACCTCGACTCAAGCATTTCGAATCGTCGTGCAGTCGGAGGTTGGAGTAGAATACTCTCACCAAATCAGGATAGATGTAACCCTTCAGACTAACGAACTTCTCAAGATTTTGTTCCCTGAGAAGCGTTTGAAAGGTAAACCCTTCAGTATCCAGCCACATTGTATCCAAAATTTTTGCAGGTACAAGCTCCTTTCCTGCATACTTGCCATAGAAGAGTTTCTCTTGAGCTTTAGAGGTGAACCATGGTTGAATGTGTTCCTCCATGGTTTCTTCAGGAGTTGAGGAGTTCTTCCTTTTGGAAGATGATTCTCCCTTCTTTGAACGAGATGGAACACTTGAAGTGGATTTGTGACCCATGTGTTTAGTTCGTTTTCCTTTTCCTTGACCTTCCATGGATGAATTGAAGAAGAAGATGAAGAGTTTCTAGAGAGAGATGAGAGAGTTTTAGAGAGAGAAAGGGGTTCTATGGTTTGGATTTGATTAGAATGAACCCTAAAATCTGAAATCCCTCATTAAACCTTTCAAATTTTGGTCTAGATTCGTTGAATCTTTGAATTGAATTTCCAGAAGAGGCCCATTAGCACTTGAAGTAAGCTCTCAGATGCAGTGGTAATCGATTACCATACCATGGTAATCGATTACTGCCGAGAGTAATCAAAAGAGGGGCTCTTCTCTGACTCGTGGTAATCGATTACCATTAGGTGGTAATCGATTCTTAGAGCAAATTAAAGATTTGCCTAAAACGAGCATGGTAATCGATTACCGTGTGTGGTAATCGATTACTACTAGAGTAATCTAAAAACACTTAATTTTCCATATTCTGCAATTGTGTTGGTCATATCTATTGAATGTAATGAATTCATATCATGTTAAAGTATTATGAATGAGTATTCTTACTATGTTTAGGGAGTTCAAGAGAGGTGTTCTTCACTTAGTATACCAAGATTGGTTCTAAGTTTGAAGAATCTCTCCTTTGGCAAAGGTTTTGTGAAGAAGATATCTATGGTGATTCTCCGTATCAATAAACTCTACATTGCAATCTCCTTTCTCAACATGGTCTCTTATGAAATGATGTCGCACCTCAATGTGCTTTGTTCTAGAGTGTAAGACTGGGTTCTTAGTGATACTAATTGCACTTGTGTTGTCACACTTGATAAGGATATGATCAAGCTTTAGTCCAAAATCCTCAAGTTGTTGCTTTAACCAAATGGTTTGAGCACAGCAGCTACCAGCAGGCAACATATTCTGCCTCTGCTGTTGACAAAGCAACACATGCTTGTTTTTTGCTATACCAAGAGACTAAGCATTCTCCAAATAAGTGACATACACCACTTGTGCTTTTCCTATCAGTTTTGCATCCAAAGAAAATCGCATCACTAAAACCAACCAAAGTAGAGGATGTTCCCTTAGGATACCACAAACCACGTTTGTAGTTCCTTTGAGATATTTTAAAATTCTCTTAACAAAGATTCATATGTGATTGCTTAGGTGCAGATTGAAATCTTGCACACACACGTACACTGAACATTATGTCGTCTGGCTGTAAATAAGATATAAAAGAGATCCTATAATCCTCTATATTTGGTTTGGTCTACTCCTAATCCTGCTGAAGATCATTATCTAAGTAGAGATTAGTTGACATAGGGATATTAGAGCTTTTACAACTCTCCATGTCAAATTTCTTTAATAATTCCTTAGTGTATTTTGCTTGATGAATGAATATACCTTCTTTTAGTTGTTTGACTTGTAGTCCTAGGAAGAATTTGAGTTCTCCCATCATAGACATGTCAAACTCACCCTGCATGCTATCTACAAATTCTTCACACAGAGATGAATTGGTTGATCCAAAGATTATATCATCTACATATACTTGAACCAATAAAATGTTGTTAGACCTCTTTTTAATAAAGAGAGTCTTGTCAACATTTCTTCTGTGATACCCTTTTGACAATAGAAATATACTAAGCCTTTCATACCATTGTCTAGGGGCTTGCTTAAGGCCATAGAGAGCCTTCTTAAGTTTGTATACATGCTCAGGGTAGTTAAAGTCAGTAAATCCAGGAGGTTGTGAAACATAAACTTCCTCATTTATATAGCCATTCAGAAAAGCACTTTTAACATCCATTTGATATAATTTGAAATCATGAATGCATGCAAAAGCAAGTAATACTCTCACAGCTTCTAATCTAGCAACAGGGGCATAAGTTTCTCCAAAATCTATACCTTCTTGTTGGTTATAACCCTTTGCCACTAGTCTAGCTTTATTTCTAACCACAATACCATTCTCATCTAGCTTATTTTTAAACACCCATTTTGTTCCAATTACATTCATATCTCTATTAAAAGGAACTAATTCCCAAACATCATTCCTTTTAAATTGATTTAATTCCTCATGCATTGCATTTATCCAGAATTCATCAAGAATAGCATCATCAACACAAGAGGGTTCAAATTGAGATACAAAAGCATAATCATCACAAAACATGTTATAGGAAGATCTAGTAGATACTCCCTTATGGATGTCTCCAATGATGTTGTCAAGAGAGAGGTTCCTTGGTTTCCTCCATTCTCTTGATTTATCTTGAGATGTGGTTGGTGGTTCTTGCTGTTCTTGAGGTTTGCTACTGCTTCCTTCACCTGTATCCTCATCATCATCAACAATAACACTTCCCTTTTGGGGATTGTCAGTTTCATCAAACTTAACATGCACAGATTCCTCAATGCACATTCTTCTTTTATTGTAAACTCTATATGCTTTACTAGTTGAAGAATATCCAATAAACACAAATTTCATCTGCATTGGCATCAAATTTACCAAGGTTTTCTTTGCCATTATTCAAACAAAACATTTGCAGCCAAATACCTTAAAATGAGATATATTTGGCTTTTTGCCCTTATAGAGTTCATAGGGTGTTTTCTTTAAAATAAGACGAATCACAACTCTATTTAAACATAGCATGCGGTAGAAATCATCGGCCCAAAAAATATTTTGGTAAATCATTTTCATTTAACATTGTTCTAGCCAGGTTCTACCAAAGATCTATTTTTCCTCTCAACAACACCATTTTGTTGTGGAGTTCTTGGAGCAGAAAAATTGTGATTGATTCCATATTTTTCACAAAATTTTTCAAAATACTCATTTTCAAATTCACCTCCATGATCACTCCTAATGGACTTAATTTTCAAATCTTTTTCGTTTTGTATCCTTTTGGCAATGATTTTAAAAACTTTGAAGGCATTGTCTTTACTAGGTATAAATGCAACCCAAGTAAATCTAGAGTAGTCATCTACTAATACTAATCCATATGAATTTCCACCCAAACTAGCGTTCTAGAGGGTCCAAACAAATCCATGTGCAAAAGCTCAAGTGGTCTAGAAGTTGAAACAACATTTTTAGATTTAAATGAATTTCTAGATCAAGTTTGCCCTTTTGACATGCATCACAAAGACCTTCTCTATTAAACTTTAAGTTAGGTAGTCCTTGCACTAAGTTCTTAGATGACAGTTTATTTAGTTGATGAACATCTATATGCGCTATACGTCTATGCCAAAGCCAAGATATATCATTATTTGATGTAAGGCATGCATGATATGATGATGAATGATTAAGTTCAAGGATGTAGATGTTATCATGTCTCTTACCAACCATGAGAACCTCATTTGATTCACTGCTACTAATTTTGCAGCTTTCTTGATCAAATGAAACATGGTATCCTTTGTCACAGAGTTGGCTAATACTCAGAAGATTGTACCTCAAACCTTCCACAAGCAATACATCTTCAATGACAGGTTTTGATTTTTCTCCAACAGCACCAATACCCAATATTTTCCCTTTATTATTATCTCCATATACTACCGATCCAGATTCTTTTGATTTGAAGGAGATAAAATTGCTCTTGTCTCCAGTCATATGTCTTGAGCAGCCACTATCCAAATACCAAGTTGAGTGTTTGGCGCTCAAGCACACCTACACAGAAAAAGATATCATTTTGATTTTGGTACCCAAATCTTTTTGGGTCCATGAATGTTAGTGCAGTGATTATCTTTCCTAATCCATTTAAACAAGCCATTAGAAATTCCTTTCTTTCTAATCATGCAATTATAAGATGTGTGTCCAGATTTCATACAATAACTGCATGGAAAAGTTCTGTTATTGTTGGTTTGTTTAAATGCAAAGAATTTCTTATTATTAGTTTTCAAAGAGGCATCTACAGATTTACACTTTAAGCAAGGTAGTTTCAAATCATCATTTTCTTTTCTCAAAGTTTGAACATCAGTTTTTAAAACAGAAATTTCATTTTCTAAATCAGCATTTTTGTTTTTCAAAACTCTGTTCAACTTATCTAATTTTTCAGCTTCTTTCACAAGATCACAAAATGCATCATACAGCTCATCATAATCTTTTATAGATGAATCGGAATCACTTACCTCTTCATCATCTGAAGTTGGATTTGCCATAAGACACAAGTTTGCTTCTTCATTCTCACTTTCACTAGAGGATGAGGAGTCATTGTCTTCCCAAGCAATGTAGGCCTTTTTCTTTCTAAACTTCTCCTTCTTGGGTCTTTCCTCATGTTCAACTCTTCTAGGCTCACTGCTACTTTTCTTTATGTTTAGACATTCAGATTTGTAGTGTCCAGTTTTACCACATTCATAGCATGTGACCTTTGAAGATGAACCTTCAAACCTCTTGAAGCCTTTTCTGAAGTTGAATCTCTTTTTGTCATTGTTTTTCTTCATGAATCTTTTGAATTTTCTTACCATTAGATTCATGTTCTCTTGTTCGAGATTCACTTCCACGACTTGATGTATCACTATCACTAGTTGTGTCCTCCATCTTGAGTGTTATGCCTTTGGCTTTCTTGTCCTTTGATTCTTCATCCGCAATACGAGACATATCCATCTCATATTCCCTTAGTTTACCAAATAGCTCGCACTTGTGATTGCAAGCAAGATTCTTAGACTCGATTATGGTGTCCACGATTGATTGCCATTTTTCTTTAGAGACTTTAGAATCTTGACATTCACTTCCTCTTCTATGAAGCTTTTGCCAAGTCCCTTGAGATGATTGATGATATGGATAAATCGTTTACGCATCTCCATTATGGACTCTCCTTGTAACATTCTCAAGGTTTCATACTCTTGGATCAAGGTGTTCTTCCTTGCCCTTCGTACTTAGTTGTACCTTCATGTGTTACCATGATAAGCTCCCAAGCTTCTTTAGTGTTGTACAAGCAGAAATTCTAAAGAATTCATCGAGTTAAGAGCGAGAATGTATAATATTTAAAGCTTTAGCATCATTCTCATTTCTCTTTAATTTCTTCTTGATCCCACTTATCAAATGGTTTTTCAACTACTTGTTCTTCTACTTTGTGTGTGGGGATTTTATAATCGATTATAACTTCTTGCCAAATACTTCTATGTATAGACTCCATAAAAATTTTCATTCTAACTTTCCAAAATGGATAGTTATCTCCACAAAACAGAGGAGGTCTATTTATAGAGGCACCTTCAGCAAAAGGTAATTGATTACTGGCCATTGTGGATCAAATTCTAGAGCAACTTACTAGAAGTAGCTCTGATACCAATTGATGGTCCCTTTGGGTGAATCTAGAGGGGGGGTGAATAGATTCTAGTTCACTTTGGCCTATTTTTCGTGAGTTTCTAATTCCTTTTAATTCAAACAGTATACTCAAATTTATGCAAATAGAAATATCAAAGGAATTATTAATAACAAGTTTGTAATCAATTTTCAGTTTATACAATGTTTGTATCTACCCTTTCCAGTTTAAGTTGATTACCAAGTTAATTACTGAGTTAATTACCAATTCAGTTACCAAACAACTTGCAGAATTTAACAATGATAATAGCGATGTAAGGTAAATAGTAATGAGTGTAAGGAAGAAGAAGAGTGCCGCAGTGATTTATCTTGGTTCACCAATCCTACATCGGTCCCATCCAACAACTGTTGCAATTGGTTTTCCACTATCAAATGATCCCTTTTGTGTTCTTTTACATTCACTCTGCAACAAGCAACACAAAAACGAAATCAAAACACCCAAACCAGTTCTTTAACCCAAAGAACCGTTCTTCCCTGACCTTGGCACACCCAAGATCAAACCTTTGAGAAAACACTTCTCAAATACTCTTACTCTATCCAGAGAGACCTCTCTCCTAGAGTAATAACCCAACAATCAAATTGACAAATAAAAGATCAGTTTAGAAAACACCTGGAGTGTAGATTCTGATCACAATTTAATAGAACTTTGAATACCACCCAATCAGTAAAATGACTATTGTTGCCTTTTCTCAAAACTCTTTCAAGAACTCTTGAAGTTCTTAGTGATTTCTCTTGAAGAAAATGATAAGCTCTCTTAGAGAGGATTTGAAAGTGTATAGGCTTTTCTGAAAATGAATTTCAAGTCTTTCAAGAGTATTTTCAAATCTGTACAAAAACTCTATATAAAAAACTCTGCTTTTGGTTTTTCAAAGTAGCTTCCATTTATAGAGTAAGATGGAGCCTCAATTGTTGACAATTTGATCTCCAAAATCAGAACGTTGGAGGAGCCTCAAATTGAACCGTTGGAGCCTCAAAAATTGACTTTTATGGAGTTTAAAATTGATTGAAATAAGTGGGTAATCAAGTGGGATGTTAGAAAAATCATTTCAGAACAACTTTTAAACATTCTCTCATTGGTAATCGATTACTCGTGGTAATCGACGATTCTTTACTAGAGATGAAATTCATTCTGGGTGATTTTCTTAGCATGGTAATCGATTACAGCCTTATGGTAATCGATTACTGGCTCGTGGTAATCGATTACAGCCTTATGGTAATCGATTACTCCATTGTAACTCTTAGATTTTGAAATGGTGGAGTTACTTTCGTCTGTTCTTTTACTTCTCAGGTCAGACGATGCAATTCTTCAGACTGAATGAGTAAACCTTGAAGTCTATCATCTGATGTATATCGTCTGATATGTATCGTCTGATATATATCATCTGATATGTATCGTCTGATATGTATCGTCTGATATATATCATCTGATATGTATCGTCTGATATGTATCGTCTGATATATATCGTCTGATATATATCGTCTGATATGTATCGTCTGATACTTATCGTCTGATACCTATCGTCTTATACCTATCGTCTGATACCTATCGTCTGATGTGTATCGTCGGATACCTATCGTCTGATGTGTATCGTCTGATGTGTATCGTCGATGTGTGTATCGTCTGATGTATCGTCTGATACCTATCGTCTGATGTATCGTCTGATGAATTTTCAAACAAAGAACAACACAGATTCCTATTCTAACCAATCAATACACATGAAAAACTCCTAAATACATTCATCTAAGAAAACCAAAATTACTTTACATCAAAATCAAAAACACCAAGAGAGACACCAAAACCTCATCAAGCTTTAGTTCCAACAATTTGCTCCACGATGATCTTCGTTTGGTTGTCCTCTTCCATATTGATATCCTCGTCCACGTTGTCCGCGACCTCCTCTGTTTCTACCTCTGTCTCCACCTCTATATCCTCCACGATATCCTCCACGATTATTAAAGCTTTGTCCTGAGTTGCTGCTCGTTCCGCCTTCAGTTAAGGATAACTTACTTTGTAAGACTTTATCCAAACTTTCAGAGTCATCATATTGCTTCATCTTTTGCTCATGGGCTTGAAGAGAACCCACAAGTTCATCAAAGGAGATTTCTGATAAATCCTTTGATTCTTCAATGGCGGCAACCACATAATTGAATTTGCGTGTCAGTGACCGCAAAATTTTTTCCATCACTCGAACATCATCAAGCGATTCTTTGTTTCTCTTCATCTCGTTTGTCACTGATTTTACTCGAGTGACATATTCATCTATGCTTTCAGACGTTTTCATTTTTAACGTCTCAAACTCAGCTCTAAGGGTTTGCAAGCGTACCCTTCTAGCCTTTTCCGCTCCTTGAAGAGATTTTTGCAAAATCTCCCACGCCTCTTTTGATGTTGTGGCATCAGCAATTTTTTCAAAGGTTGATTCATCAACACTTTGATGAATTGCATTCAATGCCTTGCTATCTCTTTCTCGCTTTTTCCGTAATACTTCTTTTTCTTCATTTGATAAGATCGCCTCAGCTGTTGTATCTGTTGGGACATCATAACCGGTTTCAACCATATCCCAACAACCAATTGCACTGAGTAAGACTTTCATCTGGATGCTCCAATTCCCATAATTTGACTTTGTCAATTTAGGGACCTGTAACTGAAACATATTTGACATTGTGATGTTTTTCACGAACCTTGCAGCTCTGATACCACTTGTTGGAAACGTAATGGACCAAAGATAGTATTTTATTATACAAGAAGCAAACTATTACAACACAAAAAATAACAACTCTCACAAATATTTTTCTCTCACTGCTCTAATTTTTTAAGTGCTACGGCACTTCTTTCTCTAATTTTATGTGCTACTGCACTTCTATTTTCTTAAGTGCTTCTGCACTCTTTCTTTCTCCTACTTCAAGTGCTGCTGCACAAAGTATATACTGCAACACACCACACTGCTATTTATAACAAACACTCACCGCCTTATGCAAATGGACAGCAGCATTTGTTGAAATCACAAGTAGTAACTTTTGACAAATTCTCATTTTTCGGTGCAGCAAATCTTGACACCTTTTTTGCAGTATTCCTTGACTTGATTTGGCAGCAGCAATTTTTGACAAATTGGGCAGCAGTACTATTTGACAATTTTGGCAGCAGCATTTTTTGACCAATTGCTTTTGGTTTGAATTCCAATAACTTTTAGGTCTCGCCATGCATGGTTATCAACTTAAAGACTTGAGTCCATCTCTTGATTATGCTAATTTTACTGCACTTGAATATCTTGATCTTTCTTATAACGAATTTCACTCAGAGTTGCCTAAATGGTTATTCAATCTTAGCTCTAGTATCACTCATATTTACTTTTCCTCAAGTTCTTTAAGAGGTTAACTACCTAAGGCTTTGTTGAATTTTCGACACTTGGAAAGCTTCATATTGCCATCGAATTACTTCAGTGGACCAATTCCAGATTGGTTAGGCGAACTGGAACAGCTACAATATCTTCATCTTGGATTCAACATGTTTACTGGATCCATTCCCACAAATTTGGGAAATTTATCATCCTTAATTCTCTTGGTTGTTGGCCAAGATCAATTGACCGGAGTTGTGTCCCAGAGAATTTTTGCCAAATTGTCAAAATTAAAGATATTGAGTGTATACTCTTCATTGCCAATAATCTTTGACTTTGAATTCCATTGGGTTCCACCTTTTCAACTTGAAATCTTATCTCTCACATTTGATGGTTCTAGCTTTCCCGCGTGGATATATACACAAAGATATGTTGAGGAATTATATATTAGAAAATCATCATTTGAGGCCGGCGACATATTTTGGAATTTTGCATCAAGAATGACATTCCTATACTTTGTAGATAATCGGATAGATGGGAACATGTCAAACGTGTTGTTGAACTCTACATTCATTGATTTGTCATCAAATGATCTGAAAGGTGGCCTGCCTCGATTATCATCAAACGTGGCCTTTCTCGATGTATCAAACAACTCATTATCAGGAAATATCTCTCCACTCTTGTGTGATGATGATAAGATAAGGAATGGGAAAAACAGCTTGAAGTTCTTGGACATCTCTCACAATCATTTATCTGGAGAGCTTACTAATTGCTGGAATAATTGGAAATCATTGGTTCATGTTAACTTGGGAGGCAATAATCTAAAAGGCAAGATACCCCATCAATGGGCTTGTTATCTAACCTTACCTCACTCCATCTACACGAGAATAAGTTCTATGGAGAAATTCCGCTTTCACTGCAAAATTGCCACTCTCTATTGGTCTTTAATGTTCTTGGTAACAACTTATCAGGAAATATACCAAATTGGATACCACACACTACAATGGTTCTCCAAATAAGGTCAAATAAATTCCCAACACAGATTTGCAAAGTGTCGTCCCTCATTATTTTTGATATTGCAGATAACAAAATCTCAGGTCACATTCCTACCTGCCTACATAACATCACAGCCTTAGTTTCCAACAATGCTTCAGAGCATAAGCTTTCATTTTCTTTCTATTTAACTTTTTGGGGATACTTCAACCTTGAAGACAGACTTGAGCTGGTGACAAAAGGTCAAGAATTAGAATATGGAAAAAACCTACACTTTATGAGCTTCATTGATATGTCAAGAAACAATTTGTCTGGAACAATACCTCCCCAATTGTTTAGCCTCACTGGATTGGCATCCTTGAACTTGTCCCACAATAAATTAATGGGAAAAATATCAGATGTTAATGGAAATATGAAGCACTTGGAGTCTCTTGATTTTTCGTCTAACCAACTTTCTGGTGAAGTTCCCGAGAGCTTGTCCAGTGTGTCTTTTCTGGAATACTTAAACCTGTCATTCAACAATTTGTCAGGCAAAATACCATCAGGCACACAACTTGAAGGGTTTGATGTGTTCAGTTATGTTGGAAATCCTGATCTATGTGGACCTCCACTCCCAAAAATATGCTTGCAGGATGGTAAATCTAAAGACACAGAGCCAATAAATGAAGATGAGGATGATTATGAATTTATGTCATGGTTTTATATTGGAATAGAATCAGGATTTGTCACAAGCTTTTTGGGAGTTTGTTGCGCCATTTTCTTAAATAGAAAATGGAGGCATGCTTACTTCAAGTTTCTCTGTGACTTGAGAGACCGGCTCTATGTCATGTTTGTCATCAAAATGAATTCCTTCCGCTGAGGTCAACCAAGTTGCATAGTCATAAAGGTACGTAAAACCTTCTAGTTGATATTTTTATTTCATTTCATTTATGCACCCTGCAAACATAGAGGGAAAGGGGATCAATTTCCAAACTCTCATTTTTCATCATTTTTCAATATATATTATAACTACTATAATAATTAAACAATTTAAATAATAATAATAATAGTTAAATAATAAAGTTGAAATCAAATACTAAATATATAATTTAGATATCAATTTCTTATTTTTTAAGAACACGATCACTTATAAACACAATCAGAGCATATTCTCATTTCATCAAATATAATATATATGTGAACATGGTAGAATATTTTTCATTTGGACAACTTTTCTATTACGAGGTCCTACATTTTAATTACATGCAATTGTTGATTGGGTTTATCATTCTGAATATTTAAATTTTAACGACAAACACCAGTAGAAAAAAGAGAAAACGATATTGGGACTAGGAAAAGTTAATTAGAAACAACAATTCAATGATATCCTATGATGCATTAAAATTGTGAAGTTGTGAGGCAGTGAAATCATATGATAATTGAGTTTGTCCTAAAATGTTTACTATGAATTGGATCGCTTTGATGGTCATGCTTTTATCATCTTATATCTTTAGGCGCTTATCATCTTCAAAAGGGAATAAATCATCAAGTGATGATCCAGTTCTAGCTAATGACAATTACGAGTATTGCCAACATTGATGATTTGTTTATCGTTAGATTGATATATTTTGTTACTTTGGTAAGTTGTGGTGATGATTGTAATTTGAGTATTTCTCTTTTTTTTTTCTGGGTTCAGTATTATGCAAAGCAGTGATGTAAGAGTGTTAATCATTATGGCATTAATGTAGCAAACATATATTTTTGACATTATTCCTATTTGTGTGAAATGATTATGTTCATCTGAATAAACAATTCCCCAGATCGCTCTCCGTGACCAATTAATCCATGGAAATTCAATTTTGGAAATGAAGAAAAATAATATTTAATAAAAAATTTACCATTAAATAATTAGTTATAAAATACAACTAAAGTAAAATAAAAAGAAAAGATTAATAAACATACTTATAATAATTGACGGGTTAATTTAGTATAGAATTTGATACTAAATAAAATTGAAGATGAAAATAGATAAAATGAGGAGAATGAAATCAATTCGAGAAAGGAAGGACATGGAGTGAGTCATCATCCTTTGCATAAGCGAAATTAGAAAGCTTAATATGAAATATGCTAATGGAAAAGTCATAAGCTGTTCATATTCTTCCTACAAGTTTAAAAGATAAATTCCTGTTTTAATTATGCTGGTAACTTAAGATACTTTACTATTTATTGAAGTCAATATATCAAAATTGAACAAATGAGATGAGTCATCAAAAATTGATTGAATCATATATCCAATGTCTAAACAGTTCTTTGCTTGATTGAAGTTCTGGTAAAAGTTTCCTTTACGTGTATTATTTATGAAAGGGATTATATATTGACATTTTTTTAATATTTTTATAAAAATAAAAAATTTTAATTTTATGCAATATACTAAATTGATTGATACTTGTGTCTTTAGTAAAATAAATCCTTAATTTTTTTATCTTTATGTAATTAATTTTAAAGTAAATTGATAGACACATAAATGTTTATAGAGTAAATTTATTGATACTTTTGTAACTTCATTTTTTTATTAAAATTATTCCATCAAATTCTATTAAATTATTTTTCCATCTATTTTAATAAATTTTATCAACTGTAATAAAATTTTGTTGAAGAACATAAATAAAACTTATGTGCAATGGATAAAATATATAAAATTGTAACAAATATTAAAATTATAAATATCTAATCTCTTATGGTAAAATTTGTCATATAAAATTTATTTATAACATAATGTTAATATATTATTAGTTTTAAAGCAGTAAAATCATCTATCATATTAGTTTGAATTTTTAGTTTCTGAAGCAAGTATATAGTAAATTCTATTATTATAAAGACATATTATAAAATTTCAAAATAGCAAATAAAATAATAATCATATTTTTATTTTTACTACATAAAACACAACAAAGGAATTAATAAAATATTTATCCTATTATACCTTTGTAAATCACCTTAAACGCTTTAGTTTTTTGCTTTTATAAATGTATATTTATCCTATCATAGAAATTTTATTAGTATTTTTTATTTTAACAACATTATAAGATATTTTAATATTATTATTTTTTATTTATAGATATTAAAATTTGATATATTTTATTCAACCAAGAAAGCAATACTTTCTTGACGTTTTCAATTCAGCTTATTATATTTAAGAGACAAAATTTATAATTAGATTATATAATTTCTCAAATATATTTATCTTAAATTATACTTTATTAAATTATCATAATTAATAGGTTAATTAAATTTAAATTTATGATTAATATAAATTTTAATCAATTCCAAACTAATTATTGTGATTTAAATCCATGAATTGTTATAATATTTGAATATTAAAAGTTATAAAAAATAGATAAAGATATTTTCAGATTTTGTACCGTAACTAAAATAAAACTGTGTGAATGGCACGACGATTAGTCATGAGATACATATAAAAGGATCTTCAGATTTATTAAAATCTCTAATGGGTTGACCTCCTCGGAGTGAGGAGAGTATACTTGCGAAATCACTTCGATGATTAAATTAATATGTGGCTGGAGTTTAAGATGTAGTAAATATAAAAAAGTGAATAATGGTTAGATTAAGAGTATTCTTTGGAATTAGGCGTGCGAATGTATATATAAGTCGGGTGTTGCATGTTGGTGGAATCATGATGCCCCTTTTCTAGATTGAACAGTTCCGAGTCGCTTTAATTTTATACTGATGATGAGACTTGACTCTACTCCTCTGATGGGGTTGATGAAAGAGATATAATTTTGTCCACGTGTCCTACTCAGAATTACCTGCTCAACGGTGAATATAATATGATGTGATTAGACAAACGGATAATATAAAAACAAACATAGAAATAAGTGTTAAAAGTTTATGAAAATTTCTTGAAAAAAAATAATTATGATATTAAAACAATTAACAATTCAATTAATGAAAATCTATAATTAATCGAGATCCTAGACTCTCCAAATAAATAAACATAAAGCTAAAAGCCTAAAGCATTTTTGTGCTTAGAGTAGTTCACAGGTAACCCCGCGCACATTTCTTTTCTCCTATGTCCGTCTCACCTTGGGGCTAAAAATATCAGAAGAACAGCTAAGAAGAAGATGACGCAAAAGTTGTATGACCATTTCTTTAAGTTTCTAGACCCTTGTTTTAAGAAACTTATGTTCTGTCTTAAGCTCAATATATTTAGTCTCTAAGGTTAAGTACTTTCTCTTCAAATGACTAGTTAGAAGCTGCAAATCTTCTTCAAATTGAATTGTGATTTAATGCAGCAACAAGAGGAACATGGATTCATCAACATCAACGCAAAAAGTTGTTGTGACAGTCATAGGTTCAGAATGGCATGATTAAAATAAAAGAAATTATTATCCCCTTTATTTTTATCTCTCCTTTGATCTTTTATTCTCCTCTTTTATTTTAGTTTGAACATTCCTATTTTCCTTTATTCGCATTCCCTTTGGGCTAAAAGCATCAAAAGAACAACTAAGAAGATGAGGATGTACCTTCACAGGCTAAAAGCTGCATGACCATTTCTTCAAGCTTCTAGACCTTTGTTTTAAGGAACTTATGTTCCATCTTAAGCTCAGTATGTTCAGTCTCCAAGGCTAAGTAATTTCTCTTCCAACGTCTGTACTTATGGCTAGTTAGAAGTCGTAAGTCTTCTTTGAAGTGAATCATGATGAATGGGAGAAGTCATTTTCCCAAGTCGATTCAAACATTTATTGAATTTGCAGCAAAGTGAGATCTCGAAGCTAACGAGCATGTGTATAGGCAAAGCCTTCTCCAAGAAATGCTCTTCCAACAATAGCAGCATCCTTCATCCTAAGATGGTCATCCTTCCAAGAACAACACTCCAAGGTCCTCTGGTGATGCATCACACGCAAAGCAGGAACTTCATCAAATGGACCTTCTTCCCACAACGTCTAGTACTCAATTCTTGTAAGAAGATGTGGTGTGTGTGCAAGCAGTCTAACTTCTTCGTCTTCCTCCTCTTCCAAAATCTCTTTACCTTTGGCCAACAACTTGATCTGACAAGGTCGGGGTTAGTCCAAGCATATAGAAAACTTGGTGTTGGAGTTTGCAAGGCAGGTGAATTGTGAACTGAGCATCTTGAGAACCTTTTTATCTTCTTTTTCTACAAGTCTTCTAATATGGTTCCAAACATTGTGTCTTTTCTTTATTTTCTTTCTATAGGCATTGGAAATTTTGGTGAAAAGTGAGATTATAATCCATTAGAGAGGAGTGTGTGTGGTGTCTTAGCTGTATCAAACTCATTCAACCTAAGGGATTGGGAGATGTGTAAACCTTTGAAATGAGGTCGAATTCAAAGGAAAACTACTCCAAGAGTATAACCAAGAGTAATATACTCAATTTTTTTAAAAGATGGAAAAATAAATAGGATCATAATGATCTAAGGCTTTTAACAACCACAACTTGCAACCTTTTGGCAACGAAAGCTTCTAGGCATCTTTGTATGTGAAAGAATGATGAAATACAATCGTGTTCTTCTTCTAAGGAGCCATTCAAGGTCTTGACTCAAACTTAAAAATGAAAGGCTTGTAGCTTAAAACAGGGACTACCAAGGTTGGATCCACACATTTTTCCATATAGGACATTCTGTTTTTCTTATCCTTTAAGGTTCATCTTTGACACCTCACTCTAAGGAAGAGATTTAAGCCAAAGTCTCTAAGTGAGTACATTAGGGTCCACCTAAATGAGCGCCTACTTTTGATTTGCCACATGAGTTAAGGCACCCACTATCTTGGCTTGACCTATTAGCATTCTACCACGTGGCTAAATCTTCGTGTTTCACTTTTGCATGTAATGAAGTGCTGGACTTTGTGGCACTTTCACTATTTTGGTACAGAGAATGCATCTATTGTTGAGTATTGTGTTAATTTAAAGTCTCACATCAGTTAGAATTAGAAGTAGAGAAGAGTGAAACACCTATATAAGAGAGAGCATTAGGTTTTATTTACTTGCACCACATCCTTGAATCTATAAAAGGAGTGTTTAGATTTTAGGTAGTGATTGTCAAACACTGTTGCAAGGGTTTGTAGTTTTTCGTCCAAAAATTAAATTGTTGCAAGGGTTCGTAGTTTTTCCGTCCAAAAATTACACTAGTGCGAGTGTTTGTGATTTTTCCGTTCAAAAATTACACTGTAGCGAGGGTTTGTGATTTTTCCGTTCAAAAATTACAAATTGTAAATTTTATCCTAGTGGGATTGTGGACTAGGTCTTGAAGCACCGAACCACGTTAATTTTATTGTGTGCTCTATTTCTTTCTCGCATATACTTGTTTCAGGAGGTTGATTTCCCAACAGTGGTATCAGAGTTGTGGTTATGACCTAGGACCAAGAGGAGGAGGGGTGGATCTGTGTGTCACATCAGTAGCAGAAGAGGAGAATACAATGGCCACCTTGAAGTTTGAAGTACCGCTATTTGATGGAAAAACAGACTTCATGTTGTGGCAATGCACGATTCAAGATTACCTGGTTCAGCAAGGTCTTGAATTAGCATTGCAAGATGAGAGGTTGAGTGATATGAAAGAGTAAGAGTGGAGTACAATTCAGAAGAAGGCTCCTAGCACAATTCGGTTGGCTCTTGCCCCACAAATCAAAGTGACGGTATTGAAAGAGACATTATCAAAAAGGTTGTGGGACACGTTGGAGAGCAAATTTGCGTCAAAAACACTTACCACCCGATTGATGATGAAAATGGACTTGTACTCACTAAAGATGGAAGAAGGAGGTAACGTAGTTGACCACATAAATAAATTTAATGAAATGGTATCTAGACTATTGAATGTAGAGGATATTATCAAGGATGAAGAGCAAGCACTGCTTTTACTTGTTTCACTGCCAAAATCCTTTAAGTCACTAGTACAATCAATGATAGCAGGAAAAAGTACAATGCAATTGGATGAAGTGACAAATACCTTGAAGGAAAGTCAGTGCATCATGGGTGGTGAAGAGTCTTCTTCTGAAGACAACCATCTTCTAGTTGTAGGAGCTACTAATGGATGGAAGAAGAATAGTGCCCAACTATATGAAAAATCTCAACTGAGAGATTTGAGCTCTGTTGAGTGTCATTATTGTGGACAGTTGGGTCATATACAGAGTAGATGCCCAAAATTCAAGGAGGACTTGCAGAATTTGAAAAAGAAGAGTGGCAGGTCACAAAGGGGTTCATCAAATGTGGTCACTGGAGATGGCATCCTGTGAAGATAAGTGACTTGTTGTTGTAGAAGTGTAAGACTTTGAATTAAGGGAAATTTGTTGAGTATTGTATTAATTTAAAGTCCCACATAAGTTAGAATTAGAAATAGAGAAGAGTGAAACACCTATATAAGAGAGAGCATTAGGTTTTATTTACTTGGACCACATCTTTGAATCTATAAAAGGAGTGTTTAGATTTTAGGTAGTGAGTGTCAAACACTGTTGTAAAGGTTTGTACATTGTTGCGAGGGTTTGTAGTTTTTCCGTCTAAAAATTACACTGGTGCGAGGGTTTGAGATTTTTCCGTTCAAAAATTACACTGTGGTGAGGGTTTGTGATTTTTCCGTTCAAAAATTACAAATAATAAATTTTATCCCAATAAAATTGTGAACTAAATTTTAAGATACTGAATCACGTTAATTTTATTGTGTGCCTCTTTTTCTTTCTCCCATGTACTTGTTTGGTTCATGAGATTAATTTCCCAACACCTATAATCCTAGCACGACGACCTAATGATGTTCTGTAACTCGACTTAATCTTCTCATTTCACTTTTTTACATAATGAGTATGTCGAGCATTGTAGGGCTTTCGCTTTTTTCCAATGCTTTAAATACTTTCACTTTTTCTTATAGTAAAAATGTTGGACTCTTGAAGCTTTCAATAAAATTAACATCCAACTATAATAAGTTTTTAACCCTACCCATTAACGTAATTTCTTTGCAAAACTATAGCCTTTAGGTACATTGTCCTAAAAATAAACTAATGAACAGTTAAAAGATTAAACCTAAAAATGAATACACTAATAGCTAGCAAATGAATACACTAATAGCTAAAAAAATTAAACCTAAATTGAATACACTGATACATAAAATGATAAACATTAACTTCGCGACTTTTAACCAAAAAAGGGTATATTTAGTTTGAGTTTATTTATATTTTTAGTTGGTCATGTTATATACTAATTTTACTTATCATGTTTTCATGCAATTTGAAATACTCATATAGATATTTAGCTTTTCTGTTCTTCGTTAGGGACATTTTCCAGCTTGAAGGTTTAGTCATTATGAATTTGACTTAAATAAAAAAAAAATCATCTGCCTTAAATACTTATTTAGTTTATTTTAAATTTGGAGAAACAAAATCAAATATAATTTAAATTTTAGGGATTAAAATAAGTCTTATAAATAAAATAAATTATTTAATTATTTTAAAGTTAATTAATAATGTGGCGGGAAATATAAGGAATATGCGGATAACCATACATTAATTATGTGGATTTGGATAAGTGCTTACAAAATTACACACATTTTGTCAACCAACGTCAATCAACGTTACGTTACCGTTGGGACTGGCCACAATAATGCCAGAAAGTTTATTTGTTCAAATCTTTGTAATGCTAATTTATTATATATTTTGTTTAAAACAAAATTTAAGTAGATCACAAAAAAAAACAGTAACGGGAGAGGCAAAAGTATGATGATGATGATGGTAAAGGAAATTTCCATGCTAATAACTATGGTAAAAATATTAGGGTGATGACAGAGACAATGTTATTAGTGATCATAAAGAAAAATATATAGGATATAAGATTTTTTACCTTTAAAAGATATAAATTTTAAAAATATCAAAGATAAGAACGAGAAATGCAAATTAGGATTAGAATTTACTTTCACTGAATGTATTGTATGCGCATTTTCTTTAATTGAAGTGAATCTTTAAATTTCTAACAGCTAAAAGATGTGATAACAATGATATTTGTTATATAGTGTAGATATTTGATTAATCTTTATTTGATTTTCTACACGTAAAGATTAATTTGTGTTGAACAGTCAACGAGGAAATAGTACTCCCACTACCTTACCAAATTTCCACACAAACTTTAATTAATCTATGTTAATTGACTTACATGAAATTAATACAATTAAACTTTCAAGAATGATAATTTTTCAAAGTTTTATCATGATTGCCGTGCGGGTTACTCTCGAGTTTTAAGTATATCTATGTTCAATAATAATATATGCGTGTAAATAGTAAAGAATTATATTAAAATACATAATAATAAAAAGTTAGAGAGTATATAAACAATTTAATTAATTCTTATTTATTAGTCTGTACTTGAAATCTTTGCATGCATGTCATACAATTTTAGAAAATTGAAATCTATCATTGGTTTTCTAAATCTATATTCATTATCATTAAATTATTTTATGTAATTTTAAACATGGGATCAAAGAAAAAAACATAAATAAATAAAGACAGAAACAAGGAAAAAATAGAGAATGATTAGAAGAAATAATAGAGAAAACATTACAACACCATTAAATCATGGCCATACTTCTATTGTTGGCAAAAAAAATTCTCCCAGAATGAAAAATAATATTTTTATCGAATCCAAAGGAATCAAATCGTATCTTATTTCTTTAAAAAAAAAAAATTCTAAAGTTATTATCATCTCTTTTTTCTACCTTCACGTTAATTGATAAGGATTCAATAATTAATCAATCACTATCAAATTTATCACTGATATGAACCAAATGTTTAAACCATCTGCTAAAGAAACTAAAGAACAAGCTTTGCAAATAAAAACTAAATAGTAATAATTGTCTTCTTTTCGATTAAAATCCATAATTAAGTTAATGATGTTATCTACAACCAATATCAAATGATAATTATAAGGAAAAAATAGAAGAGAAAAAAAGTAAGAAAAATAGTGAAGTAAAAAAGAAAAAATATCATTATTAATCTAAAAAAATATTATTTAATCGTTCATTAATTCTCTTTTCTAATATCTACAATTATTTTGTGACTTATATTGTATTATATACGAATTTATTTCTTAGAATTATGATAGTTTGGATGAGAATTATATTTTCAGTTTTCTCTCTGCTTTATATAAATAATAGATCATAGATTTATAGATATTGATATGCATAAAGGTTAATCATTTACATTACTAATGAATAAAATAATAGTCACTATATATATTTTTTATCTCTTTTTATTTCCAACATTTCTTTTTTCTTGGTCGAGGTTTTTGTCTAAGTATTTTTAATATACACGAGTTAACTTACATTATAATATCAATGATTAAAAATTTTAAAAAATGATAAATGATTTTAAAATATTATGGTTTATAAAACAGATGAATTATAAAATTTAAAGATTAATAACTAAAATATCTTGATAAAAATATATCATAATTAAATAATAATTTTTTTTGTAAATATTGAAGTTTATATATCAAGTAGTATATCAAATAAATTGATTATTAAAAAATTAAACATAATATCTCCTAAATTAAATAATAAAAAATATAAATCATAATTTGATAAAAAAACATTATTATCAAAAGAAAATTAATAAAAATTATTAATTTTGATAATTCTTATATATATATATATATATATATATATATATATATATATATATATATATATATATTAAAAGAGGATGATACGAGTTTGCTAAATAACATGATTCTTTATATATATATATAATCTACAACAATAATTTTTATTTGGTATCAATTTAAAAAAATTATAAAATATATCCCTGATCGATGCTTCATAGTGTAGGAATGAGAAGGAGGAAGGATTTCTGGGATGGGGATGAGTTTAGATCTACTTGGGAATGAGAAGGGGAAAGGGTTTCAGGACTGAGAAGGGTTTAGATTTACTTTGCGGATGAGAAAGGAGAAGAGTTTCAACGACTGAGAAGGAGTTTCGGAATGAGAAGGGGAAAGGGTTTCTGGGGACCGAAAAGGAGAAAGGAAGAGGAAGGGTTCGGAGACGGAAATGGGTTTAGATTTATTCTGGAATGAGAAGGGGGAAGATATATGGTAAAGATTAACTTTTTCCATGTCGTGTTTATTAACAAATATGACGTCGGTTATTAGTCTAATCGATGTTATTCAGTGACGTTGAAAGCCTTCTGTACACTAGTGATAGTTTCAAACTATTGAAATATAATCTACAACAATAATTTTTATTCGGTATCAATTTAAAAAAATTATAAAATATATCCTCTTAAATGAATTTGATAAAGAAAATATAATTAACTTAATTAATATAAAAAATAATTATCTTTTTATAAATTGTTAATACAATATTTTTACAATTAACACAATTTAAGCGATAATCCTTGTTCAGTTCTTTCTCTTTAACAACAACTTTTATATATATATAAAGACAGTGTCCATTCATCTATTGTGAGAAAAGTCGTAAAAATGCAAAAATATAGAATGCTAATTCACTAGAGAATATATTGAAAATGCATGCTTAGCATGTCTTTGCTTTAAATTTCCGTAAAGACTAACTTTTCTAATGGTTTAGAAAACTAATCAATCACATCAAATTTGAAAAGTAAAATAAGTGTATAAGTTTTTAAATTGTTTATCTTCGTAGAAATCTCATAAAACACATATTAAACTTACATTTTCTATGCTTTAGCAAAATAGCATGACATTCATTCATTCTAGTTATACAACTATATATATAGACCATTTATCATTATAGTGTCTTAATTTTGCTATGCATGTAATTAAATGGTTGAATTTGAATGTAATTAAAATAAAATAACTTTTGAATTGAAATAGATTACCACAACTATTTATGACTATTGTCACAACTAAGTTAAGGAATATTCGCTGTGAGTAAAAATACTATATTCATTTTAAAATTTTGTCTCACTTTTTCTTTTACTCTTCTTTTATTATTTTTTCTCTTTTCCACCGAAACTCTTACATACTTTTTTTCCTCTATCACCAGTAAAAATTCATAAAACTATGTATTATTTGTTAAACTTTTTAATAATCATTTAAACATTAAGAAAATAATGGAATTAATAATCAAATAGTAAATTAAATGAGGTTGTTGAAGTTGACAACTTAATAACATAAATTATAACTAAAGTTTATGAATTTCAGTGTTTAAAATCCATTCTCTATTAGATCTTTAAGTCTTTTTTTAATTTTCTGTCATTTATAATTTATCCACAAGCCTTTTTCTAAAATCTTACGAGTAATGTGCTGGTTTGTGGAAGATGATTTAAACACAAGTCTAGATTGTACAATAATTTTTGTTAATTTTAATTTATGATTAACTAATTGTAGATTATTAATATATAATCTTTAAATTCTTTAAAAATATACTAACCCTCTCAGCGATACATATTTCTTACGGAAGTCATTAACTTTATCCTCATTTTATTTTTTTAACTTTATATTTTTATCATATTATATAATTAATCACCATGATCTCTTATCGCAGCTATCATTTCATTCATTTGTATTGTTTATATATCTTATTTAACTACCATAGTAGTCTTAATATAATCAAATATCATGATTTTTTTTGTGATAAAAACCTATTTGTCACAAATTATTTTTTAAAATTGCAATGTAAATATCACTTTGATTATAATTTTATAATGAATATTATATTTAATTATCTTCCATTTAAATATATTTAAAACATATGAATAATTCGAAAAAAACTGTCTGGTTGGTCCTAGATTAAAGTCTACTTCATCCCTACTGGAAACAACATTTGAATTTCAAAGTTCAAATTCAATAGCATTAATTGTACGCGGTCTGTCCTTTTCAAATCACAAAACTGATAATTTTTTCATGATATTATCTTATTATTCCTCCATTTTCGAATCTACCAAATATTAACCACAAATCCAACATTTTCACTATCAATTTTCTGTGATTGAAGATAGATACTACTCTTTTTTTAATTCATTGATTTATTAATATATACAAAATTGTGTAGATCAATTTGCTGCACCCATTACACTATTCTAGGGTGTGATGAGGTGGAAAAAATGAAAATAGAAAAAAGTTATATTAATTTATAAAAAATTATTTTTATAACACGTTAACAATTAACTATTCAAATCAAATCTATTTAGCAAAAAACTATTCAAGTCGAGAAAAGTCTACAACTAATTTTATCCACAATTTTATTTATTTATTTATTTTGGCATATTCCAATCACAAGCATTAGTCTCTGTCGAATCAGTCAATTAATGAAGAATTTCTACACCCACTTCTCTAAATTTCCATACAATCCATGTTACATTGTAATTGATTCTAACAAAATTTCTTTTTACAATGGAAGAATGATACTTGTTCAAATTTTATCAATATAAATATAACACAATTAACACTTGTAGAAACATTTATCTATGTTAACCTTTTAGATTTTGAACTGAATTTGTTTAGATTTTAAAAAACTAATAACAAGAATACGAGGACTACGAGACTACGCTAGAATTGGTGACATTGAATTAGATTGGGTAATATAAATATTTAGGCAAGATATTTCTTCCACCGCTCTCAATAATTGCAAACCATTTTCTTTCTCATTTTCCCCCAAAATTTTTACTATTTTTAAAAAAATAATATTTACTTTTTCTCATACAGTAATATACTCTTTCCTTTTCGATGGCAATGCTTGGTCCCTAAAATTTGAGGTAATTTTAATTTTAGTCCTTTAAAATTAAAATTAATACTTTTAATCCTTCAAGCATTAACTATGAACAGTAATAAATTACTATTCGAATAAATTTGAAAAAATAAATAATTTTAAAGAAAATTAAAAATGATAATTTTAAAGTCGGGGAAATAAAACCCAATATAATTTAAATAAGGGATTAAAATAAGTCTTATAATTAAAATAAATTATTACTTATTCTAATGATTAATAGATAATTTATATTTCATTACCCCTTACATAGTATGATTTAAGGTTAATAATAATTTTAAGGTTGTATGTGGCAGGAAATATGAGGAATGCGGATAATATAATTTTTGTGGATTTGGATAGATAGGTGCTTCCAAAATCGTTTTCTAGATAGTACGCACACACTTTGTCAACCAACGTTTCGTTGCCGTTGGGACTAGGCACAGTCATGTGAGAAAGTTTATTTGTTCAAATCTTTGTGATGCTTATTATTTATATATTTTGTTTAACACAAAATTTAATTGTAGACTACAAAGAATGTGTAGAGGCCAAACTCTAAACAGTATAAATAGTGTTAGCTTGAATGAAGTTGAAGCCATCCATCCATCCCTAGCTTGTGATCATGAATATATTTTCCTCTCCATATGCATTTATTTTTGCATGGTTGCTATGCTCAATCATATTATTCAACACTGCCATGTGTAACTTCAGTATCCGCTGCAATGAGAAAGACGAACAGGCTCTCTTAAACTTCAAGAAAGGAGTCATTGATCCATCAGGCGTGCTCTCTTCTTGGTCCATTGAACTAGATTGTTGTCAATGGAAAGGAGTCAAGTGTGACAACTTCACAACTAGAGTCACTCACCTTAGTCTCCCATGTTCTACAACCCCTCCAGTTTACATTGACAAAGATGAAGCACACTGCCTCACAGGTTCTATTTACCTATCCTTGTTGTTAGCGGAGTTAGAATTTCTAAATTACTTGGATTTGAACAATAATGATTTCTTATCTATCCAATTTGATTCTGTGCATAGTAAGAATTGTCATAATCTATCTATAGATACTCCTCCTCTTCATTGTGTCAACTCAACGACAACTCTTCGTTATCTTGATTTATCATATAACGAGAATCTTGTCATCAATAGTCTCCAATGGCTTTCCCGGATATCCTCCTTGGAATATCTTGACCTTAGTGGCATTGATCTTCATAAGAAAATTAACTGGCTTCAATCAGTCACTATGCTTCCATCACTTTCAGTTCTCACCATGGATGGTTGTCAACTTAGAGACTTGAGTCCATCTCTTGAGTATGCTAATTTTACTGCACTCAAATATCTCAATCTCTCTCAAAACGAATTTTACTCAGAGTTGCCTAAATGGTTATTCAATCTTAGTTCTGATATCACTCATATTGCCTTTAGCTCAAGTTCTTTGAGAGGCCAAATACCTAAGGCTTTGTTGAATCTTCGACACTTGGAAGTCTTGGACTTGGTAGAAAATAACATGGATGGACCAATTCCTGATTGGTTAGGCGAACTTGAACATCTACGATTTCTTGATCTTGGACTCAACATGTTTACTGGATCCATTCCCACAAATTTGGGAAATTTATCATCCTTAATTGGCTTGTTAGTTGGCCAAGATCAATTGACCGGAGTTGTGTCCGGGAGAAATTTTGAGAAATTGTCAAAATTAAAGATGTTGAGTATATATTCTTCATTGCCATTAATCTTTGACTTTGACTTCCATTGGGTTCCACCTTTTCAACTTGAAGTATTAGCTCTGACATTTGCAGGTCCTAGCTTTCCCGCATGGATATATACACAAAGAGATATTATATATTTAGTTATTATTAAATCATCATTTGAGGCCGGCAACAAATTTTGGAATTTTGTATCAAGAGTGACATGCCTATATCTTATATATAATTGGATAGATGGGAACATGTCAAATGTGTTGTTGAACTCTACATTCATTCTTCTGTCATCAAATGATCTGAAAGGTGGCCTGCCTCGATTGTCATCAAACGTGGTCTTTCTAGAAATATCAAACAATTCATTATCAGGAATCATCTCTCCACTCTTGTGCTTGTGTGATGATGATAAGATATGGAATGGGAAAAACAGGTTGAAGTTCTTGGACATCTCTCACAATCATTTATCTGGAGAGCTTACTAATTGCTGGAAGAATTGGAAATCATTGGTTCATCTTAACTTGGGAGGCAATAATCTAAAAGGCAAGATACCCCCATCAATGGGATTGTTGTCTAATCTTACCTCACTCCATCTACATGAGAATAAGCTCTATGGAGAAATTCCTCTTTCATTGCGAAATTGCCACTCTCTATTGGTCTTTAATGTTCGTGGTAACAACTTATCAGGAAATATACCAACTTGGATACCACACGCTGCAATGGTTCTCCAAATAAGGTCCAATAATTTCAGTGGTAACATCCCAACACAGATATGCCAAATGTCTTCCCTCATCATTTTGGATATTGCAGATAACAAAATCTCAGGACATATACCCACATGCATACATAATATCACAGCCTTGGTTTTCAACAATGCTTCGATGAACAGGCTTACTTTTATCTCCCTTATTTATGGTGCTTACTACTATAGCGAAGACAGACTTGAGCTGGTTACAAAAGGTCAAGAATTAGAATATGGAAAAAACCTACACTTTATGGGCTTAATTGATATGTCAAGTAACAATTTGTCTGGAACAATACCTCCCCAAATGTTTAGACTCACTGGATTGGAATCCTTGAACTTGTCCTACAATAAATTAATGGGAAAAATACCAGATGTTATTGGAAAAATGAAGCACTTGGAGTCCCTTGATTTTTCATCTAACCAACTTTCTGGTGAAATTCCTGAGAGCTTGTCCAGCTTGTCCTTTTTGAGTTACTTAAACTTGTCATTCAACAATTTTCTAGGCAAAGTACCATCAGGCACACAACTTGAAGGGTTTGATGTGTTCAGTTATGTCGGCAATCCTGATCTATGTGGACCTCCACTTCCAAATATATGCTTGCAAGATGGTAAATCTAAATACACAGAGCCAATAGATGAAGATGAGGATGATTATCAATTTATGTCATGGTTTTATATTGGAATAGAATCAGGATTTATCACAAGCTTTTTGGGAGTTTGTTGCGTCCTTTTCTTAGATAGAAAATGGAGGCATGCTTACTTCAAGTTTCTTTATGACTTGAGAGACCGAATTTATGCCATGCTTGCCATCAAAATGAATTCCTTCCATTGAGGTCAACCAAGTTGCATAGTCATACAGGTACGTAAAACCTTCTAGTTGATATTTTTATTTCATTTCACTGATGCACCGCGTAAATATATTGGTACAGGGGATTCTATTTCTAAATTCTCAATTTTCATAATTACTGAAAATATATTAATTACTTAATAATTAAACAATTTACATAATATTAATAATAGTTAAATAACAAAGTTGAAATCAAATACTGAAAATATAATTTAGTTTCAATTTCTTATTTTTTTATGAACACGATTACTTGTAAACACAATCAGAGCATTCTCATTTCATTCAATATAACATATCTATGGTTGAATATTTTTCATTTTGACTACTTTTCTTATAATGAGGCCCTACATTTTAGTTACATGCCACTGTTGATTGGGTTTATCAGTCTAAATATTTAAATTTTAATGACAAACACTTACAGAAACAAGAGAAAATGATATTAGAATTAGGAAGGGTAAATTTGAAACAACACAATTTAATGACATCCTATGATGCATTGAAATTGTGAAGTAGCAAAATCATTAAAATGTTTACCGATTTAATTAGATCGCTTTGATGATTATGCTTTTATCATCTTATATTTTTAGGTGCTCGATCATCACTTTCAAAAGGGAGTAAGTCATCAAGTATAGAGAAAAAAGAAAAGTGATAATCCAGTTCTAGTGAAAACCACGAGTATTGCCAACATTGATGAGCTAAAGATACAATATGTTTATCATTAGGTTGATACATTTTTATTTTTTTTTGAGAAGTTGTATTGATGATCGTAATTTCTGTATTTTTCTCTTTTTTATCTAGGTTCAGTATTATGCAAAGCAGTGATGTAAGAGTTAAATCATTATGGCATTAAAATAGGAAACATATAATTTTGCATTATTCCTTTTTATGTGAAATGATTATGTTCATCTCAATAAACTATTCCCCAAATCGTTGTCCCTAACCAATTAGTCCATGGAAATTCAGTTTTAGAAATGAAGAAGAAAATAGGTAGAGTGAAGAGAATGAAATCAATTCGAGAAAGGAAGGACACGGAGTCATCATCCGTAGCAGAGGGGAAACTATAAAGCTAAATAAGACATACACTAATGGAAAAGTCATACAAGTTGTTCATAATCTCCCTGCAAGTTTAAAAATATAAATTGCTCTCTTGATTATGCTAGTAATTAAAAATACTTGACCATTTATTGAACTCAAAATATAAAAAGTTAAACACATCGGATGAGTCATTATATATCCAATGACTAAACAGTTCTGCTTGATTGAAGTTTCCTTTACTTGTATTGTTTATGAGAAAGATTATATATATTGACATTTTTTAACTTTTTTTTATAAAAATAATATCAAATCATTTAAATTTTATGCAATATACTTAATTAATTGATATACTTGTGTCTTTAGTAAAATAAATGCTTACGTTTGTGATCTTTATGTAATTAATTTTAAATTAAAAGACACATAAAGGTTTATAGAGTAAATTTATTGATACTTTTGTAACTTCAATTTTTTAATTAATATTATTCAATCAAATACTGTTAAATTATTTTTCCATCTATCTTAATAAATATTATCAACAGTAGTAAAATTATATTGAAGAACATAAGTAAAACTTATGTGCAATGGATAAAATATATAACATTGTCACAAATATTAAAATAATAAATATCTAATCTCTTATGGTAAAATTTATCATATAAAATCTATTTATAACATAATGTTAATATATTCTTATTTTTTAAGTAGTAAAATCATCTATCGTATTAGCTTGAATTTTAATTTCTAAAGCAAGTATATAGTAAATTCTATTATTATTGAGACATATTAAAAAATTTCAAAATAGCAAATAACATAATAGTCATATTTTTATTTTTACCACATAAAACACAAGAAAAAAAGAAGAAAAAATATTTATCCTATTATTCTTTTGTAATCACCTTAAATGCTTTAGTTTTTTGCTTTTATACATGTATAATCAATTTTAATTGTTAGTTTGTAAAAACAGAAATTTTGGAACATAAAGTAAAAAGAAAATCTCTCAAATCATTGTTTCTAATATAAACTCAATAAAACTAAGAAAACTGAAAAGATTGTTTGCATGATTTCGGTTTTATATTATTTCGTTCTTAATAGTAATTAAATTAGCTATGTCTATTAGTTTTAATTTGTTAATGTAAAAAAATATATGGAAAATTAAAATTAACATTAAATTATTTTAAATAAGTGAAATTAAATTTGTACATATTTTAACTAGTATACATGGAATTAGAATATGTTTTTATTAATAAATATTAATTATTAATTTTTTTTACCAGAAAAGTTCAAATCCATAATTTTTCTTTAAAGAGCTCGTCTATAAAAGGACTTCTCTTCTACACGTTAGAGTTGGTGAAATTACACTATCAAAGTTCTATTATCAAGTTTCGCTCTCTTCTTCTTGACTCTTAATTGTATACCCTGTTTACGAAGGGAATAATCTTCATCTTTTCAAAACTCTTTTTTTTTTTTTTTGTTGCAAATCCACTATTTTAGTTTGAGAAGACTATGTTTCAAAGAATACCTTAGTACGAGGAAATTGTGTTTCAAAGAATATCTTGTCTTGGGACGAGGAGGCTGCATTCTAAAGTATATCTTATGTAATAACATGCAGAAGCTGAGTTCAAAAAATACTTGCATTTAACCAGAAGTAATTGAGTTCAAATAATACTTGGTATTTGTAAGGGTGTTTTATGAAAACTTAGCGAATTACTAAATAACTAGACGAAGTTTCTCTAGAAAAATCAGTATAAAAATTCTTGCGTCTTATTAATTTTTGTTATTAACTAATTGGGGATAATTTTTTTTTTTAATTAAACTTTTGTTAAAATCAATTTTTATATTAAAAATTATTTGTGTCTGCTTTTATCTTGTATTTTTTTATGAAATTTTCTTTATTTTTGTATATTGAAAAATAGTAATGCCATATTCTCTAACGCATTTATCTGATATTCGTTTTATGATTGGTTAAATCTTAGTAAAATTAGAAAAGATACTTATTTAAAATGGAAAAGAAAAAAATATTTTATTTCAATCAATTTCAACTAATATATTCAAAAGAAAGTGTTAAAGAGTATATTATTACTATTTCTTTTTGTACCTTTTTTCACTTTTCTCTCTTTTATTATTTTCTTTAAATTAAGTCGAACTTGATTTCTTATTAAAAAATCATAATTCAAATCCTATCTAAGAGGACCAAACTTTATACGCGTTTTTTTTTTATTTCAACATAAAAGTAAGAAAATTATAATACACTCACTTTTGCATGTTTTTCTACTTTTACTTTTTTTTTTTAATTTTATTTCACTCCCATATATTCACATACTTTTCCCGTCTTATACCCACCAAATACTCTTTTCCTTTTTGTTTGTTTTTTCTTCATGAAATTATGAAAACATAATATGATTTAGAAATAAATTCAATTACACTATAATTTTTTTTTTAAAAAACCTTACATTAACTTTTATTAATATTTTGATACAACATATATAATTTAATAAACATACTTTTCTCTCAAATTCAATGAGATAAAAAAATAAAGCTAAGTTAAAATAGTCAGAAATATCTTATTTATTTGATTAATTGGAAACCGTATTGTCAAAATAAATTATTTGATTATTGAAGTTGATTAATAATGTGGCGGGGAATATATAAAGAACGCCGATAACGATTCCAAAATCTGGTACACATAAATCTGGCGACGATATTTCTTTGTCCAAATAGTTGTAATGCTATTTAATTATATATTTTTTATAACACTAAAATTTAGTTATAGATTACAAAGGATGTACCATGGATAAAATAAATAGTATAAATAGAGTTATTCTAAATGAAGTTCAAGCCATCCTTCCTTCATTTCTATTGCAATCATGAATACATTTCCCTCTCAATAAGCTTTCATTTTTTCATGGTTGTTATGCTCAATCATATTCTTCAACACTGCCATGTGTAACTTCAGTATCCGTTGCAATGAAAAAGACAAACAGGCTCTCTTAAACTTCAAGAAAGAAGTGATAGATCCATCAGGCGTGCTCTCTTCATGGTCCACTCAACAAGATTGTTGTCAATGGAAAGGAGTCAAGTGTGACAACTTCACAACTAGAGTCACTCACCTTAGTCTCCCATGTTCTACAGCTCCTCCAGTTTACATTGACAAAGATGAATCACATTGCCTCACAGGTTCTATTTACCTATCCTTGTTGTTGGCTGAGTTAGAATTTCTAAATTACTTGGATTTGTCCAATAATGATTTCTTAGCTATCCAATTTGATTATGTGCATAGTCAGAATTGTCATAATCTATCTGTAGATACTCCTCCTCGTCTTTATGTCAACTCTACAACAACTCTTCGTTATCTTGATTTATCATACAACGAGAATATTGTCATCAATAGTCTCCAATGGCTTTCCCGCATATCCTCTTTGGAATATCTTGACCTCAGTGGTATTGATCTTCACAAGGAAACTAACTGGCTTCAATTTGTCACTATGCTTCCATCACTTTCAAGTCTCGCCATGGATGGTTGTCAACTTAGAGACTTGAGTCCATCTCTTGAGTATGCTAATTTTACTGCACTCAAATATCTTGATCTTTCATTAAACGAATTTCACTCAGAGTTGCCTAAATGGTTATTCAATCTTAGTTCTGCTATCAATCATATTTACTTTGACTCAAGTTCTTTAAGAGGCCAACTACCTAAGGCTTTGTTGAATCTTCGACCTCTGGAAGGCTTGATATTGTCATTAAATAACTTCTGTGGACCATTTCCAGATTGGTTAGGCGAACTTGAACATTTACGATCTCTTAATCTTGCAATGAACATGTTTACTGGATCCATTCCCACAAATTTGGGAAATCTATCATCCTTAATTGTCTTGGCTGTTGGCCAAGATCAATTGACCGGAGTAGTGTCCGAGAGAAATTTTGCCAAATTGTCAAAATTAAAGACATTGAGTATATACTCTTCATTGCCATTAATCTTTGACTTTAACTTCCACTGGGTTCCACCTTTTCAACTTGAACTATTTGTTCTGTCATTTGCCGGTCCTAGCTTTCCCGCGTGGATATACACACAAAGAGATATTATATATTTATCTATTAGGAAATCATCATTTGAGGCCGGCAACAAATTTTGGAATTTTGTATCAAGATTGACATTCCTAGCTTTAGTAGATAATCAGATACATGGGAACATGTCAAACGTGTTGTTGAACTCCACATTCATTACTCTGTCATCAAATGATCTGAAAGGTGGCCTGCCTCGATTATCATCGAACGTGGCCTTTCTCAGAATACAAAACAACTCATTATCAGGAAATATCTCTCCACTCTTGTGTGAAGATGATAAGATATGGAATGGGAAAAACAGGTTGAAGTTCTTGGACATCTCTCACAATCATTTATCTGGGGAGCTTATTAGTTGCTGGAAGAATTGGAAATCATTGGTTCATGTTAATTTGGGAGGCAATAATCTAAAAGGCAAGATACCCCCATCAATGGGCTTGTTATCTAACCTTACCTCACTCCATCTACATGAGAATAAGCTCTATTGAGAAATTCCTCTTTCACTGCAAAATTGCCAATCTCTTTTGGTCTTTAATGTTCGTGGTAACAACTTATCAGGAAATATACCAACTTGGATACCACACACTGCAATGGTTCTCCAAATAAGGTCCAATAATTTCAGCGGTATTTTCCCAAAAGAGATTTGCAAAATTTCTTCCCTCATTATTTTGGATATTGCAGATAACAAAATCTCAGGTCACATTCCCACCTGCCTACATAATATCACAACGTTAGTTTCCAACAATGTTTCGGAGCACAAGCTTTCGTTTTCCTTCTATTTAACTATCGCGGGAGACTTCAACATTGAAGACAGATTTGATCTGGTGACAAAAGGTCAAGAATTAGAATATGGAAAAAACCTACACTTTATGAGCTTAATTGATATGTCAAGTAACAATTTGTCTGGAACAATACCTCCCCAAATGTTTAGACTCACTGGACTGGGATCCTTGAACTTGTCCCACAATAAATTAATGGGAAAAATACCAGATGTTATTGGAAAAATGAAGCACTTGGAGTCCATTGATTTGTCATCTAACCAACTTTCAGGTGAAATTCCTGAGAGCTTGTCCAGTGTGTCCTTTCTGGAATACTTAAACCTGACATTCAACAATTTGTCAGGCAAAATACCATCAGGCACACAACTTGAAGGGTTTGATGTGTTCAGTTATGTCGGCAATCCTGATCTATGTGGACCTCCACTTCCAAAAATATGCTTGCAGGATGGTAAATCTAAAGACACAGAGAAAATAGATGAAGATGAGGATGATTATGAATTTATGTCATGGTTTTATATCAGTATAACATCAGGATTTGTCACAGGCTTTTTAGTAGTTTGTTGCGCCATTTTCTTAAATAGAAAATGGAGGCATGCTTACTTCAAGTTTCTCTGTGACTTGAGAAACCGACTTTATGTCATGTTTGTCATCAAAATGAATTCCTTCCTTGAGGTCAACAAAGTTGCGTAGTCACACAGGTGCGTAAAGCCTTCTAGTTGAAATTTTATTTCATTTCATTTATGCACAGCTCAAATATATAGAGGGAAAGGGGATCTATTTCCAAATTCTCATTTTTCATAGCTTTTGAAAATATATTAACTACTATTATAATTAAATAATTTAAATGGTAATAATAATAGTTAAATAATAAAATTTAAATCAAATACTAAAATTATTATTTATTTCTGAATTTCATAATTTTTTAAGAACACACTAACGTACCGACACAATCAGAGCGTACTCTCGTTTCAATAAATATAACATGTCTCTCAACACGGTGGAATATTTTTAATTTTGACAGCTTGTCTTAACCCGAAACTTTGTCTTAATTCAAAGTTTCAGGCTGAATATTAAAAATAGAAAAGGGTAATATATATATATATATATATATATATATATATATATAATAATAATAATAAAATATAGATTTTTCACTTACATTACATCCATTAATTTAGTAAATAAATATATTAGATATCAAGTAATGTCTAAAAACACATTGAAAAAAGTTTATAATTTTTTCTGTTCAAAAATTATATTTAGGGAAGATTGTAGTTTTTTCTGTTCAAAAATTATATATGAGAGGATATATAATTTTTCCGTTCAAAAATTATATACACAGTGTGAGGAGAGTTTTTTAATTTTTCTATTAAAAAGTTTTTAATTTAGTAAAATCGTAAACTAAGTCTTGAGGTACACTAAATCACATGTGCTCCTTCTCCTTCTCTATTATACTTGTTTTAAGTGTTCAGTTCTCAACACTACATTTCTATTACATGCCATTTTAATTGGGTTTATCATTCTAAATATTTAAACTTTAACGACAAACACTGGTAGAAAAAGAGAAAATGATATTGGAACTAGGGAGAGTTAATTAGAAACGACAATGATAACTAGGGAGAGTTAATTATCCTATGATGCATTAAAATTGTGAAACAGTGAAATCATATGATGAATGAGTTTGTCCTAAAATGTGTACTGAATTGGATCGCATGATCACGCTTTTATCATTTTATATCCTCGGGTGCTCATCATTTTAAGAAGGGAATAAATCATCAAGTGTAGAGAAAAAAGAAAAGTGATGATCCCGTTCTAGCTAGTGACAACTACAAGTATTGCCAACATTGATGAGCTAAACATACAATTTGTTTATCGTTAGGTTGATATATTTTGTTACTTTGTGTGTGAAGTTGTGGTGATAATTGTAATTTCAGTATTTCTCTCTTTTTCCTGGGTTCAGTATTATGCAAAACAGTGATGTAAGAGTCTTAATCATTATGACATCAATATAGGAAACATATGTATAGTTTTGCCATTATTTCTGTTCATGTGAAATGATTATGTTCATCTGAATAAACTATTCCCCAAATCGTTGTTCCTGACCAATTAGTCCATGGAAATTAAATTTTAGAAATCAAGGAGAAAATAGGTAGAGTGAAGAGAATGAGATCAATTCGAGAAAGGAAGGACATGGTTAATGGAAAAGTCATACAAGTTTTTTATAATCTCTCAACAAGTTTAAAAATATAAATTCCTCTTTTTGACACAAATACTAAATATGAAGTGTTCCTTCTATTTGGACAAAATTTTGATTATTTCAACGATTCTTCTTTTATATGTGTATAATCAGTTTTAATTTGTTAGTTTGTGTAAAACCAGAAATTTTGGCGTGTAAAGTTAAAACAAACTCTCAAACCATATATAATATAAATTCAATAAAACTGATCAATCTATTATACTAATTGTCTGCGTGATTTTGGTTGTGTATTATTTTGTAGTTAATAGTAATTAAATTAATTATATTAATCTAATAAAAAATAATTATGTTAGTTAATTTTGGATTTGTTTATGTATAAAAATAAGAAAAATTAAAAACCAAATTTTAGTTTATAAAATTCTAAAATTTAAAAAATAAATAAAATAAAATTTGTACATTTTAAATAATAAATATGAAATTTAAATTTTGTTCTTTTAAAAGGTAAAGCCAGATAATTTTCTCTCTCTCTCCATATATTAAGGCATATGTGAGAAGTAACTCAGACAATGTCAACAAAATACAATAAATAAAAACTAAAAAATAAACACATCACATAAATAAAATTCAGATAATCAAAACTAAGCAGATGCAAATTATATATATACTATTTATTATTTTATTATTAATGATGAAGTTTTATGAAATAATCATATATTTTTTTTTCTAATTTTTGGTTGATGTGATTTATGTCTTAACAAATTTTCATAATTTCAATTGATCATCATCCTTAATACTTAGAACATGTTTCAGACTATAATATTATTAACATGAGATTGGCGTTTAGCTGATTAGCATCATTCTGTGTGCATGCATGGTTGCCGCCATTCTGTGCGCATGCATGGTTGGGATCTGCTGAAGTAGCTTCTTAATGTTGGAGAAAGGAAGCAAAGAAGGGCTCTACAGACGATAGAGGGGTACAGACGATACAATGTACAGACGATACAAGTGCGAATGGACAAGACGATACTGAAAAAATCCTCTCTCTTATTTATTGAAGTCTCTCTGAATCTCTAATTACATTCTCTTTATTCTTTACATACAGAGTCTCTATTTATAATGGTATCCTCAACTAACTAACCACTAACAAACTAACTAACTAACAGATTAACAACTAACAGACTTTGAATTAGACAATCTTTAACACTTCCCCCTAATTCAAAATCTACAGAAAAACTTAAAGACAAACTACATTCAGTAATCTTCTAAGTTCTCTGAATCTGTCAGCTCTCAATGACTTAGTCATTATATCTGCAATTTGAAACTCTGTTTTACAATGCTTCAGTCTGATCTTCTCTTTTCCAACTTGATTTCTCAGAAAGTGATACTTCGTCTCTATGTGCTTGCTCCTTCCATGTGCAACCGAATTCTTAGCTAAATTGATAGCAGATTTGTTGTCTATCAACAAGTCAACACAGCCATCAAAGCCAACTTTGAGTTCTTCCAGTAACGATTCTAGCCACAAAGCTTGGCACGCAAAGATGACATGCTTTGCAATATACTCGCTTCACAAAGTTGATAAAGCTATAACGACCGCTTCTTGGAACACCACGAGATTGGAGAACCGAGAGTAAAAACACATAACCCATGGTGCTCTTTCTCTCAATAAGTCCCCACACCAATCGAGTCGAAATAGGCTACAAGTTGTAACCCAACTTTCTCTCGAATGATTTGAGTAAAGCACTCCAAAATCAAGTGTGCCGCACAGATATCTCAGTATACGTTTAGCTGCCATGAAATGCGACTTCTTCGGATTACTCATGAAACGACTTACCAAGCCAACACTGTATGAAATCTCTGGTCTTGTATGACAAATGAACCTCAAACAGCCAATCATCTGTCTGAACAAAGTACCATCCACTTCTGATTCTCGTTCACCATGATCAAGTTTCAGACTTGCTTCGCAGCGTCTCTCGATGTGCATTCCAAATTTTGAATTTCTTTAACACATCATGAATGTATTTCTTTTGATGCATAAACAGTCCACCTTAAACTTGTTTGAATTCAATACCAAGGAAGTATGACAACCTTCCTAAATCAGTCATCTCAAACTCTGATTTCAAGCTCTGTTTCACAGCTTCAATATCGTCTGTATTGCTTCCAGTTATAAGAAGATCGTCTACATAAAGACAAATGAATAGAATACCTCCACCACCCATTGTTTTAATGTAGACACCATGCTCTACATTACATTTCTTGAAGCCTGAACTTGAAAGGAAATTATCAATCCTTTTATTCCAAGCTCTCGGTGCTTGCCTTAAGCCATCTGAGCTTTTCTCAGACGATAGACCTTGTCTTCACTTCCTTCTATAACAAAGCCTGGAGGTTGAGTAACATAGACTTCTTCTTCAAGAGGTCCATTTAGGAATGCTGATTTAACATCCAGCTGCCACATATTCCAATTTTTCAAAGTAGCAAGAGCAACAATCAGTCTAACAGTTTCCAATCTTGCCACTGGTGCAAACACTTCAGAGAAATCAATCCCTTCTGTTTGCATAAACCCTCTAGCCACTAGTCTTGCCTTGTATTTGACGATAGTGCCATCTGGATTCAACTTAGTCTTGAATACCCATTTCACATCAATAGGCATCTTGTTAGCTGGAAGTTTCACCAACTCCCAAGTTTCATTCTTCTTTATCGACTTCAATTCTTCACTCATAGCCTCCTTCCACACTTTGCTTTTCAAAGCTTCATCAATCTTACCGGTTCGCATTTGCAAGAAGTGCAATATCTTTGGAGTAATTCTCCTTCGTCAGGACAAAGATCATCGAAAGTAATTTCGCACTCTCTCGAGTCTTCTTGGTAGAGTTCTGGATCTGGTGGGTCTTGTTTGAATACATCTCTCAGGTGAATTTGCACCTTGAAACTCAGGGCTGGTTTCGTCTGTATCGGCGTATCGACGAAAGTGGATCTACGACAAACAGAAGTACGGGACAGGCGTAGGTGAGTGAAAGTACGAGACGACTCAATGAAATGTACGTCTCTGCTGAAAACTACTTGTTGCGTCTTAGGATTGAAGAGCTTGTACGATCCAGTGGAGTTGTAACCAACGAAGATCAACTGTTCACTTTTATCATCCAACTTCCTTCTCTTTTGATCTGGAATATGCCTATAGCACAGTGAACCAAAAACTCTGAAATGCCTAATTGAAGGCTTCTTCCCTGTCCATACCTCTTCTGGAACCTTAAATTCCAACCTCTTTGTAGGACAATGATTCAACACATAAGCTGCAGTTGCTGCTGCTTCTCCCCAAAATTCATGTGTCAGAGTTTTACTCTTCAGCATACTCCTAACCATGTTTAGGATGGTTCTGTTCCTTCTCTCGGCCACCCCATTATGTTGAGGAGTATAGGGTGCTGTTATCTCATGCACAATTCCATTTTCCATGCAGAAATTTTCAAACTCTCTGGAAGTAAATTCACCACCACCGTCATTCTCTCGCATTTTGATGGATTTTCCAGATCGCTTCTCAACTAAGCACTTGAAGGATTTGAAAATGGAAAACACCTCATTTTTAGCCTTAACAAGATAAAGCCACAATTTTCTCATTGTCATCTACAAATGTCACAAAATACTTGTTCCCTCCTAAAGATGGAACCTCAAATGGACCACACACATCCGAGTATACCACATGCAGCAAGCTATTGGCTCTCGAGGCAGTATAATTGCTGAATGAAGATCTGGGTTGTTTACTAATTAAACAACTATCACAAATTTTCTTAGGCACATGTACAGACGGAAGCCCAAGAACCATTTCTCTGGACTTCATAAGACTAAGATCTTTGAAATTAAGATGACCAAGCCTCATGTGCCATAACCAAGTGTCGTCTGATAGAATTTCGGAGTTAAGACATTGAGTCTCAACAGCATTAAGATGTAGCTGGAAGGTTCTGTTTGATGCAAGCGGTGCCTTCATGATCTTCTTTTCTTCAGCATCAATAACTTCCAAGAATCCGTTCTTCATGGCTATTGAGAAACCTTTCTCCAATAGTTGTCCCAAGCTGATTAGATTGCTACTCATGGTAGGCACATAGAGCACATCGTTCAGCAACGCATTCCCACCATCCTTCCTCTTGATTATCACATCTCCAATGCCTTCTGCTTGAATCATTCTATCATCAGCAAACTTTACTTTTCTTTTCTTACTTGGATCAAAATTTATGAGCCAATCTCTATGGCCTGTCATGTGATTAGAACAGCCAGAGTCTGCATACCAAACTTCTTCACCGCAAATTTCTTGAGTATTTGTCGTCTGTAACATTACAGACGCAGACGACGTTACAGACGCAGACGAAACTGACGTAGACAACATTTCCTGTAACATTACAGACGCAGACGACGTTACAAACGCAGACGAAACTGACGTAGACAACATTTCAGACGCAGACGACGTTACAGACGCAGACGAAACAAACGTAGACAACATTTCAGACGCAGACGACGTTACAGACGCAGACGAAACAAACGTGCACAAATCTTCCTGCATCGTCTGCACCATTAGCAGAACAGGGCTTTCATCCCTGTTATCTTTCATGTCTTCTTTTGCCATATGAGCTTCATCATGCTGTTTCCTGCGATGGTCAAACTGGCTTGGGGGAGCTTGACATTCGGATGAAAAATGTCCAATTTTATTGCAATTGAAACATTTGATTTTCTTTCTATCTATCTTCTTCTTTCCTCCTTTCCAATTGGATCCTCCCCTCCTTGATGAGGTTTCTGTTTGATCTTGATCAGCCTTTTCTTGTTCTTGATGAGAACTTCTGCCCTTTCCTCTATAGTCTTTCCCCTTTCCTCGGTTTCTATATCCACCTCTGCCATCACAGCCTCCTTTCTTCGTAGTCTGGGCTTGCAGAACCTACTCTACAGGTTTCTCAATGGATCTTTCAATGAGCCTCTGCTCATGTGCCTTGAGGGAACCCTGAAGATCTTCAACCTTCAGTTCTTCAAGATTTCTTGATTCTTCAATGGCCACCACAATGTGGTCAAAGTTGGGGGTTAAGGTTCGTAATACCTTCTCAACAATCGCTTGATCAGTCATCTTTTCACCACATGCCTTCATTGCATTGGTGAGAGTGAGGATTCGATTAAAGAATTGAGCAACCTTTTCATTTGACTCCATTTGCATCAATTCATACTGGCGTCTCATCGTTTGAAGACGCACCTTCTTCAATTGGTCTGCTCCTTGATGACATTTCTCCAGAATCTGCCATGCCTTCTGTGACGTCTTTGCCTCTGCAATTTTCTCAAAATGTGCATCATCAACGCTTTGATGAATAAGACACATTGCTTTGCAATCTTTCTTCTTGTTTTCCTTGTATGCCATCCTCTGTGCATCTGTTGCATCTGTAGCAAGCTCTGGATAGCCATCTTCAATAATCTCCATAACTTCTTGAAAACCGAAAATGGCTTTCATTTGAATACTCCATCGATTCCAGTTCTTGCCATCAAGAACAGGGAGATTCGATTGTGCGGTTGTGCTGGTGTGTGCCATCGTAAATCAACCAACAAGAACGTCCCTTGAATCTGAACCACGCTCTGGATACCAGTTTGTTGGAGAAAGGAAGCAAAGAAGGGCTCTACAAACGATAGAGGGGTACAGACGATACAATGTACAGACGATACAATGTACAGACGATACAAGTGCGGAATGGACAGACGATACTGAAAAAATGCCTCTCTCTTATTTATTGAAGTCTCTCTGAATCTCTAATTACATTCTCTTTATTCTTTACATACAGAGTCTCTATTTATAGTGGTATCCTCAACTAACTAACCACTAACAAACTAACTAACTAACAGACTTTGAATTAGACAATCTTTAACACTTAATCACCAAATTTCTTGTTCCATGTCCTGATCCAAGTTATCTCTATCATTATCTCAATTATTTAACGTTAAGATTAAAATGCTCTTCCATTGTAATTTTCGTTAATTATTATTTCAAAGACAAACTAGCATTATGCGGAGCACCATAGCCTTTTTTATGTTTTTTGTATTTTTGAAACCTATTTTCCATATCTTGATCTTGGTACGAGAAAGAAAAATGTTTGGTAGACAATTAGAATAAGCAGACAACCAGATAACTAATTATAAAATATGAAGAGAAAAATATACATATATATAAAATGTGAAGAGAGAGAAATATGCATTACAGTTGTTAGCAAGATAAAGTTGTATGAGAAAGCTTATCTAGTGTAACTTGAACCTGTTTTTCTTGTGTACTTTTTATGCGTATTTCTTTTAGTTTTGCAAATTTTCTACAATTTTATATGCAAATTCATTTATTCTATTAGTAATATTATTTTTTGAGTTATCCTTCTTTATATATGAAACAAATAAAATAGTTAACTGTATTATAATTTTTACGACATGAGTACTTTTTCCTCCAAAAGAAAAATTAAAGATATGATTACTTTTACCTTTAGTTCAATAATTATTGGTTTACAAAACTTTTGTTCCTAATTGACATTTTGGTAGATATGGTTGCGCACCAAAATTGGGAATGATCTTTTTCAATTATGTGTGTGTATAGTTTTTGAAATCTATTTTTCTTTCTTTGGGTAACCATGGACCATCAAATATAGTTCTTGAAGTCTATTCAACTACCCACGTGTTTAAAGAAATAAGTGTTAATTATACAGCACTTATATTCAACACATATTTTCAAACAAAGCTATTTAAAATATTGTAACTTGATTAAAAACTTAACATGGAAGATAGAAAACAGAGCGTGTGACCTCATTTATTGACAAAAAATAAACCATGAACAGAAAAGGAACAAGAGCTGCGAGTAGGAATTCAATATCCACGATGATCATGTCAGAGGTTGGAATTGTCTATTTAATTAGGAAAAATGTTTGGTAGACAACTGTAATACGCAGACAACCAGATAACTAGTTATAAAATGTGAAGAGAGAGAAATACGTATACGTATAAAGTGTGAAGAAAGAGAAATACGTAGATATTCTGTGAGTAGGGTGACTGGTTGGCTGCGTATTGCAGTTGTTAGCGTAATAAAGTTGTTTAATTAGTGGAGTGGTTGGATAGGATAGTTTGAAGATGCTAATTGGGTTTTATAACAAGGGATAACTATGGAGAACGTCAATGAGTAATGATGATATGATGTAATATCTATGACTTCTTGGGGTTTGCTAATAACATGTTTGAATCCTCTGTAGTGGTCCGGTTCTACCTCTAGAACAGAGATATTCATCATTGGATTTGAGTACTACTGATATATATTACCAACATAGCCAATACCAACAATGTATGAAAAAACGTGTGTGCATTCTATTGGATAAAATTAAATAAAGATTAGAAAATAATGGTGAATAGTGCGTTTTTGTCAAGCAACGTTAATTACCATTGACTAATTTGTATTGGACACTATGCAAGGACATGACTTTCTCCAAAAAGTCGCAATGCTAATTATACATTTTTGTGGAACACAATACTACATTATTGTATATCATAAAGGATGCATCAAGCACAAACTCTTAACTGTATAAAACAGATAGAGTTCTTCTCAAGCTGAAGTTGTCATTCCTCCCTAGCTCGCTTCTCCCTGTATAAACCATGAATACATTTTCCTCTCAATATGCAATCTTCTTTGCATGGTTGCTATGTGCAATCATGTTCAACACCGGCACATGCAGCTCCAATATCCGCTGCAACGAGAAAGATAAGCAAGCTCTCTTAAACTTCAAGAAAGGAGTGATAGATCCATCAGGTGTGCTCTCATCATGGTCCACTCAACAAGATTGTTGTCTATGGACAGGAGTCAAGTGTGACAACATCACAACTAGAGTCTCTCACCTCAGTCTCCCATGTCTTACAACACTTCCAACTTACTCTGACAAAGAAGATAAATCACACTGCCTCACAGGTTCTATTTACCTATCCTTGCTGTTGGAGTTAGAATTTCTAAATTACTTGGATTTGAACAATAATGATTTCTTAGCTATTCAATTAGATTCTACGCATAGTCAGAATTGTCATAACTTATCTGTAGCTACTACTCATCATTGTGTCAACTCTACAATAACTCTTCGTTATCTTGATTTATCATCTAACGAGAATCTTGTCATCAATAGTCTTCTATGGCTTTCTCGCATGTCCTCCTTGAAATATCTTGACCTTAGTGGCATTGATCTTCACAAGGAAACTAACTGGCTTCAATTTGTCACTATGCTTCCATCACTTTCAAGCCTCGCCATGGGTGGTTGTCAACTTAGAGACTTGAGTCCATCTCTTGAATATGCTAATTTTACTGCACTTGAATATCTTGATCTTTATCAAAATGAATTTCACTCAGAGTTGCCTAAATGGTTATTCAACCTCAGTTCTGGTATCTCTGAAATTTACCTCAGTTGGACTTATTCTTTAAAAGGCCAACTACCTAAGGCACTGTTAAATCTTCGATACTTGGAAGTCTTGGACTTGGAGGAAAATAACATGGATGGACCAATTCCAGATTGGTTGGGTGAACTTGAACATTTACAATATCTCAATCTTGGAACAAACAAGTTTTCTGGATCTATTCCTACAAATTTGGGAAATCTTTCATCCTTAACTGACTTGTTAGTCGGCCACAATCAATTGTCAGGAGTTGTGTCTGAGAGAAATTTTGCAAAATTGTCAAAATTAAGGGAGCTGGACATACAGTCATCACCGCCATTAGTCTTTGATTTTGACTCCCACTGGGTTCCACCTTTTCAACTTGAACGATTGGATCTTGGATTTGCAGGTTCCAACATTCCAGAGTGGTTTTATACACAAAGATCAATTGAAAGGTTAGCTATTTATGAATCATCATTTAAGGCCCAGGGAAAATTTTGGAATTTTGTATCAAGAGTAGCACAACTCTATTTGCTAGATAATAAGATAGATGGGAACATGTCAAAAGTGTTGTTGAACTCTTCATTCTCATATTTGTCATCAAATGATTTGAAAGGTGGTCTTCCCATATTATCATCCAATGTGATCTTTCTTGACATATCAAACAACTCATTGTCTGGAAACATTTCTCCCCTCTTGTGTGATCATAAGATGCTCAATGGGAAAAGCAATTTGGAATACTTAGACATATCTCAAAATCATCTAACTGGAGGGCTAACAAATTGTTGGAAGAATTGGAAATCTTTGGTTCGTGTTAGCTTGGGAAGCAATAATCTAACGGGCAAGATACCATCATCAATGGGCTTGTTATCAAATCTTACCTCACTGCATCTACATGAGAATAAGCTCTATGGACAGATTCCTGTGTCACTGCAAAATTGTCACTCTTTATTGATATTTAATGTTCGTGAAAACAACTTTTCAGGAAATATGCCAAACTGGATACCGCATGGTGCAAAGATTCTCTCATTAAGGTCAAATAATTTAAGCGGTAATATCCCAGAACAGATATGCCAAATGTCTTCCCTTATTATTTTGGATATTGCAGATAATAGAATTTCAGGACATATACCCAGTTGCATACAGAATATCACAACCTTAGTTTTCAACAATGTTTCCTTCACAAAGCTTACTTATTTCGTTCCTATAGATAGTAGTAGTCGTTACTATGTCTTTGAAGAGATTCTTGAGCTAGTTACAAAAGGTCAAATATCAGACTATGGAATGAACCTTCACTTTGTGAGCTTAATTGATATGTCATGTAACAATTTGTCAGGAACATTACCTCTCCAAATATTTAGCCTCATTGGATTGTACTCCTTAAACTTGTCCTACAACAGATTAACAGGACAAATACCTAATGAGATTGGCAACATGAAAAAACTGGAGTCCCTTGATTTATCAACAAACAAATTTTGGGGTGAAATTCCTCATAGCATGTCTAGTTTGTCCTTTTTGAGTTACTTAAACCTGTCATGCAACAATCTGACAGGCAAAATACCATCAGGCACACAACTTCAGGGATTCACTGCACTCAGCTACATGAACAACCCTGATCTTTGTGGACCTCCACTTACCAAACTTTGCTTCCAGGATGTTAACAGTAAAGACACAAATGCAGCAATAGATGAAGATGGAGATGAATCTGAATCTGAATCTGAATTTTTGTCATGGTTTTATATTGGAATAGAATCTGGATTTGGGACAAGCTTTTTGGGAGTTTGCTTTGCAATTTTCTTAAATAGAAAATGGAGGCACGCTTACTTCAAGTTCCTTTATGACATGAGAGACCGATTTTATGTCATTAAAGTGAAATGCTTTCGTACGTTGGGGTCCAAAATGTTGCATAGCCATACTGGTACTATTACGTTAACTCTTTCTCTTGAATTTCATTTTGATACTGTTTTCTTTTTAAGAGCCCCTACCTTTCAAACTGTTGAATGCATTTATATTTATTAGGTGTTCCTCATTCTTCAGAAGAGAATAAATCATCAAGTGTGGGAGAAGAAAAAGATGGTGGTGTTATTCTAATGACAACCACCGGCAATGCCAACATTGATGAGCTCAATATTTAGATTTATTTTATATATTTTGTCACTCTGAAAAGTTGCGGCCATGGCTAAATTTTTATTTATATTTGGTTTTTCATTTATTTAATAAAGGAATGTTAGATCCTTCTTTTAAACATTGACTATCTAAAATACTTTTTATTATTTAAAATTTATTAAAAATTATAAATTTTAACTGATCTCACTTCTCATTAATAATTTGGATGTGAGATTATCAAAATTTATAATTTTTAATTAATTTTAGTCAATAATAAAATGTGTTGAAAAGATGGTATTTAAAAGATTAACATTTCTCTGTGTAAAGAAATATTGTAATAGTGTTAATGACTGTGCCATTATTGTTTAAAACATATAGGTTTAACATTCCTCTTTAGTTAAGTGAGAAAATCATGAAGTATATCTTCTATATTTAATATGAAGTATGTTTTTCCTTCTAGTAGCCCTGAACTTATGTGATACATTTTGTACAATGGTAGCTTGTATAAAATTGTACTGAAATAAATATATAAAAGATTAGCATAAAATCATGTATCAGGGGAAGAGGAATGTATTATGTTTTAAATATAAATTAGCGAAAAAATATATTATATGAATAATGCTGAAGACGAAGTCACATTTTACATAAAAAAATAGTAAATATGACCAGTAGTAATTATAAAATTCTTTTTCGAACAGTTTATTATAACTTCACGGTATGTAACAACAAGAAAAGTCCATTATTTTATGAAAATTTGATTTTCTTCAATTTATTTATGCACATTTAATGGTTATTGTTTTGTTTTCAACAATTTTTTTCACGTGCTGTAGATTGAACCCTTGTTTTTGGTAGGCATTTAGCATGGAACGAAGTAATTAGATAATAAATGTAATGGTAAAAGGACGCAATTGGATCCATTATGCTAGGCATTTACTCTTGTCCGCATTCGTTACCCACGTTCTCCTACCAAATTATTCTTGTCCGCATTGGTGAAGTTCGAGTAGTTAAATTTTCTTATTTCAGCTGACTTAATCAGTATGTTTATCGACTTCTTAATTAATTTTTATTTATTTATTACTTTAGAAATTATAGCTTTACAATTTTGTTAGAATAGTTAGTTTAAGAATTTTATGTTAGGCTTGTCAATTATATTTTAGTTTTTAAATGTGTTAGTATAGAAAAATTTATAGGAAATTTAGTCGAAATTTTTATGTTAGAATATTTTATAAGAAATTAATAGAAAATTTAGTAGAAATTATTTTTCTTTATAGAAAATTTATTAGGAATTTTTTTATTGTAGGAGTATTTTTTTTTATTCTTATAAATTTGATAGGAGAATTTTGTTTTTAAGTTTAGTTATAGTTATTGTAGTAATTTTATTTAAAATATATATTATTAGTTTAGTTTTGAATTTTTTAGTTTAGGAAAAATTAATAAAATTTAAATTTTTGATGTAGGAATAAATTTTTTATTAAAAAAAATGTGTTACTAATTTTTATTTTCTAAGTTTATTATAGTGTAGAAATATTATTTAAAATTTATATTGTTAGTTTTTAAATTTGATAGTTTAGAAAAAAAAATATTCATAGTTATGTTTCTTTTAATGTAGGAATAATTTTTTTTATTATAAATTTGTTAAGAATAATTTTTTTCAAGATTAGTTATAGTTAGTGTAGTAATCATATTCAAGCTTTTATATTGTTAGTTTAGTTTTGAAATTGTTATTTTAAGAAAAAATTAGTTTAGAATATTTTATTTAATGTAGAAATAATTTTACTACTTAAATTTTTTTTGTTTGGAATTGTTTTTTAAAATTTAGTTATAGTTAGTGCAGAAATATTATTGAAACATTTATATTTTTAGTATAATTATGTTTTATTGTTTTTAAAAATTGTATTTAATTTTTTTCCAATATTCCAGGTTTGGTAATTAAAAATGGCATCATCATCTTCTACTACTAGTGTGAGACTTGAGTCTGGTCCTATCGACGATGACGTCATTTGGATGCAGAGATATAATGTTTCAAAACACATTTGTAACATGAGAGAGTCTTGTAGATTACATGGTTGATGAGCGATCCTGACTTACATGGAACAATATGTTATACCGGATACAATTGTTAAGCATCTCCAGGAAACTAGATTTTGCTGGGTTTGTAGGCTGGCCTACATGAAGATTGATTCAGGCTTGCTATATGCATTCATTGAGAGATGGAGGTCAGAGACTCACTCTTTTCATACGCAGTGTGAGAAGTGCACCATCACATTGCAGGACATAGTTGTGTTAGTAGATTTATCGATAGATGGTAAAACAATTATTGGTGATACTGTTGGGCAATAACTAGATTTGGTTGAGACTTTTTTAGGTGTTCATTTCTCTCTCTAATACGTTAAGGGTAGCATATGCAAAATTAATTTTGATGGTGTGACGTGCTTTTTGGATGACCTCGAGACTCTATGGCGATTCACACGTGCATGATTCTACGATTTATTGGCAGTCGGTGTCATGTTTGTCGACAAGAACAATTCTCGCGTCCCAATAAATATATCTTCAGTTTCTGTTGGTTACTTATATTGAGAATTGTGCAACGCGACGAGCACAAATGCAATTTCCATTTGTGAGATGACGATATTAGTACAATTATGGGCTTAGTAATAGTTTACTTGTTTAGCACCAGTCGTCACTAAGCCACATGTTGATAGGATACCAATTGATCATAGGTATATTAATGTTTTATTATTAATGTTATTTTTCTTAATGTTTTCAATTAACATTGCAATATAATATTGTTAATAACATTGACATTTTTTTTGAAGGTGGCTCCCAATATAGCATAATATTTCCTTTGATCATGATGTAAAATTTGTCTGTCACATACTAGATTTACTAAAAAATCCATGAGGTGAATTTCATTTTATTTTTTTTTCAATTGATTGTATATGTTAATTACTAATGTTGCCACTAATTTGTTTTTGCAGGTTTTTGGCAAACCTATACTGATGATAGTTTTTAGAGGTTGCCCACAATTTGTGTTGAGGGTATTAATGTGTGGAGAGCGGTGATGCCACTGATTTCTTCCTATATTGTTGAGTGACACCAGCTTGATTGGGTTGTAAGACAATTTGGTCTAAGGTAGTTTATTCCAATGGCGCCTTCTCAACCACAAAATCTACACGAGCTAACATTGAGAGGAAATGAGGAATATAATTGGATGACAACTTTTGGCCCAATTGTACATATTTGGGTGAATCGGCTGGAATATATTGTTCATGACACACCAGTGGATGGACCTATCAACTATAACGATGAGTATCTCATTTGTTATCGTCGGAAGAATAAGATGTTTATTGACCTGGAAACGTGCAGGTGGTTGCTATGGTACAAAAATCATTACTTAAACTTAATTTCATAAACATTTTATGTTGGTGCACATTTTATGTTGGTTGCTATGAATTCCACTACTTTTGCTTCTTGGTACACATTCATCATTTACTGTTGAACAACAATTTTTACTTCTTTTTTGCTGTCAAATTTCAAATCAACATGTAATTCTTGTCCAATTGACCAGTTTGAATCAATAATAACACCCCACAAATCTTCTTAATTAGGATAAGTCCAATCAATATTTGTATAATATGGTGTTCCTTGCTATAATCATTTATTCGATATGTTGTATTATTTACGATATAAATATTATTAATTCATACTAACCTATTTGTGTTTTAACAACAACATTCAATTGAACGTCAAGGCTTAAACTCTGTTTTTTTCATCGTCATCTGATTCGGGGTAAATTATGTCAAAATCTTTTTCGTGTGATGATGATTTGACATATGAATAAGAAACCACATAATCTTCATTTGTTGAATCTTCATTTGTTGAATCTTCTTTGTATGAGCTACTAATATTTCCTCAATTACAACCGCATTATACGTAGACGACGTATCACTTGTGGCTACTACTTCTACACATATAGGACTCATACCCCATGTTCAAAGTTATTAATCTTAAGTTTAACATCCTCATCGTCAATTATTTGTAGTGGGACATATTCATTCCCTACAAAACTTCTTCTCATAATCTAACCAATAACTTCATTAGAATTAAATATAAATTTATCATAAATTCCTTTTTTTTTAATGCATTATAACTTATTCCATGCTTGATATTTCCCTTTTAAATCTTTCAAATGTAATTCTTTCATCACTTTCAACAAGTTTACCATTAATATATACAACAATAATAAACTGCATTTCCAACAAATTATTAATTTATCAAATAATATAAATGATATTATCACAAAAAAAAAAATTTACCACGAAATTAAACCTTTCAATATTATTAATTTCATAACTGCACAACAAAAATAATAATTCAATTTCAATAATAGAATATTAAACAAAATTATGTATTGTTTAACTACAAGAATGTATGATACTTGAAATAGAGGAGTGAGGAATATATATACGGTTTAGAATGCGCTACAGGGAGAGAGTGATGCTTCCAATGAAGGCGTCAGGGGCAATTTTACCTGCAGAGGAAGTGTCATAGGTAATGTTACCTTAGTAGGTAAGGGAGGTGCCACAATGTATAGCACCTCTAACCCCATTAGCCCACGTGGCATTAGGTGCCAAGCCGCATTGACTGTGTGGGGCCTTCATCCATACCTGCCCTGGAGACGCTTTGATTGGTGGCGCCTTCCTTCAAAATAGCCCCGACTATAAATAGTTTCTAACTTGCCTCGATTGCATGAATAGTTTTATGAACGAAACTATAATCGTCTATTTACTTAAATGTAATAGATTTTTGTCATGTGAATAGCCCGTGTAATAGAAAAATCCATATATATATATATATATATATATATATATATATATATATATATATATATATATATAATAAACAAATGTTCAAAAAATATCGTGTTTACTTATTTAAAAGGTGTAGCATCTAATAGCAAGTAACATTCAACCGAAATGGATTGTTCTTTTATGTAAGTATGGGTTTTGCCTTTCCTAGACAATTGGATATTTATAAAACTACTCTAATACTCAAGTTAGTGTATGTGCAAGCGAGTGAGAAGTGTAAATTGGGATTAGAGTTTATTTGTCTTGTATGCATTTTCTTTCATAGAGGTGAATCCCTGAAATTTTTAGCAGATAAAAGATCAAATAACAATAATAATGACCTTTGTAAAAAATAATGGATATCTGAATAATCTTGTTTGATTTGATAGTGTCAAGTCAAATTTGTTTAAAAGTAAATTATATCTATTGATTTTGATAATTACATATTATTAAGGTAAATGTTTTATTTATAAGACTTATGAAGTTAGCAAATGAATGAAGCTTGTAGATTAATCAAATGCTAGTAGACGATTCATGAACTCAGAAGATGAATGAAATAGCACAAACAAAGATTTTATTCAAACTAATGAAGTTACTAACGAAACATGAAAATGAGATAAATATCAATTCTGTTAGATCAAATTTGTTTAAAGATAAATTATATCCCTTAATTTTGATAATTACAATATATTCTGATAAAAATCGAAACTTATAAGATGAATAAGATTTTCAAACTTATTAGATGAAGTTGAACACAAAACAAACGAGGTCATGATTAAGTAGATAAAGATCACCATTAAATGAACATAAGACAGATTAATGAAGAGACATGTGCACCCCCAAACTAAAGGATAAAGTATGAATCTTAACTTATAATCTCGAACTCTTATATCTAACCATTTAACAATTCTCGCAGAATTTGTACGAGCTAAAATACGTGTCTGGCATCCATTGTTCAAATTAAAGGAAGTCAACCAAATATCTATCAAAAGTTGTGCCTAGCAGAGTTAAAAACGATGTTTTGTTGCACAATGATTTATTGCAAAAAGCAAAGTTACTTTTTCAATTTTGAACCTTGTATTAGGAACAACTTTCTATGTTGATGTTGACAAGTCTATGATTCATTAAATGCAAAAGAACGTTGAGATGTTTTTATCAAATTGGAGAGAAGAATTTTAAGTCACTAAGTCTAATGACTATCTTAAATCTTCATCTATAAAAAGACTGAAATTTGAAGATTCAAAGTTGTCAAAAATGTGCATCTCAAGAACAAAAAAAGTTATGTCCATCTTGCTTATTTTCATTCTTTTGTCAATCCCTCTCTGCGTAGATATTGAATCTATCAAGTTAGACCGTGATAGTTAGGCTGAAGAGGCTAAGTCCAAGAAATACTTGTTCGTTTGAGGAGACTGATTCCAAAGAGTTGTTAACCTAAAGAGGTTGAGTTCTAAATGATATTTGGGTCTATTAGCCTGAAGAGACTATTTTCCAAAGAAAACTTGGGTTAGCCGGAAGTGGTTGAGGGTAAACAATACTCTATATTTTTCACTTGATTATAGTGAAAAATTAGCTTCTGCAAAGAAATTGAATGTAATCTTTTATGAAACAAACCAATATAAATTTGTTTTTTGTTATCTTCTTTACTTATCTGTTAACTAACCTGGGTTGAATTTTTTTTATTTCATCTAATCATTAAGACTTACTTAATCTGTCTATTAAACCATGTGTCGTCTGAATTCTATCAGACTCAATTTTTGAAAATAAACGAAAGCTTGCAAATATATTTTTTATGAAATACAATTCAACCCCCTTCTTGAATTTCTCATCTTTTTAAGTTCTATTTGTTTCTTCTAATAGACTCTAACAAATGGATATGTGTTTTTTGCACAGTCTTATAAAAAAAGCTCATGTTTAAAACAAGTATGAGGAAGTCAACTAATTCCTCATGAAAAGTCGAGACAAATTAGAACAAAAGAACATGTTTCTAACACAAAGATCTGGTGTAAAAAGGAGAACATATTTTCCTGTGATTCATGAAGAACATTGCGTCTATCTGATGTTGACAACTCATGAGATTACATTGAATGCATAGGAATGTTGAGTAAGCTTCCAACAAAATGGATTGAATGAATTGAAGATACTGAGTCTAACGGTTACTTCAAGTTTTCCATCTATATAAAGGCTAACGGTTACTTCAAGTTTTCCATCTATATAAAGGCTAAAGACTGAATATTTGAAGTTGGAAATTTCTCTAGAAAGAAACTAAGACATAATTTTAAATCTATTGTAAAAGTCTTCTTCGGTTCTTCATTGTATATCTTTTTCCTACGAAATTGTTGATTTTATCTTAGACAAACCTCTTTTGTAATACATTTTCCTTGGTGGTAATTTTAACTTGAAGAGATTGGGATCAAAATATTTAACATTTTTAGCCTAAAGAGATTGTGATCAAAGAGTATTTAACATTATTAGTCTAAAGAGATTATGTTCAAAAAATACTTAAAATTGTCAGTTTGAAAAGGTTAATATTGAGTAGTGTTAGTTTGAAGAGACTATGTCTAAAGAATATTTGGGTTAGTTAAAAGTGGATATAATCAAACAAAACTTGAAACCTTTCATTGTTACTGAAATCTTAAATGTTATTAAGAAACCGAATATAATTTTAATAAGACAAACCAGTATTACAAAGGCTTTTTTTTTTCAAAAAAAAAAACTTTTATATAGTTTGTGAGAATTTTGTTTGTAAACTTCAAACAATAAATTTCAGTTGATAAAAATAATTTATGAAAATCTTTTAAAATATAATTCAACTCTTTTGTATTTTTATTGTTACATATAACATAAAATATGTCATCTTTTATTTTTATCTTATTTTGTTGACTACTGTCGGTTGGGACAGATCAACTATTCTAATAACACCTGAATATAATACAATGTGCATGAAAGAAATATAATGAACTAGGTAAAATTGAATATTTTTATTTATGAATTAATATTTTATTTTTAGAAGATAATATTTTATCTATAATATTTTTTGACTAAAATATTTATTTATTTAATAAATCTAGTAATAATAATTGAAATAAAAATAACAAAAAATATGAAATTATACAATTATATTTATAAATGTTATCTTTTACTAGACGGCATCGTCAACGATCAAATATTTGTCATGCAAAGACTACAACTAATTTTCCACACCTAAAAATTAGTGTGTTGAACTGGTCAACAAGGATATAGTACTCCCACTACCTTATTATCAAATTTCCACACAAACTTCATTCCATGTTAAGTGACTTGGCGTTGAAATTGATTCTCTTTAGTTTTCTAAAATGATAATTCTTCATAGGTTTTATAGGTTACTCGTTTTAAGCATATGCATGTTCAATAATAATAAATGCGAATTAATATAAAAATATTATACTAAAAATATATAATAATTAAAAGAACGAGAGTAGAAAAACAAAGAAGTGAACCGAATATAATTAATTTGTATTTCTTAGTCTGTTTAAATCTTTTCATGCGTTTCATCCGATTTTAGAAAATTGAAATCTATCATTGGTTTTCTAATTCTATATTCATTATTATTAAATTATTTTATGTAATTTTAAACATGAGATCAAAGAAAATAAATAAATAAATAAATACAGAAGAAAAAAATTAAAAGAAATAGTAGAGAAAACATTGCAGCACCATTAAATCACCGCAATACTTCTATTGTTATATATTCATGTTCAATATATAAAGTACTATTCAAATCAATTTGAAAAAATAAAATCATTTTTTAAAAGAATTAAAAATATTAATTTTAAAGTTTATAAAATAAAATGAAATATAATTGAACTTTTAGGGACTAGAATAAGTCTTATAATTAAAATAAATTATTAATTATTCTAAATTTTATTAGATAATTTATATTTCATTAGCCCTTACATAGTACGAGTTGTTAATAATAGTTTTAAAATTGATTAATAATGTGGCAAGAAATATAAGGAATGTGGATTAATAATACCTGCTAGCTAGTAATGCTCAATTGACTTGTATTGCTCCTTTACGTAAATATGGTTTCTACTCTCTCGTAAATAATGAAATATTTAAAAAAATATTCTTACACAAAATTAGTATGTATAATGTATGTAAGCGGGTGAGTTACATTGTATGCATTTTCTTTAATAGCGGTGAAGCTCTGAAACTTAAACAGGTAAAAGAGGGATAACAATAATAATGATCTTCCTAATACTACGTGTATATTTAATTAATCTTATTTGATTCCATAGCATAAAATACTATATCAATTTTTTCTATTTTTATTTTATCTTATTGACTATTGTTAGTTGGAACGGGTCAATTACTTTAATAATACCTTATTAGATAATTTATATTTCATTAGGCCCGTATAAGTTGTTAATAATAATTTTAAAATTAATTCAAAAACATCAATAATATAAATAGAGTTAGCCTGAATGAAGTTGAAGTCATCCATCCATAGCTTGTGACCATGAATACATTCCCCTTCCAATATGCATTCAGTTTTGCATGGTTGCTATGCGCAATCATATTACTCAATACTGCCATGTGTAATATCAATATCCGCTGCAATGAGAAAGACAAACAGGCTCTCTTAAACTTTAAGAAAGGAGTCATTGATCCATCAGGCGTGCTCTCTTCATGGTCCACTCAACAACATTGTTGTCTATGGACTGGAGTCAAGTGTGACAACATCACAACTAGAGTCATTCACCTTAGTCTCCCATGTTATACACCTCCTCCAGCTTACATTGACAAAGAAGATAAATCACACTGCCTCACAGGTTCTATTTACTTATCCTTGTTGTTGACCGAGTTAGAATTTCTAAATTACTTGGATTTGAAAAATAATGATTTCTTAGCTATCCAATTTGATTATGTGCATAGTCAGAATTGTCATAATCTATATGTAGATACTCCTCCTCGTCCTTGTTTCAACTCTACAACAACTCTTCGTTATCTTGATTTATCACATAACGAGAATCTTGTCGTCAATAGTCTCCAATGGCTTTCCCGCATATCCTCCTTGGAATATCTTGACCTCAGTGTCATTGATCTTCACAAGGAAACTAACTGGCTTCAAAGTGTCACTATGCTTCCATCACTTTCAAGTCTCACCATGAATGGTTGTCAACTTAGAGACTTGAGTCCATCCCTTGAGTATGCTAATTTTACTGCACTTGAAGCTCTTAGTCTCTCTCAAAACGAATTTCACTCAGAGTTGCCTAAATGGTTATTCAATCTTAGTTCTGATATCACTCTTATTAACTTTTTATCAAGTTCTTTAAGAGGTCAACTACCTAAGGCTTTGTTGAATCTTCGACACTTGGAAGGCTTGATGTTGCGATCCAATAACTTTGATGGATCAATTCCAGATTTGTTAGGCAAACTTGAACATCTGGAATATCTTGATCTTGATGATAACATGTTTTCTGGATCTATTCCCGCAAGTTTGGGAAATCTGTCATCCTTAATTGTCTTGAGTGTTGGCGAAAATTCATTGACAGGAGTTGTATCCGAGACAAATTTTGTCAAATTGACAAAATTAAAGGTATTGAATATACACTCATCACCACCATTAGTATTTAGTTTTGATTCACATTGGGTTCCACCTTTTCAACTCGTAGCATTAACTCTCGGATTTACCGGTCCTAACATTCCTACTTGGTTATATACACAAAGATCGATTATAGATTTAACCATTCATCAATCAACATTTCAGGCCCCAGGCAAATTTTGGGATTTTGTATCAAGAATACCTTTCCTAGAATTAGACAGTAATTTGATAGATGGGAACCTGTCAAACGTGTTGTTGAATTCTACATTCACAGCTCTGTCATCAAATGATCTAAAAGGTAGCTTGCCCCGATTATCATCCAATGTGGTCGCTGTCTCGTTATCAAACAACTCATTGTCAGGAAACATCTCTTCCCTCTTGTGTGATCGTAAGATGTTGAATGAAACAAGTATTTTGTTGTATTTGGACATATCTTTGAATAATCTATCGGGAGGGCTTACTAATTGTTGGAATAATTGGAAATCATTGGTTCATATTAACTTGGGAAGCAATAACCTAACAGGCAAGATACCCTCATCAATAGGATTGTTGTCTAATCTTACCTCACTCCATCTGCATGAGAATAAGCTTAATGGAGAGGTTCCTCTCTCACTGAGAAATTGTCAATCTCTATTGGTTTTCAATGTTCGTGAAAACAACTTGTCAGGAAATATACCTAACTGGATACCACATGGTGTAATGGCTCTCCAAATAAGGTCCAATAATTTCAGTGGTAACATCCCAACAAAGATATGCCAAATCTCTTCCCTCATCATTTTGGATATTGCAGATAACAAAATCTCAGGACAAATACCAACATGCATGCATAATATCACAGCCTTAGTTTTCAACAATGCTTCGCTGCACAGGCTTGCTTTTATCTTCCTTTTTGATGGTGATTACTACTACAGCCCAGACAGTCTCGAGCTGGTTACAAAAGGTCAAGTATCAGAATATGAGAAAAACCTGCACTTTATGAGCTTAATTGATATGTCGAGTAACAACTTGTATGGAACAATACCTCCCCAAATTTTTAGCCTCACTGCACTGGCATCCTTGAACTTGTCCCACAATAAATTAACAGAAAAAATACCAAATGAGATTGGTAACATGAAAAACTTGGAGTCCCTTGATTTTTCATCAAACAAACTATGGGGTGAAATTCCTGGGGGCCTGTCCAACTTGTCCTTTTTGGGTTATTTAAACTTGTCATTCAATAATTTGACAGGGAAAATACCAGTAGGCACACAACTTCAGGGGTTTACTGAACTGAGCTATATGGGAAATCCTAAACTTTGTGGACCTCCACCTACCAAAATGTGCTTGCAGGATGGTAAATCTAAAGGCACAGAGCCAATAGATGACGAAGATGGGCATAAATCTGAATTTTGGTCATGGTTTTACATTGGTATAGAATCTGGATTTGGGACAAGCTTTTTGGGAGTTTGCTTTGCCATTTTCTTTAATAGAAAATGGAGACACGCTTACTTCAGGTTTCTCTATGACATGAGAGACCGAGTTTATGTCATGGTTGTCATCAAAATCAATTCCTTCCGTTGAGCTCAAACAAACTGTTCACATCCATACATACAGGTACGTGAAACCATTTATTTGAAAATTAATCACTTGATTATACTGCTGGCTAAATGTGGAGAGAGACACCGAAAGTAAAGAGGTTTTATTTCCGCATTTTTTATATGAATTTTATATAATAACGTATTATATAAAAATTAAATATTAAATATATCTTAGAGTAACAAAATTGAGTTGCTACTGATGTGGTTAAACATAAGGTTTTGTCAGTCCTCCAAAGCTTATTTGTTTATTTGATTCGAATAATTGTGGTGATAATACTTTTATTCTCTTATAATTTTAGGTCATTCTCATTCTTCTAAAGGAAATAAATCATCGAGAGCAGGGGAAGAAAAGAACAGTTACGTAGTGAAGGTTTTTATTATATTGTGTTACTTTTAGTCGTGAAGGTTTTTATATTTCTGGTTTGTCTTTCACTTGTTCTTATAAGAAACAATGATGTAAGTGTTAATTAATCATTGTAGTATATTATTGTGGTAAATTTTTTGTTGTTGTATGTGGATTTGAAAATTGTATTTCTTTTCGTATAAATTAATTATTTATTAATAAATTTATATATTTTATATTTATAAATATGTAAAGTTTTTAAATAATAAATAAAAAAATGATACAGTGATCATCAACTAATGGACGATAACAAAGTTAAATACTTATATAGTTATTATAACTTCTTTTCTTGTAATAATAAAATTTTTATATTGTGCGCCTGAATGATTATCGCAAACTTCATTTATCTCTTTTTCTTTAAATTTTTTCTTTTATTTTTTAATCTTAAAAAAACATTTTTCATCTCTTGTTTTACTTTCATTTATATGTAATCGTCATTGCGACAATAACGACAAATCTATATTGTTATAGTAAAATGGCAATACGTTGTAAAGACACTAAAATATAGTGATAAAAATAACAGTGTTAATATGGTTTGATTTGATTGCAAGTACAATAAATACTGTAATAAAAAAAATGGATAAAAGTGAAGATAGAAATGGTCACGCAAGGTTCTGCCTTAAATAGAGTTTAATTTTGCAGGTAACTGAAACAAAATTAATCAATCAACCCACGTAATAATATATATATATATATATATATATATATATATTTCTTTTTTATTAAGATAAAATATGTCACATTTCACATAATATACAGATAGAACTCAATCACATATGTATCTATCTATTATATCTTCTAAATCGTCTACACTAACAATTTATTGTATGGCAAGTTATTCAGCATATATTTTTCGCAATAATAATAGTAATTGTAAAAGACAAATCACAAGAAGGGGGGTTGAATTGTGATATAAAAAAAAATTTCTTTCGTCTGTATCTTTCGTCTGTGGGTTTCGTCTGTGGGTTCAAAACTTGTTCAGACGAAACAGTGTTTATCTTGAAAGATTGATTTTAATATATAAACGTTAAGGTATATTTATCCCCGTTAGTTAACTAACAAATAAAATAAATGCACAGATATTTTTATACTGGTTCGTCTATACAAGACTACGTCCGCTTACCCAAAGAACTACCGAGTTTTCACTACCAACCGTGAAATGGTTACAAGTATTCTTTGAACCCACCCACTTCTCGCTATTACGTATATTCTTTGATCCCAAAATTTCTCGGGCTAAACAACCAGGTATTCTTTGAACACACAGCCTCCTCAGGCTAAACCAGGTATTCTTTGAACACACAGCCTCCTCAGGCTAAACCAGGTATTCTTTGAACACACAGCCTCCTCAGGCTAAACCATGTATTCTTTGAACACACAGCCTCCTCAGGCTAAACCAGGTATTCTTTGAACACACAGCCTCCTCAGGCTAAAATGCCACACAAGTGGACTTTTACAAATATTGTGAATCAACAAAGATTTCCTCTACACAGAGAGGTATTTTTCAATACAATACAGAGTTTATCAGATTTGAGCGAATAATCAGAGTAGATGAAGGATAAGTGTATTCGCCAACTTGTTCTGGTCGTAGTGAAGTCCTTTTATAGGCATCTTCTTCAAATAACCGTTAGACTCATTTGAATGTCGTTGAGAGTCGTTGAAGATCCACTTGAGAACTTTCCAAAAGATTGTCAGTTGTCCTTGATTGATAGATGAGAGTTGCAGCGGATATCTTGGACTGGATTGCGTGTGCAGGACCTTTTACTGACTTGTACAGAGATGTGACAAAAAGGTAGAGACCTTTTTGACTTTGAATGTGAAAGCACAAATCCCCATATTGATTTTGGATTCTTCTCATGATGACTCCTTTAGATTTTAAATCTTGGCACGAGACTTCAACTAGACTTCACTTTTTGGATAGACGAAATGAGTCTTCAAACTTCTTTGTTTCGTCTCATCCTTTCGTCTTAAGCTTCACTCTTGGACAGACGAAGGTCTTCAACTTGAGTAGTCCTTCTATCGTCTGTGCCAGTTTCGTCTGATGACTTGGCTTCTTGGACAGACGCAACACTTCAAACTTTGAAGGGCCATCTTCCGCCTGTGCTGGTTTCGTCTGTGCAAGTCTTGATAGCTTGGTTTCATCTGTGCTGTAATTTATCAAAACTTAGGGACGTTCTTGATCTAACAAATCTTGATCTAACATTCTCCCCCTTTTTGATGATTACAGACCATACCACGAAATTTTGCATAAAACAAGGTTAGACAGAAACAGCAAGACGATGTTTTCTGAATAATACCTCTTTATGAATTATTGTTACATCAATGTGATGTAATCAGAGTTGAATATTACATTGGTATTACAAAGCAGAAAACAATAAAGAATTATAATGTGTATCAGAGCAAAAACAATAAAACTAAAGAAAATTGTTTCAGAGCAAAACAGAAAAAAAAAATTTACAATATCAGTACAACTTCCTTAGGACGATACTCCTTGTTCTTGTTTCTCCCCCTCAGACGAAGCTTTTTCTTCCTTGCTCTTGTTTGCTCTTGCTCCCCCTCAGACGATACTATACCCTTGAGCTAGGCTCCCCCTTGGGTTATGCAATCTTCTTTCTCTTCCCCCTTGGGCTGTTGTTTCCTCTTTTTCTCATCTTTCTCTCCCCTTTGGGCTGTGATCATCAAAACTCTGATCACGAGGAAGGTTTTGGCTTTTTGTTCAACAGCGTCATTACAACCTCCTTCAATTGCTGCACTTCAGACGATAGAGAAGCTTGATTATCTTCAAGTTCTCTGTTCTTTGCTTTCAAGTGCTCACAATCTTCTTCCAAAGCCTCATATTTCCGCTTCAGAGTCTTATACTCCTCAACTTCTTGAATACCAGCCTCAGTGGTTTCAACTGTCTCAGCAACCTCCACCAAATCATCAATTTGTACTTGTGGTGTTTGAGGTTCTTCCACTAAAGGTACAGTGTCATCAATAATGAGCACTGATGGAGTCTTTATCAGACGCAAAACGAAGAATGGAAGAGAGAGACCAGCCGTGAAGTTCTGTTCCCATTGCCATAAGTACAAGTTTGTGGTAACAGTAACTTCAAGATCTGGGTGTTCCTCAGACGGATGTGTGTATGCAAAGGCAGCACCAGGAAACACCTTGCCACAGACGGTAGAATCTTCATCAAATGAAGTTCCAGAACAATGCTGTGAAGTGGCTTCATGATCTTCTATCATTCTTAGTAGTTGAGGATTGATAGAACTTGAGGCTTTAGCTTGGATTGCTTTGAGGTGTATGTAGGCTTCAGATGGAAGGAGCTTGGGGATATGCCTAGCATATTTGAAGGTCTTTGGGACAGACGATACTTTCTTTTCCTTGCCCTTAGCCAAAAAATTAACCAAGCATGGTCGTTTTCGATCTAAGACTACAGAATACTTTGTTTCGTCCGTCACCAGGGAAGAAAACTGAGATCCCATCATGAAGGGACAATATCTTCTATCCTTCTTAGCTTGGCGATCGACGTGGGAGATAGATATGTTTCTTTCTTTTGCTTCCCTTCGATATGCGCCAGCCATCAACCTGAAAGGTATATTGTAGTCTTCTGGGAGGCAATGAGCAAATTCTTCAGGGTCTTCATATTCATGTAGAAGAAGAGAGTAGCGTGGGTTGATCCCAGAGCAATGGGGTCTCGTCCATGGGAGCACAATTCCTAGAGTATGGCCTAAACCAAGATACTCTGTTTTATTTAGAGGAATTGTGAATGGCATAGGATCATGGCGATCTATGGCGTCCAGGTGCCAGTGTGTGCAGTTCTTTGGCTCATAGCGAAGAGAATCATTATCACCATTTGTACAGTGATGAAAAACTGGTGCATTGATCTCGTAACGCAACCTCCACTTTGGATTGTTCCTTTGTGGAATATGGGGTTCATAGCCAAACGCTGGTCCTTCAATCTCCGACGCAGCAAGATGATCCTTATATGCCTTTATGTTTTCTAGTCCTTTGATATTTAGATTAGCCAGAGTGTCCCAGGGCAGACGCTTCAACCAGTTGCGTTGCTCCTCTGGAGAATAAGTAATATTTTCATCAAAATCTGCTGGCTTCAAGGACTTATTGTATATAAAGGGGTTGACAAATCTCCCCAGCTGGAATCCCTTCTTTCCTCCTCAGACCGATAAGGGTTCTTCAGCTCTATATAAGGAGTATCCTTTATGTATGGGTCTTCATTGTCTACCCAAATAACCATGGCAGACTCAGACGTTTCTTCATTGAAGAATTCTTCATGTTTCTCTTCAATGATCCAATCAGGCTTGATTGGTCTTTCAGCACATGAGATTTCAGAAAATCGCTTCATGACTAATTCATTTAAAAATGAATAGTCCATCTTGTGCTTTGGGGGTAGATCTTCTGGATTGATCACCTCCACGTGTGATGTTCCACAAGGGGCATAGACCTTTAAGACTTCAAGTTGATCTTCATCAGACGAAGAATCAACATCTTCAATCAGCACTAGGTCATCAGACGGAATCTCCTTCGTCTGTGGTTGAAATGCCTCCTCAGACGCAGTAGGTAGCGTCTGTGTAAGGGAAGCGTTCAGCGGAGATGCAACAATAGGAGTTTTCCTATGTTCATCTTGGAGTAAAGATGAAGGAGAGACCTCCATAGTGGAGACTTCCTCATTGAGCATGTTTTCCAACTCCTCCGCAAGTTGGGCATTGTCTTTTTGGATCTGGGCAGTTTCTTCACTGTTCATGCCCTCTGAGGTTGCTTGAGCAGGTGCTCCCTCAGATGATCCAATGCCTTGAATACTTTCGAGAAAGATCCTTTCTCTCTCAGCTTGAAGCAAAATAGAGGCTTTCTTGGCTTCTTTCAGCATTCTTTCTTCGTCTGTCTCACCAACTATCACAAACGCAAGCTTTTGCTTCATTTTCTCCTTGCCCTTAGCAGCTTTCTCAAGCGCAAGCTTCCTAGCTTTTGCTTTTTCTTCTGCATCTTTCCTCTGCTTTTCTTCGTCTGTGAGGATCTTCACAGACGGAACTGCTACAGACGATAGGGTGACCCCTTCAACTTCACTTAGGGATATCGTCTGAGCATGTTTCTTGTCAGCAACATGCTTGACTCTGGTTGTCCTCTTCTTTTTCTTGAGGGGTTCCTCAAGAACATCCTCAAAAGGAACTTCAGATATAGTTACAGATGGAAGGGAAGAAGGTGGAAGTGTTTGGGTTTGTGTTTGGGGTTGTGTTTCGGACGGTGTTTGAGCTTGTGTTTGGGATGGTGTTTGGGCTTGTGTTTGGGGCTTAGCTCGCTTGATACGTGCTCTGTGTGGCTCTTTGGTGATGGGTGAAAGAGGGGTTTCCTCATTTGGTGAATGAAGGAGAAGGCTTGGGGTGAGGTGCATCTTAGCAAAGGTGCTAGCCTTTACTTCTTTTCCTTCAGGGTGCCACGTGACTCCAGTGGTATCGAAACCCTGGTTGATGATGATGGTGGAGAAGAGAGTGGCGTAGGGGATGCTACTCTTTCTGCGAATGTTCCGATTCTTCAACGCACTCACCCAGTGGTCGAGAATGATGTGAGGAAGACTCAATCTTGTTTTCCTTAGACAGTAGAAGATGCAGAATCTGTCTCGGAAACTTACATTGTCCCTCGAACCAGTCCTTGGCGTAAAGATGTTATATAGGAGGTTATGGATGATTCTTGCAGTAGGAGCGAGTTTTCCAGATCTGAAGGACTTGGGATCTTCAGAGTTGGGTTTCTTCAAATATAGTATTTTGTTAACATGTTCCTCTGATTCATTCTTCTCCCAGTTGGGAGAGTAGAAGCGCCCTTCGGTCTTGTAGTTTCCTGCTTCAGCAATGGTATCAACAATGATGATGTATTCTTTGTTGTCAATAGTGCCAACAATCCCATCATCAAACTCTCTGGCATCGCTCCAAAACTCGGCGTATGCCTCCATCAGCCATGGGCCTTTCGTCTCAGCGAAGCCCATCCAACCAGCTTGGTCAAAAATCTTCAATGCCCTTTCAGAGACACTCTGTAAGGTCTCTCTTGAGATCCACTTGCTAGGTAAGAACAAGTCTTGAGCGAAAAAGGTTGCTTCAGCGGTTTTGGTTCCCTTGGTGTTCTTGGCGGCCATTGTTGTCGTTTGAAAAAAACTAGAGAGTGAAAAACTTAGTGAGTTTTTAGGTTTTTAGAGAATTCAAGCAGTTTCAAATCGCAGTAAAGAATAAAAGAGTTATATTTCAAGAGTATTTATAAGTGAGAAAAAAAAAACTGTTGCAATTCTTCAGACGAAACAGATTTTGAAATTCTCCCTTTTTGTCGTGTCCATTGAAAACTATCCTTGATTTGACATGTCCACATCATTGCCTTTTCAACGATTAATTTGACCTCTGCAATTCACGGCGCATGCTCATCATTGTCCTAAAATAGTGCAATAAATGACAGACACATTTATTGCTCTCTTTAACTTGTCCCTGCACACTTGAGATAAACTTATTAAAAAGTAACAGTTGCATCTGTTGAATTTTACCACAGTAACTATTCAACTCGATCAGACGCAATGTTTCGTCTTAACACGAAGTAATGTACAGACCGAACCGAAATGTACAGACGGAACAAATTCAATCAATAACTCAGACGAAACAATTTTCAATCATGCAAAGAAATAATTCCAAGATTTTCTTTAATGAAATTGAATCGTGTTTCATCTAAAGCTTTTGTAAATATATCTGCCCATTGAAAATCAGTTTGAACAAATTGTATATCGAAAATACCTTTTTGGACATAATCTCTTATGAAATGAAAACGAATTTCAATATGTTTAGCTTTTGAATGTTGAATAGGATTTTTGCTGAGATTGATTGCACTTGTGTTATCACGTATCACCGTATAAGATTCTCAAACCTGGAGTAATCTTCCAGTTGATGTTTTATCCATAGTAATTGTGAGCAACACCCAGCTGCAGCGATATATTCTGCTTCAGTTGTTGAGAGTGCAATGGAGTTTTGTTTCTTGCTTGACCAAGATATTAGTGATGATCCAAGAAATTGGCATCCACCACTTGTGCTTTTTCTCTCCACTTTATCTCCAAAGATAATCAAGATCACAAAAGCCTCTTAAACTGAAATCACTATTTCTCTTATAAAACAAAGAGAGATTAGTTGTTCCAACAAGATATCTAAGAATTCTCTTTTACAGCTTGTAAATGAGATTCTTTGGGATCAGATCGAAAACGCTACGCATAGTACGAGGCGCTAAACATAATGTCGTCCGCTGTCGTTAAATAAAGGAGTGAGACAATCATACCTCTGTATATCGTCTGATTAACAGACTTACCTGACTCATCCTTGGTGAGATTTGCTCCGGACGAATGCATTGGGGTCTTCATAGACTTGGAGTTTTCCATTTTGAACTTCTTGATAAGTTCCTTTGTATACTTCTGTTGATGGATGTAGATTCCTTCTTTCGTCTCTGTTTGATTTGAAGTCCTAGAAAGAACTTCAATTCTCCCATCATACTCATTTCAAACTCATCCTGCATTAACTTTGAAAAATCCTTGCAAAGAGAATTGTTAGTAGCTCCAAAGACTATATCGTCTACATAAATCTGGACTATAATAAAGCCCTTTGAAACGCTTTTTTTGAAGAGAGTTGTATCAACCTTTCCTCTTGAAAAACTATTTTTAAGAAGAAAAGTACTGAGTCTGTCATACCAAGCTCGAGGAGCTTGTTTGAGACCATACAGTGCTTTCTTGAGTTTGAAAACATGATCTGGCTGAGACAAACTTTCAAAGCCAGGTGGTTGTTTTACATAAACTTCCTCTTCAATAAAACCGTTTAAAAAGGCACTTTTTACATCCATTTGATATAGAACGATATTCTTGTGAGCAGCAAAAGCAAGTAATATTCTAATAGCTTCTAATCTAGCTACAGGTGCAAAGGTTTCAGTAAAATCAATACCTTCTTGTTGATTGTACCCTTGTGCAACTAACCTTGCTTTGTTCCTTACCACTTTTCCAGCTTCATCAAGCTTGTTTCTGAACACCCATCTGGTTCCAATGATGCTTTTGTTCTTTGGTCTTTCAACAAGGGTCCATACATCATTCCTTGTGAACTGATTAAGTTCTTCTTCCATAGCCAAAATCCAATCATTGTCTTGAAGAGCATCTTCAATATTCTTTGGCTCCAGATCTGATACAAGAGCGTAGCTTGAAATATACTTCACTTTTGATCTTGTTTGAACACCTTGAGATCTATCTCCAATGATGAGATCTTCTGTATGGTTAGATGCAAACTTCCATGTTTTTGCAAAGTGGATTGATCTCCTGTTGATGAGTATCGACGAAGAGGGTTAAATCACATGCATCTATCGTCGCGCCTTTGTATCGTCGACCCGTATCGTCGACCCTTGTTTATCGTCTTGTCTTGAATTCTGACCGGAGGGTTAATCTGCAAATTATCAAACAGATTTTCTAGGTCTGATATTTCTTTATCAGCCTTTGAGTTATCTTGAAACTTTACATGGATTGATTCTTCTACAACTTGCGTCTTATAGTTAAATACTCTATAGGCCTTAGATGTATTTGAATATCCAAGAAAGATTCCTTTAACCACCTTTGAATCAAACTTTCCAATTTGTTCTCTGGTGTTAAGAATAAAGCATTCACATCCAAAAGGATGGAAGTAAGAAATGTTGGGTCTTCTTCCTTTCCATAATTCATATGGAGTCTTATTCAAAATTGGTCTTATCAATATTCTGTTTTGAATATAACAGGAAGTATTGATTGCTTCTGCCCAATCATATTTCGGGAGAAAGCTTTCATGCAACATAGTTCTAGCCATTTCTTGTAAAGTACGATTTTTCCTTTCCACAACTCCATTTTGTTGAGGAGTTCTTGGAGACGAAAAATTGTGAAATATACCATTTTCAAAACAAAAGGCTTTGAACTCAGAATTTTCAAATTCTGTTCCATGATCACTCCTTACAGACGCAATACAAAATCCTTTTTCTTTTTGAACACGTTTGCAGAATATTTCAAAGACCTTGAAAGACTCATGTTTATGGGCTAGGAAATATACCCATGTAAATCTAGTATAGTCATCTACAATGACAAATCCATATCTTTTCCCTCCAAGACTTTCAGTCTGAGTGGGTCCAAAGAGATCAATGTGTAACAGTTCTAATAGTCTTGTCGTGGAAACAACATTTTTAGATTTAAAAGAAGCTTTAAGTTGTTTCCCATGCTGACAAGATTCACACAGACGATTGGTTTTCCAAGATATTTTTGGCAAACCTTTTACGAGATCTTTCTTAGAAATTTTTGAAATATACTTGAGACTTAAATGTCCAAGCTTTTTATGCCAAATATCTCGTTCATCGTCTGCTAAAATCAAACATGTTACATTCTGATCACTCAGGTCAGAAAGGCAAACCTCATAAAGGTTATTCTTTCTTTTCCCAACAAAAAGAATGGATTTATCTTTGTTCTTCACTATACACTCATCAGAGTTAAAAGCTACTTCATATCCACTATCACAAAATTGACTTATGCTAAGTAGATTGAAGTTAAGACCTTTAACGTATGAAACGTTCTGGATAAGGGGATTGGGTGTCTTACCAACAGTCCCAATGCCAAGAATTTTACCTTTACCGGAATCAGTATGAGACAGGACCACTTTACTTGGTCCGAGGTCTTGGAACATAGACAGTCTCCCGTCATGTGTCGTGAGCATCCACCGCACAGGTACCAGCTTGAAGTCTTGTCTCTTCCCATTGAGGATATCTGCAACAGGAACAATAAATGACTTTGGTACCCAAATCTTTTTGGGTCCTTTCTTGTTAGTTACAAAAGGCTTCTTTTTGTTTTGAGCCCTTTTGTAGATGTTAGGAACCTTGTTGTAATTCCTTTTCTTTTGATCAGACGAAACAGGTTTGTTTTTCCTTTCGTCTGTCTGCTTAACATAACCAAGTCCACTTTTGTCACTTGGTGATCTCCCATATTTTAAAATATTTTCAAGAATGGAGGATCCCTTTGTAAACTTGGTTAAGTCATTGAGTAAGGACTCATTTTCTTTTTTTAATCTTTCGATTTCAAGAATGAAAATGTCCTTTTCAGACTCAGACGAAACATCACTTGATATTTTCTTATCTAGAAACTCAATTTCAGATTTCAAAACTGTATTCTCTTCCAAAGCTTGTCTTAGCTTGGTTTTGAAAGTTTTGTATTGCTGAGCAATAAAATGAGAGTTAGCTAGAAGAGTATCATATGATATTTCTTCTGATTCTGACTCAGACTCAGAAGAAGAGGATGAAGAAGTTTCATTGTAATTTACCTCTGTTGAGACATGATCTCCAGCCATGAGGCATATGTTTGTTGTTTCTTCTTCTTCAGAGGATTCCTCTGAGCTTTCACTATCGAGGTCTTCCCATGTTACTAGGCTTTTCTTGCCTTTGTCTTTTCTTGAGCTCCACCTCTTTTTCAGTCTAGGGCATTCTGACCTGATATGTCCAGGTTTTTTACATTCATAACATACAACTTCTCTCCTTTCTTCTTTGTTGGATGACTCCTCAGGAGATTTCTTTTCCTTCTTTTTGAAGAAGCGTTGACCTCTTCCTTTCTTCATCATCATTCTTTTAAATCGTCTGGTCATAAGAGAGACTTCGTCTTCGGACGAATCATCAGACGATTCTGATTCAGTTAAATCAGCCTTTAGAATCTTCATCTTCCTTTTACTGTCCTTCTTGACAGATTCTTCTTTAGAGATGTTTTTAACGGATGGAAGCGCAATAGGTTCTTGGACCTTGATCTTATCTCTTTTACATAAGAGTACCTCATGTACTCTTAAGGCTCCTATTAACTCATCAAGAGTTAATGTCTTCATGTCACGCCCAACTGAGATTGCAGTGGACATAGCTTCCCATGGAGAAGGAAGACTGTCCAATATCTTCATGTTGTTCTGGGCCTTTGTGAATGTGATGCCAAGAGCAGTGAGTCCATTCAATATTGTTTGAAATATTCCAAACATCATATCAATGGATTCTTCTTTCTTCATAGAGAACATTTCATATTCTCTCCGGCGTAGCGACTTTCCTCATTCGACATCTTCTCGTGCCTTCATATGAGATCTTTAGAGCATCCCATAATTCTTTGCGCTTTGTAGGCACAAAACCTGTTGTACTCAGTTCTGGAGAGAGCACACATAAGAGTATATCTAGCTTTGTTGTTCAGCTCCATCATTGAGTATTCTTCATTTCCCCATTCTCCTTCAGGTTTGACAATAGGGATATTTCTTTTGGTAATGATATTCCACAGCCTGTACTGTGTGGATTTGATGTACATCTCCATGCGATCTGCCCAGTAGGGATAATCATCTCCAGAGAACGCTGGAGGTTTGTTCATGGAGGCTCCTCCGGATAAGAAAGATGGTCCTTGTGAGTCCATGCCGGATCTTTTCCTCTAGCAAGTTAAGCGCTCAACCCTTAGAGGCTGAGCTCTGATACCAAACTGTAAAAGACAAATCACAAGAAGGGGGGTTGAATTGTGATATAAAAAAAATTTTCTTTCGTCTGTACCTTTCTTCTGTGGGTTTCGTCTGTGGGTTCAAAACTTGTTCAGACGAAACAGTGTTTATCTTGAAAGATTGATTTTAATATATAAACGTTAAGGTATATTTATCCCCGTTAGTTAACTAGCAAATAAAATAAATGCACAGATATTTTTATACTGGTTCGTCTATACAAGACTACGTCCAGTTACCCAGCAACTACTGAGTTTTCACTACCAACCGTGAAATGGTTACAAGTATTTTTTGAACCCAGCCACTTCTGGCTATTACAGATATTCTTTGATCCCAGCCTTCTCAGGCTAAACAACCAGGTATTCTTTGAACACACAGCCTCCTCAGGCTAAACCAGGTATTCTTTGAACACACAGCCTCCTCAGGTTAAACCAGGTATTCTTTGAACACACAGCCTCCTCAGGCTAAACCAGGTATTCTTTGAACACACAGCCTCCTCAGGCTAAACCAGGTATTCTTTGAACACACAGCCTCCTCAGGCTAAACCAGGTATTCTTTGAACACACAGCCTCCTCAGGCTAAAATGCCACACAAGTGGACTTTTACAAATATTGTGAATCAACAAAGATTTCCTCTACACAGAGAGGTATTTTTCAATACAATACAGAGTTTATCAGATTTGAGCGAATAATCAGAGTAGATGAAGGATAAGCGTATTCGCCAACTTGTTCTGGTCGTAGTGAAGTCCTTTTATAGGCATCTTCTTCAAATAACCGTTAGACTCATTTGAATGCCGTTGAGAGTCGTTGAAGATCCACTTGAGAACTTTCCAAAAGATTGTCAATTGTCCTTGATTGATAGATGAGGCTTCTTTTTTCATTTTTATCTTATATTGCTAATAATACACGAATACAATTTAATGTTTATAAATCAACTATTCTAATAATACACGAATACAATTTAATTTTTATAAAAAAATATATCAAATGAACCAGGTAAAAATGAATATTTTATTTATGGATTAATATTTATTTTTTAGAAAATAATTTTTATCTAAATCAAGACCATTACAGAAACAAGGAAAGAATAGAGAATGATCATAAGAAATAGTAGAGAAAATATTACAACACCATTAAATCATGGTCATACTTCTATTGTTGGCAAAAATAAATCTCCCAAAATGAAAAATAATATTTTAATCGAATCCAAAGTAATCAAATCGTATCTTATTTCTTTTGAAAAAATCTAAATTTATTATCATCTCTTTTTTTCTAACTTCACGTTAATTGACAGAATGATATTGATTCAATAATTAATTCATCATTATCAAATTTATCAAATTTAAACCAAATCTTAATTTAAACCATCTAATAAAAAAATAAAGAAAAAGCTTTGCAAATAAAAACCAAATTGTAATAATTGTCTTCTTTTCAATAAAATCCATAATTAAGTTATTGTTGTTATCTACAACCAAAATCAAATGATAATTTTGAGAAAAAAAATAGAAGTAATATAAATATTGTGGACATCCTTCTCCCAAAATCTTAAAATTAAGAAGAATCTATTAAAGATAATGTCATTAATTATACTTTATGACTAAATTGTGGTGTTACACTTTATAGTCATATAAATATAAAGGTAGACATGGATGAACTTGAATAAAAAAAAAAAGCATGGAATCAAATTATAATATCGAATTAATTTTTCTCTCTTCACCTTTCTTTTCATATTTTGCAACATGTTAATAGCATAAAAGCATTGAGGTAATGTTTTTAATCTTCTGTTTGACAATTATAGAAATTTATATTTCTAATTTATAGTTCATGTTTTGATGAAAATATAAAATGTCTTTATATTATTACACTTGTAAAAAGATATAAAATACATTTTAGAAAATTTTGTCACTTTTTCTTTTGGCTTGTACTACATAAAATAAAATAGCATGATTTAGACGCATGCTATAGTAAGCCAAAATTTTACTAATCCAAATAATTTTATTATTTGGCATGACCGGTTAGATCATTTTGGGTTAATAATGATGCGAAGAAGTTTAAAGAACACAAATGGACATCCATGAAGATTCTTTTATGAAATGAGTTTTCTTGTATTGCATGTTCTCAAAGGAAATTAATTATAAGACCATCACTAGTGAAAATTGGGATTAATGTGGAGCATTCGGTTGCACGTGTACACACAAAATGATCTTGTAGAATCACTTTTTAAACGTTTTCAATCAATTGCTAGACCATTACATATGAGAACAAAATTTCCTAATAATGCATGGGGACATGTCATTTTGCATGTTGCAGCTGATATGTATTTGACCAACAACATATCACAAGGTCACCCCTATGCAACTGACTTTAGGTGAGGTACCAAATATTTTCTACCTAAGGATTTTTGGGTACGCGATTTTCGTTCCAATTGCTCCACCACAATGTACCAAAATGGGTTCTCAAAGAAGGTTGGGAATATATGTTGGATATGAATCTCCTTCAATAATTAAATATCTAGAACCCCAGACATGAGATATGTTTACGACAAGAACTGTCGATTGTCATTTTAATGAAAAATAATTTTCCAGCATTAGGAAAGGAAAAGAAACAGTTGGAGAAACAAATGACATGGAATGCATAATTATTGCATCTGTTTGATCCTTCTACATGTTGGGAAAGACGAGGGGGTACAGCGGAAAAATTACACACAAAACTCTGAAAGCCTGCATGTAAAATAAAAAATCTTTTCCCCTCGAGGAAAGATAAGAGAACTGTAATAATAAACACTAAACACTAGTACAAAATCCCGGGAGCCAGAAAATGTAGGATCAAGAAGAAAACACAAAAAAAAATAACGTAGAACCTCCCAATGAGAGGGACAAAAATCACGGGACCTAGTCTAAAAAAATATCCATTATAAGTCAAAGAGTACAACAAAAGAGCTTCTACAAGAGAACTCACAAATCACAAAAAAAGCTATACTCGGGACCTAATAATAAAAAAACACACCGGTGGTCACACACTACCTATAATCATAATCTAAACACAAACATTATATAGATCTAAGGTGTGGTACGAGTGAATAAAACATATCACTCTTTCTTATATACGTGTTCTGCTTTCTCTCTTTTCTAACATCTGCCGATGTGGGACTTTGAATTAACAAAATACACAACAAATCCTCCCTTAATTCAAAGTCTTACATTATTACAAACTCTTCTGCAACAGCAAAATCTTCTAGGGTTCTCCTTCAGACTCTGTAAAAAGTGGGACATTGTTTGAATCCCAACAAACCTCCCCTCAAACAAAGGACCATGAAATTGGGTACAGCGGAAATCATTGTCAATAATGGTCATTAGAGTTTTCATCTCCGCGATAATTCTTGAGCTTCACATTGTCATCGATATGTCCTAGTCTTGTACAATCGTACCGATAGCTCACATCAACGGGACATGTAACCTAGCCACCCACCAGACATATCTTGTCTAGCCCTTATACCGCTAGGAAGACTTTCGACACAAGGGATCCCCACAAAGTAGGTCCACCTGACCACTTAGATCTACTTCAATCGTTGACCATCGGCTCTGATACCACTTGTTGGGAAAGGCGTGGGGGTGTAGCGGAAAAATTACACATAAAATTCTGAAAGCATGCGTGTAAAATAAAAAACCTTTCCCCCTCGAGGGAAGATAAGAGAACTGTAATAATAAACACTAGTATAAAATCCAGGGAGCAGGAAAACAAAATGTAGAGCAAGAAGAGAACACAAACAATTTTTAACGTGGAAACCCACAATGAGAGGGACAAAAACCACGGGACCTAGTCCAGAAAAATATCAACTATGAGTCAAAGAGTACAGCAAAAGAGTTTCTACAAGAGAACTCACAAATCACAAAAAACGTTATACTCGGGTCCTAATAATGAAAAAGCACACCAATGGTCACACACTACCTATAATTTAAATACAAACATTATATAAATCTAAGGTGTGGTGCTAGTGAATAAAACATATCACTCTTTCTTATATACGTGTTCTGCTCCTCTCGCTCTCTAACATCTGCCGATGTGGGACTTTGAATTAACAAAATACACAACAAATCCTTCCTTAATTCAAAGTCCTACATTATTACAAACTCTTCTGCAACAACAAACTCTTTCGGGGTTCTCCTTCAGACTTTGCAAGAAGTGGAACATTGTTTGAATCCAACAGTACAAAGCAATGTGAACTTGCAATTCAAAGAATAATTCATTTTCAAAACATTGCAAATCATTTACCAGATGCATTCATTGAACCAAAGAAAGTGATAAAGTCACATATTCCAGCTAAAAATGCTTCAATTCGTATTGAGATCCCTAAAGAGGAGGAACAAGAGGAAGAAGAAGAAGAAGATAAGGAGCGGGAAGAAGAAGAAGAAGAAGAAGAAGAAGAAGAAGAAAAAGAAAAAGAAGAGGAGCAAGAAGAAGAAGAAAAAGAAAAGTAGGAAGAAGAAGACGAAGAGGAAGAGGAAGAAGAAGAGGAAGAAGAAGAGGAAGAAGAAGAGGAAGAAGAAGAGGAAAAAGAAGAGGAAGAAGAAGAAGAAGAAGAAGAAGAAGAAGAAGAAGAAGAAGAAGGAGAAGAAGGAGAAGAGGAAAAAGAAGAGGAGGAAGAGGAGGAGGAGGAGGAAGAAGAAGAGGAAGAGGAAGAGGAAGAGAAAGAATAATAAGGAGAGGAAGAAGAATAAGGAGAGGAAGAAGAAGGAGGAGGAGGAGGAAGAAGGAGAGGAGGAGGAGGAAGAAAGAGAAGGAGGAGGAAGAGGAGGAGGAAGAGAAAGAATAATAAGGAGAGGAAGAAGAATAAGGAGAGGAAGAAGAAGGAGGAGGAGGAGGAAGAAGGAGAGGAGGAGGAGGAAGAAAGAGAAGGAGGAGGAAGAGGAGGAGGAGGAGGAAAAAGAAGAGGAGGAGGAGGAGGAAGAGGAAGAAGAAGGAGGAGGAAGAAGAGGAAGGAGGATGAGGAGGAAGAAGAAGAAGATTGAAGACAGATGAATGACTGGTATATAAGTTAGAGGGATATTCATTCGTCTAGTGAAGATTGATGAAGTTCAGACGTTGAGTAACACATGTTTGATCTCATATCAAGACCGTTACTCAGAAGCTTCTAAAGGTGGAAAGAGATTTGGTCTAAACCTCTGCAGCACGAAAAGTAAACCATACTTTTCGGTGAAATCTCTGAGCACATCATTCAAAGTTTGATCTCACGCTAATAATTGTTGTTGCGCCATTTATTATTCTGATTTCTTACTCTTCCAGATGCTGAAGTACTCAAGACAAAGTACAAACGTTCAAATCTTCAGTCTAACGGATACTTCAAGAAGCTATCTATAAGAGAACTTCATTGCAACGAGTTGAAGTTGGCGAATTATACTACAAGCTATCATATACAACTTTTGCTCAAGCTCTGAAAACATAGTTCACTCACCCTAAACTTAACTTTGATATTCATTGTAAAATCTCACTCTGCATAGAGGATAACTTTTTTTTATCTTCTTTGTAAATCCATTGTTGTGGTGTTGTAGCCTGAAGAGGCTAAGTGTTCAAAGAATACATGTTTAGCCTGAGGAGACTAACCCTGTGTTTGGATGAGGTAATTGATTGGAGTAATTCATTTGTTCTGAGGAATTGAATTACTGTCAATTCAATTAACTTGTTTGGATAAAACATTTTGAAGAATTTAAAATGATGTCATTTTGAGAAGAAATTTCAAATGAGTAAATTTGGGAAATTTCAAATTCCATGTAAAAGTGAGGCATTTAAATTTCTTTTGAGTCATTTCATGATTCTCTCTCTTAACTCTTCAGTTCCTCACACATTTTCTAATAATTTAAAATTATTTCACGATTATCAAGTTATGTAATTATTTATTTCTAATAATTTTTAAAATTATTACGAGACTACGCAATTCAAAATTTTTTAATTAAGTTACATTTAATTATTTATTATGTTTTTAATTATTCAATATTAAAAAATTAATTATTAAATATTTTGAAACATTAAAATTCATCATGTAACATTAAAATTATTTTGAATATTTAAGTATTTAAAAATGATTAATATTTATTTTTATTCAATATTAAAATTTAATTTTTAAATAAATATTTAAAAATGAAAATTTGAATTTCTTGGAAATTAAATTACTTTATCCAAACAAAGAAATTAAAATGCAAGAAATTGAATTGATTCATCCAAACAAGATGAATACAAAATGAAAGGAATTTAAATCAAGACAATTAAAATGCTGGGTATTTAAATTTCTTGAAGATTTTGAAATTCCCCATCCAAACACAGCCTAAGTGTTGAAAGAATATCTAGTTTAGCCTGCGAAAACTTGGTACAAAGAATATCTATAATTAACCAAAAGTAACTAGGTTCAAATAATACTTTTAATGAAAACTTAACAAATTGTTAAATAACTGAATATAGTATTTATAAGACAAATCAGTATAAAAATATTATTGTCTTATCTTTTACTATTTCAAGAATAATAACTTAAACATAAATTTTTAATTTATTCTTCTAATAGAAAATCTTTTTTAGTTTATGAATTAAACTATAAACATAAAACGAATTGTCTAATAAAATATTTTTTAATTAATACAATTCAACTCGAAATTAACCTCTTTTATATTTTACGCATTATAAATAAAGCACACTATAAACTTAGTTCATTATATTATTTATTTCTTCATATTCTACAATTAATTCATTATTTTTCAAGTGATATAGATTTAATATTTTATTTATAGGTATTGAACATTATTTTAGGATTTTTCACTAAAACTAGAAAATTAATATATTAACGACAAAATTTTTATTAATAAATTTGATTTTAACGACGTTATAAGATATTTAATATTATCTTATTTTTATTTATAGATATTAAAATATCATATATTAAAATATTTTATTTTTAGAAGATAATATTTTATCTATAATATTTTTTGACTAAAATATATATTTATTTAATAAATTTAGTAATAATAATTGAAATAAAAATAACAATAGAAAATATGAAAAATAAAAATATATTTATAAATGTTATCTTTTACTAGACGTCATCGTCAACGATCAACTATTTGTTATGCAAAAAGGTTACAACTAATTTTCCACACATAAAGATTAGTGTGTGTTGTGCACTTGTGCTGGTCAACAAGATAATAGTAGTCCCACTAACTTACCAAATTTCCACACAAACTTTAATTAATTTATGTTAATTGACTTGACGTTGAAATTGATACAGTTAAGTCTTTTAGAATGATTATTTATCAAAGTTTTAGTAGATAATGTTTTATCTAAAATATTTATTTATTTAATAAATTTAGTAATAATAATTGAAAAACAAAAATAACAGTAAATAATAGAAAATATGAAAACATGAAAATATATTTATAAATGTTATCTTTTACTAGACAGCTATTCTATTTATTTTGCAAAGACTATGACTAATTTTCCACACATAAAGATTGTTGTGCTAATCAACCAGGAAATAGCACTCCCACTACTTTACCAGCTTTCCACACAAACTTTACTTAATCAATGTTAATTGACTTGACGTTGAAATTGATACAGCTAAGTCTTTTAGAATGATAATTTATTATAATTAGTAAGATTGTCGTGCGGGTTACTCTAGTTTTAAGCATATCCATGTTCAATAATAATTATATGCGTATTAATATTAAAAAATTATATTGAAAATACATAGTAATTAAAAGAACGAGAGTACAAAAACAAAGAAGTGAACTAAATTTAATTAATTCTTATTTATTAGTCTGTTGAAACCTTTGCATACGATTTTAGAAAATTGGTTTTCTAATTCTATATTCATTACTATTAAATTATTTTATGTAATATTAAATATGAGATCAAAGAGAAAAACATAAATAAATAAATAAATACAGAAACAAGAAATAAATATGGCCATACTTCTATTGTTGTCAAAAAAATGCCTCCCAAAATTAAAAATAATATTTTTGTAAATAATATTTTTACTATATAATTGATAATATACCTTTTAATATACTTACTTTATATACTTTTTCTTTCTGATGCTTACTTTATGTTTGGTAAGTTTTATTAAAATTAGAAAAAACATTAATTTTAATAGATTTCAACCAGTTATGAGAACGTGTTCAAGAGAAAGGATTAGAAAAGTAAGGCACTGATATCTCTTTCTATATCTTTCATGAAATTTCTCTCTTTTTATTCTTTTTCCCTTATTTCAAATACAATATTAACTTAACCCAACATTTCGTTATCGGACTACCCACAGCCATGTGAGAAAGTTTATTTGTTCAAATCTTTGTAGTGCTAATTAATTATATACATTTTTTTAACACAAAATTTAATTGTTGATTACAAAGAAAGTGTCGAGAACAAACTGTAAACAGTTTAAATAGGGTTAGCCTGAATGAACTTGAAGCCATCCATCCATCCCAAGCTTGTGATCATGAATACATTTCCCTCTCAATATCCATTCATTTTTTCATGGTTGTTATGCTCAATCATATTCTTCAACACTGCCATGTGTAACTTCAGTGTCCACTGCAACGAGAAAGACAAGCAAGCTCTCTTAAACTTCAAGAAAGGAGTGATAGATCCATCAGGCGTGCTCTCTTCATGGTCCACTCAACAACATTGTTGTCTATGGACTGGAGTCACATGTGACAACTTCACAACTAGAGTCACTCACCTTAGTCTCCCATGTTCTACAACTCCTCTAGTTTACATTGACAAAGAAGATAAATCACACTGCCTCACAGGTTCTATTTACCTATCCTTGCTGTTGACGGAGTTAGAATTTCTAAATTACTTGGATTTGTATAATAATGATTTCTTAGCTATCCAATTTGATTCTGTGCATACTCAGAATTGTCATAATCTATCTATAGATATTCCTCCTCGTCATTGTGTCAGCTCTACAACAACCCTTCGTTATCTTGATTTATCACATAACGAGAATCTTATCATCAATAGTCTCCAATGGCTTTCCCGCATGTCCTCCTTGAAATATCTTGACCTTAGTGGCATTGATCTTCACAAGGAAACTAACTGGCTTCAATTTGTCACTATGCTTCCATCACTTTCAAGTCTCACCATGAATGGTTGTCAACTTAGAGACTTGAGTCAATCTCTTGAGTATGCTAATTTTACTGCACTTAAATCTCTTGATCTTTCAGAAAACGAATTTCACTCAGAGTTACCTAAATGGCTATTCAATCTTAGTTCTGGTATCTCTGATATTTACTTTTTCTCATGTTCTTTAAGAGGCCACCTACCTAAGGCTTTGTTGAATCTTCGACACTTGGAAACCTTGGACTTGACAGAAAATAACATGGATGGACCAATTCCAGATTGGTTAGGCGAACTTGAACATCTACGAATTCTTCATCTTGCATTCAACATGTTTTCTGGATCCATTCCCACAAATTTGGGAAATCTAACATCCTTAATTGTCTTGGCTGTTGGCCAAAATCAATTGACCGGAGTTGTGTCCGACAGAAATTTTGCCAAATTGTCAAAATTAAAGGAATTGGGTATACGCTCCTCATCGCCATTAATCTTTGACTTTGACTTCCACTGGGTTCCACCTTTTCAACTTGAAGTATTAGCTCTGTCATTTGCAGGTTCTAGCTTTCCCGCGTGGATATATACACAAACAGATATTATGTATTTATCCATTACAAAATCATCATTTGAGGCCGGCGGCAAAATTTGGAATTTTGTATCAAGAGTGCCATTCCTAGACTTTGTCGATAATCGGATAGATGGGAACATGTCAAATGTGTTGATGAACTCCACGTTCTTAAGTCTGTCATCAAACGATCTGAAAGGTGGTTTACCTCGATTATCATCAAACGTGGCCTTTCTCGATGTATCAAACAACTCGTTGTCAGGAAATATCTCTCAACTATTGTGTGATGATGATAAGATATGGAATGGGAAAAACAGGTTGAAGTTCTTGGACATCTCTCACAATCATTTATCTGGAGAGCTTACTAATTGCTGGAAGAATTGGAAATCATTGGTTCATGTTAACTTGGGAGGCAATCATCTAGAAGGCAAGATACCCCCATCAATAGGCTTGTTATCTAACCTTACCTCACTCCATCTACATGAGAATAAGCTCTATGGAGAAATTCCTCTTTCACTGCGAAATTGCCATTCTCTGTTGATCTTTGATGTTCGTGATAACAACCTGTCAGGAAATATACCAAATTGGATACCACACAAAGCAATGGTTCTCCAAATAAGGTCCAATAATTTCAGCGGTAATATCCCAACACAGATTTGCAAAATGTCTTCTCTCATTGTTTTGGATATTGCAGATAACAAAATCTCAGGTCACATTCCCACCTGCCTACATAACATCACAGCCTTAGTTTCCAACAGTGCTTCTGAGCACAAGCTTTCGTTTTCCTTCTTCTTAACTTATGTGGGAAACTTCAACCTTGAAGACAGACTTGAGCTGGTGACAAAAGGTCAAGAATTAGAATATGGAAAAAACCTACACTTTATGTGCTTAATTGATATGTCAACTAACAATCTGTCTGGAACAATACCTCCCCAATTGTTTAGCCTCACTGGACTGACATCCTTGAACCTGTCCCACAATAAATTAATGGGGAAAATACCACATGAGATTGGCAAAATGAAGCATCTGGAGTCCCTTGATTTTTCAACAAACCAACTTTCAGGTGAAATTCCTGAAAGCTTGTCCAGTGTGTCCTTCCTGGAATACTTAAACCTGTCATTCAACAATTTGTCAGGCAAAATACCATCAGGTACACAACTTGAGGGGTTTGATGTGTTCAGTTACGTCGGCAATCCTGATCTATGTGGACCTCCACTTCCAAAAATATGCTTGCAGGATGGTAAATCTAAAGACACAGAGCCAATAGATGAAGATGATGATAATGAATTTATGTCATGGTTTTATATTGGAATAGAATCAGGATTTGTCACAAGCTTTGTGGGAGTTTGTTGCGCCATTTTCTTAAATAGAAAATGGAGGCATGCTTACTTCAAGTTTCTCTGTGACCTGAAAGACCGACTTTATTTCATGCTTGTCATCAAAATGAATTCCTTCCGTTGAGGTCAACCAAGTTGCATAGTCATACCGGTAAGTAAAACCTTCTTGTTGAAAATTTTATTTCATTTCATTTGTGCACCGAGCAAATATATAGTAAGAAAGGGGGTCTATTTCCGAACTCTCATTTTTTATAATTTTTCAATATATATTAACTACTATAATAAATAAACAATTTAAATAGTAATAATAATAGTTAAATAATAAAGTTGAAGTCAAATACTAAAAATATAATTTAGTTATCAGTTTCTTAAAGAACACGATCACTTACAAACACAATCAGAGCATATTCTCATTTCATTAAATATAACATATCTGTAAACATGGTAGAATATTTTTCATTTTGACAACTTTTCTTATTACGAGGTCTTACATTTTAATTACATGCCACTGCTGATTGGGTTTATCATTCTAAATATTTAAATTTTAACGGCAAACACTAGTAGAAAAATGAGAAAATGATATTAGAACTAGGAAGAGTTAATTAGAAACAACAATTCAATGATATCCTATGATGCATTGAAATTGTGAAGTAGTGAAATCATATGATAAATGAGTTTGTCCTAAAATGTTTACTGAATTGGATGGCTCTAATGATCATGCTTTTATCATCTTATATTCTTAGGTGTTCATCATTTTCAAAAGGGAATAAATCATCAAGTGTGGAGAAAAAAGAAAAGTGATGATCCAGTTCTAGTGACAACCACGAGTATTGCCAACATTGATGAGCTAAACATACAAATTGTTTATCGTTAGGTTGATATATTTTGTTACTTTGAGAAATTGTGTTGATGGTTGTAGTTTCACTATTTCTCTCTTTTGATTTCAGTATTGTGCAAAGTAGTGATGTAAGAGTGTTAATCATCATGGCATTAATATTCCTCTTTAGGTGAAATGATTATGTTCATCTGAATAAACTATTCCCCAAATCGTTGTCCATGGAAATTCAATTTTAGAAATGAATAAGAAAATAGGTAGAGGGAAGAGAATGAAATCAATTCCAAAAAGGAAGGACATAGAGTGAGTCATCATACTTAGCAGAGGGGAAATTATAAAGCTTAATATGACATGGGTTAATGGAAAAGTCATATAAATTGCTCATAATTTCCTTACAAATTTAAAAATGTAAATTCCTCTTTTTTAATTATGCTAGCAACTTAAAATAATTTACCCTTTATTGAAGTCAGTATGTCAAAATTGAACAAATTGGATGAGTCATCATAAATTATAAAAGCATATATCCAATGACTAAACAGTTCTGCTTGATTGAAGTTTTGGTAGAAGTTTCCTTTAAGTATATTGTTTATGTAAGGGATTATATATTAACATTTTTTAAATTTTTTTATAAAAACAATAAATTTAAATTTTATGCAATAAATTAATTGATATATTTTTTTTCATATTCTACTATTAGTTAATTATTTTTTATGTGATATAAATTTAATTTATTTTAGTTATAGGTATTGAATATTATTTTAAGATTACTCATTAAAACTAGAAATTAAATATTATATTTACTATATTATTTAAAATTTTATTAATAATTTTGATTTCAACGTGATATTTTAGTATTATTTTGTTTTTATTTATAGATAATAAAATATCATATATTTTGTTCAACCATGGAAGCAATACTTTCTTAACGTTTTTAATTGTACATATAGAACTCCGATAATTAAATAGTGGCCTGATTTACACAACGCATATGTGCACTCAAAATTAACTTGCAGACTCATTCTCGGAATGGGAATGAGAATAGAAAATACATATTCACCTCCTGAAGGGAGTTATTTATCTTATCTACTAAAGATAAAATTTAATTAGGTTATTATATTTTTTCTTATCTTATTTATTAAAGATAAAATTAAAATAATTAATTATTATATCTTATTTATTAAAAATTAAATTAAATTTTAATTAATTATAATATCTCAGATTTTATACGAATATTTTCTCTTATCGTTTATATCTTATAAATAATATAATTATATATATATTAAGATTAGATTCTAATTAATTACAATACCTCAGATTTTATACGATTATTTTGTTCTATCATTTATATCTTATAAATAATATAATTATATATATATATATATATATATATATTAACCACATATACAATTTAATACTCATGTAACAAATGTCATTTAAAAGGGTAATTACATGTATTGTGATTACCAAACGAGAAGGACTGGTTAGTATAGTTTTTAATTCAATTTATTATATTTAAGAGACAAAATTTATAAATAGATTATATAATTTCTCAAATATAGTTATCTTAAATTTTAATTTATTAAGATATCATAATTAATAGGTTAATTAAATTTAATTTTATTATTAATATAAATTTTATTCAATTCCAAAACTGATTATTGTGATTTTAAATCCATGAGTTATTATAATATTTGAATATTAAAAATTATAAAAAAATAAGTAGAGAGAGGTATTTTCAGTAATTAAGAAAATACATTTTTTTTTTTTGCAGATTAAGAAAATACATTTAACCAGTGCTAAAATTTTGTAAAGTAAACAAAATAAAAACAAATATAGAAATAAGTGTGAAAAGTTTATAAATATTTGTTGAGAAAAAATAATTATGATATTAAAAAATTAACAATTCAGTTTACATCAGCATCTATAATTAACCGAGATCCTAGACCCTCCAAATAAATAAATACGAAGCTAAAAGCCTAAAACATTTTTGCGCTTAGAGTAGTTCCCAGATAACCTCGCCGCACATTCGTCTCATCTGGCCGGCGCGTCGCCGTCAGGTACCTCTCTTTCTTTTTTACTCTGTAGGGTTTCGGCCATCAATTTCCAAAGCTTCTTCCGTGAAGTAATCGGCCACTAGACAACAAAAAATCCCTAAATTAGTGGTTTTTCTTTTTGTTCATTGACATTGATTACTGGGTTAAATTTGTTGAAACCTTAAAGTGAAGTGAATGGGTTGGTTTTGATACATGTGGTGTCCTCTAATTTTTCCGCGAGTGATTCCTTAGTCTTGTAAATTCTGTAATCTTACCCTCTAATTAGTGAAAGGTGTTTGCTGTTAAGTAAGCATTGTTTGGAAATTTATGTGTGCGGTGGACCAATTTTGTCTTCTGCAAACTGTATTACATCGATTCTTTAGTTACATGGGCTGTGATTTTTGAGGTTATTGTGTATTCATGAATCGTTGTCTTGATGGTTTGCTGTTTCGAAGTGGACTTTGTAGGTACGTGTAGTATGATACTATAGTAAATGTATGATTGTGTTTTGGTGTTTTAATTTATCTGTGGAGTGAGAAGAAGATTTAGCTAGAATTGGACTGGAATATGCTTTGGATGTATTAGGTCACTTCTTTTGAAGTGCAACGGAATAGAAGTTAAATTGAGCATAAGTAAGGAATTGGAAACAATAGTCAATTGTGTAGACAAGATACTTTGAATGTAGTATTGTTATTGCTGATTACTAATGCAAATGTGTGATAACCATGGCCTCACTATTAAGGGATACTTACATATATTGTTTACCATTAGATCTGGGTTTGACTGTTTAAGAGTTTTAAAATAATAATTTAGTGTTGGTAGTTGACATTGTAACTTGGCTTCGAGTTTAGACTTTAAACACTCTGTTTTTGACATTTTTCTGTCGTACTTTGTTCAAATATTCTTGTCTTGGTTATAATAATTGTATTAATTTTTACTTTGCCTAGATATTTGATGTGTTCAATCTCCAGAAGGAGCAACTGATGCCCAACACTATCTTGATTTATTGGGATTATGTATTGTAGGGATGCTTGATTCTGTTGTTTATTTGTATTTTGAACTTGTAGGGCTAAGTGCTAAGTGCTAAGTGCTGCTGCTTATACTGTGACTTGTTTGTAAAGATGAGACTAATAACACATAACATGCTGTCATCGAACATAAAGGGGGTGGTGAATGGATTTCCATTGCGCATTGAAGCAGAGAAAGTGGTGGAAAAGACAGTGGAAATGAATGGTGAGTTTTTGAAAAAGATGTTTGAGAAGATTGATTGGAAGGCTTTTGTAGATGCATCACGGGCTATGGGATACACTGAACTACCTGAGGAGGCGGACTCTTCCATGCTGGATTCTGATGAATTTCTGAACAGGTTTCACCATGCTCTCTTGGAACTTCACCTTGAAGAAGGTACCCTTGTTTGCCCTGAGACTGGAAGACGCTTTCCTGTCAATAAAGGTATTCCAAATATGCTTCTACACGAGGATGAGGTCTGAGTTTTGTTCTTAATCATCACCTTTTCCTGTTTAGTGGCGCTGGGTCTTTTGACACTTTTGTTAAGAATGCTGGTTATGGAACTGCAATCATAATTTGTATTTGTGGGTGTCCAATTTAAACTATTTATTGACATATGTTGCATCTTTTGGCTGCGTTTTCTTGGGTAGTTTGACCATTCCCCACTTCATGTTACACTAAATTGCAACAATAGTTTACCCATATATTTTTACGTACTATGAAAAATTTTATTTATGTGATTTGAGTTTGTTGAGTCAATGTAATTCCAGGGAGCTACATGACAGTATACACATAATTTAGTACCTTATATATTAAACCTAAAAACCTGATATGCACAGACCACCCAAATAACAAAAACAATAACAACGAAAAGTAAACTACCTGGACTCCTCTGATCAACATCTTACTTCACAAACTGTGAATAACCTGATCAGGTTCCACCACTTTTTGACTAGTGATCTAAACAGTTAGCAATTCATACCAATTAGCAACTAGTTTAATTAAAGTGATAGGCTACGTCACTCTTACTACCAAACGTTAAAATTTATTTTGAAAAATTAAAAATTATTATTGAAATACTATGTTAAGAGTTCAATTATCTTGTATAATTGGTATAAATTTGTATACAATCAACCAAATATAATTTATGATGTGTATAATTTCTAAAATAGTTAAATAAGAGTCAAATTATTTTAAATATGCCACTTTGTTATTGATTAACTGTAAAAGTATTGTCGATTGTAAAAATTTTGTTATTCTTTATATTGATTGAATAAAATTTAATATTAATTTTAAAAAATAAGGAAACAAATTTTATTTGATTATACAACTGATTATAGAGAGAAAAATGTTGATTTGATTCAATAGATAACTTTTATAATTTAAAGTTGTCATTTTAATTTCTTTAACTTAAAAAGTGATATTCTAGTTGATACAGTTTACATTTTAATTTATTTTTAATCTCAGTAATTAAAAATTACGTAAAATTTATAAATCTAGTCTGCACAGATATTATGTCTATGTATTAGTAGAGGATCGTGCATTTCTTAAAGTAATAATTTAAATGTCAAGGGTATGGTAGTTGAAAGTAAAAGAGTTTTGTGTTTTTACTAATAGTAGTGATGCGAATTAAACTTAAGACTAGCTATAAATTATAGATGAAATGGCAAGGTCAAGTATTTGATATTTTTTTATGTACCACCCAAAAGGTTAAAATCAAGTATTTTAGTATTTCATGTCAAGAATGGCAGAAGTCCATTTAGAACATGTACCGATCGGGTTCACTCACCAATAACTATATATCGGTTTGTAACTACCGCCCGCAATGTGATCTTTGTCATGTTATCAAACAACCATTATCAGGAAACATCTCCCCTTTCTTTCTTGTGTGATGATGAGATATTGAATGAGAAAAGCAATTTGGTGTACTTGGACATTTCTCTGAATCATCTACATGAAGAGCTTGCAAATTGCTGGGAGAATTGGAAGTCATTGGTTCATGTTACCTTGGCAGGCAATTATATAACATGCAACATACCCCTCAATGAGCTTGTCATCTAATCTTAGCCAGCATCTGCATGAGAATAAACTTTATGGACGAAAACATACATATGAACACTCGTGAGAAAGATGTTTTAAAGACTTTATCTTACATAATACTCTTCAAAATATAACAGATGGCAAAGCCAAGCTATTCTCACATTAATAAGCTCAAGATTTAGATTTATGTGTTGCTATTTTATTGCTTTGAGAGACATTCGTGATAGTTCTACTTTTTATATTTTGTTTTCCGTTTTTAACCTCTTACAACGATCTTACGAAGCTGGTAGTTTTAACATTCCTCTCAATTGAGTGAGATGACTGAAGTATCTTCTATCAAGATTGTTTGGCCAAAAGTCGACCATCCCCTGTTAAATTAAAAGTGGAAAATGATAAAAAAAAAAAAAAAAAAACACAAGCTTCAACCTTCTAATCACCATTCATTAGTTTCGCTTACTAATCAAAGCACTAAACAATACTATTGATGGTAAGCTGTGGAAAATAAAAAAAAATAATAATAATAACACTGATGATCATAACTAAAAAAATGATTAGGTTTTTAAAAACAGAATTAAACTAATGTGCGTGGTGAGTGTAAATAAAAGATTTTATAATATCCACAAATCACAGGGTAAAAAATATTATATACAATAACTTATGGTTATATAAATGATTATATAATCTCATAATCATAATTTTTTTTTACAAAATTAATTTAAAAAGAAAAGTATTATTTAATTAAAAACAATGCATTGAATATTTAATAGTTTTAAAGAGAAAGTAATGTATACATATATTTACAATGTAAATAATCATCCAATCACTTGTTTTAAAAGTTATACTAATGATTCAAAAATCTGTAGTCATTTAACTCATACTTAAAAATATAAACAAATTATTGAAAAATCAAATGAGAGTAGTTATTATATTAATATTTACTAAACTTGTTTAAAGTGTTTTTAGTAAAATAGTTAAAGTACTAGAAACTATAGGAGGGTATGCAATGAAGCAGAAAAGAGAAAAAGAAGCATGGAGTAAGTAATTCCGTAAACAAAGACAACGATGTGTTGTCTCCTCCTTATGCTCTAAACACACACAATCAGAGTTCAGAAATGCCTTCGATGATGATCGCAAAGAGCAACAAGAACGGTTCCTTCACCGTTCCGAAACTGTTCCTCATCTGCATCCTCCTCTCAATTCTCCCTCTAACCTTCTTCCTCTCCTCCTTCTTCCCAACCGCCACAACCTTTCACTATTCTCTCTCTCCTCAATCCACTTCCATCAACGTCTACGTCGCACCCCTCCCCCGATCCCTCAACTACCACCTCCTCCGTCACTACTGGTCCTCCTTCTCCGATTCCCGACTCGCCTCCGACTCGGATCACGTGACTCACCCCTCCTCCTCCCTTCATCGAACCGCCAAATTCCCACCCTACCCCGAGAATCCACTCATCAAGCAATACAGCGCCGAGTACTGGATCACCTCCGACCTCATGACCCCTCCCCAATACCGCGCCAATTCATTCGCCAAACGCGTCCTTAACCCGCGCCTAGCCGACGTCGTTTTCGTCCCCTTCTTCGCCACCCTCAGCGCCGAAATGCAACTCGGAGCAAACAAAGCTGCATTCAGAAAGAAACAAGGAAACGACGATTACAGAAGACAGAGGGAAGTCCTTGACACTCTCAAAAAAACTGAAGCTTGGAAACGTTCCGGTGGACGGGATCACGTGTTTGTACTTACCGGTTCGTTTTCCAAAAAAAAAAAAGATTTTTTTTTTTTGTGTTACCGTTTGGGGTTATGATTTGTTTTAGTCTTTGATTTGAATTGTCAGGGTATTAAAACTGAAGCATGGTTGTTTGGCAGACCCTGTGGCGATGTGGCATGTGAAAGACGAGATTGCCCCTGCTGTTTTGCTTGTTGTGGATTTTGGTGGTTGGTATAGGCTTGATTCCAGAGGTGGTTCTAACTGTAGTGAGAGTGATGTGATTCCGCATACTCAAGTTTCTGTGCTTAAAGATGTTATTGTGCCGTATACACATTTGCTTCCCAGGTTGGATTTGTCTGAAAACAAGGACCGTCACAAGCTTTTGTATTTTAAAGGAGCTAAACATAGGCACCGGGTCAGTGTTTATGTTTCATCACTTGTCCAAGTTTTGAATTGCAATGGCGGTTTTGTGGTTCTGTTGTGTTTTTTGATGTTGTGGAAAATCACTCACAGATGTCTCTGAGATTCTCAAAACCTTGATGTTGTGGCTGCAATTGTTTCTTTAATAACCTTGTGACTTGTAATTGATTTCTTTAACTAACCTTGTATGCGTTTGGTTTGCAATTGCAAAATTACGTTTTAGATGAGATTAATTTTGCTAACAGATCAGGACCCTTGCTTTTGTGTTCATTTTGCTTTTATCTGTTGGATTTTTATTAGAACGCAAGCCACAGCATTTCCAACTGCAAACAAAACAAAGCCATTAATGTGGTTTTAAGGAATGAGTCTGTTGAGTGAGTGCTGTTCTTTTTGTTGAGTTGTACTTGTTCTTCATGGGATATTCACATCAGACATGTTCGGAGATAAATTTAGCGGTGGATGTAGTCATATTGCGTTATCAGTTATATGCTTTAGTTTTTAAGACTTGAGATCATATGAAAATTGCTTTTGCTGCTGCCTTGGTGAAGTTGAAGACGGTTCCAAATTTAAAGTAGATCACTGTCTGTGTTTGTCTGATTTAACTCACCAATAGCCTGTGTTTCCTGCATCTATTCTATGAAGTATTGCTGTCCAGAACTTTTTTGAGGCATAATGATTTTGACCTTTCATGATATATTATTTCCCACATGCAAAGCAAGTTTTAATCATATCTGCGATCTAGACAAATATGACTCATGAATATTTGATGATATTTTAAATGACTCTGTTTGTGGGAAGTATAGAATTTTTTTCATTGTTCTAAATGTATAATTTGCCCTTTGAGAACTGTTAACAAGATAGGTTTAACATTTCCTACTACATATATCAGACCTTACCTTTATTCATGCAAAAGTTATTTACCTTTGCATGAATGAACTGTTTTAAAAGCCTATATGAGAATTCATTTTGATGTTTGCTACTGTATTGAGAACTAAGCTATTAACCTATTAAGGATTGATAAAACCTATGAAATTACTTGATGAAGATATATCTAGTTTTGCAATCAAATTTTATTCAGCTGCTAGTTTGAAAGGATTCATGGGGGTGAATTCTCTGATTTTTTTTCTTGTGATCAGTTATGAAACATAAGCTAATCCATTCCTGCTATGCTTATTATCTCATCAACAAATATTTCAATTTACAGGGAGGTCTAATTAGAGAAAAGTTATGGGATCTATTGGTTAACGAGCCTGGAGTTATAATGGAGGAAGGTTTCCCAAATGCGACTGGCCAAGAACAATCAATAAAAGGGATGAGAACATCGGAGTTTTGTCTGCATCCAGCTGGGGATACACCCACTTCATGCCGACTTTTTGATGCAATACAAAGTCTTTGTATACCTGTCATTGTCAGTGACAATATTGAGCTCCCATTTGAAGGTATGGTGGATTATTCAGAATTTTCTGTTTTTGTGGCAGTTAGTGATGCCCTGAAACCAAGCTGGCTAGTTAATCATCTTCGAAGCTTTTCAAAAGAGCAGAAAGACAGGTTCCGTCAAAATATGGCTCAGGTACAGCCCATCTTTGTCTATGATAATGGTCATCCAGGTGGCATTGGACCAGTACCTTTAGATGGTGCTGTGAATCATATATGGAAGAAAGTTCACCAAAAACTGCCAATGATAAAAGAAGCCATACTTCGAGAGAGAAGAAAACCACCCGGTGTTTCAGTTCCACGGCGTTGTCATTGCACTTAACTTTAAGTAGTTCCTTCTGCTTTTCTTCTTTCAAAGGGGCTGAGATATGGGTTAATATCTGGTTCAATTTTGTACCAAAATGGTGATTTTCTTTCTTTCTTGAGAGGGTGTGTGTTAAATCTTTAGATAGTGGATACTTATTTGAATGTTGTAGAAGCTAGTTGCCATTGACTGTCAGTACTTTGTTACACGGTATTTCATTTTTGCCCCATTCTTGTTGCAACCTGAATTCATGGTTCTCATTGTATTGTAGTAATGTTATCTGACAAATTTTTCCGTAAAATATTGATTGACAATTTTTATTGTTTACTATCCGAGTAACCAATTTCTCTTTTACAAGTTTTCTCTGCAACTGAAGGATTGGATGCATTTTATAGCACTATCGGTGGACGGACTTGTCTACCTAGCTTTTTGTAACTCTTGACTTGGAATCAAAGTATTATGAAAACTCTATGCAATTCTTAAATACTACTATACCATAATCAATGGGTCTTGAAGTTCTTGTAACAATAATCCTCAATCCCTTGATAGACTTCTAACTGAATAATGAGAAGATGTTGGTTAGTCCGTGATTAAGTAATGATCCAAGATCATGATGTCACAAATCTCTTATCAGAGAGAAGTTTATGCTTAAACAAAATGTGTTTCAATGTCTAGAGTCCGTAGGGTCCAGATGCAGCAAGAAAGGATAGCCAATCCCTCTTCTCTTTGTAGGAAACACCACAAAAGGGATGCTCATCACAAAACCTACCACAAGGGGAACAGTGTCGGCCTCCTTTCTGTGCATTTCTGGATAGTAACATTTCACAGTATCATAGTGCAATCCTGCAAAAGCAAGAAAAGAGAGGAGGGATTTCGATGCATGAAAAATATCACCCCATGATAGCCTGTAATCTGATGGCACACATGATTTCTTCCTGCATCCATAACAAGTCCATATCCCTCTGAATGTTGCTACCTTCAGTACAATCTTCCAGTGGCTGCTCTGAAACTATCTGTGAAGGTGAGAAAAACACAAAACACTGCCAACAATGCTAGAAAGAAACCCATCAACTAGCAATACAGTGTGCTGCATTCGCCAACTTTTATTAGGATAGGTGCAAAAATGCTGAAAGCAAGGGTGGTGACTGTGGTTAAGAGAACATTAAGCCTAGCAGCGCCATTTAGTATTGCATTGATAACATAAAAGTAATAAGATTATCCCTGTCACAATCATCAAGATCATAATAATCATCCTCACTATCATAGTACTATCATAGTGATCAACCATGTCTTGGCTGGTTGAATTGTTCATCTCCATGAAAGTAACTTAGGCATGTCTTAGCCCCAAATTAGAAAGCACTTAATATTAAGATACTTAATTCATTTCAGGATTTCAGGATTTTAGTATAGAATAATATTCTTAGGCTCTAATAGCAGGTATCATCATGGAATTTAATGATGTACCAAATTTAGTTTATTGGTAATGACGAGAAATATAAGAAAAAATTGACTAATGAATCATAAAAACATAGGAAATAAATTAAATTAATCTAATATATTTATCATTAAAACATTTATATTTCATAACGCATAGAAATAAAAAATTAAATAAAAATTAATAAATAATATGATATTAAATAACTTAAAAATTCTTTAAATTTAATAATAAAAACAAATTTACTTTAAACTCTACATTTTTTTAAACATGGCCCTGATGTAACGATCAGAATTCTTAAAAAAAAAAAAAAAAAAAAGGCTCAAAAGATATGTGGAAGTTGGTGTCAGTCCCAAATTTCATGTGTAATAAGCATATGTTCGATATTTAAGTAAAGGAAACATTCTATTGTATGTCCTTCACTCCTTCTAGACTAGACCCTATTGTTGTAGAGGTTCCTACCTTTGGAATGGAAATTCTTCTTGTAGGAATATACTTTTCTTACTACAGTAATAACTTTTAGCAGGAATTTGCTTTCAATTTGGGCAATGTTTATGCCTGTGCATGACAGTGGTTATGTTATTTACAGAATTGTGTGATACTCACTATAGATAAATTGTGTGAATAGAACTTTCATTGGTATTTTGTTCAAATTTTTGAAACTTTAATAAAAGTATTTTTAAATACATTTTTATTTTAATTATTAAATTAATATAACAAGAAACCACATAATTTGGCACCTTCATGGGCAGCGTGCTGTTATATGGAAATGACAGTAATTGGGATTTAAAAGATCCTGAAAATAAATTTACTTTATTGAAATAAAAAATTAATAAATCAATTTTAAATGATAAAGTTAACGTGGAATTTGAGTGAGGAAAAAAACAATTGAAATTGATTAATTTATCTATTTATTGTAACATAAAATTTGAGACGGTTTGTCACGTTGCTATCTCATACTCAGTTTTGTTGTTTTTCCTTTATAAAAATTTATAAAAAGAAAAGTAAAAATAAAAAAAAAATGAAATTTACTTTCTACTCTATTTTCAACTGCTGGTTATTATATATTCAAGTATGTGAAAAAAATTATTTTTAAGACATTGATCAGTTGTATTTCTGATTGACATGAATATTTGAAAGAGATATGGCTTACCTTTTCAAGTGAAATATATCCTCGTAAAACTTGTCTATAAATATTAAGGATTGTGTCACGCTTCTTGCCATTCAATTACTTCTTTATAATGTTTCTAAATAACTCTACATGTTAGAAGTTCTAAGGCTTTCAAATTGCTAATATTTTATCATGTTACATCTCTTCCTACATCCTGGGTGGTATTTACAAATGTAAGTTCTCTTCTGTCTTTTAGTATCACAACTATAGTTATAACCCTTCATAACATAGTGCATTTAATTAGAAACCCGTGTTGTATCATATCCTAAATCATAACCACTTCAAACTGTGTTTTGTAGTAAATGAATCATGTTAATTTAACTTTTCTTATATTGCACTACAAGTTTTGACTCTATTAGCTTTTGTTTAGTTATTCAACAACTATAATTTATAAACTTTTCCGAGTTTCTTTAAGTTGGATTTGAAACCATGATGTCACATGCCACCCAAGAAATCAAAAGTGATTCCATGAGTACATTAAACATGAGTTGATGAAAGGTCAACAAAAGAAGATAATTGAAAGAGCTCCTTAGTTACTTGTGAGAGCTGCTTGTTACCTGTGATATGCTTTTGTTCTATGGCGTAAAGTGCCAAAAAGAAAGAAACAGATAAGGGTTACAAAGGAAAGCAAGCTAGCAAATGTACTTTTCATTGATTTAATAAACCTTTACATTTGAGGCTTTACAAAAATTTACTCATCTCATACTGGGAGAGGATGAATCTGTAAATGACAGCATCCCTAGACATTCGCTAAAAATCGCAGAATGACATAGCTAGGTTTATAATCAATATTGGCTGTCTCTATACACAGTGCTATCAATTGCATAAATCTCAATTTGTATTTTTTCTTTTTTGAGAAATTAAATCAAAAAGATTTTAACAGAAACCACTTAGTACTCTTGTGCTAGGGTTTTTGCTGGGAAGGATCATCATCTTCTTCCCCTGAGCAACAAAGTTTGCAAGGATTGGAGGGTTTTTGAGAACACCAGTGATCTGGAACACTCAAAAAATATGTAGACATAAACTTTCTGAATCTCTTTTTGTATTCTTTAGGAGAGATTACAGTTGGCAACACATTCTTTGGCACAACAAGTGAAGACTTCATCCATGTCTCAAGATGCTTGTCCCATGTATACTGCCTTAGATAATCAATGATCCCACAGACAAGCTCCCGCTTCTGAGAATCTACTCCAACAAGCAAGGAGTAATCCATCACATTGATTGACTGCATATTTATCAAACAGTAAAGTGAGCAAATGTAAGATAGTCAGGAAGTGCAGAACAAGAATAAATTAAAGAAAAGTATGAACACAGTGACAACGTTATTAGTATGGAGAGATTAAAGGTTTATTTAGTATGGAAAGATTGGAAGGCATGAGAAAACTGTTTGAGAATCCCTCATATTTGAAAATATAGATCATGTTCAAATAAATTGCCAATTTCATTTTAGTTCCTTCCTTTTATATTATATTCATTCCATTCCATCCTAACATGAATAATGCCCTATGTTTTAACAAACAAGTCGGTTAAGAGGAAGAGCACTACACATTCCAGTGGGAGAAGCTAGAAAGCTTGTAGTGCTGACTTACGTTCAGAAAAGATGTGTCATTCCAAACAGCACGTTGCAGAACACGCTTTGCTTTGTGACTAACATATAACGGGGAAGAGTTCATGTCATTCACAAAGTTCTGATCCAAAAGAACATCTTCGGCACCATCAGCAGCAGAATTGTACCGGGCAAAAAGAGCACCCTTAAGATCATACTGGCGAGTAATAATCCGATTGTAGGTAAGATTTTCCATCACCATAAGGTCATATTTGGCCTCTTTTCCACTTTTGATGTTTCTTTTAGTAACCTGCGTTGAGATTAAAATGCTTAAAATTCCACAAGACAATAAATATAACAGCGTAAATATATTTTCAGCTCCTGAAGATTTAACTTTTGAAAAAGTAATTACAAAGATAGTCATGTGCTTTCCAGTCCCTATTGACGGACAACAATACTTTGCTAAAAGTAGGAATTAGAAGATGAAAAAGTATAAATAAATAGGAACTAAATTCTTAAAAAAAATAACAGCTAAATTTTAACAAACAAGGACATGTAAGCCTAAAAACAAATAGCTCACAAACCTGATATATCCCCAAGACTTTTGCAAGACAAGTTTGGCTTCCAGACTCAAATGACTCTCTCATGTGTTTGAAATATAGAGAAGAAAACCCCAAAAATGAATCAAGTTCTGTCCTCTTGATTTCCTTTATGATGAATCTGTCATCAAGTGTTTTTGCAAAAAAGGACTTGCTTTTTCCACCTTTGGCATCCCAAGTCCTGCAGCGGCTTAAAGAAGCAATAAAATCAAGCTCAGATGGGCAACACCAATTCCTAAGTTCACGGAACTGCTTAAAATAATGACATATCACTGAATATTTCTCCCTCCCAAGTGATTTGGCATAACCCATAGCAATCTCTATGCTGTGGTTTTCTGTAGTGCGAGAGGCTCGTGACTCTTCTGAAGAAGTGCTTCCAACAGAATGCAAAGAATCTGAATCTGACAAACTTCTTGAAAATGAGTGTGAAGTTAAGGTAGCACTTTCCGTTGAGTTCCAAGTTATTCCACTTGCGTTTCTATTGTCCTCGTCATCAACTTCTATCACCCCATATGCATCTTTCAACAAGGCCAGTGCACAAGCAATTATACTTGAGGGTTCATCCTCAAAGTCAGAAACAACATGATTGTCAGTCTTGAGAGGGATATGCAACCTTGTACCTTCTTCAGTGATTAATTGACTGGCTGTGGGTATATATTCAGCAATAGAGCTGCTTACAGATTCAAATTTTGGCAGTAATCTTTTCTGGATTTCCCTTATGCCTATCTGTCGAATGTCAGCAAATGACTTCCAGAACCAATCATTTGAATCCAGAAAGTTTGAAACTGGTGAATGCAAGGAAGCAGTTTTGTTTAATATCTTTAAATCAGCAACAGGATGATTAGTTTGAATATCTGTAGAAACTGGAGAGTTCCCACGTACTTCAAGATGATTTGGTGTACCATCTGCCGAAGGGAAGTGAGGGGAAACATCTAGACTCAAATTCAATTTTTCATCAGAAGATCTCCTTGATCTCAAATCATCGACAATAGGTATCATCAATTGTGAGTTTGATAGATCATCCTGTTCATTACACTCCAGAGGAGGTCCATTAATAGGAATTTCCTTTATTGGCAGTTCATTAGATGTGTCAAACACAATATTTACATCTCCATCCCCATCTTGTATAACTTTCTCAGAGACATCAGATTCAAGTCTTAAACCATCAGGTGAGTTTAACGGGTACAAGCGTTGAACCCACACCCAGGATTCAATCAAAAGATCCCACATCAATCGGTTTAAACTGAGAAGTTTGAATGCAGCCTGATCTGGATCCCCTTTTCTAGTAACAGCAGTCTTGATGTTTGCCTGTTATCATAATGCAAGAAGTCAAAGGAAGAGGAAATTAGTTTTCACACTAATCACAACATGCAAAGCTTTCAATAAGGGGAAAACTTAAAATCAAATTAAATCAAAATCCAAAACTAATGTATCACTAAAAAATGAACTAAATCTTTCCACATTAAACATTACACTAAATTAAATCTTGCATTGCCAATGAAACCCCATTAGACCTTTAGTGATAGCAATATCAGAATTCAAACTTTTATTATACTACTTCTATGTATTGTTAATCATAAAACAAAAGTCTTCAGTAAGTTATGGCATATCATAGTCAACAAATATGCATCGAATTTAAGGTTTATATTAGCTAGAAAAGAGAGACTTACTGCCTGCAACTATTAGAATTAATAGGAACCCATAATATATCCTAACAAGAAGCATATTCAAATTATGACTTAAGTTGATTCCATGTAAAAAAAATGTTTAAATCATTTCCAAGCAGAAAGCCAACCTCAAACTGTTCTTGCTCTTGTTTTAACATCTTCTCAACCTCATTGAAATCTCTAATTGATCCTCCAGGGCCATCAAATTGTATTGTCCTCAAACAGTTTGCAACTTCTGTGAATAATGATATGCCTTTCACATAAACCTTGGAACACAGAGAAAAGGAGGGTAAATATAGTGCAGGGAACATATGAAAATTAAGAACGTATCAATGCCGAACTTGTGTATATTTCAGCCAGTACAAAAGAAAGAAATATCTATATGAAAATATCCTATTAGGGAGCATACTTTCTCAGTCTCTTTCAAAAGCCACTCTTGTCTCATTGCAGCACTAAACTCCAGCTTTCGAGGAGGCATAGACACAGTATATGTGGTGACAGGAGAATATCTGAACATGGCAACCATGTGACCTAATCTGCACGACAGGGAAAGACACAATCAAACCCAGCATCAATGATAGGTAACATGAAAGGTTAACATACTGGCAACCCTCCTTCAGTTATTAAGCCACAAGTCACGCAGTCTATACAGGCCCAACATAAAAATAAGCACACTTGAGCACAGTAAGGTACATGCCCAAAACTTAGAAGTACTCCGGTAGCAATTCAATTTTGTAACAACGCAAAAGGAAGTCAACTAAATCTTATGTAATAACCTAATTCATAATCAACAGAAGAGGAGAGCTAGCAACACTCTAAATCAATACATCTGCCTCTCTAATCAAATATTGAGCATGTAGAGTATAAACATAATAAGTACAAAGCAGATTATACTACAAAAATGGACTGAGTAGATCATTTTACCCGAAGAAGTAGAGAAAATCCCTATCAAGAGAATGGCCACAACTCAATTTTCTGCTAGAAGAATAGCGAGAAAGGCTAAGCTCCAAAAATTTTCCAAATGATAGACTCCGAGCAGTAGTAGATATCAACACTCTCTTTGAAGAACCAGACTTGCATTTTCTACAACGACTCCACATCCAAATTTTCCCTTCTGCCTCCCCAGGCAAACTTCGTTCCTGGGGCAAGCGTTTAACTTGTATAGTAAGCTGTTTATTGTGATGAGCATAATAATAAAAGTGAGCATCTGGCAGTTCTTGACAGGCGTCACAAAGTCTTGTCTGTATATAAAACAACAAGTCAGATCATAAACCTAGTCCAACCTCATTTTGCAGAGAAAATACACACAAATGATATTGCATTTGAGAACTTCGTTCATAACACACTTGCAAATGAACTTATTTAGAATCGCACTCTGTATCATACAATTACCATTTGTCAACTAAGTAAAGCAATGAAGGAGGGAAAAAAGCAATAAAAACCTGATTGAGTAAGTTGTCCTCCAGAAACTTTCCTAGTGGAATATCAAAGTTCTTGTAGAACATAATATGAGAAAAATGACTTTGCTGGCATACAGTCCCTCTCAATGCATTCCGGGTAGACATTAAGACCAGAATACTCTGAGAATCCAACACTGCGTTGATATCATCTTTACTTTGGAGTTCTTTTCTATCATTATCATCTTCTTTGCTTGTATTCCCAATGGAATCTAACAGCACAGGTGAAGTCAGAGATTGTCCTCCATTAATCACTTCATTAGAATGACTTTTTGCTTCAATTATGGTATTTTCATCATCCTTCGGAGAGTTTAAAACAGAAATTGACTCATTAACCTGATCATCAAGTTTCCTTCCATTGAAGCCAAAGTATGCTGATAAAGATTGATAAGGAGCAGAAGATGCAAAGGGAAAACTGTCCCCCATAACTTTCTTAAGAGAAGATGAAATAGCTGAAAACCCAGAAAAGACAGCTGGATTATATGGTTCACAAGAGAATGGGGAAAACTCCTCTGATCCATTTAAACCATTGGTGCTTTTTTCATGAAGTCCATTGCATATGGGAATATCAGTACTAACTATTCCATTTTCAGCAGAATACTCAAGAGATGGAATGTTTGAATTACTGGGCGCTGAATCACAGGATTTTTTATTGGTTGGCAAGATATCTGCTACAATCACAGCAGGAATGGTAGAGAACATTGCTTTCTGATCAACAAGAAAGGAGGTCTCAAGGATTAAGTGATATGCCATGACAACTGCACACCGCATGACACATTTGATCCTCTTCAGTTCATCACTGTGTGTTCCTTTCAGTAAAATCTGCAATTACAGGTAAAGCAAAAGTTAACCACGTCCTAAACTCTAGATAAAAAACCATTTTCAGGGAGAAAGGCCACAAACTATAACTTCATGTTCATATCAGGGCAGATGATGGTAGCAAAAATCAGTAATATGTGACTTCATACACCAACAAAGCACAAGGTACAGAATAAATATCCTGTAGGAGCAGTTTAGAAAAAAGGATTACAATCTGATTGGTTTTTACTTTAATGTATTTTTACATTTACTTTCAAAGTGAACATTTCCACTTTAATGAATTTTTTTCAAAGTGAAAACCAGCACTTGTATATGTAAAAAGTGCGAATTCATTATTTAGAATATTGCCATATACCCCTCTAAGTGTAGTATGGTATCCACATATAATTCATGCTTCATAACCATAGCATACTAAGGAAGCAGAATGTTCAACAATACATATGTATGTGTGCTTTCAAATAAATGTACATCAATAAATGCCAGATACAAATTTTCAGTGTCGTAAAAGATGAAGAATCTGTCTGAATAGTTTGGAAGATGAAGAATTAGCATAAATAATAGAACAGAGATTCCAAGATACTAGTAACAGCATACCGTGCAGCCCAAACGTGTAGGACAGCCCTCAATGAACATCAAAGTCTTGATGGGCTTCTTTCCTCCTTCACCAACACCATCATGTTCTTCCACAAACTTCTCAAAATAAATAAAGTCACAGTGCCTTAGCTTTTGACCATTCAAATTATCACATGATAAAATTGGTGAACCAGTACAAAGTGCAACTCTTTCTAGGCGATGAAGCTTCATATCGAGCACAAGTGTCATTCCCTTTGCCAAAATCGACTCTTGTATATCACGAGAAACAGTTTTCTCCACTAATATAACATTTGGATGGCACATTTCCAGACGGTCCATTTTAGATTTCAAATCATCTTTCTCCTGTCAGTAAAGGAATAGTTAGCTAGTGAATGGAAATGTTAATATGGGCAGAATCCAATCTAATAAAGCTACCTGGTCCATGGAGTCAAATGAGGACAGCCCATTAATAGAATGGCCAAGTACTCCGCTAATCAGTAATAATCTTGGATTTTTATACTTAGTTGGCATGTGCTTGTGAGCAGCATGTTTTTTGAAGACCAAACCTCTGATTAGTTGACTGCAAAACAAGATATTTTCTCTAAAATTTGCTATTTTATGACTCATAAAATTGCACACTAATTCGTATATGATCAATTTTCAAACGAGCAAAACATACTGCTAAAGGAAATGGCACACTGAAAGTATCAACAATGGTTGAACTCAATATGTGATTCAATCAGAAAAAATTAAAAAAGAAATTTCCTGAATAGTTAACGATGGAAAAACCTTGATAATCACATAATACAAAATGATTTCTCGATTATGCAATGAAACAGATTCTCTGAAGTTAAAATACCACCATGTCCTAACCATTTAATGCAAGTAGATACAAACACTAAGTAGAAACATCAGAAAGCAAATTCTTAATGAACAGATTATTTTTTACCTTTGGCTACGGGAACCAGCAGCAATGCACTTCACTTTAACATACCCATCGGGATTCATTGCCTTACCTCCAATTGCATCAGGCTTCAAAAAAGAAGCAGCTTCCCATGATAAAGATGTAACTATGTCCACCCAACTCTTATCACCTTCATCAGAAGAGGAAACTCCCACAGATTTAAGAAGCTGACAAACAAGTGCCTTGAATTTCCCATTCATCATTTCATCCATTGCTTTTTGTTTTTCCTCTTTGAACCTATAGCTCCCACTCAGTTCATCCTTAGAACTACTCATAGAGGTTGACTCACCCCAGTTTGCAATCCCTATGCCATGGTCTTCATCATCATCATTACAAGTCACACTATTGTCCATATCATCCTGTGGGTTTTCTGGCTCAGGAGGTTCCCAAGTTTGGACATCCAAATCATCAGGAAGAGAATATTCAGTTTCTTCAGCAGAGGATGTGATAGGGTCTTCAGAACAATCATCTTCTACTTCTTGAAAGTTATGTCCTTGTGCTATCTCCACATCTCTCACTGTGTAACCCCCATTATTGTTATTGTTTTCTTGGCAATTGTTTTCCAACGCTTTTAGTGAATCATTCAACTTATTATCAAGATCTTCCATAACACCTTCAACTGTACTTTCTTCTTGACTATTCCTAATAGAAGAAACAACACAAGTATTTGAGCATAGCTAAGTTAAACATTATATTCATAACTCTGTTTGGACATAGCTAAGTACCTGTCAGATGAGTTCACATCAACTGAAAACTCACCTGAAATGACAGATAATGAAGAAAGACTGGGTTATATAAAGACCATCTTGCAATATAAGACTAACATCATCAACAATATAAAATAAAGACTGAAGGATAGTAATTTACTGCAAGTGGAGACACAGCTATCGGTACTTTGCAACGAAGTAGTTGGACTGATATAAGGTGTCGCATATGGACTTGTACTACACCATTTCACATTCGCTTGCTCTAGCTTCTGGCCACAAGATTTGCAAGGCCTATTGGAAACTTTAACGTTCAACTTTAGACTACTCCCATTTCCCTGTTTCTTGTTGTCAACATTTGATTCCTTCAAGTCCACACCACAACAATGGCACATACTACACATCCGATTGAACTGATCCAGAAACTATACTATAAAGAGCCGTGATATGGATCACTTATTCTGGTACAGCAAAAAGTATATGAGTACTGAATGAGTTTTGAAATTCTTTTCTATCTTTATTGGACTGACTTAAAAAAATTAAAAAAAAAACTCGGCAAAAGTCAATATGATAATATTCCTACTGCATTATAAAGACCAACTATAATAAACCAAACCATCTAAACCAAAAATTAAAAAAGAGGATGCATAAAATTAAATTTCAATCTACTTTCCCTTCTGGCTAAAGTAATAGTTATCAAACACTACATATTCAAATTAAAATGCGTGCATAAACAAAAAATGTCACATGTAAAGAATGAAAAGAAAGAGGAAAAAGCACTATGCCATCATCAACCTAAATAATAGCCGAAATTCACAATACCACTCAATGTTAAAGATATTTGTTTTTATATGATCAAAGCATCAAATAATTGATTTAAGACCCTAATTGTTTCATGAAGAATAAAAAGATCACGGAAAAATAGAAAACATCGCCTTGCTAATTGCTTAATTTTCGGGGAGAGAGAGAGAGAGAGGAAGGCTCTTAGTAAAATTAGGTGTTGAAAATTAGAGGACAGCAGAAAACTGATTAAACATTATAAAAAGTGCCAAAAATTCAAGAAGTTAGCCTTTTGCATGGAAATACGGAACAATTTTGCAGTAAGTTGAATGAAACAAAGCTTGAGGGAAAGAAAGCTCGGTATTCCATTCAGAGAACAGAAAAAAAAAATACCACTAGCTTAACAGTACACTAAAGAATCATCAATTGATCTCGGCGTTATTAATTTCCCCAAAAAAAAAAACAAGATCAAAAGAATTAGTGCAAACAACAGAGAAGACCCAGATTCATTAGCCAAACAGAAATTAAAACAAAAGACAGAACAAAATTCAATAAAAGACTACAGTTGCAGATTTATATGCAAATAACACATTGACAAAGGATTGAAAACCCAAAAATCTTGAATTAGAACCTTCAAATTGGCAAACAATGCCAACATCTAGACACATCTCAGAAACAGTAGTGATAAATGAATCAAAACTGAAAGTAGAAACAACATTAATAGGAAAAAGGGAACCCACATAAGACTGATCCAAAAAAAACAGACAAAACTTCCAATCAAATCTTCTGTTTCCAATCAAATCTTCCAGTTCAGACCAAGATTCATCAACAAAAGTGCCATTTTCAGCTCCCAACAAGGCTTAAAATAAGTTCCCACAATTTGAAACTTGAAAAAAATAATAAAATAAAAAGCAAGAAATGCACACCTTACCGTGAAAGCAAACCCAAGAACAAATACAAGGATGTGACCCCCAAATCAATCTCAGCTCCTAAACCCACAAAACCTCACTGTTTTCATAAATAAGCAAAGAATTTGGTGTGAACGAGTCAAAGAAACGAAGCCACATAGGCAAAGTCGCAATCTTTTTGGAGGAAAGAGAAAAGGGTAAGCAAGAGAAAGGAGAGAAATGAAGAAACGAAGAATTTTTGAATGAAAGAAATTTAAGTAATGAAGAACTGTGTGAAGAAGAGAAGAAGAAAGAAGAAGAACAAGAAAACACACAAAGAAAATTTACCCGGTGGGACCCACTATGTTTGCTTCCTTGTCTTGCCTCCCAAAAATATCAAAAAAATTGTATTTAAGTTTTATTTTTATTTTTTTATATAAGAAAACGTAGTTATACATGTATTTATACATATACTGTTACTGACAGCTACATACGCTAGATTTTGGGCTAATCTTTGTCCAGAATACGTGCTTATGTACGCGTCATCTGTGTGTGAAAGGTATTTTTCCATCACTTGATAGATGATGATATTGCAGCTACGGCCCTCAATATTTTCTAAATTTTGTGATTCGCCCTTCTATAAAATAAAAGAGATAAATATTAAAAGAATTTGAAAAATATAAAAAAGAAAGATAAAAATTATCCAAGACAAAAAATAATATTTAAAACAAAATGATGAAAGTTTAAGTCACCACATAAAATAGTAAAGATAAAATTAATCATTGTATTTAAATAAATAATTTGTAATGCTTTAATGAAAAAAAAAACCTTTTTACACAGTATATTATTCAATATTTTCAATAATCACGTCCACAGTGCGTAAATTTATAATTATACAAAATAATGACAATAATACTTTATAAAATATGATGAGAAGTTACATTACATATAACATATATATGAACTTAAAAGTAGATATTAACTAATATAGAAAGGTTAACTTGGATTAACATTTTTATCATCCGTACATAACAAATAATTTTTTGTCAAAATATATTTATTCACTTGGATTAACAAATTATTTATTTATATAAGAAATGACACAATTTTCATTTTTAAAAAAGTAGAAATCTTTTTTTTCAAAGTTAAAATAGTTTAGATAAATATATTAAAAATATATAGAAAATCACTTATGTTCTTAAAAAATATATATATTCATAAATAAATTTAAACAAGCAGACCGATTAATTTTTCACAAGTGTCATTTAATTTCAAACTTAAAACTTAGAAAGGAATCCAACACTAACAATAAGGGGGTATAATACTAATAAAGGTAGTATTAATATTCTTTAATTATCTTTGGTAATAATAAGAAGAAGATGAATTTAATTGATATGCTGATTAACAGTATAAAAGCATTGAATTTTAACGATTTCAATTTCACAGTGATGAATTAATTTCGAAAAAACAAATTACAAAAACATTGTAAGTGAAAGTTATCAGCCCATGATAAACTAAAAATACCCAACCTATACTTTTTTATCTAACTTTATTTATCTTAAAATTATTTATAAGTTAAATATAAAAATAAAAATTTTAAAATAAATAAAATTGTTTGTTACTTTTTTTAGTTTTAAAATTAAAAGCTCATTTAAAATAAATAAAAAATCTTCAAGATAGTTATAAATTTTCTTAATTTTAATTTTTCGTTTTACTATTAAATTATAAGTTACTTATTCTTTTTAAGAACTCATTTTTAACACTATCTGGCTCAATCTTCCTTTTAAAGGGGGGGAAAAAGTGTATCAAACAGTACCTTATTCTCAATCATTTCTCTTTTGAATTATCATGCTTATGGCAACAAATACCCCCAGGAAGCAGCACACATTGAAAAGTATAATAATTCACCAAAAAGAAATTAATATAATAAACCCAAAATGAACAGTGTCTAAAATTTTGAATTTGAATTTTAAAATGTCTCAAAACATAAAACAAATAAATCTGTATCAAGAGAACTCATTGACCTCTGAGATGACTGGGAATAGTTAATTTCACATATTAACTATTAAGTTTGTTAAGAACAAATAATTTAATACATAGTTTAAACTATAAAACAGAAACCGTGGCCTATTTGAAGAATAAATTAAATATTTTTATTGCCTCTTTCATTAATTATTGACCCACCATGGCCTTTTGAATCTCGAGCATCTAGGTCCTATGTGGTGATCTAATAAAAATACTATTCTACACGGGTGGTAGATACATTCAAATCTATCATTATTTTTTGCGTTTCAAATATATCAAAAAATTTAAACTTTCCTTTTAACAAACAAAATGGGTGTATTTGAAGTAATCTAATAACAAAAAGGAAAAATTAAATAGTATAAATAAATTAAAATATATTAAGATAATTCATGGCATGAAATTATTGAAGTGATTTTCTTACTAATATAATGATATTAATTTGATTTAATTATATTTTAGACATGAAATTCTTTTTTATTTATATTGTAACATGGGGGATTAATAAATAGAGGCGACAAGGAATCTTTGTATTCACGGGATGAGAAAATATTTTTAAAATAATGAATACAATTGAAGAATAAATAAAATAGAGTAAGTTAAATATGTGTTGTAGAAATTAGAATTGGTGTGCGGTGCAAATATATTAAGGTGGAGGGGTTGAATTTGAATTAAGCGTGTTAGGTGGTGTGAAACCGAAATGGAATTATAATTTGGAAAGACGGCGTTGTCTTTTGCATTTACGAGGTTCCATGTCTCATGTCTGTTTCTTTTTCAACTTTTTTCAATATTTTAATTCTCTTTCACACTTTTTATATCCAATTAACTGATTTCACGAGACAAATCGTTGCGTACAAATTAGTCACTGAAAATTAGGGCATATCAGTCACCCACCCACATTATTGAACATGGTTTTTAAGGAACATCTATGCTCTCTTCCGAGGTTAAATAGAAACAAGAAAATTGAGGACTGAAACGAAGTAACACATGATTTTTTTTATAAATCTTTCTTAAGAAGATTATTCAATCAGACTTATATATATTAATGAATAAAAGTACGAGCATTTTAATGATTATTAAGCCATCTTTAATTGAAAAAACTCATTTTAAGTTATTAAGTTACTTTTCATGCATATTTTAATGTCATGTAAAATATAAACTCTTATCATATTTTATTCCATTAATAAAATTTAAGTTGGATTCTTAAGTTTGTTCTGATTATTGTAGTTTTTTAATTCATTTTTTTAGTTTTAAGAGCTTTTGCGAGTTCCAATTTTACACTAGAATTCATATTATTGTCTCCGAATTTAAGAATAAAATAAAAATGAATTCGTACGAAAAAAAAAACTCGATAAGAATTTAGCGTCAAAATGATCTTATTTTTGTAAATACGAAAAGGATTAGACATTTTTAGAAAAAACGAGTAAAGAGACAAGTATCTTGGTTTCATACGAACACTTAACCAATTATTGTCATCAATAAAAAATAAAAATTGAACATTTTGAATTTAGGCAACGTATTCATCGGTTAACCCTAATCAAAATTATATTTAGTCATTTAATTTCGGCAATGATTGGATTAAAATAAAATTTATTTCCTATCTTAACCTTTTAAAAAATAATATCTTTTAGAATGTTAAAATAAATAAAAATGAAAATTTACGCAAAATGTACCAAAATTAAATTTATAAATACAAATGTGGTTTGATACACATGCTACCAATTTTTTTCACTCAGGTAAAAATAACTTTTATTATATTCTAATATATATTTTTTTACACTCGTTCAAATATAGTTAAAATATTTTATTATTATTAAAATTTGTAGTTTTTTAATGCCTAAAAAGAGTGAGTGTATAGGTTTCAAGTTTCTTTAAAAAATATATATAGTTTAAATTATTTTTAAAACATAATTACTTACTTTTATTAATTATTTGTTAAAAAAATTTAAAAAGATTATTTTAAAGTAATAAATTATTGTCGAAGAGTAATTAAGATACTCATTGTAGGATATTTTATATCTCTTTTAAGTAATTCTTATGTTGATAAAACATATATTTTTATCAGCAAATTAATATTAATTATTATTTCTTTAATTAGTGATAAGGTTCAAACTCGCCATCTTGCATTCTTCCTTCATCTTGAAGATATCATTGTCAGCTATTACATCGTCTTATAATTCCCTTAAATCATATTTAAAAAGCAAATTATTCGTGAAATATTAGCCTATATTTTGATAAAATAATTAACAATCTCACACTCTAACTTTAATGTTGGTTAATAACTATAAATTAATTTTTTATTCATAAATAACCGTATTCTTTATTGAATAAATAACGAGAAATTTTAAGTATCTCTCTACGTCACATATACTTATTCTAATACGAGAAAAACGTAAACAATCAAATCTTTTTCTAAGATGCCCGTATAATCAACCTACGTTAAAATTAAAATTTCTCTTACGTTAAAAAGATGTTAAAAATATAAATATAAAATAGTATATGAAACGAAACAGTATACTAATGAATAACAAGTACATTAAGAATATCAATCAGAGAGTGTTAGATATACTTTTATTGTTGTTATATATTTTTAAAACGATAACTATCTTTTTCAGAAACACGTTTTGTAAAACCACGCACTATATTTAGAGCCGTTTATAAATGTATTTCTGATAAATGTATAGGTGGTAATATTTTGTTACAAATTTTAAAAATATAGAGATGATTGATTCCAAGAATAAAAACTATTCATATTTATCTTATTCTTTATCTTTATAATTGAGAGTGAATAATTTTATTCCTAAATAAGGTATTTTCATAAATATAGTTTCTAAAAATATAATTTCATATCTTGAAATGAAGATAAAGTCATAGTTATATTTGGAGAACAACGAATAATTTACTGCAATAGACTATCAGTGCAATGTGGTCAACATAATTTGCGGCTAGCAAGGGATATTATTGGAATGTGTGTTATGAAGGAGTGACGTGGGGAAATATGATTGGTACACTTGTTGAAATATTATGAGAAGGTGTATATGAAATCCAAGATATGCTGATTTGTGATATTGCTTCAATGATTGGGATCACAGGTGGATCGCCACGTGGCTTAATAGATTAATTTAGGGTTGAATGATTGGAAAGAGTTTGTGAAGATCATGATATGAGATTAGAAGATGGAAGAATGCAATTGGATAGGGTGTTTTCGTGTATTGAATGGAAGCATATAATTGCACTCATAATTGCTATTTGTGTGTGACTTCCGGCCACTCCTAATTTGTCACCTATTTTACAACTCTTTCTAACAAAAATTAAAAAATTAATACAAATAAAACACGTCCCTCTTAAAAAATAAAAATGTCCTTATTTATAAATATAATATCAAATTGAGTGACTATTGTCAAATATCAAATTGAGTGACCAGAAAAAGCAATTCGTACGTGGACATGAATTTGTTGTTAGTGTTTTTTATAGAATGGGTTACTGACTTAAAATAAAACTAGTAAATTAAAAAGAAAATAAAATAGGGTCTTTAGCTTTCTTATTTTTTATAATTTTGAAAAAATTACAAGAAAAATCCAGTAAAATTAATTATAGTTTTTATATTTTTCATAATCTACTAATCCAAAAATTTATGAATTGTTGTTGTTATTAATGTTTTTTCTCACATCACATCTTCCTTATTTCAACTATTTAAATATTATTTTCTAAAAACTATTTTACAAAACTAAAATACACAATAAAAACATCTTTAATATCCTATAATCTAAAACTACTTTATATTTTGATTTAACTTATCAAATATTAAATGCTTCTTGAACCATCACATTCTATAAATAATTTATAAAGTTTGGACAATGATATATATAATGACATGAAATGTTTATATATATTATTATCGATTAGAAACACATGTATTATTTTAGAGTATTAGGTTAACATACACGTGTAAATGTTATACAGTGAGGAATAATTATGTTGTTATGAATAATAAATAAATTATATTATTAATCTTTAATTTTTATTTATATATTGACTATTAATTTTAAGTATAAATTATTGTCTATCAATTATTATAAAAGTCTTATCTTTATTATATTTTTTATTTTGTGTATGTCAATTTTTTTTAAGAATTAACATGTGATAAAATACATCATCTATCTATTACGTACTCAACTAAGATTGGTGTATTAATTTATACAAAATTTAAGTATTAACCTTCCTTGTAAATACTCTCAAGGAGTATTTCCTTAATTCTCTACTAATATTTTTCCACTCATCTATTATAATTCTATAAAATCTTTGACTTACTAATTTGAGCGTTTCTCTTCCACATTTGGAAACTCATTTCTTATATATAGCTGAGTTCTCAATCCCCCTCTTTGAGAATCTCAACAATTTGCTGATTTTCGTAAGTATATATATATATATATATATATATATATATGTATATATATATATAATTTATAAGGATAAAATATTAAATACATAAAATATTTTATGATAATTTTTCCTATAAAATTCTTAATTTAATATATAAAATATTTAAAAAAAAAGTTTAGAAGAATTCTTTATTTTGTTCTGAATTCAATTCAACGTGTGAATAATGAATCATCCGTCATTATTAATATATTAAAAAAGTAAAAAATAAATCTTTTAAATTTATTTATGGAGTAATAGATATTAGAAGGATTAGTTATGTTAAATCATAAGATAAAGACAAATATATTTTTAATCTACGGATAATTTTGAACAAAGACTGATAAAATAATGATAAGATGAATTTTAATTTATTGCAAGGAGCAAGACAATACTCACAACACCACGCATGTCCATATAGACATTTAATGATATGATAAAATTAAATATATAATAGTATAGCCATACTTTATGATCTAATGGTAGTAGCCTCCTTTACAGCCTCCCTTATATATGTCCCCTCAATAGATTGACATACATAGCAGACAACAAATAATTGTCAATTACGCGTCTTTCTTTTTGTTGCAATACTCCACCACATGGATGCATTTTAATTTATTAGCTCCTCTTTAGAATAGATGCTATGCATTTTACTTCCTCACCTATGCAATTAAAAATATAAGGGTATGTAAACACTTCATAAATCAATATAAAGTATATGAAACTCATTCTTATTATAAATATTATCAAAGTGGTCAATATATGTTTTTTTTAAGGATAGCATATATTCTTTACATGATGAATAATCCCCATTGAAGTTAGAAATATCCACAACATGATAAGATTATCTTTCTACCTATTTTTTTCTTTCTTTCAATCATTTTTTATTTAAATTTCCAATTACCTATTATCTATTATTGTTCCTAATAAAGATTGGATAAAATAGATACAGATAACCTTTTTTTTTTTTTAACAATCATATAGTTATTAAGCAATATTTAACTATTTATACATAATTATATGATCAATGTCCATGATTTTCATATTGTTCAAGGAAGAATTATTGTCGTTTCTTATAGCTCATACATTGAAGTTGGTGTATATTTTTTATAAATATTGTTGTAACAGGTATATGAAATTATAGAAGGGATATGAAATAATGAAGACCACAAAAGTAGAAAAGTAAGATGATAGATGGTCCACAGAAATGGGACCAAATCTGGAGTATTCTCTCCATACCGCAAAACTGGGTTATCTGTATAGAGTGGATAATTAGAATTTACAATAACTTTCTTCTTCTTCTTCTTCTTTTTCTTCTCAGCCAAATTGGACCGGCCATTGAATAAACCACTAAGTCCAACAATGAGGGTAGCTATGCCAAATGGCACCATATACTATAATACAAAAATGTTGAGAAACAGGATGTCCAAATAATTTCGAACACCAATTGCGTGGAGATATAGGCTTTTTTTCTCTTTTTTGTTTGAGATCATACCTATTTTGAGGGTTGCTTGAAAGGTAAGATAAATTAAATTCAGGTTTTGGGTTTATTAATAAAAAAATATTTATTATTATTTTTTTTATAATAAATTGCCTAAAAAACTCGGTATATAGTTCTTTAACTCGAATTCTTTTCATTGAAAATCATCTTGTATAAAATTAATATAAGTAACAAAATTGTCATTTCAATACCTGATGCAGTTGTACATTCTCAGAACTGGAATTTGAGACCACTAGTTAAGTTGAATTAATCTTTTTTTATAAGTTAGAATAATTTATGTCAATTGATATATGTACTCAATAGTAATAAATTCATATAGTTTTGATATTAACTATTGACATTAATTTAAATAAAAAAATTAAACAAACATGTGTTCAAATAAAATTGTGTTTGAATATCTCAAAGTAATCAATAAAGTTGATGAGTAATTTATATCAATGGCAGAGGGAAAAAAACTATCACTTATAACATTTTACGTTCTCATGAGTATATATAATGTAGTTGTGAGGTGTTTAATTATTTATTATTGAGTATTTAAAATTGGAATTCCAACTGAAATATATATTCATTAGTTTTGGTTCTGGTTCAGGTTATGGCATTAGAAGATTGGAAGTGTTGCATGGCCTAAAGTTTGGTTACCTAGAAAGATTCAAAGATTTAGAAAAGTGTGTTATATTTGAGTATTCAATTATTTGATGACAACAGTCTCTTCAAAGCGTCACTAATGTCGCAAGATTGTGTTAGGATCGGAAACATCTTCTGCACCGTCATGTTCCATGTATTTCCCCAAAACATATCTTTCTTCTTTTTCTTTATCGATGCACACCACACATAAATCTTTTTTTATTGTTTCAAAATTTTGACAACTTTTTAGAGTTTATATTAAAAAAAAACGTAACAATGAAAAAGCTATGATTTTATATTCATATAGACAAAATTCTTAATTTAAAAAAATCAGCTTACAATATTTGTTATAAATTGAGAAAAAATAGTATAAAACTAAAAATACTTTTTGTCTTTCTAGTGCCCATGTGTATGCACATTTATCTATAAGCTTTGATAAATTATTTATATATTTAAATAGCTTCTTATAAATTATTTAAACCATTTGAATTTATTTTAAACTTCTTAGTGTAACTAAAATTAATCTAGCGGGTCTTTGATATTAATTTACATATATATTTTCATTTTTCAACCCATCCAATATGAAACTTGAGGTGATGAAATAAATAAAAATAATGTATATTTATTGGACTTGGGTGGGGGTGGTACCACACATATGGGTCGATGAATGCCATAGTTCCAAAATATACATCATACACTTATAATAATTCTCAACGGCCCAAAGCCAACTAGCTATATTTTTGGTTGGTATATAAATAATTATAGAAATGAATGATCCTAATACACTTCATGTACTTAGTACTCTTTTCTATTAAATTTGTGTTCTTATATAATATTTTCTAAATTAAATACCAAACAAAAATATTTATCCTTTACGCTACGTTAATTTTTAGCAAATCAAACAGAGTACTACTAATCACATACTTAGTAAATAATGTGAAATAATTATTTGAATAAATTTCAAAGGTTGTAAGTCAATTATTATGAAAGTTTTGGATTTAGGCTGATAACAATGTAAAAGAAAACACTAATATGAAGATAACCGTGTGTTATTTCATATTATTGGTAAAACTAAACTAAAATTTTTAAGTGGAAAAATATTGAACAACTCTATATATATTCTGCAAATTCAGAAAAACAGACCTAAAAAATGATTATTATCTTTTGTTGATATGAAAAAATAAAAAATCCTGCTGGAAAGAGTAGTCTTTGTGCTGCTCACGAATCAATAGATATTTGAATTCATACTAAAAGCATCATTCGATATTTGACAAAATGTTCCTAACATAAATGTGGTTTAGTTAAATGTCAATATAGTTATCTTGTGAAAGTTGGAAACTTCAACGTTGCAAGTTGTTGTTTGTTATATTGGGTTGGGCGTAATATATGCAATTTGCTAATATTTTAAAGACACAAAATACCAAATTCAAGGCACAATGCTCGCCCATTAAGCATGTCTTCAAACTTTCAAAATTCAATATCTCAATTCCTCTTTCAACGGCCCATTGTCCTTTGCCTTGTCACTGTCAATCTGTTCCATTACAATCTTCAAACTATTAGGTTGAAATAATATGTATGTTGTTATTCTTATTTGACAATGAAACACAGGAAAAAAGAGTAATAATAAGAATGCAATGAAATAGTCAAAGAAGTAATAGTTAACTTTGGTAACATTTAACTTGACTTTTCTACATTTTTTTATAAAAAAATTAAAGTTGAAAAATGAAAGTTTTAAAAAACTATTTTCAAGTTATAATTTTTAGTAGCGTATTTTGAGATCTATAACAAAGAGAAGGAGAATAAATTTTTTTTCTGAAATTAGCTTATGTTAAAGTTCTTATTTTTTTTTTTATGAGTTTTCTTTATCTAAAGAAAAACTTCTTTTTATCTTTTCGAGCTTTTGTGAAATTGAGTTCTACACATTCTAACATATTAGTTATAAAATTGTATATGAAAATATTCTTTTTAAAGTTAAATTTGGTCATAAATCGTTAAATTTTCACACACAATCAAAATGCTAGAATATAATTATCACAAGAATAACATATGGAGAAGTTAAAATATTATGTGGTTGAGAGCGAGTGAGAAACAAGTTAAAATAAGGCCACAAACTTCATGAGCAAGCTGGGGAATGAGTCATTTTCTTTGGATACAAGTTACGACATTCCATCGCTAAAGCTTAATATTTAAATTGTTATCATTTTCAAACAATTTTTTTAAACAATTCAACATCTAGGTTATGAAAACAATTTTAAAAGTGAGACTTTCGTTCTCTTAATTAGACATTTTTTCACACTCTTTTTGCATACCATGTCTGTAATTAGCTATTTTTTTTTCAATTATTTCAAACTATTTTAATTTTATCTTTATTTAAATATTTGATCTTAGTTCACATCTTTTGATATGTTTTCTTTCATCTCTATTTTAAAATTGAATTATAATAATTTTCTAAAATGTTAATAGTTAAAAATTATAAAACCTCAAAGATTAGAATATTAATATTAAAAATATACGTGATCATATAGCCAACACAATTTGACAGATTGACCGAATCAACTGAAAAATCGATGAATCGATCTTATATTTGATTCAATTAACTCGAAAAACTGATCAATAATAGAACTAATGTAAAAATTGGTGAATTAATATTGAACCGTTTGAACTCGTCCTAGTAAAAAATATTTTAAAAAGCAAAAAATATATATATTTAATAAGAATTATTTATTAATTTAAATTATTTAATCACTTAATATTAATTTTCTATCTTATAAAATATATAATTTGACAATTTATATCTCGATTTAGACTTTTTTGCATAAAATAATATTCTAAATTTTTAATCATCTAAATTTATAATATTAAATTTATGTTTATTCATCGGGTAATATCATTATTACCATAGTTATTGGAGCAGTTTTCGGTTTCTTTATCATAAGGAAAAACATGAATAACTCTTGCTGGCAAAAGCTATCTCTAAGGACATAATTTAGTTAGAACTGGAAAATGTGGAGAATAGTGGGAACTGGGAACCAATGACTTCGTTGATGAAAGGAAAAAATAGTGAGGAAGAAGACGACTTTAGCTATGTCTCTTTTACTTAAAAATAAATAAAATAAAATTATAAACGTTTTGAAAACACTGAACAAAAAACAAATTAAAAAAAAAAAATAAACATTGATCTTCGAGAAATAAAATGAGAAAAAAAGAAGAGAGGATTAAACTCAGATATCCTCGTATCCAACAAAGGAACCAACTCAGTGTCAATGGGCTGCTATTAATGGGTATTTAACAGATTCATTGGGCTTAATGGCTACAATTTAGTTTCTTTCTGGACAACAAAGTGATATGACAAAATACCTAAGCAGCTTTTAGGGGATTTTATTATTTATTTCATGATAACCATGGTAACTTAAAAATTGTAATGCTGATAAAAAAAATAAAAAATAAAAACTTGACATAAGCCCATAAAAACTTGTGCATATAATAACAGTCTGTAATGAATAAATCCCACCTTCATAAAATACACAATATTTTAGAATGAACATCAAAACCAATCTATACTAAAAAATCCCACCTTCATAAACCACTTTCAGCATATAAATATAACAATCTATTTCTGTAGTGTAACACCCCTGCCTCCAAACATAGAGGGTTTTGCTTTGATGTGGTGATTGACAACCTCATCTTACGCCATGATACAAAAGGGATTGCTTACCGAAAATTTTCAACTTCAAAAGCACAAGCTGTTCCATCAAGTGAGGCCGAGACAAGGTAATTACGATTAGCAGACACAGAAAGAGACTGAATGGCATCAGTGTGCCCTTTGAATGTTTGCACACATTCACCAGACCTGCTATCCCATAACCTCACCTTGCCATCTACACAACCAGAAGCCACATATGATGTACCAAGCCATGTCAAACATGTCACTCCGTCCTGTCCACAGGGTAAAAGTTCCTTTGAAGCATCATGTATAACAACAAAATTTGACAATTTCAAGCAAATGTAAAATTACCAACAGAACTCATTTAGCCTCTGTAGCACAAATATGACACTTGCACAAAGATTCCAACTAACCTCATGTTCACAAGTGCCTCGGGGTAATAAATGCTCTATATCCCAGATGATCAGTTTATTATCCATGCTTCCAACTGCAGCCCAGGAACCACTATCATGCAATTTTAAGGGACCAAATTATTAATGGCTCTCATCAAATTTAAGAGAACAAATTAATCATATTCAACTTGTATAAACTAATCATATTCAACTTGTATAAACTAATCATATTTAAGCAAGGTTTGGTCATTTTGTAGTCTTTCATTCCTTGGAAATAAGTAGAATTATTGATTTAAACAATGATTATACTATAAAACCAAGTCACTGAAGATTAGGCAAGGTCTAGTAACATTTCATGATTTTCGATTCATGGCACTTGGTTTTTATTCACTTATATACAAACCCTATTATATTATCATTATTATGCCTGTTACCAAAAAGACTACACTTTTGGCTGTAACATTATATTGGTGGACCTAAGATCATCATCTTCATCCCTTCGAACAACCTCTGCGTCTAACAAATTTTCATTGTGCACAAGCATAAATCCAGAAGAATACATGAAAATGTGCAAGATTGCACATATGTACTGGCTGCGAGAAGTTTGTTAATCGTAAGTTCATAACACATACCTTGGTGTAAACCCAACACACTCAATGGAATCAGAATGAGAAGCAAGGGCATTATTATCAACAACCTGTCAAACATGAAACTCATATTTCTTAGAGACAGCAGGAAGCCAAGTTTATAATCAAACCCCTTTACAAAATAAAATCTGCAGCATGCAGAGACAAATGGAACAATTAGAACAACGTACTTTTCCTGTGGTGATATTCACTACATGGACAGATCCATCCTTAGAACCAGAAAGAGCAAGAGTTGAAGTTGAATTAATCGTCAAGCATGTTAATCCCTCGGTATGATATGGATGACCTAGAAAGCAAAGTCGAGTAGGTTATCATTGACATTGAGAAAAGGGAGAAAGATACATGTGAAGATGCTTTTAACTGATTTAAAAAATTCCTCAAACTGTGTCCCATCCTTTTTATCTCGGGGAAAATTTTAGAATATATTTCAAAAAATAAAATAACAGTGGAGAATTGTAAGACCACAGACTATTTAGATTGGAGACATGAATAATTGATGAAATGCATCACTGAGGAATAGAAAGCACACACAATAAACACAGTCACACGCACAAAAAGCAATTTACATACCCCGCACAACATGAATGCTTTCTGCACTTCTCGGATTCCATATTCTCAAGGTTGCATCCTCAGAACCGGTACATATTGTTTTCCCTAAGGTACCAAGTAAAAGAAATGGAAGTGTGTAAAAAATATAACACAAATTACAACATTTAAGAAAAAATGCAACACAATTAAGAGAAATTACTACCATCGGGAGTAAAATCACCACAGGTTACACTGTCGCCGTGGCCAATAAATGTATTAAGTAAGACATCATTATCAGTATTCCACATCCAAATGGTGAAATCCTCAGAACCAGCTAAGAGTACGTGTCCTCTTGGATGCCACCTGAGCCACTGAAAGATTTCATGGCATTTAACTCAGTAACTATTAACATGAAAAGCAAGTAAACTAAGGGTGGGATTGGTTTATTTATTGTTTTCATTTGCAGTTGACATTTTCTTTTACTAATAACTAGAAAAATAACACCTTGTTTTCACCAATAACCCCACCTCAATGCCCCCTGCAGGTCCTTCAAGTTTTCTACCATCCAAATTTCCAGATACATCCCAGACTCTAATAATTCCATCCAAGCTCCCTGATGCAAAACGCTGTCCATCATAGCTAAAAGCTAAACTAGATACAGATTCTTCATGACCTGCACAAAATTAATAATAACAAACTCATTTGGACATTTAATAAATTGCAATTAACATCATCTTGACTTAATGAATCAATTATCGTGCGACACTAATCCTAAATAAAAAAAAAAAATATCCATCCATCAGCAACTCCAGTTTCATGCAAATACCTTTAAGCTCAAAAGCCCAATCTCCTTGGCCAATCTTCCAGAGAAATCCTCTGTCATCACCGCCCCCAGTAGCCACCAATGCTGCATCTGTTGGGCTGCAGGCAACTGAGTACAATTCCCCTATACAATAATTCAAGAAATCATGAAAAAATCATACAATTTTCTGGTACATGACATCAATTAAGAAAAGGAAACAGAAAAAAAGAATCAGTATGTCAATAAAACCACTGAGGAATATCAGGCTACTCAAAATCCTGAATTTGATTTCTAAACCCGGCAGAATCAAGATAACAAAGCAGAAACATAATTACAGATAAAAAAGAAAAATAAGTAGAAATCATACCAGTATGAGCAGTGAATTTGTGTACAAAATCACCATCCTCCACCTCTGAAATGGTTTGAAATAACATCACAACCAAATATATTAACACACTGAAAAACAATACTTCTCGATTGAAACATTAACAATTATTAACAATTAGAAGTTTTGACATAATAGAGAAATCACACACAAGACAGGTCATATAGAAACATACTGAAACTGCTAATCAAAAGAATTTACAGCAATTTCATACCAAGTTCAGCATCATCATCAGCATCAGGAAGATCTTCATTATCCATCTCAACTTCATGGATTATGTCAGACTCATCAAGTATATATTCTCCGTTATCGTCTTCATCTTCATGGTGATGTGGAGCACTCATTGTGTTCGCTCAATTATCAATGAAAAGTTTTCAGCTCTCTAAACCTGAGAGAAATTTATCCAATAACTTTCAACTTCCAACTGCTCAATCACTCTTTGGTTTTTAAAATTTGTGCTACCTAAATGGTGAATTTTAGAAGTTAAAATAGTAGTGTGATAATATGCATGTCATGAAGAATATTGAAATTTGGAACTGAAAGCAAAAGAATAAGGAAAGTTACCGGAAGAAAGAAGAATGAAGATGAAGCGAACTTAGGTAGAATTTGCGGTGTTCCTGTGTTCTGTCAGATGGTGTTCCTTTGTGGTCTCTCAGTTCAGTTCAGTTCAGTTGGTGTTCCTGTGTGGGGAGTTCTGTTTGAAAGGATGGAAGATGGTAAGTGGGAGAATTGAAAGCAGGATTCCCCTGCTTTGGGCCAAACCTAAATTTCGAAAAGGGTTTTTCTTTTCTTGGACAAAATAAACTGCTTTTGAGAAGAGATTAAATAATTAAAAAATTTGAATATAAGAGTTAAAAAAATGTTATATAATTTTGTAAAAGTTCAAAATATTAAATATGAAGGTAATTTTTGTGATCAGAATTCAAACCTCATATATTTCAGAATCTTCCGTTTTATTCCGTTTTAAGTAGAATAATCTTTATCTTTAATTTTTAGTCTGAATTTTGAATAAATGATGAATTTGAATTATCATATTATATTTTTATTCCTTTTAAGTAGTTAATTATCATATTTCAAGTTTTTATTTTATTTTAAATTATTTTATCTTTTGTTTTGTTGATTTTTTTATTTTATTTATAATTGGGTTAATTTTTATTATTTTATCTTTTGTTGATTTTTTATTTTTTTATAATTAGGTTAATTTTTATTATTTTATCTTTTTTGATTTTTTTAATGCCTGTTGAGATTTGAAAAAGATTTAGGTAAATCAAATTTCAAGTGTCAAAGCCAACAAATATAGAAATTTTAAATAAGAGAACAGATATCACACTTAAAGAGTAGTGGTACATGGAGATTAAGAATTGACAGAAGAATCCATCAACATATCTATTTCTAGTTACATGTTTGCTTCATTATTTTCTTTTTCTTTTTTTTATTTTTATTGACATGGAGAACTAATTCTAATATTAGGGGTTTTACTCAATTGTATGGATTGAGATTAATTTTCATGAATTTTTGTTGATTACTTTCGTGAATTAAAGGTTTAATTTTATTTTAATTGATTGTTATCCGGAATAACAATCTTTAATAACACTATTTAGAATATTAATTTGGAAAATTTTATGCATGAAATAACTTTAAATTAAACCAAATAAATATGTAATATTTAGGAGTAAAATTGTGATTTATGTGAATAAAGAATTAAAAATTATTCTCAATTTTCTCTTTGATTTTAGTATGTTCAAGGAATTATTTTAATTAAGGAGAAGGCTTGAATTATTAAGGAATTGAAATCCAAATAATTAAAATTCATTTTCTAACTCATTTTAATAAGATTATTATTGATTTCAATTTCAGAATATTAAACAATCCCAAAATTCCTAATTCTTTTACAATTGATTTTTACTTATATCTCAATATTTATAGTTTTTATTCCTCTATTTTGTATGAATTGCTCATTTCAATGATTGTTCTAATAAAAATAATACTATTAAATTGTCTTTTAATAAGTTAATCTCGTGTGAACAATCTCTACTCACCGTAAATATTACTTGTGTGATTTGGTGCACTTGCCAATGTAATATTAAGTTTTTGTTGTTGAAGATTAATTTGTGATTGACAACAATAGTAATAAGTAGATTTTTAAATTAATTTTTTTTTCTTGTCCATTATATTCTATTTTTAATCACTCACCTTCCTCTAATTCTTCTCTTGTACGATGTTGATCCTAATTCTTTACTGTCTAATCTTGAAATTGAAAAATCAGCAAAGGCAATAAAGGCAAAGAAAATCAAACAAAAGGGAAGCAAGGATGACAAGAGAATAAAACAATGGTGTGAGACTATACAACACCCAACACTAATGGATGCTGGAGGAGCATAGTAAAGCCTACTATCCAAGGCAATAATTTTGAATTGAAACTCCCACTCATTTAACTGGTCCAACAAGATCATTTCAGTGGAGATCCCATGATGATCTGAATATACACATAACAAGTTTCCTTTAATTGTGTGACACTATTAAAATTAATGGAGTGAGCATCAATGTAATCAGATTGAGGCTTTTCCTATTCTCATTAAGGGACAAATCAAAAAATTGGCTTTGAGCTCAATCTCTGGAGAGCATTGTAACATGGGATGAATTAGTTAGCAAGTTCCTTTTGAAGTATTTTCCACCCCAGAAATTGGGAAAATTGAGGAACGACATCAATTCCTTTATTAAAAGGGATAGCAAATCACTTTATGAATCATGTGAAAGATACAAGGAAATGATTAGAAGATGTCCTAGTCACTCATTCCTCAAGTGGCTACATATTTAAACATTTTATGACGGGGCTTCACAAACCTCCAGAGCCATGATTGATGCATCTGCAGGAGGATCTTTGCACCGTAAAACCCTGAAAAAGCTCTAGAATTAGTTGAAACAATAGCTCCAAATAATTTGATGTATTCAAATGATTGATCGATTAAACAGAGAGTAATGGAGCTATAGACATTGACGCACTTTTTGGCCAAAAATAAGTTGATGTCTCAACAATTGAATACCGTTACCAACAACGTGGGACAAATTTAGATTGTTGTTATTAGGTCACAAAAGGCTACATGTGAATTTTGTGGTGGAGCTCATAAAAATGAAGAATGTGAACTCTTCAAGGAAGTTCAACCCTTTGCAAAGCAAGTGAGCTACCTGGGAAACCTTCCTAGAAATGATCCTTTCTCCAATACTTACAATCCAGGTTGGAAGAATCACCTAAATTTTGGTTTGGGGGAAAATCAAGGTCAAAGGAATTGTAATGCTCCATATCAACAACAAGCTCATTCCAAACCTTCTTCTAGAGGTTGCTGATGTGTTATTATTTTGATCAATTTCTCTACGGTTATCACATTATATTAGAACATAATTAATGGCTAATTAACATGTTTAAGTGCATTTATGACTTAGGAGTCAATTGAGCCTAAAATGCAAATATTGTAATTAATTCGTTATAGTTTTTTTTTGTTTTGACCAAGTTCAATAATTCAAACATAACTTTGGTTGGTTACATAACTTCGTTTAAGTTGCATTCAATATCGTTTTAAAGATGACTTAAAGAGCTACAAAAGCTATACATACACCAAGAGCTAGTTCGGACTGCATCTAGGGTGAATTTGAGCTTAAAGTTAACGTTTAGTTGCTGGTAGGAAATTTCCCAGGAAAACACTTTAGTTTAGGCGCATTTCTTTACATATAATATTACACCATTTTATTTTGTTTTTATGGGATTCGAGGATGCATTTCAGTTCATTAAAAGGTCATGTGACTAGCACATGACCTTTACCCTATAAATAGGCCAAAACACTAATCAGAACACTATACACTTGCATTATTTTTTAATTCATATTTCATTTTTTCCAGCTTTGTGTACTCTTCTTCTTCTCTCAATTGCTTTGTTAAGGTTTCATACTTTCCTCTTCTCTCTACGTTTTAATTGTCCATTATGCAATTTCAATTGCTGCCTTGTTTAATTGGGATTATGAGTAGTTAATTTCATTAATCAATTCGATCACAACAGGTTTTTCAATTTCTTTAGTTCTCCGTTTTCAATTGCATAGAGTTCTTCATTTTAGTTATTAGATCCTTTTTTTTATTAATCAATTGATTAATTGAATTGAATTTCTAGTTGTTCTCGCGTTGTTGATCAATAACAGATAAATGATTCGAAACCGAGTTGTAGTCCTTCGGCTAAGGATTAGACTATCCTTTAATATAATAGTAATTATAGGAAGTTGAGACGCTCTCACGAGATTGTGTGAGTTTAAAGGTCACCAAGTATCAATGAAAATACTCCAAGATTTCAGAGCGCTAGTTTATTATTAAAACACAGGGATTCTAGTTTTAATACCTGCATAAACGATTGTTCTTATTTTGTTGAACCAGTTAGGGAAACTTGAAACTGTTAGAGATCATATTGGTGCTTGTTTGATTGATTATTTCTGTGTTTTATTCAATCTTCTAATTCTGTTTTCTCGCTATTTTTCTCGCTTTAATTAATCTCTATTGCATTGTTTAATTTTCCCTAAGCATAAAACCCCCAAACTACATTTTATAATTTCAGCTTCTGAGAGTGAGAATATATTAATAGAGTAATTTGTGGAAACGATTTAGGTCCACTGCTACTGCAAAATAATGTCCGATTTGGTATTATTTGACGCATGTTCGGTGCATGTCAATTGCTATGGGGAAATTGACTCAATCTACTTCAGTTTTTGTGCAACAAACTTCTAGCTTCATGCACAAGACATGAGCTAATTTCAAGAATCAATAGGCTTCTACTAGGAATCTGGAGGTTCAAGTTGGTCAAATCGCCAAGCAACTTTCTAAAAAGTCACGGGGATCTTTTCCAAGTGATACAAAACCTAATCCAAAATAACATTACAAAGCCATTGATCTTAGAAATAGGAGAACTATTGGAGTGCAACCTGAAGAGGTTGTAGAAGAAAAAAAGAAAGAACTTCGAGAAAAAATATTTGAAGAGGAAATAACAACCTTTAATCCCATAAAAGAAGTCAAGGAAAATAAGGTGAAGGAGATGCCATTCAAGCCAAGAATACATTTCCCTCAAAGGTTATAGAAGCTAAATCAAGAAAAATCATTCTCAAAATTCTTAAAGGTGTTTAGGAAACTTCAAATCAATATACCCTTCGCTGAAGCACCGGAACAAATGTCACTTTATGCTAAATTCATGAAAGACTTGCTCTCAAGGAAGAGGACTCTTAAGGGCAATGAGACTGTGAAACTCATTGAGGAATACAATGCAATCATTCAGAAGAAGTTACCTCGAAAATCGAAAGATCTCGGTAGTTTCCAGATCCCTTACACCATTAGAAACTTGATCATTAGGAAGACACTTTGTGATCTTGGGGCAAGTACTAATCTAATGCCTTTGCCCATGATGAAAAAGCTAGGAATATAAGAGATTAATCCTATAATGATCTCTTTGCAATCGGCAGACATATCCACCAAGTTTCTATATGGTGTTGTTGAGAATACATTTGTGAAAGTTGATGAATTCATATATCCTGCAGCTTTGTAGTACTTGACATGGGAGAAGATGAAGACAATCCTATTATTCCTAGGAGACCGTTATAGACATTCAAAAAAGAGAGTTAACTTTGAGGGTTTATGATGAAGAAGTTATATTAAATGTTTTCAAGATTATGAAACATCCATTTGAAGAAGAGAATTGCTTGAGAATTGATGTAATTGATCCCTTGATTAATGAAGATTTTGAGCAAGATTCTATCTCATAATCTTAGAAACCACTCTTGAAGATCTTGATGTAAATTTTCACATTCATTAGAAGTATCTCCGGTCTATCCACAATCCATTCAAGAGAGATAGGGGCTATATAAAGAGAAAGAGGTCAAAAATCAAGAACCAGCAAAGCTTGAGCTAAAAAATATACCTTCAACTCTCTTAAATACGCATTTCTTGGAGACAACAATTCATTTCCAGTCATTATTGGTGCTTCTTTGAGTGAAGCAGAGAAAGAGATATTATTAAGGGTATTGAGAGAACACAAGACTACTATTAGTTGGGAAATTAGGGATCTCAAGGGAATAGGTCCTACTGTGTGTATGCACAAAATCTTATTGGAAGAAAATTCTAAACCTGTAGTGCAACCTCAAAGAAGATTAAATCCAATTATAAAAAAAGTTATTCTCAGGGAAGTGTTGAAGTTGTGGGATGTTAGTATTATCTATCCCATTTCTAATAGCTCATGAGTTAGTCTAGTGTAAGTTATGCCAAAGAAAAGTGGTATCATTGTGGTGCCAAATGAAAATAATTTTCCACAAAGAATGTTATCGGTTGGCAGATGTGCATAGACTACTAAAGGCTAAATTTAGTAATTAGAAAAGATCATGTTAGATCAAGATGTTTAGCACATCTAAGGTTTTGATTTTTACAAGACAGACGAAACTTTCTCAGACGGAACATCAGCAAGCAAGTCAGACGAAACAAGCACAGACGGAAAATGACTCCTCAGACTGAAGTCATTCGTCTGTTTCAAGCTAAAGACTGAAGAAGTATACCGTCTGTCCAAGAAGTGAAGCAAAGTTTAAGTCACTTGCGTCAAGATTTCAAATCTAAAGAAGTACTCATTAGAAGCATCCAAGATCAGTATAGGGATTTGTGCTTACACATGCAACTCAAAAATGTCTTCACCTTTTTGTCAAAGTCTCTATACGAGTCAGAAAAGGTACTGCGCACGCAATCTAAATCCGCTGTACACGCTATCAATCAATCAAGTACTGTCTGACACCTTTTGGAAAGCTCTCAAAGAAATATTCAACGGCATTCTCATGTGTCTAACGGTCATCCGAAGATGGTGCCTATTTAAAGACTTCACTTCATCAGAATTCAGTTGACGAAAACGCTTTTATCATTCTATCTTCTGTGATTTCGCTCATCTGATAGTACTTCATTGTAAAACCCTCTCTGCGTAGAGGAAACTATCTGTTTTTAAAACATCTTCTTAAAAATCCACTTGTGTGGTAGTTTAGCCTGAGGAGGCTGGTTGTTCAAAGAATATCTCTGTTGTTTAGCCTGAGAAGGCTGTGTTCAAAGAATATCTTGTTATAGCCAGAAGTGGTTGGGTGCAAATAATACTTGTAAACCATTTCACGGTTGGTAGTAAAAACTCAGTGGTTGTCGGGTAACTGGACGTAGTCTTGTATAGACGAACCAGTATAAAAATAGTTGTGTACTTATCTTCTTATTTGTTTGACTAACGGGGATAATCAAGCTATAACGTTTCTTACTTAAAAACAATCCTTGAAGATTAAGTAATATTTCGTCTGACCATATTTAAACCCATAGACGAAAGGAGAAAATTTTTACTTATAACACAATTCAACCCCTTCTTGTGTTCTATCTTTTACAGATCACTTTCCCCTTCCTTTGTTGATCAAATGCTTGAGAGATTAGCTGATCATGTCTTCTATTGTTTCTTGGATGGATATTCAAGATATAACCAGATTGTAGTGGATCCTATTGACCATGAAAAGACAACATTCATTTGTCCTTATGGAGTCTTTACTTATCAGAGAATGTCCTTCGGATTGTGTAATGCACCTGCCACTTTTCAAAGGTGCATGGTTTGTATTTTTTCTGATATGGTAGAAAAATTCATAAAGGTATTTATGGACAACTTCTCTGTTTTTTTGGTAATTCATTTGAATGATTGTTCTAATAAGAAATAATACTAATGAATTATTGTTCAATAAGTTAATTCTTGTGAAAACGATCTCTACTCATCATAGTGCGATTCGGTGCATACACAACATCACTCAACAACTTCAAATATTTAATTATCTAAAGGAAACGTGTTGCATGTCCATCTACATTAAATATTTCTACAAGACCCGTGTCATTAGAGTTGACAATTTTATTCTTTGACAGTTAAAAAAATATTGCAAAGAGTATATGTTATTTTTGTTGTAAATCTTCTTGTCAAAGAAGTCTCATTTTTATATATTTTACATATCTTTTTAAAAAGAGACAGATTGAAAGATTTCTCGTACTTGAACTACGCATGGCATGTCAACCTCTGTAAGACAAAAATGTCTCAGCATTTAAATTTATCAGTTAGGACAATAACTTATCCTTTGATTTAAAAAGTTTTTTATATGTTTAACCATTATTCTGTTTTAATTATATACTCTTTATTATTTTGTTTCATTAAACCTAACCATGAAAAGCCATTGTGATTGCATTCGATATATTTAAATAGATGATTAATTTTATTAAATAAAAAGATTAGTTATAATTATTAAAATTAAGAATTATAATTTATCTTTAATTATTTTAAATTTAACATTAAGGGAAAAGGAGGAAGAAAAAGGTTATAAGTTCAAACCCCTTACTAACAACTAACATTTATCTTTAGGAAATTTATCTTTAGGAAATTGAATGTTGATACTAAAGGTAAGACATATTATAGTTACTAACAATTAATATTTTCCTTTTAAAAAAAGCTACTGTAATACTTGAAGCGAGAGATAATCAATTTTATTTGGAATTAAAATTGAAGAAAAAGATTTCTTAGTTATTCATTTCGATAACCTTTAGAATGTTAATTCAAAATGTATCCGGAAAAAATGAAATAAAACTATAAAAGAAATTATTTATAGTATTTTCATAAAAAATAAGGTGCATAAAGAAATAATCAGGATATAAGTTGTAGCATGGTAAATGTTAATGTGTTAGTGGAGTAGGATTGTAAAAATGGAATTAGGTCAGACTTTAAATAAAAAGTATAATGACCTGATTAAAGTTTAGTCTGACCTAATTTATTTAATAGAAAAAATATGTTTAAACTTTTTTAAAAAAATATTTATTTAAATAGTCAAACTTAAATTATAAAAAAAATTTATTGAACCTGATCAACCTATTTATCTAATTAAAAAATATTATATGCTAATGAAAAAAAAATATAATAAGTTTATGAATTAGATAAATAATAATTTATAGTTATTTTTTAATAAATTTAACTAGACATACTAAAAATATATTATTTTAATTTATTTTTTTTCGTAAGGTTAATGTATAATGAAAATTTCTTTTAAGGAGTCAACAATAAAAAATTCTATCCTTAAGTTATTTGATTTAATTTATATTTAAATTTTTAAATGCGTTAATATAAAATAGACTTTTAAAGAGTTAAAAAATCTAATCAAGCTTTTGAAAACGTCAGACTAATACTTTAAAAAAAAACCTCTAATATTAGATAATCTTTAATTTCATAAGTAAGATCAAACATATTTATATAAAATAGAAAAAATTAAAGAGTAATTAAATGAATTTTAATTAAAAGGGATATTCATAAAACCTCTAATATTAGATAATCTTTAATTTCATAAATAAGATCAAACATATTTATATAAAATTGAAAAAATTAAAGAGTAATTAAATGAATTTTAATTAAAAGGGATATTCATATACTAAGTTACGAGATGTAAATATTATATTTTTAATTAATTAATCCAGTCAAGTTAAGTTAAACTCAACTTAACAAAAATTTGTTCGGCTAATAGCTCAATTTAAGTTTTCTGAGAGAATCATTTCTTTTAACTTACTCAAATCAATTCAAATTCATAAATAATAAAAAGTTTAACTTATTTAATGAATTCAATTTTTAATTCACCCTATCAACCTATTTCAACAAGTCAGTTACAAACACATAAAATAACTATATTAAATAAAAGAAAGGTATGCTATACACCTATCACCTAACCCAATTTCATGGCATGCATACAATCACAAACATATAAAATAACTATATTTTTGAGAAGTAAGAATATGAAGTAGCAACAGAAGAAGGTGATGATGTGGATGTGCCTAATGAATCTGAATACTACGCCTTATCCGAGTTTCTTGTTTGTGAAGCAAGTGTCTCATCTTCAATGAATTCCATTCTGTTTTCAATATCCTAAGCTCTCTGCATTATTATCTGTCTACACATTCATTCTCAACATGTCAATGCTTCATGGCTGCTTCAACAGAACCTTCAAAGCTTCCAAATGGTTTGTAGTTTTTTCCATTGCTACTTGCTGTCTCCTTCATCCACTCGTCATTTGTGTCTGTTTAAGTGATTTGTAGTTTTTTCCATTTTCAGTGCAACCTTGCTGAAACTCACAATTCCACGTATAAAGCTGCAGAGAAACAAAAAAGAGATTCAGTTGAAGCAATTGCGACTTGAAATTGCTAAGCTACTTGAGGATGGTCAAGAAGCAAAAGCTAGAGTTAAGGTATGTATATTGTTTAATGTTTCTCTGTTTCAGAATTATGACCACTTTTATTAGTGGTGGTGTTCATGATGATGATCAGGTGGAGCATGTTATGAGAGAGGAGAACATGATGGCAGCTCAAGACATCATTCAACTCTTTTGTGAACTTATTGTTGCACACCTTCCAATTATTCAATCACAAAGGTTTGCCAAAGAACAAAGAAATAGTTACACAACATGCACATGCATCAATAAAATTCTACTTGCATTATTGAAATACAATCATTGTTAAGAGAAAAAAAAAAAAAAAAAAAAAAGGGAAAAACTAGTGTTTTCTAATTAAACATGTGAATTCTCAATGTTGATCAGGAAATGTCCCCTTGAATTGAAGGAAGCAATATCTAGCATATGTTTTGCTGCACCAAGATGCAATGATCTGCCAGAGTTGTTGCAGGTTCAGTTGCTATTTGTTTCCAAATATGGAAAGAAATTTGTGTCTGCAGCAAATGAGCTTACCCCTGACTGCAGTGTTAATCGTCAGGTTCCTTGAATTTTTATTTAGAAAAGAGCTTACAATTAAGTTACTATATCCTTCTAATCAAATTATACAATCTAATACTGACTTCGATGATTGTTCAATATTTTGCAACACACTCAATGCAAGTTATGTATAACTGAATCAATTGATTAGAAAACCTGATGGCAAGGGTATAAGGGAATTGATTTTTTTCCCTTTTATCCTATTCATTTCAGACTTCTCTTTTTTTTCTCTCTCTTTTTTTAACATATGCTATTTTCTTCTATGACATTCTTCATGTGAATTGCAATAGCAGTTAACAGAGCTGCTGTCGGTTCAAGCTCCTTCACAGGAAAAGAAACTGAACCTTTTAAAAGAGATTGCTCTTGAGCATAAGTTAGACTGGAATCCAACTGCTTCAGAAACCAAGTCCTGTGAAAAGCACGAGGACTTGCTAGTAAGTATAGCATTGTATTACTGTTTAGGATTTACTAGCCAGATGTAAAAGTAAATGAGTATGGTATTGTTAGTTTGTTACTTCATTTTCATACCTCATTATCTTGACATGTTTTCTACTTGTCAGAATGGCCCCATTCAATTTTGTACTCAATGTGAGTCAAAATTGCCCCTTACTGAAGAAAAGCACAATGAAGTTGATCTTCACTCATCAAACCTTTCTAGATCACTTGAATCAGACAAAGATAAATCGCACACTTCATCTGGTAAAAAAGAAAGTAAACAGCTTATGCCATTCATCTCATGTCCATCAATATCATCTTATTAATGTGGTGACTCATCTCCCTCCTTGCCAGGAACAAGAACTGAAGCCAATATAGATTTGCATGATGTGTTGGCTGCTGCTGAAAATGCAGCAGCTGAAGCTCGTTCAGCAGCTAATCTTGCTCAAGTCTGTCTCAGTAAGCTTAACAAGAAAAATAGTGCACATGTGCCAGATAGCAGCTTTGAGAACCCATTCTATGCAAGTCTTGCCAATGAAAATGAAACAGAAAGAACTGAACAAAATAGTGCAGATGATTATGATGGTGGTGGCATAAAAGATGTGGAATTTGAGCATGTCTTCCCATATTGCTCTCATTCATCAAATTTTCCTTCATTTGATGCACTCAAGGAAGACTTTGGTTCTAACCCACACAATCATTCTGTTGAGGATGACAAATCCTCTCATCACCAGCTTAAGAGATTTCCCTCAGTAGATGATTACTCTGGTTTCTCATACCCCAACTTGTTCACCTCACGAAACTCAAATATTGGATCTCATACATTCAGATAATTTACTTCTCCAATGGAGCTTCAAAGAGAAAAAACAAGAAAAAAAAAATTGAAATTTATTTTTTAATTTTTTATTAATTAATTTGCAGAAAGTATCTCATCTAACTTTTCTAAAAGATGAAATTATCTACAAATTAATAAACGAAAATTTAATTTTAATTTTTAATGATTAAATTTCATTTTTTTTTTAATTTTTTTTTTCATCCTTCAATTCCTTCAAGACAATAAAAACACACAAACAACCTTCTGGGTCAAGCAATTCTGATACTACTACACATTTTCCCTTACTTTAAGCCTATTAAGTCTTGCTCATGAGAGGGTATTATAATGCTGCATAATTTTTTATTTTTATTTTTGTTTTATTTGCATTTAGTATTTGATTCTTGGATTTTTGGTCAAGATAGTGGCAAAGGAGCTGTGTTGTGAGTATTTAATTGTTATATAACTCAGAGTCTCATGTTCATGCTGAACTGTTTTGTGGTATGCAAGTGGCTATGCTTGCAATGACTGTAGAGAAATCCAATATTGTAAATATTCTACTTTATGTCTCTCTCTGTATATGATTTCACAGAAAGCAGCAAATCTATGCTTTCCCATGCAAAACAATGGCGGCCATAAACTATCTGTCTATGTTACGAAATTATTGTAACCTTGTTGCAGATTACAGTGCCAAATATCGTCATATATTGACATCTTAGTTAAATTTAACTTTTATCATGCCATGAGACTTGTTATTCCTGGTGGATGATTCGGTGATTCTTTCATGAATTTTTCTTAAAGTAAATTGCGCTGAGAAATATATGTTTATGCAAGATTGCATTTGATATCCTTCCATTTTCTCAATAATATTTTTACATTCTTTAGGGTGTTAATTTGTTTTTTTCAAAATGAAGAAGATGAGTGTAATATAATGTACAAAGAGTATAATGTTTTTATAATCAGGGGATTTTATTGAGGGATAAAAGAAACAATGAATATTTATGAAATCTGGAAAAAGAAAAAGATTGTTATGGTAATTTTTTTTATTATAGGCAAATTTTGTTGAAAATGTAGTATTAATAATAGGATAAACTAGTGTACATGAATAGAGAGAATTCATTAGATTAGCTCGTAAGCTAGCTTTTAAGATCTAAGTTACGTATAAATTTAAAATGAAAATAACATTAAAACTTATTCCAATAATTATTTATCTACCAACTTGTTGGGATTCAAACAAAGTTACACATTTTGTAGAGATTAAAAGATCTATTGCAAAGAAGGAATGCCGCATGAGAATTTGTAATAATATAGGACTTTTGAATTAGAAGAAGATTTATTGTGTATTTTGTTAATTTAAAGTCCCATTAGTACGCATTAGAAAGAGAAAGGAGTGGAACACTCATATAAGATAGATGTTACGTGTTATTCACTCGTACCACATATAGATTTGTATTTGGATTATAGGTAGTATGTGATCACAGTGTGTTTTTTCACTATTAAGTCTCAAGTATAATGCCGCTTATTACAGTTCTCTATATTACCCTTAAGGAGAAAAAATTTTATTTTACACGCAGGTTTTCAGATTTTGTGTGTTAGTTTTTCCGATGTACCTTTCTCAACTGATATCCATTCCTGGAACATAGAAATTTTGACTAAACACACGGACCCCCTAAAATACAATCTCATTGACCCTCCACTTTCAATACAGTGCTGCCAGTGCCATAAATGGCTGGGCAGCCATTAGGTTCAATGGTACCAACCCAGATAGGTAGCATATGAAACACCTGCTCAATACCACCACTGTTAGTTTCTCACTGTTTTTCATGCTAACTATTTTCATCTAAGTCAATTTGTTTCTATTTATTTTTTATTTTTTACAGTTGATTCTGCTCAGTATGCTAGGAATTTGGTTCATTCACATATAGGTAGCATGGTAACAGTTTTTATTGTGAATGGTCAAGGCATAGATGAAAAATTGTTAGCTCCACCGTAGGAGATGCTACCAAGTTGAAGAAAATTTTGGCTTGGAATATAAAAGCTATGCATAATTAATCATGTTTTCCGATTTTTGTATCTTTGCAATGCGCTACATTATACCCAAACATGTGATGTCTTTTCTATGTAATTTTTAATCATACACACGTGCATATTTATGGACAAGATTGGATCTCGAACTTTACCTATGTATGTTATTTTTTTATTTATATATGTGTTGTGCATTGACTTAGTATGTCACGAATGACGCACCTATAATAATTCTATAAATATAGTGATAGCATGATACTTGATAAGTAGTCGATACTAAAACTTGATCTTACTGCCTGTTCAAATTCTTACCCACTCCAAATCACCTGTAATATCCAACAGCTAGCAAGCAAACGTTGAAAGAAAATTATGAACTACATGAGCTTCATGATCTATATGTTTTATCTTAATTCATTGAAATTAATTTAAGTGTAATGAAATGACACTATAAATTGACACATTTATGACAAGATTATTATAGTAATTTATATCTGATTGAGAATTAAAACAATTGCATAAACGATGCAAAAATAAGTCAATTCTAATTTAGTATGTGAAGTTTTGGGAAATTTGATGGTTTAGTTAAAATAAGATAATATGTTAGAGAAATAAGCCTTTTGAAAATTAATAAGAAATTAAAAATAAATTATTTGAATAAAAATACATGACTTTGTATCTATTAATTTTAGTATCGTGGATGAAAATTTAAATTAACATATTTATCAAAAATATTCAAATTAAATTTACTAAACTTAAGAAATAGTCACATTTAAAAGAAACGGTGCATATATTATGTAATAAAATGCAATAAACTTGACAAGGAAAAAAACATGCGGTTACTCAAATTCAATATATAAATTTGATTTATGTTTATACCAAAACAATTTTGGTATTTAAATTCTCTTAACTGGGAAAATATATATGTAAGAAATTTACAAAGTACTTTAAATTAAACTCATTTTTGTCTCACTTAAAATCTCACTTTTAAAGATACAATTCTCATACTTCTGTTCATAGTTTGGCAACAAGAACCATTTAAAATAAAAAGGTGCTTAACGAAACATACCGAGAAGAATGAGATAAAGTATAAACTATAGATTGAAGGAGTATAAAACAAGGGTGTACAAAAAAGATTAAGCTGTCATTGTTTCATCTAAGTAAACATCACTTCATCAGATGCAGCAGATGATACAAATTGCAACTTGACAAAGCGACCCCTATGCACAAATGTAAATGAATATAATGCAGCGAACTTACAGAGATGTAATCAGGAAGATATGGTACTTCAAGGAACCAAAAAAAGAAGGAGAAAAAGTAAGAAAACTATTATAGTTAAAAAATAAGTCATAAATAATTCCATTCTTTTTCTTTTTTGTTCTTAATTTACTACTGTGTCAAGGTCACCTTGGACCAGATAACTCAACTGCATGCAGATTTTCGGTCGAGTCGACTATCCAATCGGAATTGTGATGAGGGGCCAGCTCCACCTCCTGCCGGAGCACCTCCACCTTTTGCCACTCATCCCATCTTTCTGCCAAGCCGTCACCTTCAAGCATTCTCACCACTTCTGACATCTTAGGTCGGTCCATTGGGGAACCTTGTGTGCAGAGTAGTGCAACCTGGATTAACTGTTCTACCTCAGCTTCTATATAATTCTTCTGTAGATCAGGATCAACCAACATTTCAAGCTTTTTCTCTTTCAGAAGTCCTTTTACCTGTGAAAATATTCATTGTATTAGATTTTACATAGCTGAAAAGGTAACTTTAAGCATGAAAGAAAACTTGTTCAGGAGAAATACATCCACAGATAATGCTCAACTACTTGTATAAATCAAGTAACAGAAATAAAAGTATACATGTGCATCATAGATGGACATAAATCACACCATCATTCTGCCTAACAGCCTAGTCAACAATATAAATTGGTACTCCAATTGTTGAGGGATTGCATGAAATTTAACTGCAAGGTAAACTATAATTAACAAAAACACAAGGATATAATATACATTTTACACTAAACATACCCAATCAAGCAGCATAACATCGTCATCATTGGCGAGCCGAGCAAGGTCAAAAGCTCTTTGTCCAGTTATCAGCTCCAGAAGCATGATACCATAACCAAAAACATCAGTTTTCTCTGAAGATTTACCCGTGGAAAGATACTCAGGAGCTATATGCCCAATAGTGCCCCGTACAGCAGTTGTCACATGGGTGTCCTTGTAATCCATAAGTTTGGCCAATCCGAAGTCTCCGACAACAGCTTCAAACTCTTCATCAAGCAATATGTTCGCAGCTTTCACATCACGATGAATGATCTTTGGGTCACAATGATCATGCAAATATGAAAGACCCCTTGCAGATCCCAAAGCTATTCTTTTCCTAGTTGGCCAATCCAGCGGTTCTTGAAATGGAGGACGCTCTAAAATAATGTAATTACAAAATTATAAGACAATAATAAATGATGAATGAGAATTTACTTAACATTAGAAAGGAACAAAAGAAATGATAGAATGAAAATCAAAAGGAAGTGAACAACTGCTAAAAAGAATAAAACAGAAGATCTACCTCTTAAGCATGAGGCAACACTTCCATTAGCCATGTAGGGATAAACAAGTAGCCTTTCTGTTGGCGTCATACAGAACCCACGTAACCGGAGGAGATTTCTATGCACAGCCATGCTAATCATCTCTACTTCAGTCTGAAACTGAAGCTCCCCACCAGGTGTGCGCTCCTCTTTCAATCTTTTCACGGCCACCAATGAACCATCTGCCAAGCGTCCTTTGTACACCTTACCAAATCCCCCTCTCCCAAGAATGTTCTTGTTGCTGAAACTATCTGTTGCAACTTGCAGTTCTCGTAGTGAGAACCTCTTAAGCTGTCCCAGATGGACTTCAGGATCCTCTTCAGCTGCAATATATGCAAAGAAGTCAAATTCTATACTTTAAGCAAGTTCAAAGTTCAAATAATGTTATGCTCATTAAGTCATTCTACTAGAATCGCCCACCAGGCACATCAAAGAAAAATTCTTGTGGTTTCCTTCGACGCCACCATGCAAATGCAATTGCAGGCGCAGCAAACAATAGAGCAGCACCAGCAGCAACTCCTCCTGCTATTGCCCCAGTGGCACCACCACTTCCTGCAAATATAGAGGAAGGTTGGATCATCATTGTTTCTTTTATCTTTTCTACGTTTACCATCACATACATAAATACACACACACACACACATATATATAAACCATGTAGGTGCAGCAGCAAAAATAAATCCTGAACCTATTAGAAGATATGACTGACCAGTGATTTCCCATTCCAAAGCCAACAATAAAGAATCGGAAGAGATGCCTATATTGTTATATAAAATAATAGCGACTTTCCCAACGAGAACTGGAAGAGATCTTAAACATCACAAGGAAAAAAATTCGGTCCCATGACTAAAAATAAATTCATTTATGAATGCAAGTCTGTACAATGAAATATGGTCAGTGACTATAAGCCATGTCCATAATAAAAACTTGAAGTAGCCCTCACCACGAGCTTTGCAAATGACATTTATCACTAAGAGCAATTGCAACAGAAGGAAGAATACCTGGGGCAGAAATGGGAGGTGGAGGGACAAAAGGCGGAGGAGGAGAAAATGGAGGGGAGCCTGGACAAGGGTGCCCAGTGACTGGTCCACATAGATCCAAGTTGTTTGCAAAACTGAAAGAAGGAAAGCCCATTCAGAAAACTTCTAAAAAACAGAACCAATTAGAGAATAGCACGAAATTCAGCGAGAAACCTGATAGGGGTGAATAATGAGAAGGAGCCATTAACAGGAACCACTCCTGACAGATGATTATTTGACAAATCCCTACATTTGACAAATAGAATGAGAAAAAGAAATATCAGCATTACACACAAATAATAATAGATAAATAAGTAGAGCATATTTTAGATAAGGTAGCACTCACAGAACTTGGAGGGCTGTAATATTAGTCAGCGACATGGGAATAGGACCCGACAGGCTGTTGTTGTTAAGCCGACTATCCTTACACAATACACATCAGGAAACCAGAATTAAAATCTATTCTGATATCCAAAAATGTCAAGAAAGAAAAGATTCACAAGCACCACAACAAGCCTTTACCCTTCAACAGAAAAATGATAGGTAATTAAACATTTTATAAAAAGACTTCAGAATGTCTACAGCATATGTATAGAAGTCATCAAAAACAAGTATACTCACAGGAAACGCAGTTTTGACAACTTGCCCAATGTATCTGGGATTGGGCCAGTGAAACGGTTTAGGTACAGATCCAAGCTCACCAAGTTAGTAAGATTCCCCAGATCACTAGGAATAGGGCCAGTAATGTTATTGCTGTACAGTTCCCTATTATGTAAAATAATAATATACATCATAAAAGAATATGAAGATTAAAGGTATTTAAATCAATATTAGTAAAATGGAGATGAAAGATATTCCATCAGCAAAAGTGTTCTCCATAATTTGTTTCAAGAGCATATCTTCTGAATAAGAGCAAGAACATTGAAATATCAAATCATGGGAAAACATACAAGTACTGCAAATTCTTCAGCTGACCAAGTTGTGGAACAAGTTGACCAGACAAAGCAGCATTCCCCAGATCACTGACATCACATGCAGACATTAGAAGTCATCCTCTAATAAAAGAAGCTGTTCAGATAGAATGAGCATATGTGTGAGAGATCAAGCAACAAGCAGCTTACACTCTAATGACACTATTATCATTGTTGCATGTTACATGAAACCAAGTGCATGGATTGACAAGTGTAGGGTCCCAACTTTGCAAAACATTGTTAGGATCTTGTAAATTTGTCCTCAGACTATGCAAGGCATCCCCTGTTCAAAACACAATAACATACGATCAGGTCCTTTAATGATAAGAATACATTTGCATGACAGATACACGTCAATGACTGTTTCAATTTCCAGTAGCTAAATCGCACACAAGAAAAATATTATACCATTTAGATTGACCCAATATACATCATGCACTAGAAAACAGAATTAGGACACACTTCAAGCACAAGTTAATGCATCGCGACAGGCCCACACACGTACAAAAAATACACTTCATGAACACGCAGTTTAAGTTGGATGAATAAATTTCAAGTTAATGCACAAAAAAAAAAAAAAAAGATTACAACACACTTCAAGCACTAGTCAATGCTATGCAACATGACATGCCCATGGGAGCATAAAAGAATTATACTTAACATTCCATATAGGTTGAAGCAATACACTTCAACCACAAAAAACAAGATTGAAAAGTACAGATAATTTTACTACTAAATGCAACAAGACAGGCACACGCACACACAAGAAAATATACTTCAAGAACATATCATGTACGTTGAAGCAATACACTTCAAGCACAAGACACATGATTGAAAAATTCAGGAAAGTTCACTAGTTAATGCAAAACGACACAAAATTACACTTCAAGAACATGCAATGCAGGTTGGAGCAATACACTTCAAGCACATAAAACAGGATTGAAAATACAGAAAAGTTCACTAGTTAATGCAACATGACAGGCATACACACACCCAAAAATACACTTCAAGAACATAGCATATGATTTGGAGCAACACACTTCAAGCACAAAAAACAGGATTGAAAAATACAGAGAAGTTAACTGGTTAATGCAACACAGAACGCACACACGCACACATTTTGATCGGTCTGTCAGATTGATTATACACAAGCACATACATTGAAAAGCGTCCAGTAGATTAGAACTAAGAACTTATTGAGCAGGATTGAGGCTTAATCAGGAAGGTCAAAACAATTTCTATCATTGACACTGCCACTACCATAAAAGTACCAATTCAGTACTTAGTTTGAATTGCAGAAGCCATAACCCATATGCACAACACCTGATATAGTAACCAGGGAAAAGGCATTGTCTAAAAAAGGTAGGAATTGTCATAACCAAAATAAACAAAGACACAAAGATTCCATAAGATCAGTTCTACGACATCCTTTCCACAAACCCACAAGCAAAGGGAACGAAGATTAATGAAACACCAAAAAAGAGCAGTGCCAACAAAAACACACCCAGCTTGAATACACAAAACCTTTCATAAGCCAGTATCCAAGGAAGAAACAAAAAAGAAAAGGAATCCCCATTATTAAAACTCAATAAAATCAAGAAAGTAAAATAAAATCCCAAACAAGCTGAAAAACTGCTCCTTCTCTCATAATTTGTTTCACAAGGAATAAATGAATCAACCATACAGACAATAATTTCATACAAACCTTCCATGTTAGCAGATATCAGGCATAGTAGATGAACCCACAACAGCCACCAAATCAAACCTAAAGCCATAAACTTTTTCTCCATCAACCTATGTAGCCAATAACCTCAGATCCAAACAAAACCTCACAACCCAATAAACCATCAGAAAACCACCCCACACTGCTCTTCCTCCACCACCACCACCACCATACACTCAAATGAACCTAAACCCTAAACTCTCAAATCTCTCATGCAACCACCCCAAATCTCCACCATTACCAACCACCACACCAACCCCACAACCCGATCTCACCAAAAGACACACTTTTCGACAACCCCAGAAGCTTAAACCCAAAAACACAAAACAAACTGTTCTCAAAAACCAAAATAGAATCAAACCATTTTCCCCATTTTTAATAAAAAAAATAAATAAAAATACTTCAAGCTATTAAAAAAAAAAAAAACTTTTTTTTTCTTTTTTCACTTTCTCTCTAGCTATCTTGGAAGGAGAAACAGTGAAACGCAGATACTCTTTCTCTCTCTATCTCTTTCTATTTCTCTTTCTGTGTCAGCTGGTGAGAGTGTAAGATTGTTATCTTTTTTGAGTGAGGCGTGAAGTGAGAGTGTTGATAGATAGAGAATAGAGAAAGGCAAATGAAGCTGCCCGAACGGTGCTGCCCGCTGCCCGAACGCAGTCAAAAACGCTCTCCCGCGAGATCATGGAAAGTGACGTGACTCTAACATGGAGGGGCAAAACCCCGTTTTTTGGTCAAAATGCGAGTGAGTGTAGTGGGCCCAACACTACTTTTATTTCGAGGGTGCTGCCACGTCATCTTTCCTCCATTTTTTTTTCTAACGGAGAATAAGATGCTTTTTTTTTTTTTTTTTTAACTTTAACCACTAATTTGAATATTTTATTAAGATCCATAATTCCATATCATTATAAAATGCTACTTTCTAGTCAAAATTTTAAACAGTAGAATCGACTAATTTCAAAATATAAAAAGAAAAAACTTTTCGAACTATGGAAATCTGACACATAAAAATGAAATTTTTATTTTTCTTGAAATTGATTTCATGAATGAAAAAGTATCTTCAGTGGGCAGATTTATTTTGGAACAAGACTTGTTCCATGGTTACTAAAATTACGGGTAAATCATTATTTTAATTCTTAAGAAAATGAAAAATAATTTTTAAGAGTAAATATAATAAAATGATTTTTAAAATATAATATTTTATGATTTTAATTATTTAAATATTTCTTTTTATTTTAATTCTTCAATTTTATTATTTGTTCTTTTAATTCTAAAAATTAAAATAAGAATAAATAATTAAAATTTAATGACTAAAATAATACAAATAATTTAGGATCAAAATGTAATAAAAATATTTCAAATATTATTTTATAATTTTGGTTGTTTCAAAAATTAGATTATGCAACTTTCATATTTTAATAAATTATAATTGAAAATTTAATGTAAAAGTTGATTTCTGCCGTTGAACGTGGCTTTGATTAACCCTTCCACTAAGAATGGCCCAAGCAGCATCTTTGTTTTCATTTAAAAAGTATTCTGTAAGAGATTTAAGTTTTTATTAGGATTTGAAAAATGTTCAATAAATGATCTTATATGATTAAAAAAAAACAAACACTATAAATAGTATTATAGTGTGCATTTGTACTTTATATAAAATTTGAAGTTCCTTAAGTCAGCTCCATTAAAAAAAACAATAACAAGTTTGAAGTGTATTTAAGTCAGCTCAATCAATTAATTATGAAACGTAAAATTAAGTACTTGTGAATATAATTTTTCTTTTGAGCCTTTTGAATGCGTTTTGTATTTTTCTCAGTTTTATTTATTTTTCTCTCTCCTTGAATGTACAAAACAAAAATGTAATTCCATAAATTACTCTTGTCGTTTATTACTATTAAATTTGTACATATTCTCTCTTTATTTGAATGAAACAAAAACGCAATTGCATGAATTACTCATGTCTTTTAATTGCTATTAATATCACTGCTTCTATTTCTTTAGAGGTTGCCATTTGTGCATGCAAAGCACAGAGAGAAAACACCTCATCTATTTGTGCTATTTTTTTGTCGTTAAATTAAATGCTATTAATATCACTATTTCTATTTCTTGAGAGGTTGTCATTTGTACATTGAAAGGACCATGAGAATATAATGATGAAACAGTTCATCTATTTGTGCTTATTTTTTATTGTTAAAAGTGATAAAGCTTGTTTGAAATTGTTTGGCATGAGTCTGTGTCACTTATTTTAGGTAAAACCGTGTGTTTGATTTGTTTGTGATACAAAATTAGATATGATTTGTTAGGCTTTGAAGAATAAGATGATAATGAACTCTGAACAGAGAAAATTAGGTATTGATTGAATAAAAGGAGTAAGTAAATGGAAAAGGTTCCAAGTAATTGAAAGCTTCTGAATTTTAGGTTATTACGGACCCACGTTATTTTTATTTCTTACCGTAATTTCTATTACTAGCTAGTATATATATATATATATATGCTATTATTCTGTATTCTTTTTTCATATATTTTTGTCGCAATTTTATATTGTTATTTAATTTTGAGTTAATGTTTTATGCTAAATAACGTGATGTCGTTAAATATAAATTTAATCCTACTGCATATTTATTATGAGAAACAAGTCTTGTCTTCTTCAAAGTTCAAAGTACAAATGCACTTTAGATTATGAATGTCGAATTAATACCTGTTAATTCAAAAACAATATTTGGTCTTATAAAAATAGGCGTATACATTGATCGTTATTATTTTATGTTTTTATTTTCTTGAAAAAAAAAACTATACGTTAGAAGATAAAAATATTATTAACATATAAAAAATACTGTTTTGTATTTTAAATTTTTTACAGCAAGCTTAAAATCAAATGTGAATTTTTATGAAAACTTGGTTAATTAAATACAGTGTGAGTTATTATAAATATGCTGTTACTTATTTTTATTCTTATAAGCAAAATAATGTGTGGTTTTGTCACATAGCTTAATTATTAGTATTTATTATACAAATAATTAATTTCAAAGCAATAGTTTACAATTTTATTAATAATTAATATATTTAGGCTACCCCTAACAATCTCACATGGCAGGGTATAATTAAAATCCATAGTTGAAATCCAATTACTTAAATAACATTAACACCATTTTAAATAATGTATTAAAGCAATAGGAGAAAGTTGAGGCAATCTCTGCATGTCATTTTATTTTATTAAATGCATCACCACACTACCCTATAGAAGTCTCTACCTGTTTCTTTCACTAAATCATGATAACAAATTTGACTATACACTTCACAAATAAAAAAACATTAAAAATAGCTAAGTTAGTCAAAGGCATGCTTGTGTAATACATGAAATGATATGATATGGTAGGTGTGGCACACCGTGGTACTTTATGTTACTATAATTTGTTGAAACTTTGATATCCTCTAGAAGCATAGAACTATTTACATTGAGCATTTTCTCTTCTTTATTGGTAGCTTAGATAGCAATTTCAAAACTTTGGTGCTTGTGATTAGAGATGTCAATATATACACAGAAAGAAAATTCACATATCTTTTTCAATCACATCCTAATAGTTTTTGTTTTTGTTGTTATATAATTTATCAATCCCTCGCCCTTTATCTTTTTTTCTTTTAATTCTAACTGATACTTATGTATAAAAATAAAGTAATTGAACAAAAAAAAATTGATTGTCATTAACAAGCAAATTTCTGGTATATTACTTGATACCCGCTAATAAAGAAGCATTATAAAAATGCATAAATTAAATTTTAGAAAAATATTAATTTCTAACAGGTTTTCTAGAAATAGAAAAACATACTGAGTTATAAGAAATATAAGTATTTAAATATATTGATTTGAATACATTAAAATATTCAATTTCCATGAAGATATGTTGTTATTTTTTTTATATTGTTTTATAGTATTTGAAACGCATTTGAGAATTAATTAAAATTACAACAATTTTTTGTGGAAAATAAATAAATGTATTAATTTAATTTTATTATATGTTGATAATTACATTTTCCTCCCAAATCATTAAAATTAACTATGATCGTGGTGTTCTATTAAGGGTAAGGAAGATTGCGAAATACATGATGCAAATTTCAATCAACTTCTGACAGATGATGAGAGATCCCAGCAGCCAAATCATTGAAGTGAAAAAAAAAATGAAAAAATGTAAATAATAATTAAACTAATCACTCAGTTTGCAAACTTAATTAATAAGAAAAATTCCATTATCCGATTTAAAAGTAATCAACTTTAAAAAGGTGAAATTTTTGTCCGATCTAAATAACATCAAAATTCTATCTCGCATATTTGTATGGTTGGATATCCATTTGAGTTCATGGATTGCCCTCATTCGTAAACACTCTTTAGATATAGTAACACCATAAAAAATATTGTTGAATTAAACTTCTTATCTTTCAACTTTTACAATTTTGTGATTATTAATTAAAATTTTTTTACTCAAAATTTTAATTTAAAAGAAAAAATCATTGCAGAACATTTCAATTATAATGATTTTTTATATTAAAATAAAACTAAATTTTAAAAAAATTACGAAAAAATTAGCGACAAAAATAACAAAATTGTGAAATTTTGAAGACAATTAAAAAAAGTTTATTTTACATAGTCGTTGACCTTAATCATCACAAACATTACTACTAACCGTACAAATTAATAATCTGAAGTTATTTTTAGAAGGGAATATAATTAAACGCAAACCACTAGTTATATAGTTTTTGACTTTTATCAATTTTGAGCCGTCAGAATTTATGGTGCAATTTTAAGAGTTAATTCCAATCAGCATGAGATCCGAGTACAGTTACTCTTTATGAAATTAACTAAGATTTAACAAGTATTTTATTATCTTTTTAACCCTACAATAATTATTAATTATTTAAGAAATATTATATTCACATTTCTTGTATATTATATTAATCTCTTTAATTATTTAAAAAATATTACTTTATTGTCCTGTAAGGGAAATTATATGAAACCTTTAAAAAAATAACAAAATATCTGTACATTTGTGCGTCTTTCCCATTTTTATGCATATTTAAAATATAATTATTAATAAAATTATTTTTTTACATAAAAAAAAAATAAATAATTTCAATTGAGAATATTACACACACACACACACACACATATATATATATATATATATATATATATATATATTATACTTTCACATATTTGTCTTTTCTTTAAATATTTGTAAAATCGTATGATAAATTTTTGAATTTTTTTAAGAATATTTAACATTTGTTAAATTTGAACCTTTTTAATTTAAAAATGTGAAATAAAACTATAGTTTAAATAAAAATTATTATTATTTAATTATTTATATATTTATGTTTGTCTATTTGAAAATAAAACTATGTATGAATATAGAATGTAAATGAACGCAGCAAACCGTTTCCAAGTTATAAAATTGAGAAATGGAAAGGTTTAAAGGAGTTCATTTGGCTCTTGAGTTGATCTAGGGACCAAAGTAAAGGTCTATTTGTAAAATTGCTGCATGAGTCCAAACACTTGGTCAGAGTCATGATTTCTCTATTTCTGGTTTTGGCTTTATACAATTCAGGATTCAGAGATTGATACTTAAGCTTTGAATCATGACAACAAATGAGGACAAGGAGATCCATATGAGGAGGACTTGTACATATATACTGCCATAGTTTGGAGATTCATTTTCTCTAGATAGAGATTCAAGAGAGATTTCTCCAAATTCAAAGTGAATTACAAAAAATTAAAGTTGACATTTAATAAAAAAATTTAATTTAGTCATTGCATTAACTATTCACAATTCAGCTCAACCAATAACTGATTATCTAATAATAGTGAGTAGCTAATTAACTACTTAACTGGCTGTTGACATATATTTAGAAGTAATTAATGTGATGCAAAGCATATTTCTTACTAAAAAACAAAGTTGACTTGTCACAATTTGGAAAACCAATTTTAATACAATGGAGTATTTGCATACCTTTTCAAGTAACATTATTTAAATCAAAAGTGTCTCAAATAGTTGATACTTAAATATATATATATATATATATATATTAGAAGTGAAAAGTAAAAATATATGTTATATTATATTAAATGATAAATATTAAATATAAATGCACATAATTATTAGTAAAATAACCGTGGATGCGACACTTTTTAAATTTTAATTAATTACCATTCATATCTTATTGTATAATCTAATTTTACAATTTTGATATTTTTAAAGATAATTATTATTTTTTTGATATATGTTTCTAGTGTGAATGTTGGTGTTGTTTCATGATATTGATAATTGTTACATGATCTTTGTAATTCACATTCATTGTGTTAATTTTTTTTAAGTACATAATGCATTTACATCAAATCAAGTTTTAATGATTTTTATTTTAATTAATATTTATAAATAATTAAATAAATTTTTAAGATAAATACTAATCACAAATTATTTATTATAAATAAAATTTTATATAAACTAATATATCATGCAACTTTTCTTTTCTGATTTAGTTAAGTCCACGTTATTTTTATTTAATAATAATATACGTAAAAATGATACATGTGAAAAATTACAATTTGGTCAATGAAAGATGTTACGCACAGAAAAGTTGCCAACTTAAAACAAAAACAACATCATTTTTCGCTAATAATAGAAAGAAAAGAAGAATAAAAAGAATTAATATGTCACATGAAAAATAAAACAAAGTGACAGTGAGATTAAAGAAAAATAAAATAAGATTAATTAAATTATTTTGTCACGAAACAGCATAACTTAGAGTTTCTATGCTGACTTTCTTATTTATCCTTCCAACATCTATTTTTTATATGGAAATGAAAATTTCTCATTATCTTTGATAAATCTGTCGTTAACATGGTTAAATTGTCATACTTAGGTTAGGGTCAAGCGGTTTGCTCTTATCTCAAAGAACAAGCTTAACTTCGTTGATGATTCCATCAGTCAAGTTAAAGGAAAAAATTCTCTCTTTTGAGTCTGACAACATGTAATGCTTGGATTCATAGATCTATTTCAGAATCTACTGCACAGTCTATTTTATAGAGAGATAAGGCCTCAGAAGTTTAGAAAAATCTCAAGGATAGATTTTTTTCAAGGAAATATTTTTTACATATCAGATTTGCAGGAAAAAGTATACAAGTTACATCAAGGTATTATGTTTGTCACAAACTATTTTACTTAATTAAAAATTATTTAGAATGTACTGGAAAATTTTAAGCCAACTCTTATATGTAAGTGTTTTATTCCATATTCGTGCGATGGTCTCAAGCAGACAGCGAACTATAGAGACCAAGATCATATTATTCGATTTTTAGAAGGATAAAATGATCTATTTATCCATATTAAGTCTTAGATTATGTTGATTGATCATTTACCATATATCACTAGAGTATCTTTCCTAGTAATACAACAAAAAAGACAACTCAATTCAGAGGTTCAAATGGACTTAATCTCAAGTTCAAAAAGCTTTTGCTCTTACCAATTAATTTGATTAAAAAATAATAGATAAAATCAAAAGAATAATACAAATTATAATAGTGGAGACAGAGAATTTTTAACAAAGGTTATGCCTAAGGGAATTTTGGAAACCAAGATAATATTTTTATATATCAGATTTTAATTTTTTAAATTCTTTTATCAATTTTTAAATTTTTACTTTTTTCATAGTATTCTCAGCTTCTACGTTAAACTAGAATTGTAAAATGCTACCATGATCATGTAAAACAGAGTTACATGGTACTTTCATATAATATTTAATAGTTTAATTTAACATTGGAGATTAGAAATATAAATAAAAAAATAAAAAATAAAATAAAAATTTTTGCTAAAAAATTAATAAAAATTTAAAATAGTTAGAAAGTAAATCTTAACCATCCCATTAACATATATTAGTAGGATTTGATGCAGACGTAGGTAGCAGTTACTACATAACACTATCTTTTTGCCAGTTATAGCTTCTAGCTTCGCTTTTATTTTTTTAAGGAGTCTTATAAAGCCTAAAACATGGGACTATGATATCAATTATCCTTATCAAATGTCAATTTGTGTCAGCCACGTTAGTAAAAGTTTAGGTGCAAACGACACTGTATCCTTTCCGCCACATTATCCTTTATTCTTCTTCATCTTCATCATCAGTATTGACCATTATTTGGGGCTTAAACTGTGGAGAGCTTCTCATGTTACAACTTTTTTAATGATTTTTCTTCTTTTCTAAATTGGCCACCCAAGCTATTTTTCTTTTCTCTAATACTTTTTTATGGATAAACGTCATGATTTCGATGGTGATCTTTTGGTGTGAAGGAGGAGATACTATTCCATACCATGTGATCCAACCCAAAGTCTCAAAGTGGGGATACTAGCACTAATTGCATTCCATGTCCATGACCAGACTTGTGATGCACTACAATTATTATTCATGGATTATTTGTAAACTATAGGATATAGACGCTGTAATGTATGTTATTATATAAATTATATAACGGTTAATGACTATATATAATTTTTATATTTTAAAAAATCTTAATACTTTAAAAACATAATTAAAAGAATTCATAATGACCCAATAGAGAAGACATTGTAAAAGTAGAACCAATATCCATGTTGAAAGAATAAGGAATTAAACATTGATTTAAATGTATACATTATACTTCTGGAAGAAGTCTTAAAATAAGACCATGGACTAATAAAATAGAATAATGGAATAAAATTTCATTTTATCATTTACCTAGCTTAAGATAAAATAAAAATTATTATTTTATCAATAGAAAAATATACAAAACGAGATGGATTATATTTTCTTAAAATGCTTTTAGTGTTTTTGAATATTTTTGAAACAATGTAATCCAATATCATAAAGTTGTTCTGATTTCATTATTAATATCAAATTCAAGTTTTAAATATGCCGTTGTCTTAAATATTTAATGAAAAAAGTTTGCTACCCATATAATCAAAATGGTCTTACAGATAAAATACATGTAATCTTAAAGAAAAAAAAATGTATATATTACGCTGATAGTTTTTAATTTCCATTCAAAATTTTGCTGTCTTTTAAAAGAATTATTCCATTTGAATGCATTTAAAATAATATGTAAACTTAATGATCAATTACAGCGAATAGTGAACCCCAGTGTCCTCGTGAAGCCTATACAAGTATGTGATTGTTTATGCGATAAATTAGTATTTTAAAAATATTTTAATTTCATCAGATGTTTTAAATTTTTTAGTTGAATTTTAATATTTTAACATATTTTTTCGTGTTAGGTTTGTTTTTTCTGTCAACTTTTATTATAATGATATTACACCTCACCAACAATAAAGGCAAAAATCTTTTCATAAATGTAAATTCTCCTATCAGAAATTTGAAAATTCTCAAATTTCCACCATCCTCTCTCTACCAACAGATCCTCTGGCGGTGACAAAGAATCTTTTCACCATACCAAACTATAAAAAAAATAAAAAATAAAATAAAGAATCCATCAATATTCCCCCATGATCATGAATGGTGGAATATTATTATAACAACACCTGTTATTAGCACTTATTTGTTCGAGAATGTCTTATCTATCATTTCAGACTTATCATTCTGTCTACTTTATATATTAGAGGCTTAAATTCCATTTATGTCCTAATTTCTTACAATTAGGTAAGTTTTGTTTCTAAAATTGTTTGCGAATTATGTCTGTTTAATAAGCTTGTAATGTTTGCTATCACATAAGAAAAGTTGTCACTTCTTTTTTTGATGATTTAAAAAGAAATCGTCATAAAACCCTTTAAGTATAATCTAAAACCAAAATTGCGAGATTATTAGATCCTTGTGGAAAAGAATTTGAAAAAATCCGTCAAACTCGGAAAGTTTGAGATAACGTGTAATTAAATTTATATTATATTATTTGTTTCTAATGAAATAAATTTATTTTCTAATATTCTTTTTCAATTTCAATTTCAATTTCAATTAATTTAATTTAATATTCTTTCTTTGATAAAAGTTCTAAAATGATTCCGTTTCATATTCTATGACTAAAATACACGGAAGATGTAAAAGTGGTCTCCCCGCACCAAGGTGCATAGCCAATCAGCAGTATAAACGAAGTATAAGCTGGGTCTAGGCGTTTTTATAATAATAATTTTTTATATTTTTTTTACGTTTTATTATAAGAAATGTATTGTGTTAAAAAATTAATATAGATAATTATTATTGTAAGAATTTAAATTTAACATATATTTTATTAGTTAAAAAAATATGTTAATTTATAATATTTTTTATGAAATTTAACTTTTATAGGTAGGAATTAATTTTTTATGATAGAAAATATTTAGGAAAAAAATATTTTATGTTGTTAGTGAGAATATAATTAATTTTTAGTTTAGAAGTATTTATGATAATGTTTATGTTTTTTAAAAATAGAAAATTAATTTTTAATATATGAAATGTATTATATAAAAAAATGAATATAAAAATTTATTATTATAAAAATTTAAATTTAACATATATTTTATCAGTTAAAATAAAAAATAGTAGTTTATAATATGACGAAAGATATCACAAGGTCTCACCTTTACCATATATACATAATGTGATATCCCAAGGTGGAAAACATCTGACTCATAAGCAGACTTTTTTTACTGTTATAATTGTAAGCAGTGGCGAGATAATTGCTCCTAAAATTTTTCATATTTTATATATATATATATATATATATATATATATATATATATTTAAAATAAATAAATTTTAATTTTAATTTTATAATTTTAAATAAATAATTATAATATTTTTAAAATAATTATAAGTAAGGTGGAAAACATCTGACTTATAAGCAGACTTATTTTTACCGTTATAATTGTAGGCAGTGGCGGAATCACGTTCAATGTAAGGGAGTGATTGTTCTTAAAATTTTTCATATTTCTTTTATATATATATATAATTATTTAAAATAAATAAATTACAATTTTAATTTTATAATTTTAAATAAATAATTATAATATTTTTAAAATAATTATTTTATATAATAATTATATATGAATAATAATTTATAATAATAAATAATATATATTACATATAATACTAATAATAAATTTTAATTTTAATGTTTTCTATTTTTATTTATAAATTTATATTTAATTTTAAAAACATACGTACTTAAGATTTTATTTAAATAATTTTTAATTTTAAAATTTTTAATATTTATCTTTAGTATAAAAATCTTATCTAAATAATTTTTAGTTTTAAAATTTTAATATTTTTCTTTAATTTTAAAATTTTATTATAATATTATATATTTATTTAAGAAATTCTTGATTATAATAATTTTTAATAATTAATAATTTATTTTTTATTACTTTATTCATAAATTATTACTAAAATTTTAAATATTTAATTTTAAAATTTAACTGTCATATTATATATTTATTTTAAAAAATCTTAATTAAAAAATTTTAACCTTTAATGATATAATTTTTATTATCTTATAAAAAATAATAACAATAATAATAAATTTTTAATAATAATAATAATAATAATAATAATAATAAATTTTAATTTTAAGACTCTTTAACATTAAAATTATCTTATTTTTAAGAGAACACATGTTTGATTCAGAGTTTTATCTTTAGTCTCTAATTAAACAATGAATAATATAAATAATATTTTTTTATAATTTTAAAAAAATTAAAATATAATAACAATTTTTTTTAAAAAAATATTAAGTTCTTTGAAATAAATTAATTTTCTGTTTTAAGCGATTAACAAAAAGAGAAAAATATAATATAATAATAATAAAAAATAAAAGTTTATTAAAAAAATAAAAATAAAAAATTTCACCCCTCCCAAACTTAGATCCTGACTCCCTTCTAGTTATAGATATGTCCTTGTAAAAATTATTTCTTTCTTTGTGTACTACAATTGAACGCTCCGATTCTTAAGATATTTTCTTTATTCTAGACACCTTTTTATTTAACATCTTATTAACTATATAGAGACATCATTAATCATAATCCTTCTTATAAGTGTTTCCAACAATTGTAGAATGCTTCCAACTTACCTCAAACTCATACTTACTTTTTCTTAAGAAAATCAAATTAATTAATTTGTCCTTAACTACATGTTGATAATGTTATCACTTTTCTGTTAACGTCATTCATTTACTTTTCCTCGGCCAGTCATTTTCTATCCACGTGTTCTTAACGAATCTCTTCTCATGTCTTTGATTATAAAAATACGGATATAAATGATAAAAAAATTAAGAAGGTGTTTTGTTTAGGAATTATTTTCTATTTTTCTTTCTTGAAAACAAAATCATTCTGTTTCTTTATTTTTATGAAATTTTTTTAAAAAACTAACTAAACACATTTTCATCTCTATTTTTATTTTCAATGAAAATAAAAACAAAAAACACTCAAATCAAACACCATTTAATATTATCATGAACTTTAAAAATGACAAATAAAATTTTTTTTCGTTAAGAATATGATAATTAAAAATGAATGGAAGTTATAATAAATTCCTTTAGTATCAATTAAAAATAATAAAATCTCAAGGTTTTTTTTTAAATACATAAAGTTTAATAAATTTTATCTTATTAGTTATTCCTAATATATCGTTAAAACAGTATTATTATTTAATATTTTCACTTTTATTTGACGTGCAATAAATGGGAGTCAAAAAAGTGATTAGAAAAAATTGATGAAAACAATAAAATTTAATACATACAATTAATTCATTAATGAATGTAAGCCTTTCTTTCTTATAATCGAAAAAATCAGAGAAACGTTTTTAAGAATTATATTTAAAATATTTTTTTTCAAAATAATTAATACAACATTGGAGAAAGAAAATAATTAGTTAGGAATGTAGAAAGAAATTAATGAGAAACAAAGAAGAGATAAGTGAATGATATAAAGAGAGAATGATAAATGAATAATGTGAGGAGAGAATGATAACACTGTGTGAGTAATTACAAATTAAGAAAGAAAAATATAAAAATAAAGGTAGAATGAAGGACTCACTGACCTTTATGGCATTAATAGCGTCGGTCCATCTTAAAATGACACTCACCAAACTCTCAATCTTCATGAGATTAGATACAACTTACTTTTACGCACACCTTTGTTGTGAGTACATAAGAATCAAGTTTGACTTTTATTTACTTAGTTTTGTTTTTTTTACTTGTTTTTAAATTATTGGACCTTTTAATTTTTTAAATTTTAGTTGAATTTTAGATATCATCACATAGTCATGATCATCCACTAAACATAGGTTTCTGTTTCCTTAGAACAATTTTTGTGGTAATTATTCTTATCATTAAGGACGTTGCTAGCTAATTAAGAACATGGTTAAAAAACTCAACATTTTTAATAAAAAATATTTATTATTTCATACTCTAACATGTTGACGAGAGAAAATTAAATAAATGGATTCCTTATACGATTATTAAAATAATTTAAGAATTTATGTTCGTTTATAACACTAAAGTAAAAGTAAAAAATATTCTTAATATCAAGATAACGCGGTAATGCGTGACTAATAAAAAGTAATTTAAAAATAAAAAATAATTCTTCTAAATAAGTTTTTTTCTTAAAACTTATGAAGGGACAAGTCTATAAAATAAATCTTATTTAAGTGAGGTCGTAGTTAAATTTTAATTTCTCTCTTAAATGAGTTATGTCTGATAATTTTTTTTAATATTAAATATATTTTATTTCTAAATAATTAATTAACAAAACATGAAATGAAGAAAATTCATATTTTTTAAATTAGTCTAGCCTTGACGTAGAAAATTATTTTTTACATAGGTTAACTAGAGTTGTTTGCTTTTTTTAAGGTTGTAGTTAGACTTTAGTTCTTCTCTTAGATGAGTTATCTCTGCTAATTATTTTTTAATATTAATTTTATTTTACTTTCTAAATAATTAGTTAAAAAAGCATAAATTGAAAAAAATCAATATTTTTTAAATCAGTCTAGACTTCCTTTAAAAAATCACTTTCTATATTGGTTATAATTAGAATTATTTTAGAAAATATTTTTTATTTTTTAAGATTCTATTGAAAGTCTAAAACAAACAACTTTCCTAAAAATCTTTTTAAAAAAATAAAAAAATGAATAATTCATTTTTATTGGATTTTGAATTTAAGTTCACAATTTTTTTTTTATCTTTTTAATTTGTTCTAATATACGCATGTTTCTAATAAAGGATAATTCAAATATCATCATCCACATTATAAAAGAAAAGTAAGGGATTTGAATAATAGAATTAGAATAATACTTAATACGAGTCTTATTATGTAAATTTGTTAAATACTTTAAGAAATTATAATAGTTCTATTTGATTTGGATATCATTATTTTCCAATGAACACTCTTTTAACTTAAAAGAGAGAATGACAGCCAGTTTTGGATCCTGATTTTGTTATATATATTTCATGTTTAAATTTGATTAAAAAATAAAATTAAGGAAACAAGTATGACATATAAGATATAGTCTACATGATTTATAAATACATTACAAAACTTAGTCATGTTTAAGTTAGCACCCAATAAAAAAATAAAATTATGAATAAATTTTCAAATAAAGTTTATGGTGTTGGATTCTGATGGCACTAATGATGGCAATAAAAACAATTATTTAGTTATATTAAGATGTATGAATGAGGTCGGTTGTAAAGGTTAGTTTTCAATAACTTTAGTGAATTAAAATTTAATTTTCTTTTAAGAAAAGTATTTATATTTAATGAAACAAAAGTAACACGTCTCTTACAATCAGTTAATTATAAGGTTAATTGTTTTTTCTTCGTACGATTAAGACAACTTTTTATTAAAATAATTTTTTAGGATTAATTTAGGTTTAATTTAAATTCAATATGATACTAAAATTATTAATTACTGGAAGATGTCTAATAAACTTCACATTATTGAACCAGTGAAAAAAAAGCTTCAAATTATTAAAACCGATTATGGACATGAACAAATTATATCCAATTAATTATTCCTAATCAAATCCTTTTTGTTTTTTTACAATTTTGTATTAACAAAAATACTAACCAACACTACCCACTTATATTAAAAATTGGGCAACAGAAGTTTGGTTAAAGAAAAGAAAACATAATTATTAATTGGATTAACTTTTGAATGAATGAAGAAGAGAAAAGCCACGTAGGAAGGTTTGAAAAATAAAAAAAAAGGAGTGGATAATAAAAGATATAAACAAATGTTTGTTATGGGGTGCTTCCAACCATGAAGACAAACACTGAGTGTGAAGTTTGTGGTGTTGAGAGAAAGGGACATTTTCCTAGTTACATAACATGTACACATCTATCTCTATTTCTCTAACACCATTCCATTTAATTCCAAACCATATAATAATATCAAAAACCCACTCATTTTGGACTTTTATGTAAGTGCTTGATTTGGTAGAGAGGTACTTTCTCAGTCCCACGTGTGTGACCTTTTTTATATTTTCTTTTTCGTTTGGAACTTTATGTTTTGCAAATATATAATGTTTTGTTGCATACAAAATACCAAATGGTCGCATTCACCAGACATTCGTCTGAGGGGCCCATCATAAAGCCCCTTACCTTTTCAACATGGACTACTTCTTCTTCTCTATTTTCCATTTTCCCAGTTTGGGCCTAACCCAAAACGTCTCTGTGCCTGTTTATTTATTTTAATAATAATAATAATAATAATAATTATAATATAATTACTTTATTTACAATAACAAAAAATTAAGTTTAATTTTCATTTAATTTTTATTTTATGCTATGCTAATTTTTTTTTCTTAATTTAATAAAGGCAACAGTTGCTTGCGGGAAGTAATTAGACTTAAATTTCATTTGTATTCATCTATGGTAATTTTGTTTTGGACAGAGAGTACATGTATCTTTTCTGCTGAAGACAAATTTATTGAAGTCGAATGAGATTATTATAGATAGCAAAGTTCTCACTTTTAGTATGTATCTAACAATCCAACTCGAAATATGTTATTAGACTAGAAAAATCTCACACTAGTTGGTATTATTATAATATTTGGCTATATTGGAAGTTACATTTCAAAATTGTGTACCAGGCTCCTTTCTGCTCGAAAAAAAAAATAAATAATCGTAAAGTGTCCTAAAAAAATCAAATTGCCTACGGCTTCAACCTTAAAAAAAACATTGAACATACGACATATTTTGTTTATTATATATTGAGACGAAATAGCAAAATCAAATAGGTAGATATTTAAACCCGTCTTAATATTTAATATTGACAGAGAAAACTTATTTATCTTTCTCTCTTCACCGATGAATGAGGTTGGGATGAAGTATCATTAATCACCCTGAATCAACGTAAAATTAATAATTATTTTTAATAACGAATCAATACATAAAATAATATGTTTAAATATAGATTTTATTTTATTTTATTTTTAAAATTTCATTATTATTTATTATTTTTATATATTATTTAGTTTAAATTTTAATCAGTAATTTAACATATATAATTATATTTTTTGAGATATGTTCTCGAGGAATCATCCAAATTTGATAAAACCCAACAGTCAACAGAAATGCATATAAATTTTTTAAAATTCTAAACTTGTTTTTTAAAAAACCATTCCGGGCTGAGGTTTCATCCCTAGTTATAAATAAGTAGTTACGGACCAAGTCTAAAATAAAATAAGATTGCTTGTACGGAGCTATTATTTATATTTTTCTACTATTTTTCAGTTTTTGGGTGGAAGCAATTGTTTGGGGTTTATTGTGAAGTGTGAACTTAGATGGGCTAAGGCCCGTATTATAGTATGGTTCAAGCCTAGTCAGTAGCTTGTGTGCATGAAAGCGAGAGCAAAGCCTGATTAATTAATCCTAGATTCTGAGTGCTAAACAAACCATAGGATGAATTGTCAATAAAAGAAAAAATAATTAATATTTAATAAAATATTTTATAAATTTATATTTTTAATTATGTTATTTATTGTCTATCAAATATTAAATGTAATAAACAAATTGTCAAATAATTAACTATTTATCCTAATATTTTTATTCTCTTCATACTCGTAATTTTTAAGAAATCAAACTTACCATTTAATAATTATAATATAGTTTTTTTTTTTTTTGTGAATGGTACATTTTCACCTAGATCTGGTTGCTGATTCAAGTGGAAACAATAATATAAAGTTTAAGTATTTACATGTGTCAAAATTTTTGAAAAAATAGAAATAAGTTTTTCAAGACCATATTAGTTAGATGATGGGAGAAGTAAACCATCTTTAGTTAGGAATAATTCGTTTTGTTGTGAACCTTCTCTTAAATACTCAAAACTTCTTTCACTCTATCCTTGTTAGGGTAAAGAACCCATCGCGGTCTCGCTGTGTTACCGAAGGTTCTGGAAAGTCGAAATAGGAGAACATTCATCTTGAGTAGATTTACTACTTAAATGCTTTCAGCTCCGCATTTGGCTACCCAACATTTACTGTGAGCACGATAATGTCATACCAAAGATGCGTCCTTCCTAGTCCTCTTGTACTAGAGAAAAGTCCTCTTAACACTTACACCAGATATAACCAAACTGTGTCATGACGTTCTAAACCCAATTCATTGTCGCTTGAATAGACAAATAGCCCAACACTTGAAACATACTACAGTCTCAAGTGGTGAAAAATTAACATCGAGGTGCCAAACCTTCTCTTCGATGTGAACTATTGAGAAAGAACAACTTGTTATCCCTAAAGTAATTTTTTTTTGTCGAGCGATGATCCTTCCTCTCAACACCATCAGATCATTAAAGTCGACTTTCGTAATACTTTTCTTGTTATTCTATATTCTTGTTATTAATTTATTTTTTAATTCTGAAGTCTTATAAATATATAAAAAAATTGTATTATAAATAAAAAATTATAATCCAACTACTCTGTTTATGTTAAATGACTTTTTTTTTATTTTATAGTCTGAATATAAAGAAATCTATTTTTAAGAATATTTTTTATTAGAAATCTATAATAAAATGGAACACTAAATTAAAAATATTATTTTATTAGAATATAACGTAAATATGGTAAATTTATACTATATTTAAATTAATACTATATTATATATATATTGTGTGTGTGTGTCAGAAGACACTACTGAATGGACAAAGTAATTGAAAATGAGATTAGGTGAAACAAGAACAAGAGGATAAAGACAATTACTTTCACTGAATTGGTAATACTTAATAGTTAATAGTTATCACCTGACATCTTTGCCGGAGTAGGTAGCATAGCTTTTATAACTCTTTAATTCGTTCTATATGGTTGCATTAATTGATACTTGAAGTGCCACCTACCTGCGAATTCGGTAGAGATTACAGTCACTACCAATTATTCAAAATGCAGCGTAATCAACTTAAGCTATAAATTTGAATTGCAGTTGGAACTTTGTTTAATGTGACAAAATTTATTAGAGAAGTTTTTATTTTTTTTATTTTCAACTTAATTTTAAAAGAATCAAGATGATATCTTAAACATGCATTCAGAAATTACGTTTTCTTTTCATTTTCATGGATTAGAATTTCAAAAACGGAAATGTCCAAACTAATTTTCAAATATATTATATGCGTTTTTCATGTATCTTAATAATATATATTTAAAGTATTTAAATATTAAATTTAGTATATATTCTAAATATGAAATATTAAATATATAAATATATATACCAATGTAGGAATGGATAACTTTATACGGTTGAATTATAAAATAAAGAATTATTTAAAACAAGTCTTTATGTTGAAAGAGCAATAAAAGCATAACATTAGCTGAGAGACGCAAAGTGAAGAAGAATATGGAAGGTTCATCACCGCACGAAGAAGAGAGAACAAGCACTTTCTATGTCTACCATCCATGCCTTTTTCTTCAAGAAGCACTTAGGGCTTTCTTAAAATGTCTAGGTCTCGAGTCTGAAACCACAGTGTGTTCAATGGAAAAAGAAGAGAAAAGTTCACAGCCCCAAATTTGTGCTGCAGATATTAACACAAACTCTCCAACCAACACTCAGAAAAGTTCTCAAGATGCTGCAGATCCACCATCCACAACTAATAAAACAATTGTATGCTACCTTCTCTCTCTCTATATACATGTTTGTGCATGTAACAATCCAAAATACAACCCCCTTTAATTTCTGAGAAAAAATATAGGTAATCGATGTTATTTAATTAATTTTTTTAGACGTGTATATAAAGGAGAATAATTATAAATTTTATAACATTAAATTAAGTTCACAATCACATTTCTAATTATATTAAACCTGTTCAAAGATTATTTATTGTTATTGAATCTATTATGTCACTTGAAATTATTTATTTAAAATTAAATATTTAATCTTTATAATGAACATATATAACATGAAAAATTATTTATTATTATTAAATCTATTATGTCACTCAAATTTATTTATTTAATTTTCAAATGTTTAATCTTTATAATGGGCATATATAACATGAAGGATATATATAAAAAATTTCATCATTTGAAAAAAATATAATTTGTGAAGGGTATATAAGTGGGATAATTCTAACATGAAAAGTGGATTTTATCTCTCTCTAGCAAGACTAGTAAAATTATGTTATATATACGATTATTTTTTATATGTTATATATTTTTATAATTTACACAGCAAATATTTTTTCTTTTTAACTTCTTAATAAATACAAGTGAAACATTTGTTAGCTATACGGAAAAGTATATGCGGGGATAGAGTGCATTTATACTTGTTGACTTGATAAAAATTACATGTATAATAAAAATTTCATCAGAAAAGCTGATTATTATTTGTTTGGTGGTGGAAAATCATTTTACCCTGTGTATATGTATTAAACAGTTGAGTTATTGTAACGAGGAACCACTTTTTGTAGAATGCAAGATCAGTGGCAATTAGGCGTGGTGGTCGAGGGTCTGACATTAGCCATGGGTCCGGTGGTCATCATCATTAATACATAACATGAAATGTTAGTAAGCATTTCCCTCTTCTCAAATCTCTAACCCCATTTAACTACTTGTTTTGATCCACCTATCAATTAGTAATCAGGTTAATTATCATTCATGTAAACTACTGTTTTTCAAGGTGTCTGTTAGGATAATTTAGTTAGTTATTATCAAAGATTGGAAAATAATAAAATATTTTTTTAAAAGTGTGTGAAATATGTATGTTATTTTAGTCTCTATAAATATCTATTATCGTTTTATTCTCTTAAATTATATTTTTTATTTTAATTTTAATTTAGTCAAAATAAAATAAATAGTTAAATTTAAGGCCAAAATATCATAATTTAGGAATTAAAACTGTGATATTTATCATTCAAAGACGAAGAATATACGAATGTATTCCATATGCCTAGAAACTTGCTATTGAACTAAAATGGATGGTTTCTTAATATCATCTAAGATCTTCTTAACTGATGTCTTAAAAGATACATATTAATAAATTAAAATAAATATTTTATTAATAAATTAAAAAATATTTTAATATACAAATTATGAATGAATAAAAAAATATCGATCAGTTAAACGTATTGTACTAAAAAAATTTCTCCACCATTTAATTCCTTATTGGGCTAATTAACATTTTTCTTATCATCTATGAACGAGGATATATATTACTTTTCTCGCAGGAACTTAGAAGGTATGGAACTCGAAGATCAGGACCTAAAGCCAGGGGCATCCCAGAAGTAGTAGTAATTTAATGCAGAATTTCCTTTTAGTTCTTCTAAAGTAATTTAAACAGCTTTTCAACCTAATTTCTTTTTTGTGTTATCCTTCTTTGCCATTTCGAGAAAGATTTCATATCGTACGTGTGTGGGAATTAAATATTTGTCTAGATATATATATTGTACTATGTGTGAGATAGTTAATTTATAGAAGGTGTGGCCTGTAAATCATATCAATATTTTGGCTAGTTTTTGATAATTCATCACCTTCGCAAGATTTTACTTTTAGCATAGCTGTAGCAGTACTATATATGTTATATATTATTTTGTGTAACCGAGTGTTCTTTTTTTATTTTTTTAATATATAACATAATATTGAAATTTATATATAATATATATATATATATATATATATAAATTTATTATTTAAAACATCAAATTAAATAATTAAATCGATTACATTTCAAAATTATTATTAAAATATTTAAATTAATAAATTTTAAACTCAATATAAACAAATATTTTTGTTGGGAAAGACACGGGTACGTAACAGACAAATTACACAGATATCTTAAAGCGTGTAAATTAAAACCTTTCTACTTGAGGGAAATATGATATTTGACAACATAAATTTTCAAAAAATAAGGAAAACAAAATGTAAGAGCAAAAAGAACACAAATGAGAAGGGACAATAATCACAGGACTTAGTTCATAAAAATTCTACTATGAAAAATGTCAAAAGAGTACAATAAGAGAATTTCTATAAAAAAATTCACAAAAAACGCTCTACTTGATACCAAATAGTGGAAAATACACCGGTGTTTGACACATACCACCTAAAATCTAAATACATTGATTATATAGATTTAGAATATGGTGCGAGTGAATAAAACACATCACTCTCAGTTGTATATGTGTTTTGTTCCTTTCTCTTTCTAAGACCTGTCGATGTGAGACTTTGAAATAACAAAATGCACAACAAATCCTTCCTTAATCGAAACTCATACATTATTACAAACTACTATATAACGATCATCTCTTGCAACACAATTGCATTTTTTTTTGCTTTAAGCTCTGCAAGATGTGAGACTTTGATTGATTCCTAACAATCCTCCTCTCAAACAAAGAACTACTAAATCTCATTCCCTACAACAAAAGTCATTGTCAATGATGGTCATCAGAACTTCCATTGACGCGACAATTTTTGAGCTTCACATTGTCGTCAATATGCCCTAACATTCTTGTACCGTTGTTCTGATAGCTCACATCAACAACGTACGCAACCTAGCCACCCCTGCAAGGTAGACTTTCGATACAAGGGATCTCTACAAAGTAGGTCCACCTGACATTCACTTAGATTCATTCCAATCATTGCATCACTTATTTAAGTCAGTTGCTAAGTCGAACTATCGGCTTTGACACCACTTGTTGGGAAAGACACGAGTTGCGCAGCGGAAAAATTACACACAAAATCTGAAATGGTGTGTAAAATAAAACCTTTCCACTTGAGGGAAATAAGAAAAATGTAATATTTGACTACATAAATTTCCAGGACAAGGAAAACAAAATGTAAGAGCAAAAAGAACACAAATAATTTTAACATGGAAACCCCCAATGAGAGGGACAAGAACCACAAAACCCAGTACAAAAAAACTCCACTATGAAAAATGTTAAAGAGTACAACAAAAAACTTTTACAAAAGAACTAAAAAAAGAATGCCCTACTCAGACCAAATAGTAGAAAACACACCGGTGTTTGACACATACTACATAAAACCTTAATACACTCATTGTATAGATTTAGGATATGATACGAGTGAATAAAACATATCACTCTCTTATACGAATCATCTGCTCTCTTCTCTTTCTAATATCCGCCGATGTAAAACTTTGAATTAATAAAATATAAAAAAAAATCTTCCTCTAATTTAAGATCCAACCTTATTACAAACTTTTTTATAATAATCTTTCTTTGTAACAAAATTATTTGGGTTGTTCTTCTCCTTTAAACTTTACAAAATATTGGAGAAATTCCAACCATTTTATCATATATATATATTATAAATAAATCTTACTCAAAATTTAAAAATAATTTTAATTTCTTTTAAATCTATGCTCTATAATTTAATATATGTTATAAAACGATTATTGGATAGAAAAAACTAGAAAAAAGTATTGTCGTCTTAACCATATATGATAATTATAAAAAATAAATATTATATCTCAATATCACAGAATAATTATAGATTACAAAGTTGTCTGAAAATGAGTCAGCGACTTATTGATGAGATATATTTTTATTATTAAAAGATAATTGGCAGAGGATAATATTCTAAAATAAAGTATCATAGAATTTAAATAAGATTATATATATTTGAAATAAAATTATAAAGATTTTATGTGTAAATAATATTTTTATCTTAATTTTTGAAATATAAAGATTTTATACTAAAAATATAACATTGTTATAAAAAAATCATTGATTTCTGTATATTATAATATTTATTGTAAATGACATAACATCATTATATTTCTACTATAAAAGGACGTAGTGGGAGTTTGATGGTGTTGAGATGTATTTCTTTTTTTGCTTTATAATGTATTCTTTTTTTTTTCTTTAGTTTACAATATTTTTTCTGGCTTCTACTATTCTTCTTTCACTCAATTTTTTTTCTCATATATTATTTTGATCTTTGGTTGCAAAAGACTGCATTACGTCTATTATGGAGATTAAGGATAAAAAAGAGTAATTGTTATTGATTGATTTTTGTTTGTAAAGTCTTACTTATTTATTTATTTTATTAGGTAGTGTAAAGGTTTGGTTAATAGCTGTGAGGAACTCGGTGATAAAAAATTATTTATTGTGTCACTATGATTCTCGGACTTGTGTGAATGTGGAAAAAAATATGACAATAACTTTAATGATTTTTCTCAGAGAAGAGATGATGAGATATGATTTAGTTTAGTTAAATTAAATAAAAATGTTATTTTTTCATTTTTGAGAAATTTTTGTTATGAGAATTTGTGGAAATATTTAAGAGTAAAAGCAAGTTTGTAATAATAGAGGTGCCATCCTAGTTTGACGGTGATATATTATTTTTCTTTTATTCTTTTCTCTTCTTCCTTTTAGTATTATGCTTTTGCTTTGGCTTCTATTTAAATTGTAAAATAAAAAAATTAATTAAAATTATTGATCTGACATAAACAATAGAAATGGAATTATAGTCGAAGAAATTAATTTAAAGTAATTAAAATTATTATTTTTAATAAATAATAATAAAATAGTTAATTACTTTTTTTATATATAAAAAAAACACCTCTATGAATAATGCATTCATTTAAACGTTGAAAAATATTTAAAAATCAAAATAAAAACTAAAATCTTATTCAAATGAAAAGTTATGTTTGAATAATTTTGCATAAAATTAAAAGATAATTTATTTTTGTTTTATTTTGTTGAGAAGATGCTATTTTTTTACAATAACTTTATTTTTCTTAAAAACTGATTTTATAATTATCAAGGAATGTAAAAATTTACTGTTTTCTATAATCATTTAATAATAATCACTATATTACATTTTTAACGGAGTTTAAAATAAAATAAAAATAATGTTCCAAATGAAGTTTGTGCGTGTTATGCTCAAGGATAATAATATAATGAAAAAAGTTTTATGCACCAACTAATATAATAATATGGATAACTTTTATGGTAATTATCGTTGTTTTGAATGTTGAACCGGATGCACTGATTCGATTGTTCATGGCTATTGGTCAAGCCACTCCAAAATATTGGGACATCTTAGAATCGGTAGGGATCATTTAAATCGACTCAAATCTAATATTAAAAAATTGGATTGAACCAGTTTGATTAACTTTTTTTTTTTCTTTTTCAAATCCAAAATTATGATTCTTTTCTACACTTATGATATTTTATAATGCATATGGGGATGAAATATGCATCATACCAATCAAATTACTTTTAGAAAAATATTTTTTGAAAATTTAATTTTAATTTTTTTAAGTTTAATAAAAGTAAATATCAATAAGACTTACAAATAAAATTAAATTATTTTTTATTTTAATTTTGAATATCATAAAATTATAAAATTATCTAATTTATGATTTTATTTAATATTATTTAATTATTATTATTTCATTAAAACTAATTAGACTATGGTAACCATTAAACTTTAAACTTCAGTATTTTAACCGGTTTACTCTTCTGTTTGATCCTAAAAGAAGTGGAAGTTACTATACAAATCAATAGACTTATGATAAATGGGATAAAGCAGGATATGATTGAATGAAATATAGAGATTTTGCTGGAAGCCTTAAATTAAGCAAAGACAGCTGAATATTATAGCAAGAAAAGAAAATTAGAGTTATTGATCCTACAACTATTTGATAAGAAGCAGGTCTTTTAGTACTCTTTGAATCCAAAAAAAGAAAAAAACTAAAAAGAACAGTTACCAGAACTAGAAAAGCTTTGCAAAATGGAAGCAATAACCAGAGATTCATCATCACCATGATCATAAACAATATTCATCTCTGGACGAACTCCAACACTTGGATCCAACTCTAGGGTCGGTGGTGGCGGCGGTGGAGGCAATGACATAGGAGGTGGTTGAAGAGACACAAAAGGGTATTGAAAATTAGTTCTAGCATTAATGCCACAAATCTTAATAGATGAAAGATCATAAGCTATTGCAGCCTCTTCAGCAGTGTCAAATGTGCCTAACCAGTGTCTCTCTTTTGTATATGGGTTCCTAATCTCAGCAGCATATCTTCCCCATGGCCTTTTTCTCACACCAAGATACATTGTTGATCGTCTAGAAGTTCTTCTAATGGGGTTTTTGAAAATCAATGTTGGAAGGTTTTCCATTGGCTTAGTCTTGGAAACTTGATGAGGTGTTTGAGACATAGAAAGAAAAAGTTGCATTAATTGGGTTTATATAATTGATAGGATGATTGAGGAGGTATAGTTAATTTAATTGGTGGAATTAATTATGTATAGTCCAAGTTCTATTGTAAGCATGTGCAAGAAGATACTATGGTGTTTTATAATATGATTTAATATTTGGTCCAGTGGGGCAGGTAAAGAAGCATATAACTATCATGGAATATATAATATAGAAAAAACTCATAATTTGTTTCTCTAATGGCTGGTTGTTCTCATTCATTTCCCTGTTTTCCTCGTAATTGATATCATTAGAGTGAGCATGATGCGTAAATCAGTGCAACTGCTCATGTATTGCATCCTTTTGCCAATCAATCTCTCTCTCTCTATTCATTCCTTATATATATATATATATATATATATATATATATATATATATATATATATATAATCAAATATACAAAAGAGGATTAATAATGATGGATTTGCTGTAAATTTTTTTCTTCAATCTTAAACTCTCTGCATATTATGATTTATCAACAAAAATTCGTATTGACTCTTGTTGGAAATCGTTACATGAAAAAAATACTTATTTTGTTCCATTCTAATCTTTAGACACAAATTTGAGTTAAATTTTAGAAATAGACTTTTATTCAAAACAAGTATCTTATAACCTTAATAATTTTGAGTTGTTTTGAACTTATTAATTAAGAATTATAAATCTTTACATGTAAATTTTCACTTTAAAGTTTTAACTCATGAATATCGATGCACTACTAGATGTTTTATTATTGATTTTATTTTATCACATGTATAGTTTGTGTATAATTTTAATTGCTCGGAAGGATCCTTAGATTTATGAATTTTCTTTTATTTATTATATGTACATTGGATGAATCGCTGGAGAGTTTGGACACATGATTGTTATTCAATATGATTTTCGACGGTTTAAGGGTCATGACTTTAAGGGACTGTATTTTTATATCTTCGGATGGAAATTTGAGTTGCTTATAATATTAAACATTACGTACTTGCTCATTAAGTTATAAACTCATCAAAGGTGGTTGTGGTTTTTAGACAAGGCAAGGAGATAATTGTACACTACATTTCTTTCTTTGATCCAAACTCCAAGGAGTTATATTTGACAATCATTAATGACTAATGAACCATTCACGAAGACCAAAGTTAGATTTATTTTGTTTAATATAAATTATAAACCACGCGAGAAAATCTTGTAATTCAGCTATATAGCTTTCAATTTTTTATACGGTAGTTAGAAACACAGTCATCAAGGAAAAATTAGCAAACTTTTGATGCATGAAAACTGTTGTTCGAATTTGCTCTTTATAATTGACAGAGCAACTTATTTTGACTCGTGCACTCAAGGCTAAATATGGGTGGAGCCTCATAATATATGTTGAGAATCAGGGCAACCAAATATATTCTATACTAATATTATTGTATAAGATATCATCTACCTAAAAATATATTATATCACATTTTAATAAACTCTGAATCCATGTTTTCTTGGATAATCAAACAACTAATGTATAATTGTTTAGTTAATAAGTACTTTTTACCCGGTCCAAAAAAGAAATCTTTTACAACTAGAACATTAAATATCTTCATTTTCAAGCCCCCATTACTAAAAAGGAACTCTGCAAGAGATGCATAAGCGAAGTACAAAAAGTACACTAAAGAGAGCTAAGTTATATAATCACAATTCACAAAATGTCCTACCAAAGAGTGATTTTGTTGTCACTATGTTAAAGAAAAATGTATTATACAAATTAGAGGCAATATAATTTAATTTATTGACATATTCAAAACAAGGATAACATGGACCCATTGATTTTTTCACGGACATAGTATCTCATCAAAACAAGAGGGACATATATTGATTTAATTTTGAAAGATACAAGGTAGGTAACTGATGTAGTAGAGTGAGTCAAACTCAAGGTAGCTTAGCTATTATGAAACAGTAAGGAATACAACAGTGACTGAAACATTAAAATGTAAAGAATAATTGAATAATACAAATGAAATGAATCAAAAAATGGAAATAAAAGTACGTAAATTGGAATAATGAATGAATTAACATTTTGGCATGTGTGGTGGTGGTGGCAGCATCTGTTCTTGAGGGCCGTTTCCGTTTTTGACGATGAAAGTCATGGCCATGCCCCAAGTGACGTGACGCTCAAGGTGGCAGTGCATGAACCATACACCTGCATTCATCAACAAGCAAATACAAGTTTCAATTATGCATAAATATGTTATATAGTAATACAGTATAATGAGAAGCATATGAAAGTAATTGTTAAATATATGATAATATACGAACCTGGATTTTTGGCCCTGAATCTTATGGCTGTCCAACCATTTTTGGGCACAGCAACAGTATTCTGATAAGGAGGGTCAACGAGGTTATAGTTGAGAGGGTCTTTGTCTTTGTCAAAGTTTCCAAATCCCCATCCCACTACATAGAAACTGTAACCATGAAGATGAATGGGGTGTTCTGTACCCGCCAACAAGTTAGTCCCCTGAAGAACAATCTCAACCGTTGAGTTATACTCAATCACATTCACCTCAGTAGCCACTGAAGGAGTATTCAGAAACTGTGGAGGATTGTTGGCAGTGAAATCAAACAGGAAGGGTGCCACATCTGGGAAATTCTCTCCATAAACACCACTAATGTTGTTGTAGTAAGCCTTCAATATGTTATTGCTTGATGGCAATTCAAAGCTTATGTTGTTCATGCTTGCTGAGAGGCGGTTTCCATTTGGGCCCTTACACGTTGAACCACTTGCACAAGGTAATGTGTTAACCGAGGCTGTGAAGAATCGTTTGGTGTCTATGTCTAAAGGCACATCAATTGGGTGTTCATCATTGGCCAAGCTTCTTATTTGACTTAAGAGGTTAACAGAAGCATTGGTGTCATTGAAGGCTGGAAGCAAAGGCAATGAAGGAGTAGTTGAAGATGGAATGTGGTTTCTTTTTCTTCTGTATTGTAGAATAGCAGTGGTAGTGGTGTTATCAAATTCCACCCGAGAAGCACTTGAGTAAACTCTAGCAGCCATGTAATAGTTGTCCAATGCTTGGTTTGCTTCTAGTAACACATCCATTGTTTGTCCTGGTGATATCGTTATGTAATCAACTTTCAATGGCTTTACGTAGCTACCATCAGTTCCCACCACTGTCAATTGATGCTTTGCAACTGCAAAGAACAGAATGTCCTGGACTGCTGCATTCACCATTCTCAGTAGATACGTTTTCCCATAATCAACCCTCAGCTTGAAAGTTTCTGCATTAAAATATTATCAAATGGTCAAAATTAAATATAATTAATTAAGCACAAGTCACAGTCACACGTCACATATAATATATATAATTTTTCTTCAAGCTCAATTACAATATACAGCCAACCAATCAACTCCCTTACATACCAATTCTCTCTCTTTATATCTTATAGTTAGTTTAACGGTATTATAATTGTCAACTTTACAACGCTAACAATTGCAATACGCAGCCAACCAGCCAACTCTCTCACAGAGTATCTGCGTATTTCTCTCTCTTCACACTTTATACGTATATGTATTTCTCTCTCTTCACATTTTATAACTGGTTATCTGGTTGTCTGCGTATTCTAGTTGTCTACCAAATATTTTTCTATAATTATCTATCAAGTTTTTTCTTAGTATATATTATTTGATTGTGTAGGCATGCTTGCATACCATTCTTTGAGCATGGATGAAGATCACCAGGTTGGCCATTAATAGTATAGGCATCAGAAATAGCTGCGTCTCCGCCACTTCTACGAAGATCATTGTAAACCTCAACTACATCTTTCTTCCACCATTCACCTATAAATAATAATGATTAAAATATTAATTAACTTACATAGATAGTGTATAATCACTAATAATAATGGTTGAAGTTATTTTAATCTCTTATAACATATATTACATATTAAAGTACCTAATATAATTGGGACTTCCTTGTGTGGTTTTGGAAATGGATAGGTAGTTCCGGGGTTGGGTTTGACGACAATGGCGCCGTGAACGGTGGCTCGAGACCAGTCACTGTGAGCATGCCACCACAGTGTGCCTTCCTCTTCTGAAAATATCACTTTTTGACTGAATTTTCCACCTGGTTTAATTGGACATTGTGTCACATATTCAGGACCATCAGACCATGGATATCTTGGTTGGTTCACTCCATGCCTACAAATTAATATTAACTAATAGTTAATTTCATGCTAATTAATATATCAAAGCTTAATAACAATAATTCTATCAGCAAGAATATATATATTTATAATATAAAAAATATGTATACCAGTGGATGGTGATGTTGTAGTTGGCTCGGTTATAGACATCAACAATGATGGTTTCTCCTTTGTTAACATACAGTGTTGGACCAGGAAATTGTCCGTTTACCGTCATGATGTTCTTTGTGCTGCAAAGTTTTGTGTAGGGAGCATCTCTAACCTGCACTTATATTTAGTTACATTAATGTTGAGAAAATGTTTACACAGCTGCATGCATCAAATAACACTTAACATGCTAGTTATCAAGCTCCTTTGGGTCATGTTCGATAATTAAAAAAACTAGTTGAAAGTTTAATCCGCAGTTAGTTGAAAAATATAATTTATTGAATTATCTAAGTATTTGATAAAAAAATATATTAAAATAATTGAGAAATATAAGATAATTGAAATAGACATATTTATATAATACATTAGAGTAATTGTAATTTTAATTTTATGTATCTTATAATTTTCAATTATAGATTACTTATTTAATTAAGTTATTTAATTGAGATTGTTATAATTTTCATAATATAGATTAATATTAATCTTATATTATATATTCTGATAGTAATTTTATATTTTATCTTAAAATATTTTTAATTAAATTTAATGGAATTTCTATTTTGGTGGAAAATCTTACTTTATTTAAAAAAGATAGCAAGCAAATTTAATAATATTTAAGAATAAAAAGGAATAAAATGTAAAAGAATTAGATGGTAGAAGTTATAAATTTAAAAATTCTATTTCAAATAATAAACGTTAAAAGTTATTAATTTTTTTTAAAACTTATTTATTAAACGACCAAATAAGTTTTTCAGTTAACGAAAAAAAAAAAGGTTAAAAACTAAAAAAATACCTTGAGCTATTATCAATTAATTAACACTACAAAATTGCAAGAACATACCACAAACTTGTGATGCCTTAGGGCCTGGCATGAAAGAAGAACATTTAGGAACAAAATTCCTAATATTTGTAGAATTGTGATGTTCATGAAGAATATGTCTCAACTTTGAAATGTGTGGTATGCTAATAGTGAGTTTTGTGTTTTTTGGTTTGATATGAAGATTGGAGGAGTTGGTTATGCATGCATGTATATATAGTCATGCTTGGCTTTGACATGGCTATAATTATTTACGCGTACTTACTTGGGAATATTATTCAATTGGAGACTTATTTGACAAACCTGCTTTCTGTGGCCCCACTACCAAGTCGTCTAAGATAACCCTGATCAAAATTATACCACATAAATTCAATTTAGCACGCAGATATGAAAATGAAACAACGAACGTGTACGCACCATCAAATCGAATCTTGAACATCTTCGCTTTCGAATATATATCTATGTATGTTTTGCACATGTAGTTTGATATTTCAATTTTCAGGTGCTAATTACAACCGAAAAGGTGAAGCTGACTTGGTTTCTTCTCTTCTCTCTTCTATATATCTTCTAAATTGACTTGGTTTCAGGTGCTAAACAAAATTGAACATGTTACGAGCACAATATCTTGGAACAAACCAACTATTTTGAACTTTATTATTTGAATGAATGGAATGATATCAAATCTAATTAAAAATCAGATCCAGCTGCCACATATTGGTACTATTTATTAGTAGTAGTTTTCTACGACGGAACTTCAGACATATGCTTAGAATCATAATTTAAGTTTTTATCTGAGTATTGTAAACTATTCACCTCTTAGAATTTCATTACAAATCCACAACAATTCCATATATTTTGGTGATAACTCTTGTTCATATTTATAGGGTCACAAAAAGTGAGACACATGCCGACCCAATATACTTTTATTTTACTTCTAAAGCAAACTTTCATATGAAGCCTTTTCAATACTAATAGCAATATTTTTATGAACTAAATTTGGTAAAAATTAATATATAAAGATGACTTATTTAATTTAAATTACTAACTAATTAATTATTAAGTCAGAGAAAGTAACCGTAAAATTAGGAACCTCTTAAATTTGACACACCTTAATTATCCTTATATATAGCTAGTAAATTAACTAAGAATAAACTATCCAAACACTAATATTAAATTATATAAATCTCATAAGCGTGAAGTACGTACATACTAATCAATTTTAGTAATAATTAATCTCTGTGAGATAATTTCACTTATCAATTTTAATAGAGTTTTTCTCCTAAATTGTATTTATTTTCATACGATAAGAGAAGATATTACACAAAAAGAAATAGTAAACGCGGTGTTAGAAAAGCAGCATGTCGAACTAAAAGAATATTTGAAAGGGTTATCAAAATATGCGAAATGACATGGATAGTGAAATTTTAGGAGACATGTAGTTTATGATATTATAACATTCGAGTTTATGCACAAAATAAAAATAGTGAAATAAAAATTATGTCTCAAATTATTTTTAAACTCGACCTAGCAGGGAGTTTTAAATTTCTTTTTTAAGTTTCTTTTTAGGAAATCATTGTCTAGTATTAGTTTATGTTCTTATAAAAGATGAATCTCAAATATACGTGTTTATAGCTTGGTCGAGTTGCAGGAGGTACTAAAGAGAGTTCAATGAATGACTTCTTTAATCAGGTTGATTGTTTTTTTTACGGGATGAGAATGTGTTGTACTGTAAGGATATTCTTACACTCAAATTAATTAATAAGAAATAGAAATAAGATTTAAGAGAGTTATTGAAGGGAGATGTGACTTGAGAAGTTTAGTGAGAGTTGAGTAAAAAAGTTTGAGGGTGAGAGTTTGAAGATGTGTTCTAGGAATAAGACTGACGTTAAAACTACGGTGAGTTGAAGTTCATGGGCTGTCTCGTGGATCTTATGACCCGCACGGGTTTGAACCAGTTTTTTGAAAAAAATCTAGGGATACAGTCCGTAAAATCCCGCCCCGCAAAACCCGCGGGCTTAGCAAGCTAATCCTGCGGGGTGACTCGCAAGCCTGCACTATTTAAAGGGTTGAAAGTTGAAACTTTAATTTCGTTTTATTTTCCCTACTGTCTCTCAATTTTCTTGCACGTCGCACCCTCCTAATCTCCTCGCCGACTTATTCTCCTTTAATCTTCTTGCACCCTCCCAAACTTTTCGTCTATATCAGTTTCGCTTCCGCTGCTGCTTGCGCTTCCGTTGTTGTTCTACCGGAGCCAGTCTCAATTTCAAACCCTAACGAAAGCATCGTCTTTAGGAAAAGAAGATGAAGATGTGGTGATGAAAAATGATAAAACTTCAAAAGAATCATCTGTGAGAGATAATTAAAAGTTTATGTTATTTGACTTAATATGAATTTAAATTTATTATTGAAGATAACTAAAATTTATATTGTTGACTTATTTTATTAAGAATTTAAGAGGTAAAATGTAACATTTTTTTAGAATTTTTATAAAATTTCAGATTTAACATTTGTTTATTTTTTTAACTGACCTACGAACTAGTCCGTTTAGTCCGCGAGACCTGTAGGACGAAAACAGACTATCAAATTAGGTCTGGTTGACATTGTAGGATGGGACGAAGTGGATCAAACTCTTCATATATCTACGTGGACGACCTTATGCGGGATATAATTACTTACTCACCCCTAATTAAGACCTTATACATGTTCACATGTAAATTTTATTCAAATATGATAAAATTATTTCTATCAAACGTGATCATCCATCGTTGGTGATATGTATGATGGTTGAGTAATGCGATTATTACACGAATAATGGTAAACTATGTGTGTTAACATTTACAAGTAATATTTAAATACGTGTAGTGCTTGAATTAGTGCGCAAATAATTTAATAAAAATCATCCTAATGGCATGACCTTTCTAAATAGCAACACAGTAATAAATTTTTGCCATGACATTACACCACTGAGTAAACAAATTTGCTGGTGAGATTTAACCTTGTTTGCTTTATCCCACAAAATGTTAATTATTTAATTCTTCTTATATCACTTTAATTTCATTCTGTAATTCACTGTTCAATTGTAATATTATTCATTACTTTTTAGTGATTCATTCACTGTTGCATTCCTTTAAAAATAAAAATGTTTCAGTCCGTACTACTTTAAAATAACTAGCTAGTAGTACCTTGAGTTTGACTCACTCCCTCCATTAGCTAGCCACCTTGTATCATTCAAAATTAAATCATCACAAGTCTCTCGTTTTTGTCGAATGTGCCTATAAAATGAATTCTGTTGCCTCTCTCTAATGGTTGAAAGTGCAGAAAGGAAAAGCTAAATCCTAGCATATGATTATGGATTCTCTTAATTTTTAATAAAATTTAAACTAAATCCACGTCCCATGTGCTAGTGCTTATCTCTATTAAATGGGCCAGAGTTGCTCTTTTAATATACATGGGCTTTGTTATAAGCTATGCCCAAAACATGTAGTCCAATGCTTAAATTCGTGATATTGACTCAAAAAGTTTTTGAGATCAGCATTACGTCGTGAAATGATCATCCCAAAGACAAATAATAGAGGCAAGATAATCATTATTTGAATTTGATAAAAGCTTTGTGTTTTGATCATTTTGGGCATGAATTTATCTTTACTTGACCTTTGTGTTTTGTGGTATTAACAGTTCCAGATTGTGGTGGTGGTATTGGCCACTGGTTGTGGTTAGAGATGCGAGTCAAATCAAGTGCCACAAAAGACGTGCAAGGCAAATATGCGTATCACCTTTGGTTTAGTTCAGTTGTGGCAACTTGGCCTAGCTACGTAACATGAAATATGAAAAGCACCAATCCCATTTGAGTAAAAAAGTTGGTTGATTTATATTTAGTTAAATTTGTTTGATTGAAATCAGATTGATTTAGTTTAGATAATTAGATTTGTGCTAAAAAAATATTATAGTTTTTTTAACTTTTTGTTTTTATTTATTGTCTATTGTATAGATATTTGCTTTTGCAATGATGTAATGTAAATATTCCTTGTCTTTTAATAACCTAAAATATAATGAAAAATATATATAGTAATCATGACAAGTTTAAGACATTTGATAATATTAAATATTTATGATTATAAACAAAGTACAAAAATTGAAACAAAATATAAGTTCTAAATTTAAAATATGCTTTTTTACATCAAAATTAAAATATGTTGATCTAGGGGTAAAAAGTAATTGATTAAATTAGATCGGATTGGTCGAATTTAAAATTGGTAAACTTATTAATTTTGTTCGATTTAAATTATCGAGTTGATTGATTAAATCTGATATGATGACAACTCTATGTACCAAAAAGAAAAAAAGAGTACGTCTTTATTATTCACGTGAATTTTGAAGCATGCAAGTATGTTGTTAAGCTTTGTTTAAATGGAAATCTAAAACTAAATACGCATAAAGTTGTATCAATGAATCATGTTTGGTTAATAATTCATATTTTTTTTTTATTTTTGTAATCGAATAAAACTAACTAATTAGGCATAAGTAGAGTTGATTTAAGAAAAATGAAAATTTTTAACTTTTTCACTAAAATCAATTTGAGTTTGCGTACGAGGTAGGTAAAATATATCCATCTCTAAAGTTTAAAAGTAATTTATTTTTTCATTTCAATAAAATTATTTTTTTAAAATCATCTTAAAGTATATATACAATTCTGAAATATAAATTGTTCTTTTTCAATCTCAATTTTTTCTAATCTTTTTTTTCAATATTAGAGTACCGTTAATTTAGTCTCTCAAGTATATTTATTACCTTATCTTTTGATTAGTCTCTAAAATAATGAAATTATATAAACAAACTCAATATTGAATATTTATTTGTTTAGTTCTTAAATTGGTATAATTTTCTCGTATTAAAAGATTACTTTTAAATATTTTTTTTTAATATTTAGGAGATTATAAATAACATGAAAAAGACTACTTATATAATTTCCATTTTTATTTTTACTTCGGAATTATTTCAAATGAGAAGTAATATTTTAAAGACGAAATTGATCGTTTGATGAAGTATTATACAATCAAACCCTACACAAGTCAAATATCCATAAATCGGGGAACAATAATCTTCTATAAGTAAAAAATATTTTAAATTTTAAATAATAATCTTTATAAAAATAAAATTGAATTTTGAAACAAACCTTTTATATAGCAATAATCAAGTAAGAATAGTGTTAGCTGAAGCAAGTTAATTAAATACTGTGCGTAGACCCACGAACGTATGCATAAATACAAAGTAGTACAAGCCATAATATTATAATTAAAAAAGCCATACCAATTATTATGATTAAACAATCTTAACAATTCCACAGATAGCAGCAGCATGTAATAAAGGTTAATTAGCATTTCATTATAGCAATTTAATTAAAGCTGTTCTAGCAGTGTTTTCGAAGAATTCATGACTTGATAAGGAGCAAACTAATTAAAAAAAGGAACGTTCTATTGTATACGCTACCTTGAGCTCAAATTGCTTGACGAATCCTTCTACTTCTTAAATTTCTTTTAATTGGCTAGCTAGATCCATTGACCTTTTGACTTATCTTGTTACACATGACAGTGAAGCCTCACCAATATTTTGAAGACAATAACCCATGCACCTCTAAATCCATCTCTATTTAAAGCACTTATCGTTCCTTAGTACAAATGTTAGCACCTCATACACAAACTATTAACTAGCTCTATGAAAATGCCGTTTTCCAAGAAACTGTTCCTCCAAATCCTGTGCTGCTTTTCCTTCATCGCTTTTAGTTCCCAAACACGGACTCATTACAAATTTGTTGTGAGTTCCTATTATCATTCCTAATATATACTGCACTCACTCATATCGACCTCATTTTTTTTTATCACTAATTAACCTTATTTATTTTTGCCTTCATCCTTAATTCCTATTCTCAACCACCAAATTAATCTTATTTACTTTTGCTTTCATTCTATTATTCTCTTCTCTTTTTATTATTATTATTATTATTATTATTATTATTATTATCACTTTCTCTTTTTACATTTTTTTTCTTTCTTTCGGTTTCAATCCACCAAAAACAGAGTGGATGGAATCGCTACTATTAATATAAATATGTTTATAGTTTTTGTTTAGTTTCCCCAAAGTATTACTGCATGAAGCTGCCTGATGCATAATATATGTCCCATGTATCTTAGGTTGCGACAGACACAGAGCAACATATTATTAGTAATAGCTATTATTTATTGAGGGTTCTTGGTGGAACCCATTTCCCTGGATTTCGCATGCATGTTACTATATATCATTTACTTTATATTATTTCTATTTATTTTTTTAATACAATTTTTACCATTTTTTGTGTTGATTAAATCATTTTCTTGTTACTGTTATTCTATTCATTTCATGATAAACATATGCAATGATTTTTTAACCCACCATTAATAATAATAATAATAATAATAATAGTAATAATAATAATAATAATAGTAAACCCCTATTTACCGTGGTTAATTATTTTTTATATTTTTTATAAATATATATAACAAAAATAATATATAAAATTAAATTTATTAACTTTTATAATAATTCTTACTTTTGAAAGTTAGCAAAAATAATTATTTGTTGACACTTAAAAACCATTACACTTACAGAGTATACTCATTAAAATCATATTGTTTTATGTTTTATTTTTACTTGCACTATTTCTTTTGGTCTTCTTAATTTTCATGCGTAATCCATAATTTTTTCCATGAAAAACAGTAGTTGTTTTTCTATTAAATCATCACATATATGGAAAATTTATATATGAAATTTAGCATATATTCATTGATAAAGTTTAGTAAATTGTTGAAGCTGGGGAAATTAAATCAGTTTGATTAATGTTACAGGTGAGAGAAACCCAGTATACAAGGCTGTGTTCCACTAAAAGCATATTGACTGTGAATGGAAAATTTCCAGGACCACCTATCAAAGTCTATAGAGGAGAGACAATCTATGTTAATGTCTATAACAAGGGCAACTTCAATATCACTTTACATTGGTACTCAATTTTCAATCTTAGAAAATATGTGGAAAATACAACATAATTGATTAAAATCAATGAAAAAAACTAACTATAACTCATTTATGTACAGGCATGGAGTGAAGCAACCAAGGAATCCATGGACAGATGGTCCTGCATACATCACTCAGTGCCCCATCCAACCTGGAAGGAAGTTCAGACAAAAGTTGGTTTTTTCTACTGAGGAAGGGACCATGTGGTGGCATGCTCACAGTGATTGGTCAAGAGCAACTGTACATGGTGCTATTTATGTCTATCCAACCAAGAATACTCATTACCATTTTCCCAAACCTGCTGCAGAGATTCCCATCATATTTGGTATAAAAAACAACATCCTTTACAGTTGTTCTGCCTCCTTATAATTTGATCAAATAGCTAGAACAAATTTGATAGAAACATGAGGATAAATGTAACATTGTTCATTAATTTATCATGACATGCAGGAGAATGGTGGAGGAGTGATGTCAATGAGGTCTTCACACAATCTGTTCAAACTGGAGGAGGTCCAAACATATCTGATGCTCTCACTATTAATGGTCAACCCGGGGATCTGTTTCCTTGCTCAATGCCAGGTATCCATCAAAAATTTTCTTCACAACAATTGCATATCTGAGGTTAAAATCACTTTCACTCCCCAAACAATAAAGCCTAAACCATTATTTACATAACATGCACTTGATAAGTTGATAATGTAATGTTTATTTTTTAAACATTTGTATGTTTGAGGTTAGCCTCTAACCGTGACACTTTGTTTTTAATTTTCAGAGACATTCAGGTTTAATGTAGAACGTGGCAAGACTTATCTTCTCCGTGTCGTTAACTCTGCAATGAATAGCATTCTCTTCTTCTCTGTTTCACAACACAACCTTACTGTTGTTGGTTCTGACGGTGCGTACACAAGGCCATTAACAAGAGATTTCATTTGCATATCACCGGGACAAACAATGGATGTATTGCTTAATGCAAACCAAGAACCTAATCAGTACTATCTAGCTGCAAGAGCATATTCAAGTGGGGTTGGTGTTGCCTTTGATAACTCAACAACCACTGCAATAGTAGAGTACAATGGAAATTACACTGCACCTTCTTCTCCATCATTTCCTAACCTTCCCAACTTCAATGACACAAGTGCTGCTTTTGACTTCATTACAAGCTTAAGAGGCTTACCTGAGAGATGTCCCCGCGTGGTCCCAACAAACATCACAACTCAAATAGTGACAACTATCTCTGTAAACACTCTGCCATGTCCCAATGGTAGAACATGCTTAGGACCGAATGGAACCATTTTGGCTGCTAGCATGAACAACCAAAGTTTTGATACCCCACAAATTGACATACTAAAAGCCTATTACTACCATATCAATGGGGTATTCGATACAGGATTTCCAACATTTCCACCCTTTATATTTAATTTCACTGGAGACTTTTTGCCTGTAACTTTGAATATACCAAAGCAAGGGACTAAGGTTAATGTGCTGAACTATGGTGCAACGGTTGAAATTGTTTTCCAAGGGACAAATGTTGTTGCAGGAATAGACCATCCTATGCATCTCCACGGGTTCAGTTTCCATGTTGTTGGATATGGGTTAGGAAATTTTAACCAAAGTAGAGACCCCATGAATTTCAATCTCGTTGATCCTCCATATTTGAATACAGTCATTGTGCCTATAAATGGCTGGGCTGCCGTTAGGTTCTTCGCAACCAACCCTGGTATGTGGCTTAAAATACTAACTTATTGTGTTTAATTATCAATTAATTTCCATTTTTGATTTTATAAGTCGATAACTTATTTTCGTTGCATGAATTGCATGCATCTATTATGAATTACAGGTGTATGGTTTATGCATTGCCATCTAGAACGCCACCAATCTTGGGGAATGGAGACAGTGTTTATTGTGAAGAATGGAAATGCTGCAAACGAAACATTACCACCACCACCGTCAGACTTGCCCCCATGTTAAAGAATAATTTGGACTTTTCTGTTTAATTAGTTTCCAACACTATTTAGTGAACTTTGGTGTATTTAAAATTAAAACAGCGATTCTCTTACTTACCTCTCAAGTAAAATGGGATATGTAGTTCTTTTAAAAGAAGATTGATTCGATTAATTAATAAACGCAATTCATCTTAATCACATCAATTATCTTGGATTTAATAACATCGATTATTAAGTTACACGTTTTGCTTTACCTTATGTCTTTCAAGTTGCTGAACTGTAATTTTGGAGAAAAAAGTTCTTCCTGTGCTATATACAATTCCGTCAACATATGATATTTATAGTATTAAACGATCCTTTAATTAAGATTTTATTTGGGCTATTAATTTAGTTTGGTGCCTCGTCTTTGTTGGGTTAATCGTTGCATGACCATCGCCAAATTATACAAATCCAAGTTAAAGGTAAAATAAAGATTAAAGTCTAACGTCAAAATAAACTATTTATCCTAAACAACAAGTCGAAAGTAAGATAAAGATTAAAGTACAACATCCCATAATAAACTCTTTATCCTCATCTATGAAATAGATTTTATTAACAATGTAGACTATAAAGACAAAAGTCAAAACTCAATTATTCTATGTAAATAAAAGATATACTTAACCGTTCAAAATATTAGAAGAGAAAAAGTTAATTTTTTTTTTGATAAGGAGAAAAAGTTAATATTTTGTTTTTGATCAGGAGAAAAAGTTTATATAAAACTAGTCAAGTAAAATCGTGAAAAAAAAATGAATGAGCGATCAATATGGTTATTCTTTCTTAATTTTAAGTGAAATACTCATGTGTCTAAATCATATGAATGGGTTTACAAGTTCAATGTCAAATCCTTCATAATTATAAACGTATGTACTCAATCCCTTTCTATATGCGTGTATTTTTTTATCACTCTTCATATACGTGTAAACACAATTATATGGAATTTCTAATAAAAGTTAGATCGAAGGTTTTATAATATAAATTTAGTGATCGAAAATGCATTGATTTCCAAAGTTAAATACGATAGTAAATATGATGTTTCTCTGTCTCTCTCTTATTAAGCCTGAATAATTTTTTTAACGCCTAAATAATGTCAAAAATATTTTTACCAATTATGGAAATCTTTAACTCAGTTAGTTTTTCTTTATATGTATGTTGACTTAGTTTGCAAGTTTTGTTAGAAAAAGTAGCTGAGGATTTGAATCTACTATCTCTCTTTCGTCTCTTTTTTCCTTGGTTCTGAAGTTTTCTTTCCATCACTAAACTTCCTTTATATCTTCATGTAGCTCAATTAATGATATGTTACATGAGTAGCTCAATTAGACATATGTTACATAAGTTATTATAAATCTTTATATTCGATTCTTACAGATAGAAAAAAATATACATCTACTAATAAAACAAAATAAGTAACAAATTTTTCAATGGAAATTTAAATCCCTTTAGATAAATATGCAAGTAGATTTGGAGATAAACCTAGCTACAAATTTTTTCCTACATCTTATAACGCACTTTGCAACTTCCATTTCAAAATGTAAATAAAAAGTGCATATAATCTATACGCAAACACTGTTCTCCGAGTCTCTATCCGATGGTAAATGCTAAAGATATTCATGATAGTGCTTAAAAGTCTATGCAATCATATCGCTACGTGGTAAAGAATTATCCTAGCTAGAGAGAAGAATAAAGATAAGTAGAAATCATTAGTGGAAACTTAGATGCATGGTCATTGTTTTAATCATTTTGGGCAAGCAATCAATATCAACAGATAGTGTTTACTGTGTCATGTTAACGATTGCATTTTGTGGTAGGGATTAGGGACGCGGACTCAACTCATTAGCCTTAAAATTTCTTTATATACGTATCTTTGGTTACTTTAAGCCAGTTTATGCAACCTACCTAGCTAGCTAGCTAGCTTATGGACTATTATAATTGAATTACTACCCTTAATAGGCATCAAACCCCATTTGTGGTAACAAAAAGGAAGAATATCTCATTGCTTGTTGGCTTGAATTTGGAAAATAACACTATGTACATTGGATCCGTCCCTGGTCTTACATATATAGATGCATTCATACTCAATCATGATTATCTTTCGAGGATGATTTCTGGTATCTCTTGCCAAAATCACAAAATTGTAAATCAATGGACTGGTTAATAATTCACATTTCAAAGGCAGTAAGTATAATTGATTTAAGAAGAATGAGAATTTTTAACTTTCACTTACAACAAATGATTTTTGGTATAGGGGACGATATATATATAAAATATGTATTAAATGGTCTGTACATTTAATATTTCCAGCAAACGTGTGCATGACTGCATATATACGTACAAGCTCGGAACCATAAAATAATGAATAATCAGAATTGAAAAAACACTTATTTTGATTAAACAATCTTAACTATTCCGATTGATAGCATCACCTAAGGTTAGCAATTCATTATGGTTTTTTAAAACTAAAGCTGTCCTTGCAGTGTTTTCTGAGAGCTAAAATGATAACATGCTCACCAAATGATGCAATTTCTAATTTATACGCTACCTTCAGCTCAACTTGTTTGACGAATCCCTCTTAAATTTCTTTTACAATTTTCGTTCTGTAGTGAATTAAATGGCTATATTGACCTACTGATCTATTTGTTAAACATGTGACAACGAGGCCGCACCAATATTTGAAGACTATAACTAATTAATGCACCTCAAAATATCTCTATTTGAATAACTTCTCCGAAGATACAAAACTCCTACAGAAAAGTTTTCATCTATATATAACACATACTATTAGTCGCAGTAGCATTCTCTCTCTCTCTCTCTCTATATATATATATATATATATATATATATATATATATATATATAGATTTATATTAGGAGTTGATAAATAACATTTTCTTTCATGAAAATGTCGTTTAGCAAGAAAATTTTCCTCCAATTTCTGTGCTGTTTGTCCTTGATCGCCCTTAGTTCTCAAACACAGAGTGATTACACCTTTGTTGTGAGTCCATTAACTACTATCCTGTTTCCCAATACTGTTTTGGTGAAATGTTATCCGCTATAGCTTTCATAAAATATACTTTTCATATTTTTTTGTTTAGTGTTCCTAAACTATATATGTAGCTGGATGAAGCTGCTGCATACTGCATAATTCTTCTTGGAGCAATGAAGTGTATATGACACAGTATCTTTTACTACATACATACATAACATATATATATTCCCCTCAGTTATGCATGATGCTTCCTTCCCTTTCATTAATTAACTTCACCTTATAATACCTAATTGTTTTATTTTAATATAATTTTTACCCTTATTTTTTTATATTAGTTGACTAAATCATACATTCGCTAGATTGATGATATCATTAGAAACATCTGATAAAGAGATGGACCTATTTTATTTATAATTTCTTTTTTTATCTTTAAGCAATTCAAAAATGGAATTAAAAATAAATACTGATATGTTGTGTAGTTAGACATCTCTAATTATTTTAAGAAAGAATATCTTATGAAGGTCTATTTATAAATTTTGTCCCGAAGTACAAAATTTTATATTCTGTCTTTATTTTTATTTCTATTAAAAGCAAAGAAAAGTTTGAAGATCTATCTCTATATTAATATTTTTTATAAGTGTTTGAGTCATTTTGTTTCATGATGAATTTTAGTAATAAATCCATATTTACTATGGGTAATTATATTCTTTCATATTCTTTTGTGATATTATTTTTTTAATAAATAAAAAATGCATTAATATAACGCAAAACTTTTTATATCATGTTTCTATTACAAATTGCTATATATAATAAATTGGGTGTCTTTTGTACTAAATATCTCAAGTTCTCATAAAGAAATTTAAAAATATATTAAGAACAAATTTTAGACTAATAGTGCATGCCTATCAAACTTTTTATTTTTTTTTATGGCTTGGTTTATATTTTATTATTTCTTTTATTCTTTCCTTTTCATGAAAATTATTATCGCTCATTGAATTTTACATAAAATTATCATATGAAAAATGTATACATTAAATGCACATATATTCATAAAAAATTTTAATGAATAATATGTAAATTGTTCAAGCACGGGGAATTAAATGAGTTTGATTAATGTTTTAGGTGAGAGAAGCCCAATATACAAAACTATGTTCCACAAAAAACATCTTGACTGTGAATGGAAGTTTTCCAGGACCAACTATCAGAGTTCATAGAGGAGAAACAATCTTTGTTAATGTTTACAACCAAGGCAACTTCAATATTACTATACACTGGTATTTTGTTTTCAATCATATCTATGTTGATAACTTACAGAAAATACAACATATTGGTTGAAAATTAATGAAATGCCTAACTGTTACTGATTAATGGACAGGCATGGACTGAAGCAACCAAGAAATCCATGGACAGATGGTCCTTCATATATCACTCAGTGCCCAATTCAACCTGGAAAGAACTTCAAACAAAAGTTGATTTTTTCTTTTGAGGAAGGGACCATATGGTGGCATGCTCACAGTGACTGGTTAAGAGCCACTGTCCATGGTGCTATCCATGTCTATCCAACTAACAATACTCCTTACCCTTTTCCCAAACCTGATGCAGAGTTTCCCATCATATTTGGTACGAAAAATATACTTTAAAGTCGTTCTGCCTCTTAATTATTTGATCAAGTAGGTAGAGATAGATTTGATTGATGGAAAATCAAGAAAATATGTAACATTTTGTGAATCATTAGATTCAGTTTAGTTGTGGGGCTGAAATAATATGCATGAAGTGAAGTCTTAGGTTTGTTGTTGTAAAACAAAATGTAATATTTTGTTTATTTATGCTTATTTAGGAGAATGGTGGAGGAATGATGTCAATGAGGTCTTTAGACAATCTATTGAAACTGGAGCAGCCCCAAATGTATCTGATGCTCTCACAATAAATGGTCAGCCAGGGGATCTTTTCCCTTGTTCAATGCAAGGTAAGCATCAAAATTTCCCTTATGGTTTACACTAGTGCATTCTAATTGAAATAATGTAAGATAATCTGATTCATAGTATCAACTAACT